>OY747719.1:14809146-15409146 GCA_963556495.2 Valencia hispanica | reverse complement strand
ATGCAATCTGAGGTTAGGCTAAGAAATAGGAGTAAAGAAGAGGCACAAATTTCTTTGTGTGCTTTCAGTGTGCTAAGCTGTTAGAGATATACCATGAAAATGTGTGATTGCAGCAAATCACTGCCTGACAACATTGAGCTTTAATACAAATATCAGATTTTATTTTTACTTTTGGTAAAAGGATTGAAAAAAACCCATGCATCCTTTATGTGGTACTCTGTGTTGGTCTACCATGTGAAATCCAGATAAAACCCATGTTTCAGGCGTGTTGAGGTTGTATGAAAGCTTTCACAGGATGCTGTTGCATGAACAAGGATTTGCTAGTTTTTAGGAGTTTTCACAATAAACATCCCCGGCTTTCTGGAAGCTCTGAGAGGGTTCGTTTTAGTCTTTTCAAAGCAATATAAATCTACCACACCAGCTGAGCAGATAGTAGCAATCTCAGGGGGGCCTTTTAGAAGAGACTCACAGTTTCTCTACCCTTGCCTCTCGCCTGCTGGTGGCCTTTCATGCAGAGGCAATATCAGCTCATCCCATGGTAAATGGCTAACAGCCTCTGAGGCCGCTGAGATTGAGATCCCTTTGAATTATTAATATTCATTTTCCCCACAAAAGGAGCAGGCGGGCCGCGACTCCCACGCGTCCAACCGACGCCGCACTCGGACTGTCACCAAGCCAGAGTCAACAGTAGGAGTCAAGCTGTGCTCTCACACACCCAGATACCCCGCAAATGAGGCGCATGCTTGCACGGGTGACCTTCCATAGCTAAACACAGCCTGCGACAAACAGGAGCTAAGAGAGGGAGAGCAACCACCAAGACATCAATTTACTGTCGTTTCAGTCAGAGGCAGGGGGCCCACGTGGGTTCCTATCTGTGCACACGGCTCCATTTTATCTGACACTACAGAGGACATTTCGGACTCCAGGAGCAGGACAGTGTTTTCACCTGCTTTGTATAAACAGTTCTTGCAATATCAACCAGTGAGCATTTCATTTGAAGCAATCGCTGCAGGGATGATGCAGCTTTACTTCTCGAAGGCTTGGGAATGGCGCTCACGTGTCTTCCACCTCTCCCCACGTCTCTCTGCTTATTTATAACCTCGGTAACCTCATCATATTTAAGCACTTCTCAAGCTGAATATACAGCCTATTCCAGGAACATACAGTAACTAAGGGTAGCTGCTGCTGTGTGGCCTCAATTCCCCAAGCATGTATATGTTGTACTGAACAGGGTCCAAATTCCAGTATTTTCTCAGTTCTCAGTTGTTTTGGAGGCCAATTTGATAGAGTTTAAAGACAGAAATCACTTGAATTTATGGCAGAAATTTCTGTAGTTAGTATTTACATATAGATGGATGGATGGATGGATGGATGGATGGATGGATGGATGGATGGATGGATGGTGCATTGGATGGACAGATGGATGGTGCATTGGAGGATGGATGGATGGATGGATGGACGAATGGATGGATGGATGGATGGATGGATGGATGGATGGATGGATGGTGCATTGGATGGACAGATGGATGGTGCATTGGAGGATGGATGGATGGATGGATGGATGGATGGACGAATGGATGGATGGATGGATGGATGGATGGATGGATGGACAGATGGTGCATTGGAGGATGGATGGATGGATGGATGGATGGATGGACGGATGGTGCATTGGAGGATGGATAGATGGATGGATGGATGGATTGATGGACGGATGGTGCATTGGAGGATGGATAGATGGATGGATGGATGGATTGATGGACGGATGGTGCATTGGAGGATGGATGGATGGATGGATGGATGGATGGATGGATTGATGGACGGATGGTGCATTGGAGGATGGATGGATGGATGGATGGATTGATGGATGGATGGATGGATGGATGGACGGACAGATGGTGCATTGGAGGATGGATGGATGGATGGATGGATGGATGGATGGATGGATGGATGGATGGATGGATGGACGGACAGATCACACCACGTGATCATTTTTCCATACTCTGTATTTTTCTAAGCTTCCAATGGAAAATAACCAATGAAATAAATGATTCAGTTTTCAGAGCTGCCTTGTAAAACATAGTGGACATGCATCAAAACACAATGCAAATCTGGAACTTTCCACTCAGTCAGGCTTCAGTTTAAGCTGGGGAATTTTCTTCATCCCATCCTGGAGCCCGATGGTTCACTGTGTGGCTTCACACTTCTGCTTCATTAATTCTCTACACTTTCACTGGAAATATTCAACACCATGCTGGGAGCTGCAGAAAGATGATAGCTGCAGTGCTGGACAGGCAGCTGACATGGTGCATCCCTGTGTAGGGACTGAGTTCAGTGGGAGGGTGGGGGCTGGGGGAGGGGGGGTATTGCACACACAGATTGGAGCTAACATCCTAATATCAACAGGAAAAACTCTCGCTTTGTTCTAAGCAGGGCTATGACATCAACAGGCAAGAGGGGAAAAAAACGCAACCGCATCTCTGATGGGGCCCGTCGCTCCGTCTGTCCACCAAGGGCCCAAAGGAATGCAAGTGCAAGATCTGGAAACACAAAAGAGGAATTAATAGAATGATTATTTTGGTACACACACATCATCTTCCATCCTGTCTGTGAATCGGATCCTCTGAAGGTGTGTTTGTCTGCGTGCTCTGCCTGACGCAGACACGTGAAGTAGAATTTCATGCAGATTTGCTCATTTCCTGCATTCCTTCAGCTGTCTTGCGTCACCCGATTGTTTTTCAGCCATGACTCCTTTATGGACAGTTTTGTCATTTTTCCTTTGGTTTTTGAGGGCTTTGTTATCTCCGCACGTTCTTTAAACATAGAAAAGCTGTCAGAAGAAATCTTCAGATGCAGTCTGCCATTTCATTACAGAATTCTGTAAAATCTATTTTTAATTGCTTTTGAACTTTATGTACTTACAGCTGCCTGGAGCCGCTCTGCTGCGGTTTGCCTCTTGGTTTTGACAAGCTTTAAAAAGAAAAGCAGGTCGTAAAGTAAACACAGAGCCCGCCTTTCTGAAAGTTGGGGGGTGGAAAAAGTCCAACAGTTGTATGAGGCATAGATATCCTGCTGGATATTAAAATATTCATGCTCTGAAAAGCCATCAAATTAAGAACAAAAAGCTAAATAAATGATATTGCTAAAACTTCTAGAGGAATATGGGACTTGTGACATACAGTTGCATCAAGAAAGTTTTGAAAATATAAATTTAAAATGTAAAGTTGCGACTGTAATTTAGCAATCCTTGAGTTTCCAGCAAGTGCCCATCATGAGTAAATGTCCAAAATGGCTAAAGTGCTGCCTTCTATGACTTTTACTGAACACAACCAATTCCTATAATCAGACTGTGTGTCATTTATTAGTAATTAAATTTTTTTGCTGTGAAATGTGCGGCAGGCTGAAAGCCAGTGGTCCATCTTCTTTTCAGCACATCTACCGGTTTTCTGCAGGATTTAGGTTTGGAGACTGAGATCGCAATAGAAGGAGGTCGATTTTGTGTCTGATTGGGTCATATGTCTTGGATCCTAATCCTGCTAAAACACCCCGTTTTCAGTTTTCTGTCAGAGTCCACCAGGTTGTTTTAAAAATGTCTTATTTTGAGGAGTTCGTGATGTCATGCACTCTAACAAAGACACCTGAAACAGGCCCCTCATCATTACAGATCTTCCACCATGCCTATCATTAGGGAATGAAGTTAGTTACGGAAAAGTCACATGGATTGAACATGTTCTTCACATGGGAACCACGTGTGTAGCACATATGGACTTGGTCACATGTTGTTTTACGCATATCACATGTTTTATTTTTTTGACATGTTTTCACATGTGAATTTAACATAGGTCACATGTGGTTTTGCTCACGTGAAATACGTTTTTTTCCTGTCTTTTCATGTCAAACCCAGTGTTGATAGGACAGAAAAGAAAGTAATTGTTCCTGGAACACCTCTGAAACCGCTGGTCACCATGTAGGTGTCTAATGGTTGTAATAGACACTTGGTGACCAAGCTCTCTCTAACAGTTAGCTTTTGCAAAATTTGTACCTTTTTCACCATTCTCCAGTCGTGTTCACAGAAAATAAAAACAATCGATTTCACATGGGCAAAATCCCATGTGATGACATGTGAAAACTCTTTGACCCATGTGAAATTCACATGTGAGAAGTGAGAAAAACATGATGCGACCACCTGTGTTTTTGCACACATTTCCCGTGTAAATTTGGAACATTTGTTTGGTAATAAACTGTGAAACCCATGGACATCCACATGTGAATCCCATGAGATAACATGTAAACCACATGCGAAACACGTTATTTTCCATGTGAAACCATACATGTGAAGTCCATGTGTGCTAAATATGTGGTTTACCAGGTACCACATGGGATAACATGTCATAGGGACATGAGGGCTCTGATCAATTTTAAACAGTAGCCTACATTACATATTAAATTAATCCATCACCAAGACTACATAGGAAATGTTAGGGATGCCAATAAGAGTTGTAGCAAACACAGAATTTTGCTTCCCCACATTTAAAAATGCAACTACAACAAATAACATTTGA
Source organism: Valencia hispanica (assembly GCA_963556495.2). Taxonomy (NCBI): domain Eukaryota; kingdom Metazoa; phylum Chordata; class Actinopteri; order Cyprinodontiformes; family Valenciidae; genus Valencia; species Valencia hispanica. The sequence goes on along the minus strand of OY747719.1, from coordinate 15,404,587 downwards.
TGTACTTTTTAAATTTTTTACATTTATGTGATGGACCACAAATTACATAATCGTGAAGTGGAAGGAAAAAAATAACTGGATTATTACAGATTTTGTTCGGGACTTTCTAAAATATTGTCCATCCATCCATTCATCCATCCTCTATCTATATCGTCTATGCTATGCAGGGTTGAGGGGGAGCTGGTGCCTACCTCCAGCGATCATCGGGCAAGAGGCGGGGTACACCCTGGACAGGTCGCCAGTCCATCGCTGGGCAACACAGAGAGACACAGGACAAACAGCCATGCACGCACACACACACTCATACTTAGGGGCAATTTAGAAAGACCAGTTAACCAAACAGTCATGTTTTTGGACTGTGGGAGGAAGCCGGAGTACCCGGAGGGAATCCACACATGCACAGGGAGAGCATGCAAACTCCATGCAGAAAGACCCCAGTCCGGGATTCAAACCCAGGACCTTCTTGCTGCAAGGCAACAGTGCAACAAACTGTGGCACTGCGCAGGCCTTCGAACACTATTATTATTTTATCTAAATCACTATGTTCAGGGCTGTTGTCCTGTTGGAAGGTGAACACATTCAGTATTGTCTCTGCTGATCAGAGCAACTGCTTCCACATTTACTGTAAACCCCCCCCATGGCTTGTGGATTCCTAGTTGATGCTCCTCTTAGTTAGGATGAACTCAACAAGCGCTAGAATGCCCGGTACTCAAGTTTGTGGGTTTCATCTCATGGAATGTGAAAAGATTTAGGGATGTAAACACTATGGGAAGAATGAAATTGTGTCGTTGCGTCCACTGAAGGCAACAATATTTCTCAGCTTACCCGTCTGTCCAACAGGAAAGCACCCAGCCACACTGACAGACTGTTATCTCTGCATTGCCATCCAGTGCAACCCTCAGATGATGATGAACATCAACTTGTCATTGCTCACTGTCCTCCCAACGCTTTTCCCTCTGGAACAGCATGTAGCATCTGTCTCATGTATGACAGCGTGTTTTCTCCACAGCGAGCTTTGACGCAGGCATCAGCCACATCGTCCTCTACACGCCCCGACAACAGATCTCCTCGACTGAGGCGTCCTGAGGTTGTCAGCAGGAGCAGTTGGGGGTGGGGGTGGGGGAGCGGGATGGTGTTCAGCATACCACTTTCTCTCCCGGGACAGCTTTAATGTATCCACCTGCCAGGCAGCAATATGCCGTACTCTCAGCAGTCATTCAATCACTGGCCCCGGAGCGCCAGATGGTTTCACCTACGATAAGGCTGATGCACCCGCCCGGCGCCGTGGAAACTTCGAGGCCTTGGGATGAAATGTTAACAAACTTGAAGCAGCATTTCCAAGCAGAAAAAAGCTCACTGCGTCTTTGTTCATATTTTATTGTTTTTCTGAGCAGGCGGGCGCCTCTTTCATGTCAAGCCATCGCCAAAGCGGAGCAGTGAAAGCCAGTAGGTCTGCGGGCCCCTAAACGGAGCCTCTCTGAACAGATGCCCGCCGTCATGCCTGTGGGCGGTAATGAAATGAAACTCAGCGCTCTCTCCTGCAGATTAATTGTGCTGATTTGAGTGAACAAGGAGGATTTTTTTTTTTTTTAATTATTATTATTGTTGTGTCACCCTGAGAACTCACAACTCTTTTTTTTTTTTTATTAGGACTGTATTTTCAAAGATGTTGATTGTGTGGATTTTCTTTTCTACAGCATAAAACGAGAGCATGGAGGATACAGAGTATAGGACTGTGTGAAAGTCATTCGCTAACGAGAGCTCGTAAATAATCTGCTTTGCAAGGAACGCAGTGATTTGGGTTGTGGATGCATTAATGTGTGCACTGTTGGCTGGAAGGGTTTCCCCCCCCCACTTCACTTTCGTTTAGACGGTCCGAGCTGCATGTAGGTTCATATTATTATTATTATTATTTCTGGAGGTTCAATTTCATCTTGTTCTGTAACCTTCGAGCATTCCCAGTGCGCCTAGCTACTACTTGGTCATATGTATTTACAGTATAAACGTGTGATTTATTTCCACAAGAATAATAACATGTGTAACGTGGTGCGAATTAAAACTGCAGAGGAGTTCTGTTCCTTTTTATTTCCAGGGGACGTCAGTGAAGGGCAGACCAGACTCTCTCCAGTATCTGTCACGTCGAATTTATACTCAGCTGCAATGAAAAGAAGCTGTGAAAACATTTACTATCCAACATCATGTGACTTCTTAAGGCCTATTAAAAATCACTTCACAAATCTTCTTAAATCCAGGTTCAAACAGGTTCTCTTCTCCATTGATGTTCTACAGCATTCCCTCTTACTTGTCAAGGTCTAAAGTATTCCTCCCCTTACAGTTCTCTAGTTCGTTACCATCTTTTTTTTATACCGTCTAGTGATTTTTCAGTCTTCAATAATTCAAAATGATTTTTTCAAACTGTGATTTTCTTTATAAAAGCTAGATTAACCATTTTTAAATCAATTTCATTAGCCACTCTAAGCCCTGATTACTGCTAAAAACGTAACATTAAGAAATCACTTAAATAGAACCTGTGTGACAACATGAAGTAGACTCAAAAATCTAAAAAAGCAACATATTAAGTAACTGGCCTCACAAAATTACTCCAAGAGAGCTTAAACGACTCAAAAAGGTCAAAAAGAACACAGAACAACTTGTTAAGCAAAACAAGCTTCGCTTGGCTCAGTTAAGGTCAAAGTTCAAGATTAAACAATAAGAAAGCAACTGAGCAACAATAGTCGCAATAACACCTTTGAAACTTCGGGGTAATTTCAGCGGATCTTCGTGGTTTGCATGTGTCTACTCAGACCCAAAAGGGCTGGCCCAGCGAAGGTTTTCGGGGCCATTTCAGGATCCAACCGAGTACCAGCCTTGAGGTATGTACTCGGAAATGGCCCGGTAGAGTCGCTGGGTGGGAGCTGTGGTTAAGTTGCGCTGATCGGTTGTAATTCAGAGGGAAACGATCAGACGTCGGCAAACAACCGGCTTTGTGAAATTGGAAGTGTTGCTGTGGGCGAAGCAGTTTATAACGACATAGCAAATAGAAACGCAGGAACCATCTCTGCTTCTTCCATTTGGTACCCAAGGGGGACCCCAGTGATCCCACGGGATCCACACAATTGTTTCTGTGCTGCAGTTACCAAAATTATATTTGTAAATATTACATTTATATGTATGTATATATCACATGAATACAATCCAAAATACAAAAAATTTAATTGTCTGTTACTGTGGGTCGTAGTTGGAGTTAGGGCTCTGGCTTGTCTTGGACACAGGCGAGGGGGTCCTCAAGGAAAAAGGATTGGGAACCACTGGCTTAGAGGACTCAGCCAACTGATTTACCCTGTCAGATGAAGGTGCGGTAAAATTACCCTGAAGTTCTGATAGTGGAAACACGCCAATTGGCCTCCAGGAGAGGATTCCAAATTTTGAATCACTGCTGACTCTAAAAGGCACAAAAGTCTGTTTTACATACGCCAAATGAAACCTTCACAACTCCTAAGTCATTCTGTGGACTGAAGAAATGAAAATCCAACTTTTTGGAAAGTTTGTGCCCTGCTAAATCTGGTGTAAAAATACCCCAGCGTTTCTGAAAAGGAACTGACTTTGAAACATGGTGTCGATAGTGTAAGGGTATGGTGGCTGCTGTTCTGCTTCAAGACCAGGACGTCATAGCGTAATCAATAGAATGATAAATTCTGCTTTGCAGTAGAAATGAATGAATGAGAATGTCCAGCAATGAGCCTTCGGCTCAAGCACAATTAGGTTTTTAAGCAGGACAACAGTTCTGCAGTGGCTCAGTCAAAGGCTGTACTTAAAGCTGCAGTCTGAAGTTTTACAAATCTTTAAAATGATAGTGGGGTTCAATACTATGATAAAAGGCTAGTGCTCCACAACACTTGCTATTTTCCTAATCCTTTCTTTCTCCCGTAGACCCCTATGCATTTCACACTGAGCGCAGAATTTCTTTAGCCAATAGAATTCGAGTTTCCACATTGTCGGCTGTCGATCAATTTGCATGCAAACATGTGAACATGGGGCAGCGCACACAGACCGCTGCGTGTCTTCTCGTTTACAGTCGCCATATTGTGAGAGAGCATCAGTCATGCAGAAGTTGCTCACCTCCGAAATGTTCATAGCAAAAATACAATCGGGTGGTGCTCAATAGCGCTTGCTGCTTACTTCTTTGACTCGCTGTGTCGCCACAGGTGATGCGCGCGCACAACTGCTGCGGTAGGGCTGGAGGGAGGGAAGGGGAGGGGGGAGGGTTTCAAGAGGGGCCTTGGTACGTCAGATTCAAAAAATCTCTCTCTCTCAAATTCTACGGACTGCAGCTTTAATTCCAAATGAGATGCAGTGACAGGACCTCAAACTGGTCGTTCAAACCTCCAGTGTGACTAAAGTAAAAATATTCTGTAAAGAAGAGTGGGTTAGAATTCCTCCTCTCCGATGTAAAAGACTCGCTGCCCATTTCTGAAAATGCTTGAAGGCAAACGTTGCCACCGAGGTTGGAACAACCAGTTATTAGATTTAAGGGGCAATTACTTTGTAAGTAAAATCGTCACTTAAAAACAGCTTTTTGTATTTACCCAGGTCATATTTCCTCAAGTTTGACGTGTAGAACATTTCAGGATGTGAGCCTTGCTATTGTGACACAAAAAAACAAACAAATACAGAAGGAATTTTTAAGGGAGAAGAACTTTTTCACAGCACAGTCTCCGAGATGTACCAATGTACACCTTGGATCTTTAGTATTCATGAGTAACATTTTCTTAGTGCATGATTACCATATACACTGAGAGCTGGCCTATTGGGAGAAGCAGCGCCCCACCTGGATGGGCCGTGTTGCATTTGGCATGCAGGAGGTTTTTCAAAGTGGCAATTGCTGTTTGGGTGAATCCCATAGGAGGTAATTAACACACATACAGCACTGGAAACTTTTATTGGCAACCCTGGTTGTGATCTGTAGAAAGCTTTAAAATGAATGCATTTTTTATTGCAGTAGCATATTCTCACATTGAAACTGTAAGTAAAATAGAATGTTAAATGTTAGTACATTTACTCACTGGGGAGGAAAATCCATGTTAAGGAATATTTATTTTCCCCACTACCACTGAAGACCCAGTTGTTGGCCCCAATGCCATGAATACACTGTACAGCCCTCCTTTGGTAATATGACAGCTCTTATACTGTATATTTTTGATGAGTTCTCTTTATACAAGCTATCTAGAGTCCTGGGCTCTCTCTTATGCGCTTTTCTCCTCAGCACACCCCATAGTTTTTCCATATGACTTACGTCTGGGACCATGGAAGGTTTTTTTTTTTTTTGTATGTGCTTTTTAAAATGTCTTGGTATTTCAAAGAGTTCATGATGCCATGCACTCTAATAAGGATCCCAGGGCCTTTTGGAAAAGAAACAGGACCGTAGCATCAAAGATCCTTTGTCGTTCTTAACAGCAGGCATGAGGTGCTATCCCCCACAATTTATTCTCAGTTTTTTGTTTTGTTTTAACTCAAGCTTTTTTTTCTTCTATGCAGTACCCACTGATACAACACCAACAAGGCCAACCAAAAACATTTCTCGCTATCTTCATCTTCGTCTTGCGCACTAAAGCCATCGATTCATTGATGCCAAGCTTTTGATTGCCTTTAACTTAAAAACTGCATAGGAAAGTCATGTATTTGGGCAGGCCCTTGTCCAAAGTGGGTGGGCCTAGATCCCCCCAGGCCCACCAATAGCCACGCCCATGACTCAGCCTTTTGCCAGGGCATTTTAGAGCACTTCATGCTTCTTCCTTCCTTCAAGCTTTATGGAGATTTTGATTTCATTTTCCAGTAGGGCTTGGCACCTGTCCACAAGGCTAAAGGTACCAAAAGCTAATGCAATGACCATGGTGGTACTGTGGTTGCTTGGAAAGCCAGCTGCCCTGACCTTTAACCCCATAGAGAATCAATGGAGTATTGTCAAGAGGGAGATGAGAGACACCAGACCTGACAATGGGCCTCCATTACGCCTCAGCAGAACTACAGGCTGATCGCCTCATTGATGCAGGAATTGATGCATTTAACTATTGATTGAATATTGGATCTTCACAATATGTGAGCCATAAGCATCCAAATTACAAGAAATACATGCTTGAAATATTTCACTGCATGTAATGAATCTATTCAATGCACAACTTTCACTTTTTAAAAGGAGTGACAAAAGTATGGAACATTTCATGATACTCAAATTTTTTAAATGTTCTTGTATGATATAGCACAATGTCAGTTAATCATATAATTACATATGATTGCATTTAAAGGCAACTGAAACAACTTTTACTCTTGGTTTCTCTTCTGCATTAATTCCAATTTATATCCTAGTGGAAATCACCATGCTCTTGTTTACCCAATAATATCCATATAAGAATGGGACTGGTTTCATTAAACTGTCAGTACCACTCCAATCTCTTTGTGGCAGAAGAGAGACCCTCTAACCTCAAGTGTTGATTTATGATTTATGTCATTGTTGAAAAACGCAGCTACCCTCTTTCTTGTTTGACCTGCTTTGTGTCAGGGTCAAGACTTAAGATAGACAGAACAAAGCATGAGGAAATACATCATGTCTCCCTCATAGATAACATTGATCTGACGAAGGCGTATAACCTTGTGAAGGTGACGTTTTGTACATGCAGGCAAAACAAAAAATATATATATTTATATATTAACAGCATACATGAACTTCACATTTACAGCTGACTGTAGGACTGTTATCTGCACCTTCTATGAGGTTGTAACCCAGTTCTCCCTGAGACGTGTTTAAAATTCAGGAAAAAGTCAAAGCCATAAAATTCCACATTACCAGGACACACCTGGCTAAGTCACGTGTCGGACACTGATGGGCCGGTTCTGCCTTTAAGTGACAGAGGATTGGGGTCTCCAGGGGGGGATCTGCCATTGGTCGTGCTGCAATAACCAAGCGAGGCGGTAGCTTATTATCTACGACCAGACAGTGTTTCTCCCTGTTGGTTGCCCCCATTGACCATGGCTGTTTGTGTGTCACACACGCTGGCCTCCTCATATCTCGTCTGCTCAGCCTCCTCGATAAAATGAACCCATTCCACACACCCCCGCCTCCCCACCACCACCACCACCCCTCTCGCTACCCTGAGCGCCTTCAGGGAGAGGTCGGCGAGAAAGCTCGACGTCCCAGCGAGCTATATCACACTTTAAGTGGCATTTCAGCGCGATACTCGATCAGCTAAATATCATTATGAGCTTTTCATCTCATCCATAATTCACCTGAGGAGGGCGAGGCGGCTAAGAATAGTCAGCTTTCAACGCTAATGGCAGGAGAAGAAGAGAGATGACACGATGGGGATGTGTGTGCACCAGGGCTGTGGTGCCTCACGTTGTTGCTCACACGAAGCTATGCACCGGTCAGATTTCCCCGTTTTTTAAATAGAAAAACGTGGCATGCCGATTTGAACTCCCTTTTCCGACCTCATTGTTTCATCCCTCGGCTGAATCACTCGGGAAACAAACAGTTAGACAGACGTGGACGGGCAAAAGCGCTCTGTGTATCACCGCATTGTCCTGTCCTTCCCCTTCGCGCCGCTCTGCCTCTTCAGGCGAACTCCTATCTCGTGCGCACATGTGTCTGGAGGATGTGACTTTCGTGAACTCTGGACTACTCTGAGGGAATGTTTGTCTACCTAAAAGACTTCATCAGCAGCCAAGTCTGGACACAAGAGGGAACACGTGCTGGAAGGACGAGACTGAGAGAGACAGCTCAGTCCCCGAAGGGTTGTTCAGCTTTTGTCCACTTTGCAGGGTGACTATGGGGACATATTTTACCATTAATATGTTTGGACAAGATGTCGGTCTTAACATGACAAAGCGCTTCACTTCAGGTCTGCTCAGAGCTCTTAGACTTGCCAGTGGGAGAGCAGGAAAGCATATTCTCAAAAGGCTTTGCCCGTTTTTCTGTTGCTTACCAAGCAACAACAGCTCTTTTTTTTTCTCCTTTGAGTTGCATGCTCCACTCTGAGAACCCACAAAAAGCTGACATTTGACCTGAGTGAAAATGCATGTCTGCAGAGTCGGCTGAAGAGTCACTCTGACTACGAAGCCCCCCTCCTCTCCTCCCCTCCTATCATCTCGCAATGGTTGAATCAGCAGCGAAAGGGCATGGAATAACCACACTCGTCTCCCAGAGCAATTCTCACATTCCAAAAGCGTCTCGGAGAAAGTGTCAGATTGTTCCCCATGCAAATAGGACAGGAAGAGGAACAGAAAGTCAGTGAATGGGCCTGTCTCTCCGTCCGGGTGGAAAATAACTAATAAAAAGAAAGGAGAAGGAGTTTTCTGAGAAAGTTAAACAGGGAGGGTTGAGAGTCATCCAGGCACTGCTTAATTCATGCATACCGGGGACATAATGTGACAGTAATGCAATTTGTTCTGGGCCAAAAGCCCAGATGCACTTATCTAACGGTTACAGGCTTGATTTGTCTCCTTAGCCCTCCTCCCCGGCCACTGTGCATTAAAGGGGTCATTTTTTTGTGTGGTTTTTTTGTTCCTCACCAGGTTGGAGGATGGTCCCCCTTATTAGATGTGACTGCATGATAATGAAACTGCGTAACGCAATGTCAAAGCAGTTGACACAACACAAAAGGCTAAGGCTGGTGAAATTCCTAATCAGCTCAAAATGTCACGAGGCTCACCTTGGGTTTAAATCACAGCCTGCGGACAGATTAGTCCTCTAGCTTGATGTCAACCTCAGTGTTTAAGTCCAACTCTTGACTTATTCTCCACTTTTCTGTCTTAAATGCATTTATATTAGCATCATATGAGCTGGTAAATTAAAGAGGAAAATGTTGGGGTCACAAATAGAATACATGTTTCATTATTAGTCCAAATTAAGCATACCGACCAGCACAGCCTACCCCAAACAACCAAGATGCATCCTTTTTTTTTTTTTTTTTTAAGCCCTGCCCTATTACTGCCGCTGCCAGTCACTCTGTCCACCTTTGCAGCTCTTAACGAAAATTACATATACAGTTTCATTGATATTATACATAGTATACTTTAGGAAAAAAATCAAGCAGATTTAAATTTACACTTTAGATTTTGTACAAAAAGCACATCTTTCTGTAGTTGTACTGTATGCTATTTAACATGTGGAATACTCAAAAGACGGCATGATGCACTCAATTGGGTTCATGAGAATAAAACTTTTGTTGGGGGGGATTTTTTACTCTATGTTTTTGGTTTCAGTAGTTAAGGTTTCATGATTCACAAACTGTCTTTTTAAGGACCTGTAATCAGTGTAAAACAAATTACAAATTCCAGTCTAGGTTTAACCAATCCATATATTGAAGTTTTGTCTAATTTTATGTTGGTCCCAATGCCAAAAAGGAGCTAAAAGTGCTCCTTTTTTTTCACATAAAACGCAGAACTGTTACTTTTAACTAGTTGAGAGCTGCTGAATGCGCGTAACTTCTGAAACTCATTAAGAAGTAAAACCCTTTCATAATAAACATTGCTGTAACCAGACAAGGTAATATTTACATCTTAAACATATTGGTCAGCTGGCAGCATCTGAACCAAAGACAGTATTCTTTTAGCTCCAAAAGAGCTCTTTATCTGTTGAGAGGTTGGAGATTTCCCAGAGGAGACACTTTTGTGAAAGATGTAAGCACTTTCTAATAACTCAATATCACCTCAGGTTTTCCACACCTATATCTCTTTTTGTCAAACAGCGTTTGCCTCAGAGATTTAACTCAGTTACCCCGAGGGTCCTAACTTTAGCTGAAGATTAAAAAGTATATTTTAATTTAATCTTACACCTTTGACACCCAACAGGCTAAAGTAATAACCAATAGAAAAAAGCCATTCAGCTCTTCACAGCCTCAAGGTAATAGAAGAGCACAGTAATGAAGCTTGACTGGTTTATTTTATATCACCAGCAGACCCAGTTCATGTACACAGCTCCAACACTGTGCTACATCACAGCTCATTAGGCACCAAAGCTGGATCTGCTCGTTTGTTTGGCTGCACTGCTCTACTCAGCCTGGTCCCAACAAAGTCTTAAGCAGTCCCTTGAGAGTCTTAAAAGTCCTAAAAGACAAAAGCAGTCTTGGTGGCAAACAAAATAATTAAATACCCATTTAATTCAGTATCTGGAGTTTGAATGTTTTTTCCCCCCCCTTTATTAACACGATCAGTGTTGACACACTACAGAGTTACATGAAACAAATGGGACACCTCAATTCAATTCGGTTTGTTTACATGACGCCATTTCACAACACATGTCATCTTAAGTCACTTTACAAGAAAAGTAATTTCAACTCAATCGTACATACTTTCCAATTAATCCTTCAGTTTATTTATTAAGTTTTCTATCAAAGGAAACCCAGCAGACATCGAATCATTGCTTGCAGCATTCACTCCTCCTAAACGAAAATGTAGCAACAGTAGACAGTCGCCTGCCTTGTGTCGTTGACTTCACAACAATCCCTCACACTGAGCAAGCACATAGCGACAGTGGAGGGAAAAAACTACTCTTTAACAGGAAGAAACCTCCAGCAGAACCAGAACCTGGCTCTCAGCCACTCTAAGTATAAACTTGATCAAAAAGGAAAATGTTAAGCCTGGCCTTAAAAGTAAACGGAGTGTCTGCCTCACGGACTAAATCTGGGAGCTGGTTCCACAGGAGAGGAGCCTGATAACTAAAAGATCTGCCTCCCATTCTACTTTTAGAGATCCTAGGAACCACCAGTAAACCTGCAGTCTGAGAGCAAAGTGCTATGTTGGGAACATATGGAACAATCAGATCTCTGATGTATGATGGAGCTTGATTATTAAGGGCTTTGTATGTAAGAAGAAGGATCTTAAATTATATTCTGGATTTAACAGGGAGCCAATGAAGGGAAGCTAAAATTGTGAGGAATGTGATCTCTCTTTTTAATATTCATCAGAACTTTTTGTTCTGCATTTTGGATCAACTGAAGGCTTTTAATTGTATTTTGTGGACTTCCTGATAGTAAAGAATTACAGTAGGTCACCCTTAAAGTGGCAAATGCATTGACTAGTTTTTCAGCACCACTTTGATATTTTAGCAATATTCCGGAGATGAAAGAAAGAAATCCTAGAAAGAGGTTTAATATGGGATTTAAATGTCATTTCTTGGTCAAAATAACACAGAGTTTCCTTAATCTGTTCCCAGAGGCCAATTTAATACCATCCAGATGAAGTGATTGACTAAGCAGTTTGTTTAGAGATTCTGGTCAAAAGATGACAAACTCTGTCTTGTTAGATTTTAAATGCAGAAGGTTTAGACTCATCCAGGTTTGTATGTCTTCCAGACATGCCTGTAATCTACCTAACTGATTGGACTCATCAGGATTCATGGATAAATATAGTTGCGCATCATCGGCATAATTGTGGAATCCAATCAGAATCAGAAATGTTTTATTGCCATATGTGTTCACAACATTAGGACATTGCTGCGGTACTTTGTGCAAACATAAAATAAACACTTCTAAGCATGCAATAAATAAAAAACTTAAACAAAATGGAGTAAACAGATTAATATGTACATGAGTGCAGGTTATGATTAGTGCAAAATCACACAGGTGCAAAAAAACACAACACAGGGTCATGTAACTGAAACAGAGCGGGTAATAGGAAAAGTCTTAGGGTTACTATTCATAAGTCTAATAGCAGAAGGGAAGAAACTGCTCCTATGCCTGCTCCTGTCTGAGGGGAGCAGGTCAAAAGGTCTTTGTCCAGGGTGAGAAGGGTCGACTGTGATCCGACCTAATGGTAGCTCCAGCATACCACACGGTGATGGAGGGGGTGAGGATGGACTCGATGATTGCAGTAATTATGGCAGGTAATTTTATTTATGAAGAATCCCTTAAAGTCGTCACTACTGAGTGCTGAGGGAATTGTTGGCTCAACAGAGCTATGACTCTGTGTACGTTTGACAACTGTTCTAAAAAACCTAGAATTGTTGTCATTCTCCTCTATCAATGATGAAAAATACGCTGTTCTAGCTTATCGAAGGGCCTTTTTATACAGCAGTTGGCTATTCTTCCAAATTGAATAGGAATCCTCTCGGTGTGTAGAGCAAAATTTTCTCTCCAATTTCCGAGCATTCTCCTTTAAAGTGCTCTGAATTAAATCAGGGAGCTAGCCCCTTATTGCTAATTACTTTCTTTTTTAAGGGGTCTACATTGTCTAATGCCAGACGCAATGAGGGAGTAACGCTATGATCTAAACCAACGATTTGTTAAGGGTTAAAGATTAAATTGCTGCCCTCCACTGTGTTACTCTGAGATACTGAGGAAAGTAAGAATGGAATAGATTCTTTAAAACCTTTTACAGCATAGTCTGATAAAGCGCTACTATAATGAAATTTCCTTTCAGGTTTGGGGTGCTCAATTAAAATAAATTCAAAGATTATCAAAAAATGATCTGACAGTACCGGGTTATGTGAAAGGACTGTTATTTCTTCACATTCAATGCCATATGTCAGTCCAAGGTCCAAAGTCTGATGACCCCAATTGGTGGGTTCCTGTACTTTTTGAAAAAAGCCAATTGTCTAATAGAGAGTCTAAGATAGCATTAAAGATTGCATTTAGGCTATAACTTTCAGTGTCAACTTGAATGACCATATAATGACCAAATCAATATTTAACACCAAATCAGAGTTTTGATCTAAACATTGAGAGTAAGGGCCTGGTGGACAATACTAAACCACAAACAAAAGTGGTTTAAATGCTCTGCAACTTGGATGAGGAAAACAAAAGGTTAGATATTCAAAAGAACTGTAGCTATTAATTGGTCTGGAATCAGTTAATAAATCGGAATGAGAAATGGTTGCTATTCCTCCTCCCCGCCCAGTACTTCATGGAATGTGAAACTTAAATAACTGAAAGGAGCTGACTCATTTAAACTGACATGATCCTCCTGATGCAGCCAGGTTTTTGTGAGACAAAATAAATCAATTTTATTAACACAGATCAAGTCATCAACTAACAAAGTCTTTGAAGAGAGAGATCTTATGTTTAATAAACCACATTTAATTGTTCATACTTTAAACCTTGAGATGTTTGATGGGTTTATTGCCAAGCAACCATACAGCACCACTGTGAAATCAAGTACTGGACTTTGATTTGGCCCAGGACTTTTCATTTCTTAATTTGTATGTTTTGGGTCATTGTTTTGTTACAGGCTCAAACTCTGCTTTAGCTTCAATCTTTCTAAAGTTGGTCTTACCTTCCTTAAAAAGATTAAAAAAAAATCTATAACTGTGACTTAAAATAAATGTGCTGTTTCCCTTTCATGCACAGTAGAATTCATGGTGGATTCTATGATGGGGAGTGTACCAATGTCTGCTACAGCAAATAATCCCCAAAGCATGACACTTGCACCTCCATGCTGGACAGTTGGTATGAGTTTCTTTTCTTGGAATAGTATATTAATGCCTTGTTTCCACATAGCGGTATGGCATGGGTCGGTGTGGTTTGGTAGGCTATTTTATAGCCCGGCATGTTGAGTAGACCATCTCCTCAGCCAGTTGGACTCTCACTGGGCAGGTGTGGTTAAATCCAAACACCTAATCTAACATCATGCTAGTGTGGCGACAAACGTGAAGACAAGTATGTTTTGTGGTTGTTACAACCAGTGACGTTCTTCTGTCCCACAATCAATGAACTGTTTTGCGTGAAGCCAGTAGCTGCCCCCTAACTGTACCGTCCTACAACTGAAGGTGGTCCAGGAATGGTGCGGTATGGGTTGGTTGTATCAGTAGCTTTTACAATGGAAAAAATAGCATACGGAACTGCACTAATCTACCGCTAACGTACCGCTCAGTGGAAAGGAGGCATTAGTCTATGAGCTTATCCATACAAAGAGCAGGTAATTCCAGTAATTCTGGTCCTTGTTGGCTTTTTCTCCAGCAAAATTCAGTTTGGCCTTCATGTTTTACTCCAAACATGTCTACCTGTATACTATTTTCCGTTCAGTGGAATGGCTAATTTCACATTCTTCTGAAACCTCCTTATATCCCCTATCAATCACATAAACTGCTACAATCTCTTTTCTGAAGACCTCAGACAGCTGTTTTAATCTTATTATCATAGTGTTCACTGTCATTTCAACAGCAAGGAGCACACGAAAAATAATTGTCTGAGGTTTAAATATGGAAAAAGCTTTTCCAAAATGCTTACTAACAATGTTCTCATCATGTTTAGGGGTGTAATGTTTCTAACACCTTGATGAATCAATGCCACAAAGAGTTAACGTATATATGAAGGAAAATGGGGACAAACTTGGTAATACTTGGTAATACTAAGTTAATTGGTAATACTAAGTTATATCTAATAAAGTCCTTTCCTAAATGGAAAATCAGACTGCAATCAAGGGTTAAATGATTTGAGATTTAAAACAAATAAGAAATGAAATACAAATGAAGATTAATAAAAATGTTCATTTTAACTGAATTAATGCAGCCCTGTTAAGTTGTATTAAAGGTTAACTATTGTCATAAACTCTATCTAAGGATTAAATAGTTTTTTTTTTATGAGATGTTTGCACTTTGTTATTGTGACTTTCACACTGATCTTGAACAGCTGTAAAAGGGACTTCTAGTTTCTGTGCTTATTGTTCTAAAGGGAAAATTTTCCCGTTGTGAATAATGTAATTTATAACCCAAAAAGTAACCAAACTGGGTGAGTAATGACAACACAGACGGTATAAATTACTGTGAGTTATTGTGACTGTTATTTTTTTAAGTGGATGCATTCTTGAGTTCTGGTCAACATTACGGGGTCACAGTATCCATGACTTTTGAACTCTACAAACCAATTTTTGACCATTTATCCTCAAAGGGAACATTTAAAGGTGGAAACATTCCGAATTACAACACTCACGAGAGCTGACAAACTGCAAGCACGAGGCCACTCGACATGGCAGATGGCAGCAAGAAACATAAATATTTTCAACAGCTTTGGACGTGGACTACCTTTAACCTGTCGGGAGTAGATGCAACCCAAGGGCTCTTATATTCCCTTAAGAGCTGAGGCAACGTTTGTGGGCCTCTCCCTTTTGCAGTGGAGCCACGTTTTGCATGATATCACATGACTGAAATATGACTGAAATACTTTTATCACAAAACGGCAGAGAAAAAGCAGAACAAGGTGATGTGAAGTGGGTTTTTTCTTGATGTTTTCAGCTTTTGTAATCTTTAATGAAAGGTGGATAAGAGTGAAGAAGAAAGCTAGTACATTTACTTCAAACTTTATCTTATTTATTTATTTATAAAGCGCTTTCATACTAGAAAGTTTGCTTGGATGTAAACAGCATTGACAACACTTGCACGACTCAGACTCAGAAGCTGATTTGATGGAGGCCAATGGTCAGAGTTGGAGAAAAACCTTACATGGTCTTAAAGAGGCATAGTTGCATGAGTTATAATCGGGAGAAAGAAACGTGAAAACGACACCTCTTTGTGTTATTGCAGCGACAGTTTCGCATGCGACACAATTGCTGTAGGTCAGACCCAGTTATGGTTCTCTGAAACCTTTCACCTGATACAAGTTTCTATTGACATCCGATTAATTAAAAGGCCACGGCAACTTAAGGTTAAATAGGGTGCAAATAAGAAAGTAATTACACCTTTGTTTTAGCAATGTTTAACATTACTGAGTTTTCGCATGACCTATGTATGCATGCAGAAAATGAAATCTGTTTTGAAGTCTTTGGAGATTTTTTGGCATTTAAATAGACATAAACAATAATCAGATCTAGAGAACTTGTATACAAGGTGCCCGCATGGTTCAATTTCAGACATTGTTTAAGGGCTCCCTTATTACACACTTTTTTTTTATGCGATTATTTTCAGGAGGCAAGAAAATATAATTTAAAAACAATCAAAGGGGGAAAGACAAAACATTGTTGACTGGAAAAAAGCGTCAAAGAGCATTGAAATAACAGAAAGAAATACAGCAACTTCCACAATAACTGGCACCTCTAGTAGCCTTATGTAGAAATGTGCTAAGAGCTTAAACTAAATTTGTTTAAATCTTTCTTTTCAAATACCGTTTTCACAGATGTTTCTGTGGAACTATCTCCAAATTTGGTAATATAAAATGTACCTTTTGCTTTGTTTTCTGCTGAACATATGTCAAATCCAATACTCAAAAGAAAATGTATCTTTGGAAGCTGAAATACCTCGGCACAAGGCTTCTCGACATGCTATTGGCTGGCGTTTGTAAACCAATCAATTCAGGAGTGCAATTTGGTTTCCGTGAGGCTTCTGGGCTAGTGCTAAGACAGTCTCCATTGTGCATATTAATGCTTATTAAGGTATATTTGGTGTTTAAACTATTGAAATAGGCAGGTGAAGCATTTTTTATGGGGGAGGGTTGGGTTTCTCAAGTATTTGTGGATTTCAGCTATTAGCAAACAGCTGTGGTCCTTAACCACTGTAGTTGCTCGGAATGGTGGACAGAACTGGTGTATTTATGTATTATTTTATCAGTAGTCTGGAATTTTACACACAGGGAGCTCTGAAAGCATGGACATTATAACTATGTTCAACAGAGACAGTAGGTGCGAGGTGAGTGAAATAGCAAAAAAGTCAAAAAAAAAACTGCAAAGAGGTGAGAAAGGAAAACAAATCAATTTCAAAGTGTGGTATATCTACAAAAAGAAATGTAAAGACATGATAAATTACAACACAATATAGGGAAACTGCAAAAGAGGACTAAAAAGAAATGTGAAATGACCACAGACAAGACTTCTCACAAAGAGAAAAGCATAACAAGGAGATCCCACTACTACAAAGAGCTTCAATGTAACAATAAATAAGAGTGAAATACAAAAAAGACAAAGTAAAAACTACAAAAAGATGAAAAATAACAAAGTGACTTCAAAGAAATTTGACGTTTACAAAAATAATATAACAAAAGGAAGGAAAACGATACAACTACAAGGAAATTAAAAGAAAAGCAAGTAACCCAAGTGAAATCTGAAATAAACTACAAAGAATGGAAATAATCAGAAGGACATAACTATAAAGAAATAAAAAGTAACAAAGTAACAGAACTGCAAAGAGATATGACTTTAAACGGTAAAATATCTTAACATACTGTTCATGTGAAATGAAAATGATTTACAACTACATATAAAACAACAACAAAAAAACATTCAAAACAACTAGAAAAATGTTTAAAAGTGACAGCTAATTACCTTAACTATGTATTAGGAAAATTAATACCACTGGAAAGAAATCAAGGAGGGAGAGAAAGGAGATTTAAAATAAGGTGTGAGACAAAATTAAACAAATTAACTTCCAGAGACACAGCTGGAAGCTATGAAATTGGGACCCACGAAGCATGCATTCGTCCAGCTTAGTCTGCTCATTACTTATAACTTTAATGGCAAAACTAATTTTTGAACACATCTGTTATGTTATTTCCCAGAAAACAGGAAACCCTCCTTCTTACTCATGCTCCAGATCACCTCGGTCTTCTAGCAGTACTGCTGCCAAATACGGATTATTTATGTACAGGCCCTCTTTGTCAGCATGGCAAGAAGCCATCACTTTTATAGCTTAATGAAGCAAATGTATTCCAAGTCTGAAATAAAGGAGACAAAAAAAACAAACTTTTAACATGATTCTTTAAGCCCACCTAAACAGAACAAAGAAAAGCCAGCCTCGCAGGCTTGGAAACCTGTGCAGGAAGCAGAGGTTTTGCATTAGGAGAAAAACGTCTTCAGAGCGCAAAAGACGACAACTGTGAGGCACGCTTTCACCAGCACTAAAATAGTTTCTGAAAATACACATTTTTGGGGCAAAAAGTGTGTGGAAATGCTTCTAGAAAAAGATGGCAAAGACAGCGCTAAGAGAAGGGCCGGGATGTATTTGCTGCTCCGCACTGGAAGGCAGTGCAGGCGCCGCTGGCCTTGCAGCATTTCCCATTTGATTGATTCTGCTATTGGAGCGGCCTGGTTAGCCAGTGGAAACCACCATAAATTCCACTCTCCTCTTTATCGTTAAGCTTAGTAGCCTGGGAAATAAAATGGGCTGAGTCCAATTTTGGAAAGCGATGCATAAAACTATAAATAACAATTTACAGTATGTGATAAATGAACGAAAATGGAATTAGAGGAGAAATAGAACTTAACAGTTTTAATATGTATGAGTTATTAGTGCATTATTGAGCGTTTACTTTCGGTTACTGATGTCATAATTAAACTCCCATTGACTGTACAGTATTAAGGCAATTTGCTTTTTGTTGTCAGCATATAAAGCCAGTGTTTAACTGATCCCAAAAGTCTGTTAGTCCTGCGCAAAGGCCCATCACAGGGAAGTGACTGATGTCCCAGCCTTCTTGGTGTGTCTCTCCCGCCCTTAAAATAGAAGACATGGATGAAGACAGTGAACTGAACGACGAAGGAAGAAATACGGAGATGCAAGGCATTGCAATGCAAGGTGTGATGATGGGATGGCTGGTACCCACAATAGCACTACTGAAGACTAATCTCCAGCACCTTCGACTCTCCTCCAACTTCTGTGGGCCTTTGATAGATGTTCTTCAAGGAGGACTTGAAAAGCGTTTCAACTAAATGCTTGCTGATACAGAGCTGATTGCTGCTACAATTCTTGTACCCCAAATTCAGGACATGTTGGACAAATGATAATGATATTCTAAGGTAAGATTAAAAAAATGTTTTCATGCTTATAGAAAATAATGCACAACTGATTCAAGATGATGATGAAATGTCTGAATTACTGTATAATATAGATATATCAAGAAATACTACAAAATTCAATCAATGATCAAGTGACTGTAAAAAAGCCTAAAAACTGATATGAGATTTCACATCTCAAATTCAATTCAAATTCAAAAATACTTTATTGATCCCAGAGGGAAATTAAGTGTTGGTATAGTATAGTATACTTTAAGGAGTTGTTGTAGATGATGATGGCTGTGGGCAGGAAGGATTTCCTGTAGCGGTCTGTATTGCAGCGAAACAGAAGAAGCCTCCTACTGAAGACGCTCTGTTGTTCTATGACAGTCTCATGAAGAGGATGCTCAGGGTTGTCCATAATTTTTTTGATTTTATGAAGAATCCTTCTTTGCATTATCATCTCCAGATTTTCCACAGTTGTCCCAAGAACAGAACCAGCCTTCTTTATCAGGTTGTTTAGCTTTTTTAAATCTCTGGCTCTGATGCTGCTACCCCAACAGATGACGGCTGAAGAGATTACACTCTCCACAACAGACTTGTAGAAGATCTCCAGCATCTTGCTGCAAACTTGAAGGATCTAAGCTTCCTCAAGAAGTACAGTCTGCTCTGTCCCTTCTTATAGACGGCTTCACTGTTGCGCCTCCAGTCCAGTCTGTTGTCAAGGTGAACTCCGAGGTATTTATATTCCTCAACCACCTCCACTTCTTCTCCCATGATGGAAACAGTTTTTCACTTATCCCTGTTTCTTCTGAAATCTACAATCATCTCCTTTGTTTTGTTCACATTCAAGGTGAGACGATTGTTTCCACACCATCTTACAAAGCGGTCCACCAGCTCTCTGTATTCACCTCTTGTCCATCTCTGATACACCCGGCAATTGCAGAGTCATCTGAGTATTTCTGCAGATGACAGGTCTCTGATTTGTACTGGAAGTCTGAGGTGTACAGAGTGAAAAGGAATGGTGAGAGTACGGTCCCTTGTGGTGCTCCTGTGCTGCTGACCACCTGGTTTGACACACAATTCTTCAGTCTCACAAATTGTGGTCTGTTGGTCAGGTAGTCATTGATCCAGGCGATTGTTGAGGGCTCCACCTGTGTCTTCAGGAGTTTCTGACAAAGCAAATCAGGCTGAATTGTGTTAAATGCACTGGAGAAATCAAAGAACATGATCCTCACAGTGCTGCCTGCTTTGTCCAGATGACAGTGGGTTGGTTGAAGCAGGTGGATGATGGCATCTTCTTTTTTTTTTTTTTTTTTTAAACCAACCAAACATTGTGAACTAAGAATTACCCAACCACATCACACAAAAATAGATATAAAAATACAACAACAATGTCACAGAAAAACTCATGGTACCGATTAATCAAGCTCTAGTAATGATAACCTCAGCCCAAGAATATATCCTTAAACACCAGAGACCCCACATCTATGTGTGTCTGTTAGCATGCTGGTGCATATAAGGTTTCTCCATAAGAGTGTTCGATAGTTGGTGTGAGAAGACATCAATCCGTCCCCCAGGAATCGATGCAGACATGAAGGAGATCGGAGCAAGGACGTCCAAAGGACCGCCAGAGCCCCGGGCGGACCCGGACGGGGCCGACCGCATCCCCCAAGAGAGGAGAAAAGGAGAACCCCAGGGGAACATCCAGCGGCCACTATGCAGGGGCCCGGGGGGGGCAGCAGTGACGAGCCCACGGGCTCCGCCGGCAACCGGCCGCGCCGGGGCGGGCCGGTCAACGGACCGGGGGAGCCGGGGCCCAGGGGCACCCCACCCCCCAGCAGGGACCCGACAAGGGACCGGCCGACGGGGGGCCCCCGGCACTGGAGGGGCCGCGGCCGGCCGCCACGCGACACCTCCACCCTAGGCCAATCCCCACTGCCAACATCCCAGCGCCCCACCAATAGCCGCAGGGGACGGACAGCATCCCCAGGCCGGGCTCAGTCAGCATCTGGACGCCAAGTTGTACCAGCTCCCGGGTCCTGATCCCGCGCAACGCCAGGCGCCGAGACCAGGCATCCAACGAGGGCCAGGGCCGGTCCAACCCGCCAATGAACCGGCCACGCACGGTGCGCACAGAACAGGTGATCAAACGAGCAGAAACGCCGGATCCGCATCCCACCGAGCCACCGAGCAGGCACCACCCAACAATCCCAAACCTGGCACCTCTAAAGGAGGTGCCCCAACCAACCAAAGGAAGATATCGGCTCAGCGCATCGGCCGACCGACACACCGCCCCCCCCCAGGCCTGGCCAGGCACGCACCAGGTCCGAACCGGATTGACCACCGGTGCACCGGCAGGCAGGGGCCCCCGTCACCGGCGGGGAGTGACGGAGGGGAAATAGGCCCCCCATTAAGTGTAAGGCCTGAGGTGCGCCAGGCGAGGGGGCAGACCAAGATCCAACCTGACAGGTAGACAAAGACATTACAATAAAAAGACAATACAGACACAGTCATACGTTCCCTCCCTCTTAAACACATACATTCTCACTGACTCACCAAGACACCCAAAAAAAATGACGCTGTACCCTCACTCACACACCCCATGCACACTTTATGCTCCCAGGTCCAGGTACTGACGCCCCAGTAGAGCCACCAGCCCCCGGACCCGGGAGGTGGACCCCCTACCTTCTAGGATGGAGACAAGCAGACCGCCAAGGGCCCCACAGTGGCAAAGCAGCCCGACAGCCCAGGACCCCAACCAGACCGCCTGTCCCCCTCCGGACCCCAACGCCTGATGGCCCGTAGCGAACAGGGGTGGGAAAAGACCCCTAGCCTCCATCCTCCTGCTCGAGTGTGGTGTTGATGCGTGTTGTTATAATGTGCATTTAAAACAGAGGGGTGGGATGTGGGGGAGGCAGCCACACATCCCCCAACCCCCACCCCACTCAGTGTCTATATGTGGTTTAACAGTGGGCACCGGCACCAGAGGTGAAGCTGATTGTACCGCTCCCCCTCTGGATGCCGAAAAGTGTGCCCACCCCAAAGTCCCTACATATGTGTCATGTGAAAATGTTATAAGTGGGAGTGTCTAAGTTGTATATTAAAATTGGGACCCAGGACACCACAGGACAGCGAGGAGGGAAGCCCCTCCTCGCACCCCAGTGATGTGCCCATGCCCCAAGATCCTATATGAGTGGTAAAGTGATGGAGCGGGTGGACAGAGGTGTCCAGGGATGGGGAGGGAAGGACTGGGAGACAAAATGTCTTCCCAGGGAGCCAGCTCCCCCACTGACCCCAATAGGCACCGCTGTTCACCGGGATCCACCAGGGGAGGGAGGCCATGGCACGTCCGACCCGGGGCCCACGGCCACAGCACCACAAAGCCCCACGGACCCCAAGGCAGTCCCCCCAGCCCCATCCCAGAAGGGGAACTAAATCCACCCTGACATTCTCTCTACTCTCAAAACACAAAAGACACTAGACACCCAGGTTGAGTTCGCTTCGCTTCTTCTCAGTAACAAGACAACATTTGCAGTGTTTCATCATATATTAACTAATATGAAACAGCTTATATAAAAGAATTGTCAAATACTATAATCTAAGTCCATGATGTTGTTTTAATCAATGTATTAAAAATCCACTGTCGTCTCTGGCTTGTTCAGGATGGGGAATTGTGTTCCTCTGATGCAATCCACTGGTTTCCTTACATAGTTTATACAAATTGGCTTTAATTGATGTGATCTGAGACAACTTCTGGTGTGAATTGGTGCTATATAAATAAAACCTGATTTGGTTACAAAGAAATGTAGTTTGAAATTTGGTCGGAAATCATAAAATCCTTCTTTGGTTTTGCATACCATAGTTCTTGCATTAATCAGAAGCCATCTAAAGGAGCAACGCATGCAAGCAGCTGACCAATTGAAACCATGGATGTGCTGAAATCTTTCCCAGCTGTTTGCCATTTGTCCTTGAAACTCAAAACACCCGTGCCTGTCTCAGTGGCTTTTTAGTGCTGCAGAACTCATATTTAGACCAAAAAGGGGACGCCTTAGTTCTAGGAACTTTGAGAATCAGCTTCTACTGAGGTTTGATAAAAGAGTTTGGTAGTCATTTTTATGACTTCTTTGACATTTGTCCTCACAAAAGAAAAAAAAAAAAGACTTGATTAAATTTAAAGTTCAAGTTTCCATGTCGATTAAAATGTTTCCAAGTTATTTTGCTGAAATGAAAACTAGTTTAAATCAACATAATTTCTGTTAAATACAACTTTGGTGTGTACCAAAGCTCTACAAAAGTTTCCAAAAGTATTCAGTTCAGTCTACACGATCCTTTCTGAAATGTGATTTGAACAAAAGCAAGATCGTATCAGTAATATTTTTTCTATCTTCTCTTTACCAACACTGTGCAGGCTTCGAGTAAAAGAAGAAAAAAACTATTTTTTATGCCTAGAACGTTTTTGGGTTTTTTAGACTTATCAAAAGTCATTGTGTATCATTGAGGTTAAAAAATATTTGTACTTTTTACTTTTGTACTTAATACATTTCAAAATCTGTACTTTTCAACGTTTACTTAAGTAAAGGAGTTCAATCTCTACTTTTACCAGAGCCCTTTTCCACACAAGTATCTGTACTTCTACTTAAGTAGTGAATGTGAGGACCTTCGACACCTCTGTCTACTAGAAACTACTCAACTACTAGAAATCTACCAGTCTTGCAAATGACAATGTCAAAATACCTTCCGTATGGAGGAAACTCGACACATGGTCAGGAGTAAGTCCACCCATTCTTAGATTGTATGTAGGGGTGTCAAATTATTGCGTTAATAGCGATAAATTAATTACAGCCATTTTTAGCGCGTTATGATTTTTTTAATCGCGTTAATCTAATTTTTAATCTTTAATTTGACAGTTTCTGCATGCGAGTTCCCTTTAAACAAAACCGTTTTTTTTTCACCGGGCTTCTTGTGCTTGAGTTGAAGGGGACATCGGTTGGCTGAAAACTCGTCAGAAGATGACTGGCTTCCATCGTGGTGGGGAGGGCGAGGTGAGGAGGAACGCTGAGTTGCCGACAGTGTTGCCAACTTTGCTATATTTGGCGAGTTTTTAGACGCCTCTAGCGATTCTTTCTAAAAAAAACAAAAAACAAAACAACTAGCGGCAAATCTAGCAAATTTTTATGGGGTTATTGGAAACTTTTGGGTGAAGCATGTAACGTTGTTACTCTTCTCACCGAGCAGCGGGGCGCTCTCCCCGTCTCAGAGCTCACACAGCAGGCAACCATTCTGCACCTCACACTGCAGCTCACCTCCACCCGGCCGCCCAGGTCCACCTGTATGGCAAGCTTTAACCCGTAACACAGTTGTACTCAGAGAACATATTGACCCCACTGCATCCAGAACGCGAATGAATCGCGCATGCTCGAAGCAGAAGGCTGCAGGCACCACTTGGGACTAGTCACAAAAACAGCAGGATGAAAAGGGATGGGACTGCATCTGTTCAAGTCTGAAAAATGACTTCATAAAGCCAGTTTTTTTAATTACATGTATCAAACTTTTGTTCTACCACAATAATGTAATGAATTTAAAAGAAAATATCTCAAAATGAGGGCTTTTCTCAGCAATTATTAGGTGAAATTAAAAAAGAGATTAATTAGATTAATTAATTACAGATCATAATTAATTAATCTCAAAAAAATTGTAATCGCATGACAGCACTAATTGTATGACGTCTACAAGTACCATTTGCTGTAAGATAGCCATGATGTTCCTACCAGCAAACTTTACTTCTAGCATGGTGATTTTTGCGGTGGTGCACAGAACCTTTCTTCCAAACATGGTCAATCCAATGACATCTTAAACGTTTTGCTTTGTCTCTTCTTGTTTATTCTCCTAGCATTTCACCGCCTTTTTCCAAATCATCTGCAATTTTGGTAAAGACAACCCTTGTTAGAGGCCATCATTCAATATTAAACCAGCAGATATTGATTTACACATAGCAGAAGGAATGCTTTCAAAATCCGGAGAGATTTTAGCTGGTTTCTTGGCTTTTACATCCTTTTCCTCATGTGTTTAATATTTTCTACCTGTGTAATCCCAGCTTTATATCCATAAGTTCATTTGAGGACTAATTAGCTGTGGATTCTTTGTGTGTGTGAAGTACTTGGGTTGCTACTGACATCTGGTATAATTTCTTCTCAATGGTACCATTAGAAATATTAAAAGTAAAAGAAATGTTGGCCTGTTGAATACTTATTTTACCCACTGTATATCCTGTACAGATCAACTGAAAAAATGATTTAAACAAATAAATAAAAAGCTGCAATAATCTGGATGCTTCAGTGTACATATCCTTAAATGTTAATTCAACTTCCACATTCATGTACCTAAAATAACGTCCAGTCACCCGAAAAGGATTTTCTTGACATTTCTTTGATTCCATCCTTTTACTAAAGCCACGGTTTGCAGAGAAGTTAAAAAGGTTTGAAATAATCTCATTGTACAAAATGAGAGAAGGATACAAAAAATACACATCATTATACCAAAGGCTGTCACCAATACCTGGAGCAGTATTATGGTCTGGGGTTACAAAACGTTTTGTTACCTGTTAGGAAGATGAAAATCCACAAAGATTTTCTTTTTCACCATCACAGTGATTGCAAGCGAACACATAGATCAACAAAACGAAGACTTCACAAGGAGACAATTAAAGAGTCAGAGTCCAGAACCAAATTCAACAGACAACCTGTATGGTCACCTGATGAACACTGTGGTCAAGAGATGTCACAAGATTTGAAGAATGTGGGCAAATACTGTCAAGTCAAAGTTTGGATGCCGAATCCTTTTTTACCAAAGAAGTCTAAATGCTGAATTTGAATCAAAAGTATGAGTTTGAGGGTGTGCACAGATATGCAACCAGGTTACTATAAGGGTTGCTTATGTTTGGGCTTTTTTTAGTTTTTCAGTTGAAATGTACATGACATTTGTCACATAATTTTGTGACTGTAGATGCAATTTAACACGATGGTCTGACATACTCATAATTGATTAATGTACAATGGCCCCACGTCTAGACTTTTCAGAGCCACTGTACACAGCTGAGGCTCATGGTCTGTTGAGAGCGAAAATGGCTGTAGCTGTTGTACGGAGAGGAAGAAACTGATACTATCCTTTATGTCAAGCAAACATGCAACCATACTTTATCATCTCTGACTGAATGCTAAATCTCAAGCTGGGAGTCTGGGCTCACTGATCTCTTTTTGGTTTAAACGAGAATCCTGCTGAGCCAGGAGTATACTCGAGGCTAAAAAAAAAATAAAAAATGACATGCCTTACATCTCCCTGTTTAGGTATGTTTTCATGGAGCATTTTCAGTATCCAAGCCAGTCTGTTACCAAGTGTTGAGCTATGTCTGTCTCTTGGTAACGTCCCTCCACTCTGCAGCATATGTTTATGATCACAATCCCACATTCCTCCTTCTCTCTCTCTCTCTCTCTCTCTCTCTCTCTCTCTCGCCCCAATGTGGCTGCTGCAGCATCACATCCCATCCTGACCACAGGGCGGTACGTCGAAGAACCGCAGCACATGAACGAATGATGAAGCTTCCCTTCCCCTCCTTTTGTATGTCTATTTGTCTGTTGGAGGAAGTTCCATTGTTAACAGATGGTAATGTAATAACCTGACCTCCTGGCCCTTGTGTATGGCATGCAACCTCTACTTAATGCCGCATGATATGTTAAGTGTGTCCTGGACAGCTTGTCAACAAACACGCAGGGGAAGGCGGTAAACGACGCGTTGCGGTTGTTTTAACCCCGGCGGGGCAGAGCACATTAATCACAGCAGAGGCGGAGATGATGATGAGGTGTTTGGTGGTCGGCTGGAAATTGATGGTAATCGAGCTGCAGTGCGTCGAGGTGTCTAACAGTGGGTGTCAATTAGAATGACAAAACCGGTTCACCAATCGACTACTAGCTCACACAGTTTGACCTTTTGAACATTGTGTGACTTAGGTAGACGCCAGCTAGTCCGTCCTTGCATTAACTTGTGTTAGGGATACACGGTTCTTAATTTATCCATCCATCTATTGTCAATGCTTGATTATCCTTGGGGGGTCGTGGGGGGCAGGGCTGGTGCCTATCTCAAGCATTAATTGGGACATTGGCAGAGGTCCTTTCTAGTTATGGACTGTGGGAGGAAGCTAGAGCACCTAGAGAGAACCCACATATGCACAGGGAGAAAATGCAAACTCCACGCAGAAAGATCATAGACAGGAATTCCAAACCAGGACTTTCTTGCTGCAATGTAGCAGTCCTAACAACTGCTCCACCATATTGGACATAATGACAATTTCTGAGATTTAATACCTGTCCTATTTGGAGATTGTACAACATTTTTAGAACATAATATCAGAGTTTTGCTTGACTTTTGTCTTCAATTTGTGCAAAGACTTTCGGTTTGTAGCTGTGGTTGACATCTGAGGAATGAGCGCTGATAGTTGAATGCGATGGGGTGACCCTGGGTTCCCAAATAAATGTTGCAAGATAAATGTTTGTTATTGTTGCAACTTTCGCAGATGAATACACTTCTTCGGAAGGCATAATAAAGCACACAGGCAACTATTCTGTTTTTTTCTTTTCACAGATGCATCACCGAATGTGTTTAAACATTTGACTCCACAGCTTCTTAAATTAAACTTTTAAATAAAAATCTAAAATGTGTGACATGGGTAGATAAATTATCAAAATATTAGTGGAGACAAAGATGGTTAGTATTATATTTGCTTGGTAAAATGTAACTTAAAATTGATTTTTTTCCCCCTATGATACTCCTATTATACTGTTATATTATTTTTTATGAGATTCTTGACTAATTTCCTATTAGATACAAACTTCCTGGTTGAAAAAAATAGCATAAAGTTTGAATCTGCTGTTGGTATGAAGAATTGCTAACTTAATTGTACCCCCTCCAGAAATCATTTCCTCAGGAGGGCTGACAGCATTTTTTGCATCCTATTCGCGTTACTTTACATACTTCCTGTTCAAATTTGACTATTTTTTACAACACCCTTTCTATGTACATATACACATTACACATCATTGGGAAGCTAAGATTCTTGAGATTCCAATGTTGTATGCCAATCAAGGATAAAATCATTACTGTAGACACAGTAATCACTTTTGTCAAACCACTCACAAAATAAATAATGTGCAACTTACTGTTCGAAGCCTTATTATCAATGACAGAACGGAGCCATCTCGTCTTCTTACATCCGCGAACGCTGCAATAAATGTACTCCGATAAAATAGCTAGTCCACAACAAGTCTTACGGATGTGTGTACTTCTCACAAAGTTTTCTTCATGGCTATCGCTAGCATGCTCATATTAACCTGAAATTTGCATATTCTTCTTCTTCTTCTTCTTCTTCTTCTTCTGCTAAAACACTAAGTTCCTTTAAATCACAACTAAAAACTCATCTGTTTAGAGCTGCCTTTGAGTAATGTTTTCATGTATCAAATGTTTTGTGTGTGCTTCTTGCTTTATTGCTGTTTTTACTTTATTTGCTTTGTCTGTGTTTTACTACTATTTTTATTTTACCCCCTTAATCATGTAAAGCACCTTGAATTACCTTGTTGTAGAAAGTGTGCTATACAAATAAGATTGCCTTGTCTTGTCTAAAGTCCTTACACTGGCTTCCTGTAGCTCAGAGAATAGACTTTAAAATACTTTTACTAGTTTATAAATCATTACATGGCTTAGCACCAAAATATGTGGAAGACCTGTTGTCATGGTACCAACCACCAAGACCACTCAGGTCCTCCAACTCTAGCCTACTAAACATCCCTAGACTCAGAACTAAACATGGAGAAGCAGCTTTGAGTTTCTATGCTCCCCTTATCTGGAACGGACTTCCTGACGAGTGTAGAGCTGCTGAAACTCTGAACTGCTTTAAATCGAGACTAAAAACCCATCTGTTTAGAATTGCCTTTGAGTAAATGCTTGATGTTATATGTATGAAATGTGTTCATGCTCTCTTGCTTTTTTTTTTTTTTTCTCTTGCTTTATTGTGTATCATGTGTAATGTGTGTTTCTTTTATGTGTTTCTTTTAAATCACCAAATCATGTAAAGCACCTTGAATTACCCTGCTGTTGAAAGTGTGCTATACAAATAAAATTGCCTTGCCTTGCCTAGCTTTTATGAATTTGTTGGATTTCTTTGTAAATATCCAACTTTGAAAGTGAAATAACGTGTTGTAATTCACTACAATCCAGTCACAGGTTGTAGAGATGTTGTAGCTTTGGTCAACCCTCCGAAATGAACACCAACCCGGGAAGGGGGGGTTCCTATCTGGTTTCAAGTGTTATTGTTCCGCAACATCACTCAGCATCAGTACTTGTGTATTTTTTCATCCCTTAGAATGGAATATGAAAATATTTTGATTGAATTGAAGAACAGGTCTCATAATTCATTGAATTCTGGTACTACAACTGCAATGACATTTAGGAGAACAATTATTTTCAGAACAGCTGTTACCGCGGCGACCGCGGCTGTGATGCAAATGAGCTGATTGAAACCCAAGCACTGTCCCATATTTAATATTTACGTGGTGCCAAATGGATGGACCATGGCCCAGAGTTCAATAGCGGGGATGACAAGATGGGGGGGGGGGGACCAAAACCTGCCTGCAGTATTTTGCCGCCCCCCCTCACACACCGGCTGCTGCATTTGATATTCCAGTCGTGGGTCAGAATGCCTTACGGAGGCAGAGCGGGTCCGCTGCAAGGTCGGCACACATGGACGATCGGTTTCACGGTGAATACCAAGTGTAACGCCGCATCCAAAACCCTGAGACGTGAGACGGGACATTAAAGCTGGAGCCCCCCAGAGAACAGAGGAAGAACGAGGACTGCAGGAGGGAAAGAAAACAGGTGGCAGGCCTTCAAAGAGGGAAGCTTTATAATTTATGGGAGGTTACTGACTTCTACAGGGGGTCCCAGCAGTGTTCTGTATCACTCTTTATAGACAAAATGACTGACTTTTCTCTATTCTTCTTTTTTTTTTTTTTTTACATTGTAATAAATAATATAGATTTCCATGCTTTCTGAAGAGTTACAGTCCTGTCTTCTTCCTGGAATTTTTCCTGTGATGATCTCAGTTCATGTGCCATCATTTTTTAGATAATGAAATCATTTCCTTTTTCGGCAGACGGAATTAAGTGATCAGCAGCCAAAGCGAATTAAGCGACTCATCTCTCACAAAAGAAATATAATGCTGTCCTTGCCCACGTAATTCAATTGCAATATCTATCCATTAAAGTCTCTCCGAGGCATAATCATTTTTCCTGGATAGTCTATCATTATCGTTATTATCGTTGCGGCGGATTTTGGAGGGCATTTCTTTTAGAGTTTAAGGAGGAAGAGGCTCAGGATGGCATAAAAATGACAAAGGGTTAGACCATTTTACACGAAGAGAGGGTAATGCATCAAAAAAATCCCTGTAAAAATCAATAATCTTTCATGTATTACTGACACATGACACAGTCTGACTGCTGGCTGTGATTGCTCACGTCCAGCATCTCATTTATCAGTGGAGCCTTCAATAGAGACCCTGGAGTAAAGGGGGAAAAAATGATTCTGTCCACTGCTGCAACTTGGGAAAACAAATCAGGAAGTATGCTGGATGAATCATTTAGCCTGTAACTTAATGAGGCAATTTATTGTTAATTTGTACCTTAATTGGTTTGGATTAATTACATTTAATTGAGTGTTATCACCTTTGACTCTGTTCATTAGGGGCATACCACTACATGAATACTCACTGAAACATTAATAAACAGATATTACCCTTCATGGTGCCTGTAAAGTTTCACTCTTTATTTGACCTAATTTTGAAATAACGCCTTTACTTGTTATGCATATTACTGACATAATCCTATATGTTTAATACCATAATGATGAACCCTAAACATCTCGAAAGTATCACATACAATATATTGTCATTTTGAGCTTACTGGTTCAAGCCCATCACTATGAACGCCTATCTCACATCACACCAAACACCTTATTTTCACAAATGAAATCTGTACAACATAGATAAGGAGTTAAAGCAACACTACTCTTCACTTTAGTTGGAGTAAAACATCTAAACTCATCACATACCTTAGCTTGGAATCATAGGCCTTGACGTTTCCTTTGTTTAGTCATGTTACAGTCATAGGTTTCAATGGCTTCTATGGATGAGTGGCAAGAAATTGTGACATTGTTGAGAGAAAGCTATAAGGGGTCCAGTTCGTCTGGTGGAAAGATTTGTGTTTTCTGGTCTATATGGAAAGCATTTTGTGTCTTGGTGGAGACGCCTGAGCACACCATTCCCCAAGTAAAACTTGGAGTTGGCAGCATAATCCCTTGGGATGGTTTTCATTAGCAGGAGCAGGGATGTTGGTGAGATTTAATAACGGGGCAATACTGGAAATAAGTGTTAGACTTCAAATTTTAGACTTTAGATTGGGGAAGAGACAATGTGGTATGAAAAGTTTTGTAAGAAAAAACATTTAGCCATCCTGACTGTTTTTTTTTTCTCTAGCTAATGAGTCAGAGAAAATTTGATATTTAACATAATACAAAATGTAAAAAAAAAAACATCATAACTAACTAATATTTTGTACACCAGTTACAAATGAGATTCTTTTTTTTAAACAAAGAAAAATAATTGGAAACCCAAGTGGTCCATAAAAAAAGCTGTTTATTTTGTGAACAATATACATATTCTGACCCAGATTTTCATTGATGGGGCTGCCATATAAAAATTTACTGCTGGACCTGTGCTGCTGTACTTTTTATATGTTTTGATTTTGTCTCCTTCTTGTCCTCTTCTGCATGGCAGATAACGTTTAACCAACTTGAGTTTAATGTTCCATTAAACTTGACGGCATTCTTCCATAACGGATTCAAGTGAAACTAATGTAACTGGTAAATGGACAAAATTTATTTAGGTCACCACAAAAGGTAATTCTCATCGATCCCGAAAAACTGTAGTAACGGAAATTATCTTTGTGGGTCACCAATAATACAGGCGCTGTCTGAAGACCTCAACGTATTGAATAAATACACTAAGCATAATTTCACAAATATCTTTCTAGCCATTGTGTGTTAGATTATAGTTCAAAAGCTTCATAAAGGTGACTAGCAGTACCAAAGGCCTCTGAACAAATACATCTGTTTCTAAAAGAGAGCACTAGTTCATCTAGAGTGAAATGTTTAAAATCCGAGCTCTGTGGAGTGCAATTTTCTTTTCCTCCAGATGTTGCATCAATTGTTCGTTCATTACTGTTTGTGTAACTTTGATTCAACAGGAAGAATGCTTGAATGTGTATAGTTGTTTGCTTCCTTTGTTTACTGAAACAGAGCTGTTTTTAGGTTAAAGGGAAGCACACTCTCCATACTGATTTATTTACATGCAACAGAAGAAACTGAGCTACCGATATATTCAGTTCAATTCAGTTTATTTATATAGCGTCAAATCACAACGCGTGTCATCTCAAGGCACTTTACAGAAACAGTCATTTCAATTCAAATCGTATACATTCCAATTAATCCTTCAATTCATTATTCTAATCAGCTTAAACGTTTTCTATCTAGGCAAACCCAGCATATATGTTGTTGAAATAATCTTATTCACCTCAACAAATCAATTAGTTGAGATTTGAAATGTACCAATGTATAGTTGTGCACGTATTTATTAGATAATTTGCTTACATTATCCTTTTTACTGGATTATAATTCCCATTGTGATCATTCTATAATATATTAAAGCACCCGCACTGAACTTTAACTTTGCAAAGTAATTTTCAGCCTTCATGGAAGCCCCATGCCTTTTCTATACCGTTCTCTACTCATTTCAGATGCCCTAATATAAGGTTGCAACAAATCTTTAAATATTGATAGAGGTTAGTGAGCTTTTACTGCCAATTAGGTTGAAGAGAGAACTGATGATGCACTGAGGGCACATGCTTGTATTTCTTGCAGGCTTGTATAATTGGTTTCCACCTCTGCTCGTAGCCTGATGATACCTAATGATAATGAGAATCAAGGATGATTAATGATAACAACAAGTAATGTTACATATTTTCTGCCTGCTATTTTTCCTCCTTGTTCTAATTGCAATGGAAGACATACTCAATCGTTCTTGTTTTGTGCTGTGCAAGTGCATAATTTGGTGCTGTGTCCCTTCAGCGATTACATATGTGAGTACCACTGTGTTCTCTATGTGTATTTGGGTTATAATAATCGTGTACAGCAGCTCCAATATAAACCCCTTTCTTCTTATGTCTGATCTGAGAAGACACATCATTTTTCCTCTGCTGCAGAAGCCTGAATTGTTGAGAGCGATGCTTAGAATGCCTTGGGATCTAAAGTACTGCTCTCCTCATTGCAGCAAGCAATAAAGCTCAGGACTCAGAAGAACGGTCTCAACCGTCGTTGTTTAAAGTAAGCCATTCTTACAGATGACATTTCAGATGACAAAATTATAATGTAACTAAAACATTTTGTTTTTACTTGCTATTGCTGGTGTGAAAAAATTACTATTTGCTTTTAAATTTTTTATGACATATGACCTTTTTCTCACTGGTCCAAAGCATCTAGATGCAAACTAGAGAGAACCTACATCAAAAACTCATAACTTCCATCTCCACTCAAGAATCTTAAGTCTCTTTGGATATTTTTCAAACTTTTCCACACAAATAAAGTTGTATCTGATTAGATTATATGTTGGGTAACTGTACGACTGGTGTCAAAGCTTGGTTTGCATCGTTTCCGGTAAGAGTTGGATCCCCACAAGGTTGCCATTTGTAACCAATTCTGTTCATAACCTTTATGGACAGGATTTCTTGGTGCAGCCAAGGTGTTGAGGGGATATTTTTTGGTGGCCTCAGGATCTTGTCTGCTTTTTGAAGATGATGTGGTCCTGTTGGCTTCATCAGAATGTGATCTACAACTTTTGCTGGAGCGGTTTGTGGCCGAGTGAGAACCTGCTGGGATGAGAATAAGCACCTCCAAATAAAAAGCGGTAGAGTGCTTTCTCCGCGTCGGGGACAAGGTCCTGCCCCAAGTGGAGGAGTTTAATTATCTGGGGGTATTGTTTACGAATAAGGGGTAAATGGCCTGAGAGATTGATAGGCGGATCAGTGCGGCGTCTGCAGTAATGTGGGCGCTGTACCGGTCTGTCGTGGTGAAGAGAGAGCTTCCCCTTTCAGCTCAGCTCTCAAAGCTGCTGCCACCACGACCATTCTAAGAGCTTTAATGTTGAAGCCATATATACCCAGAAAACATGCACACATTCAAAACGCACACCCAGACTGGTAGGCCTCAAAGACTTACTGCTCTACCCAAAGGCACATCGACATGTGTCAGGAGAGGAAGCTGGAATATTCCATGATGGCTAACCTCACCACTCCCACTCATCCTTTTCTTGACAATTATGTGACAAATTTTATTATAGTCCTATGTGTTTCATAAGATATTTTATTTAGTTTTTATCTAGGTTTTGTCTGGAAAGAGAGTTCTTGACAAAAATCTGTCTGAAACCTTTTTTGTCGACAAAATGACCACTGCCATAAATGGTCAAATTGGTTGAGATCTGGGAGAATCAAAGGCAAATTTAACAACAATAATACCATTCCTGAACCATTGTTGTCTTCTGACATGGTGCATTATGTAGCAAACGAGGCCATAGCCACCTGTGAAAACTGTTGTCAAAGTGTGCACGCAGTCTGTAACAATGCTTAGGTAAGTGGTACGTGCCAAAGTAACATTTATATGGATGATAGGACCCTCGTATTTCCGGCAGAATTTTTCCTCAACTATCCTATGGGCACTGCCAGCTTGCCTTCTTCCCATATAGCATTCTGATGTCACATGTTCTCTAAGTAAGTGGTAGACATGCACCCAGCCATCCACTAATGTAAAAAAAAATCTAATAGTTTTTAAGACAGGCCACATTCTTCTATTGCTGTTTTTTTGGCAATGAATTGACATCTGTATGTGGGCAGCTTGACATGTGCACCCATACGCAACAAACCGCAATGAACTATGTACTCTGACTCGTTTCTATCAGAACCGGCAGAATGTTTTAATTTTAAAGATACACCAAATTTGCAGTAGATGGGTCAATAATTTTAGGTGCAACTGTATATATTCATTCAACAGATGTCAGGACAAATCACTATAAAGCTCAAATGTTGATCCACTGGTGGTATGAGGGGAAGAGTCCAGAGGTCAACCAAGTCATTGGGTTACATCCACTTGGAACCAGGAGCTCAATTCATCAAACCTTTGTGTAGACATGCCACAGAACAAAAAAAAAAAAGTATATGGGACCTTAAACGTCATGTAAATTTCCCACTAGTCAATTCAGCAAGTTGCTGGTCAGAGGGCTGGTGCCAAAGAAAATGTGTCGCTAAGTTTCATATTCCAAGCACCATGGATGTCAGAGTCAAATCTAATGGATGTGTCAAACAGCTGCCAAGAAATTTCAGTTGAGTACTGGAGTAGGGTCAACCTCTTGATGGCTCTACAAGAAAAAGCAAGCTGGGCTCAGCAGAAGAAAGTGGCTTCAATGTGGGGTGTACTTGAGGCTTCACATAACATCTTAGACCAGGCTGTTTAACATTTCTGTGAGAATAACCCAGCAACCCCCCAAGAAAACGCCAACTGCAGTAGAAAGTCTTGAGTTTTAACCAGACACGGTACAAGAATAATAACGATTTTGGATTGTATCTCTTTTTTTTTGTTGGAAGAAAGTTGGAACTCAGTTAAATCCTAAACTTTCTTCATGCCAAAAACTTACTGAATTTCAATGGTGTCCTGTTCTGGGCTTTGACAACATGTTGGCTGTCTTTCTTTGAACCCCTTCCAGTGCTCATTTGGCAATCTGAAAGTGTGTGGCTGTCTGTGATATTTGCAATTCTGCTGAAAGAAAAGCTGTTCATTTGCTTCCAATTATCATTTCCCAATCTCTTCACATGTCTTCCGGCCCCTTCTGCTGAAAAAGTCCCCTCACAGCATGACACTGCCACCTCCGTGCTTCTCTGCAGGGGGTGCAATTAGTGGAGTAATGAGCTGTGCTCATTTTCCGCCTGACGCAGAGAATTGTTTTATGGAGTTTAGATTTTCATATCAGCATAACAGTCTCTACTGCTCAGCTGCTGCTTTGCTTTTGAGTTGGGAGGAGGTTTCACTCTAGTAATCCCATCTCTTTTCCAACAATGTCTTCTATGACAGCCTTAAAACTCCTTTTGTGATGGTTTTAGGAATATGTGGGCTACATCCTTGAATGAAATGCGTCTCATCAGTTGTTTCAACAATTTCAGAGGCTATGGTAGCTGTTTTTTCCCACAAGTTTTTCTTTTAATATTGAGCGGTTATTGTCTCAACAGGGAATGCAAACTTTTGCTCATGCATTTTATGTGATAGACCAATGTAAACTTGTCCATAGATTATGAAATAGAAGGGAAATCAAGAATTGAAGCTTCTGCTTATAGCTCTTTATAAAATATATATAGCATTTGTGCCCAAGTGTATGTTGAGTGTCAGTTTTCTGCCAAGCAGCGTTTTGCATGTAGGGAAAAAAGTTAAATTTTAGTCTCACATTACCAGAGTACTGTTTGCTTTGTCTCCTACATCTCTTGTTTTTACTCTCTTTGGCTTTGTTATAACTGTTACAAAAAGTCCTAATTTGTAGAGGGCAAAACTAATACTTGTCCTGTCCAGTCTCTTTCAAATAAGCCTCAGAGTAATGTTCTCCTTCTCTAGCCTGTCAGCTTAGGTAGACAGCCATGTATTTATAGTTTTTAAGTAATACTATTTCCATTTTCAGATGGATGAATTAAAAAATGCTCCGTGTTTATACTGGTTTATAATCAAACCCTGTTTTAAACTTCTCCAGATCTTTCTTCCTGACCTGTCTGTGTTCCTTGGTCTCCATGTTGGGGTGCAGTTTGTAAAGTCACAGTCAAAAATCAACAGCAATTCAATTCAATTTAGTTTATTTATTGATATAGCACCAACTCACAATGCGTCATCTCAAGGCATTTTCAGTTCAATTGTACATATATTACAATTAAAGTTTCAGTTCATTATTCCAATCAGTTTAAAGATTTTCTATTTAAGGAATCCCAGCAGATTGCATCGAGTCATTGGCTTGCAGCATTCACTGCTCCTGAACAAACATTTAGTGACAGTAGACAGTCGCCTGCATTGTGAGATCCTGGTCAAAGCGTGTTGACCAGAGTGAGTGGGTCCCTCTGCTTTGAGTAAAGTCAATTGAGTCTAAAATAGCATTAAAGGCTGCATTTAGGCAATCACTTTTAGTGTCAAGCTGAATATTGAAATCCTCCACTATAATAACATCAGTATTTAACATTAAATCCAATAAAAAAAATCTTAGTTTTTCGAGAGTAAGGTCCTGGTGGATGATTAAAAATCCCCACAAACAGCTTTAGTGCTTTTCAATTTGGATGAAGAAAACTTAGAATTAGATGTTCAAAAAAACTGTAGCTAATACTTGGTCTGAGATTAAACAATAAATCTGAATGTAAAATGGTTGCAACTCCTCCTTGTCATGTTGATATTGAGTCTTTGGACCCGCATGCAGAAAACCACAGAGAGACAATTAAAAGTTTGAAATGTTTATTAAACAATGATGGTGATAATGAGAGGACGCGGGAACACTGTTTAAGGAAGAGGAGGAGATATGCACTGGAGAGAATCCACAGGGGAGAACAAGTTTTCTTGAGGAGGATAATGATTTGATGAAACTCAGGTGAGGCTTACTTGGTAGATGGAAGGCAGGCCGCCAGGGAAGAGAAGCTAAGAGTCCGGGATGTCTGTTAGAACTTCCTGCTGTGTATCTGGAGAGTGTATCTGGAGTTTTTGGAATCTGGGAGCGGAGATGGTACACGAAGGGCGGGCAGGCAGAGCACGAGGAAGTCATGTGAACCACGGAGTAGCCAGGTGCCTGAAGAGTCTCAGATGGGGTAAGAGAGCTAGTCTTCTAATGAAGCTGTAGAACCGAGCACGAGGATGTGACGACGAGGAACACTTGGGGAATACCTGGAGAGATCAGCTAAAAGCCTGACAGAAGGCACTCAGGAGCCACACGGCGGACTCGAGGTATACCAGAAGGTAAATAACACTCAGGCACCAAAGGTCTGTCAGTCAGCTCCTTATATCCTCCAGTGGAGAATGAGCTCAATGAGCTGCACCTGTGAAGGTGCAGCAGGCTGGCTCCACCCTCTTCTAGATAGACAGGTCCTCTGCTCAGCCAGGACCTCTGGTGTAAAGTTCCAGAATGGTGGAGAAATAGGAGGAAGCAGAAAGACAAAAACACAAACACCCAAAACTCCTAACACTCCTCCTCACCCAATACTTTCAGGAATGTAAACATTTAAATAATTGGAAGGAGTTGACTAAATTTATACTGAGACAATACCCCTTTTGCAGCCAGGTTTCCGTGAGACAAAACAAATCAATTTGATTATCACAAATCAAGTCATTAACAAACAACGTATTTGGAGAGAGAGGTCTTATGTTCAATAAGCCACATTTAAATGTTTTATTTTTCTGTTCATTCAGTCGTACTTATCTTTATAAGATTTTCATGATTTGCTCTTGTTAGGTTAACCTTTCCCCAAAATGTTCCCCAATTATCAATGTAGCCCAAATTGTTTTCAGGACACCACCTAGACACCCTTTGGTGAAATGAGAGCATGCGGCTAAACATGTCGTCACTGGTCCGACCAGGCCGGGGACAAGAAAATATTATTGAGTCCAACATTGTCTTGGCAAAGTTACACACCAAAGCAACACCAATTTTAGTGACTTCCAATTGCCGTAACCGGTTGTCATTACCACCAGTGTAAAATAAAAGCTGGGTCTTGAGAACCTCTATACATTACTGCTGGTGGAGTCACTAAATATAAGTCCATCGGTAAACGTCTGTATTGCTTTTAAAATGGCTCTTCTTACGTTTTAAGATGAAATGCTGAACATGAAATGTTGGAACAAAATAAACAATCATAAAATAAACAATCATAAAGAGGTGACATGAACAACATTAAGTCTCGCCAGCAGTTTATAAAGCGGTTCGCAAAACCCGTCTTTTATTTTGGTAGTCCAAGTTTGCTAGGTGGCAAGTACATTTTCATATTAGCAAAATCTTTAGCTTTGAGCTAAATGTTTAGTTCACAGCTAAATATATAACAAGCCACTTTAGCTTGCTAGCTAAAAATTTAGCTTCAAACTAAATATTTAGCTTGCTACCTAAATATTCATTTTGAAGCTAAGTTTTTATTTCGTAAACTAAATATTTAGCTTGTAAAATAAATATTTTGCATGAAACTGTGACATTTATAAATGAAAACGTAACATGGATGCAAATATGACCTTAACCCAAATTATTGCTGTTAATTTTGGACTGTAACTATTCAAATGACACGCATATCCACGATGCTGTTTGATTCCAAAAACAATCCGCTGAGGCCTTCACAGTCCAGATTTTTTTGGTTGCAAGGCAAGACAAGACAATACAAGACCAGGCAATTTTATTTATATAGCACACTTTTCACAACAAGGTAATTCAATGTACTTTACATGATGAGGGGATGAAGTAAACACAGCAGTAAAAGCATTAAACACACACAAAACATATGATACATAAAAACGTTACTCAAACGCAGCTCTAAACAGATGTGTTTTTAGCTGTGATTCAAAAGAACTCAGTGTTTCAGCAACTTTGCTGCAGTTTGTTCCAGATTAGAGCAGCATAGAAACTGAAAGCTGCTTCTCCATGTTTGGTTCTAATTCTAGGGATGTTGAGTAGACTGGAATTAGAGGTTGCAATGACTTCCACTTTGTGTCTATATCGTTTAAATCTCTATAAAATATGTGGAATAATGAAAAAGATAAATAAGTAAAAGTACTACGTAAGCTCTCTCCATGTCTTGAGCTCAATCACTTCTGTCATTTACTGGTCTTATGATTTCTTAAGGTTTCATCATGGAATTATATCCTAATATTGTTTATGTGGTCATGAAGGAAGCGGTTTGTCACACAACTTTGGCATACCGCTGCTTTAATTTCCGGCCCCAGGCCACAAAAGGATTTTTTTTTTAAAGGATGTTGTGTTTTTCTTGGCAAGCTCTATACCACCACACCTCTGAGTAAGAAGTCAGAACCGGCTCACTTCTAGCTATTCTGGGCCATCCTGCGGCCCCCTTTAAAATACAAGAGTCGCAAGTGAAGGCTTTATTTGCCACAAATAGTAGTGAGGACTGCATCCATTAAAGATATTGCTCTGAAGTCTTCATAGACAATATTGCTGATTTAGCACTCAGTTACAGCTCAGTCAGTTTTATGTTGAAATGCTAGTTTAAAGGCTTCGCTCTAGTTTCACTGCAGAAATGGAAAAATTGTATGGAAGCCCTTAAGTGTGCTATTCTCACAGTTGGTTCTTCCCTGTTTTTACTTCAGTTGAGTGACCGCAAGCATGCACTTCCTTTCAGGCCCCAGGACTGAAGAGAATTTAAAATAATTACAAAACCCAGAAGACCATTACGCCGTGAAGACCACCAATAGACAGAGAGAGAGAGAGAGAGAGAAAGAGAAAAAAACTAAACAGAGAGGGACATTTTCAAAGCAGTCTACTTGACTACTCAAGTACACTTTCTAGCTGTATGAGAAAGTGTGTGTATGTGTGTGTGTGTGTTTGTATGTAAGGCTCTGACCGACAAGCGAGCCCTGCCAGGTGTGATTTAATTCTCCCAGCAGTCACAGGTCTGCCAGATCGCTTTAGACACCCGCTGGTAGACACTGGTGCACTATTTCCTCCCAAGCTCGATTCCAGTGTCACTGTAGTCCTTATCATCTGCGTGGACTAATTTGTTGTATTTTTTCCTCTCCCCTTAGTTTTATCCTCCGTTCAGTCTGCAGGTAGGAGGTTAGACTGGCTCGCTAAAGTCTACACACCATTGGTGAAGTGACAGGTTTTTGTGATAAACGCTCTTTCAGAGAGGAAGAAAATATAAGTAATAACAGCTTTAACACCCTGTTTACACAAGTGTGAACACCCTTTGATTTATGCACCTTGTTGGCGATCTCTGAACGTTTAGTCTCAGTCGGTACACAGCATCAGTTATAGTGAATCAGAGTTATCAGAATGAAGTTCGGGGTTTCCTGTGTATTTTCTTCACTTTCGTCATTTGCATTGTTTGCAATGTACAAGGATATCAGTCAGGAGAAGGGCACAAAAAAAAAATCCACATTAATATATGAATAAATGTGTAATCTGTAGTATCATATGTATGCATATACTATGGCACAGTAAAAACAGTCATCAATAATTTAACATATTATGGGACCACAGTGACATTACTAAAATGGAACATTTCAACAAAACTGGTCAGACAACCTGACAACACTGAAGGAGCTACAGCAAGTAATTGTGTTCTCCTTGAGACCAAAACAATGTGTTGTATTCTCCATACAAAGAATAGAGAGGTCAGTCATTTTCATCATAGGTACAGCTCAAATGTCAGAAACAGAATCTACAAAGAAAATCCAGAAAATCACATTGTGATACAATAAGAAAGTAAAACTTAAGATTTGGTCTAGAAACTTTTTTTTAAATTCCAGAGGTAAGATGTTTCCTGTAGTTCTAGACCAGATTTGCACACACTGCAGCAGATATTTTGGCCCACTCCTCTACACAGTCCTCTTCTCCAGATCTCTCAGGTTTCGTGGTCGTTGCTGGGCAACACAGAGTTTCAGCTCCCTCCAACTATTTTTCATTGGGTTCAGGTCTGAACACTGGGTAGGCCGCTCCAGGACCTTAAAATGATTCTTACCGAGCCACTCCTTAGTTGCCCTGGCTGGGTGTTTTGGGTTATTGTCATGCTGGAAGACCCAGCCACGACCCATTTTCCATCTTGCAATACATCACCTCATCCATCCAGCGTTGCAAGGGAGAAGCCTGTTTGCCAAGTAAAATATGCAATTCTGAATAAAACTGTATGGGAGAATGTTTTAAAGAAACTAAACTTGAACTCAAAAGGGGAAGAGATTATGAATGTGTCAGTGACGAGTTCCAAATAGCAGTCAGTATTGACCCAAAAACGTAAGGTGTCCACTTGAAGCTTGAAGAACGTGGGCTTTATTTTTCAGGATCCAACCATACATCAACATCAGGGATTAACAACATTATCACTTTGCCAGAAGAAAATCCGAGTTTTGGAAGGAAATAGCCAGAGTTCAGAACCATTTTAAAGGGCAAATCTGTGAGGTCTCACAGTGCTTATGCACTGAGACCTTACCTGAGGACATTTCTGTAAATTAGAATATGAGTTCTGATGAGCCTCGTTTGCCAGATTAAATGTACATTCTGAAAATAACAATGTTTAGGCAGGTTAAACATACTTTTCATAAAGCCCATATGTTTTTCATTGGTCTGATGTAATATTCTAATCTTAAATGTCATGTTATCATCAGTTGTAAGTGGAAACTCATCATATTAACAGAAATAAAGCTGTGTGGAATTAGTCTATATAATATGTTTCACTTTGTGAACAGAGAACTTTAAAAAAATTATTTAAAAATGTTGCTATGCAGCTGCTTATCTGATATACTTTGCCAAAAATATATCAGACACACGTAAATTTATCAGACATCCATATTTTAATATGAAGGCTTTAACGTATTACTGGTCCACACATCGCACCTGTAACAGATTTTACTCTTGTAAGGATTTCAATGGTAAATGGCCTGCATTTGTATAGCGCTTTTTAAGTCAGAAGACCACAAAGCGCTTTAGACTACATTCAGCCATTCACCCATTCACAAATTCAATTCAAATTCAAAATTACTTTATTAATCCCAAAGGGAAATTAAATGTTGTTGGAACTCATTATGCAAGTTCCTTCAAAGATTTGTTGTAGATGCTGATGGCTGTGGGTAGGGATGATCTCTTGTAGCGCTCTGCAGATCTGAAGAAGCCTCTGACTGAAGACGCTCTGTAGTTGTATGACAGTCTGATGTAGAGGATGTTCTGGATCTATGGCGTCTTCTTTTCAACTCATCAGGGTTTTGTGGCTGTAGTTGAGGTATTATTTGAGCTTTTGTGATGTTAATCAGCTGCTGCCAGTTGTAAACCACCTTGTTGCCATGGTTATGCATCATAACAAATGTCAAAAATTAAAAAGTATCAGCATAAATCCTTCCAGCTGCACAGCATTCAAAACCAGAGAGAACAGTTGTCCACAAAAACAATGTTTCTACCAGAAATGGAAGAATTAAAGTTTTAAAAAAGAAAATAAATATGAACCAAAGTAACAGAGCTAC
Organism: Valencia hispanica; assembly: GCA_963556495.2. NCBI lineage: Eukaryota > Metazoa > Chordata > Actinopteri > Cyprinodontiformes > Valenciidae > Valencia > Valencia hispanica. The sequence continues at coordinate 15,361,522 of OY747719.1, read as the reverse complement.
TCCAACATGCTGCCACCTTGAGCGGCGCAATTCCGGAATCACGCACACATTCACACACTGATGGTGATAAGCTACTACATTGTAGCCACAGCTTTCATTTCATTTCATTTGTTTCGATCTCCATTAGCTGCACACAAGCAGCTACTCTTCCTGGAGTCGATACAATCCAACGTGCCGCTTACAAGACTTTTACACCAATAGTCAATGAATTACATTTTGCAAAACAAAAGCTAATATAAATTAAAGACACCACACCCCTACTCTCACATACCCACATACAGATCCAAACACACACCCATATACACCAGACTTAGTTTAGTCATGAAGTTTAGCCCTAGGGTACACTGACAGTGGCGAGGCTGCAGGACACAGGTGCCACCGGACCCTCTGACCACCACCAGCAGGCGGCGGGGTGAAGTAAGGACACAATGACCGAGAAGAACAGACCTGGGATTCGAACCGGCAACCCACCAATTACGGAATGAATTCCTACCACCTGAGCCACAGTCGCCCGTAGGAGGGTATTTATGGATTTTATTTTTAAAGAACTTACTTTGTGAACTGAAACACTGATGTTGGACGAGAAGGCTCACAGTCCTCTCTGTAATTCATCCCAAAGGTCTTCTATCAGATTGAGGTAAGGACTAGATACTAACCTGTATACACCTGTGGTCGAGCCAGGTTATTGAAACATCTTAAATCAGTGATTTGGATGGGTGAGCCAGTAATTTTGCAAACATAGTGTATGTGGAGAACTTTGACAAGGCAGTGTAAGTATGCCTTGTAAAAGTAAAACGTAAAGAAGTGTACTAGTAGACGCTTGTCAAAGAAGACTGTATGCTGAAATTGAATCAAAGGGTGGTTTAACAAGCCTACATACGTCTACAACCCGCCTATGGCACATTATAATTATGTTTTTATGCAACAGTTTTGTTGTTTAGTTATATTTTAAATGATTCATGTTACATTAAAGGTGAAAAAAGTTTTGACATGTTTTATTATGGTCCCGTATTGTCGCGTCACTAAATCCCAGCATTTTAACAGGGATGTGCAGACATCTACGAGCCACTGAATGTGTGATATGTGGTCACAGAGACTGTATATTGGCATCCATATTCAAGGATGAAAGGGTTTCTGTACATGTGTGACTGTCCATTTGTGCTGAGGAGGGGGTGAGTGGGTTGCAAGAGGGAGACCCTGAGGCTTTTATGAGGTCAGCTTCCAGCCACGCGGAACGGTTCGAGGGAGATAGTAATGGTCAGGTCAAGATTCAATTATTTGCCTGGGGATTAACCTTATGGGGTCCTTTAGGAGGGTCAGAAGGCGGTAAGGGTTTTCTGCCTTCTGAAACAGAAGCTACTTACAAAGTGCTTGTATTGTCGTTAGGTCCCCTGATCGTAAAGATCTGGAAGCTGAGACAGGCAAGTTATAGGGCTGGCAGCTATACGTCAAAGTTTGTTTGTTACTTTTGAGCTGTAAAACATCCCAGATTATGTAAAACACATGTTTATGTGTGACTTATCACAGCTTCTGCCTAGTCAAGTAGGGGGAGTAGCTTTATAAATTATTTGAATGACAGTTAAATGTGAAAACATGAACCCTTTAAACAAAAGATGTCAACAAAGGTCAGCTCCAAGCATACACTGACCTGGTGAGTAGCAGGAAAGCTGGAAAACAATTGGTGACAATTAATTATGTACTGAGGTCCACTTTGATGCTATAAATTCTGTTAAATACTATTGCTCTATCTTGATAATTTTATACTTTTCATTTATCTTTTTTTACAGTTGTTATAGCTTGACTTTTGTCATCAGAAGGCTGCTAGTTTTATACCTCAACTAAATAAATAACATGAAAGTACTGAACCGTGTCCTTTCCTACTGTTGGCTATGATAGGTGGCCTCAATGCATCCTTCCATTTTTTGGGTCCAATCTGCAGTCAGGAGGCAGGGGCAGGAAGCTAACCAATGTTGGTTTTGTAAAGTTTCCAGCAACCCCAAAGAAACCCGGATTTCTTCCCAACCCAGTTTATGAGTTTTTTAAATCCCTGTTTGGTTTCTGCTGGAAAATCAAAACTGAAGAGATCAAGGAGACAACCTAATCAGACACACTGGTTCTTTTTGCTTAAAAAGGACCTGTGAATCCTAACCAGGCCTGCTCCAGATGTCTGAATTCCAGTCTGTAACAGTGCAAGCTGAGACCCTGTGGAAGAAACCTGCTTTAGATTCTGTTTGCAGTCTTTCTTTTAGTCTCTCAACAAAGCTCATTGAAGGGTGAAATTTGAACTGAATAGTCACTTAACAGCAATGCATTCAAACTAATAATAACTAATCACTGACTAATCAGTCACAAAACTCAAATTAGGATCATATTCAGAGACAGTGCCTTTCAAAATTCAAACAGAGATGACAAACGTTAATGTATTTTGCGGGTTTTCATGTGATGAACTGACAGAAAGTAGTGCAAAATTGTGAAGTAAATGGAAAACGATGAATGGTTTTTATTTTGCCCCGTTTACTCTTACACGCCTAAATAAAATCCAGAGATTCAACTCATTTGTAAATAGTCCACCTGACTCAACAGGCAATTTTTCATCAAAACAGACAGAAATCCCATCTGGGATGCCCCAGGGCTCCATCTTGGGGCCCCTCCTATTTAATATCTAAATCAAGCGTGCCCAATGCTGGTCCTCGAGATCTACCATCCTACAAATCTTAGATGTATCCCAGCTCCAACACACCTGAAGCAAATTGTTCAATTCCCTCATCAGCAGTCTGTCAGCTCTGCAGAGGCCTGGTAACGAGGGCTTCTTTTTATTCAGCTGTGATGAGAAGGGATGCACCTAAAAGTTGCTGGATAGTAGATCTCGAGGACCAGGATTGGGCACTCCTGATCTAAATGCTCCCACTAGCCCAGATTATAACAACCAATATGATTAGCTATCATAACTATGCAGATGATACTCAACTGTACATTACAATGTCACCAGGTGACTTTGAATCCATACAAATGCTAACTAAATGGATCAAGCAAATCAATGGATGGATGTGCCATAATTTTCTCCAGCTGAACAGAAACAAAACACAAGTAATAATCTTTGGACCTGAAGAGGAACGATCAAGAGTCAGCATACAGCTTCAGTTAATACAGCTAGAAACTACTGATCAAGCCCAAAATCTAGGTGTAGTAATGGACTCAGACCTGAACCTGCAGGGTCACATAAAGGCAATAAAAAGGTCAGCCTTCTATGACCTGAAGAACATTTCTAGAAGTAAAGGACTGATGTCATAACAGGACCTCGAAAACCTCATCCATGCATTTATCTTTAGTCGGATTTATTGCTGCAACTGTCTCCTCACAGGTCTGCCTAAAAAGTCAATCAGGCAGCTGCAGCTGATCCAGAATACCGCTGCTAGCTTCCTTACTAGAACCAGGAAAGTCGAGCACATCACCCGAGTTCTAAACTCTTTACACTGGCTCCCTGTAGCTCTTTACTAGTTTATAGATCATTCAATGGCCTAGCACCAAAGTATTTTGAAGATCTGCTTTGACTATACCAACCCCCCAGACCACTCAGGTCCTTTAATTCCAGTCTACTTCGCACCCCTAGAATTAGAACCAAACATGGAGAAGCAGCTTTCAGTTTCTATGCTCCCCTTATCTGGAAAAAACTTCCAGACGACTGCAAAGCTTCTGAAACACTGACCGGTTTTAAATCAAGGCTAAAAACCCATCTGTTTAGAGCTGCCTTTGAGTAATGTTTTAAAGTGTCATATGTTTTGTGTGAGTTTTATGCTTTATGTAAAGCACCTTGAACTGCCTTGTTGTTGAAAGTGAACTATACAAATTAAATTGCCTTGTCTTCCCTTACCTGCAGTCCAGCTGTAGTAGACCCTCAGAGGTTTGTTAGAGAACATAAAACATTAGTGAACAAACAGCATCATAAAGGCCAAGGATTTCAGGGGATAGGTTAGGTACAAAGTTAAGAAGTTTACAGCAGGGTTAGGTTATATAGCAAGAAAATGGTGTGACTGAAAACCAAGCAATACATCTTTGTTAAACTAAAGTGAAAGAATAGTCAAGGAGATTAAATTTATTGTCGTTTTCACACCTGATAGCTGATAGAGTTGGTTCAATTGGGAACCAAAATTGAAACATTTCTGCTTTTTTTAGCTGGTGCGGTTCACTTTCACACTGCAATTTGTCAAACAAACCAAACTTTTTGAGCGACATATTTACCTTGTCACCTGTGGTGGCGCTGCACCAAGAAGAACTCAATGCAGAGACACTTCCTGATGTGAAAGGTCAACAAAAATGGAGGGGCATCAGATTTGAGCGGTTTTAGGATTGCTCTGTTGTCTTTGGAAAATGTGCCTGACACATACAGTATGTTAGGATCCATTTTCCACAAAGGAACTGAACAGACTTCATTTCCCAGCATTCCTAGCTGTGACCCCAACTGTGATCCCATTGGTCCGTGGCCAATGATGACATCACGAAGTTTACAAAAGGAGGCAGCAATGAGCGCCACCCCGTCTTTACCCGCTGCTCTGCCGGTCGCAACAGGATGCTCTTCATCTGTGAACCCCCTTATTTCTGACCTGCTGGGCGGGAAAGAAATCGCCTTTTAAAATCTTCGAAGTGCAACTGTCTACCCAGCGTCTGTCGATGCATCTAGCGCCTGGGTGGCAGTAGAACTGTCCCAAGACAGTTCTTTAAAACGCCCCGGCCAATTACGACGTTGATCCACAGCCTTCTGGCCTGCAACTGGAACCGCTGTTCCGACAGAACTGTCGCACAGGTTCTGTTCCCCTCTTTCGCCTAACTACAGACACATTTTGCTTCCCTCTTTGTGGACTGTACTGTATCTCTCTCTAGGCAGAGAAGGACTGAACCGATTCATTTATTCTAATGTTGTGTCAAGACAGACAAATAGGGGAAAATATAGGTCAGAACGAGTTAGACCTCATTCATTGTTGGTTGAAGTATTTTTAAGCTCTGAAACTGTTTGCTCATTAGCGTCGCCGCACACATAAGTTTGTGAGCTGTTTTATTTGCCTTGTGTTTTTAAACTGGTTTTCATCCTGAGTGGATCCCATCCTGTTGGTCAGCTCCATTGTTAGCCAAAGCTAATCTCATTGTTCTATGTTCCCCACACTTCTGATCTTTGTTTGAGCCTCCCTGGAGTGAGGGGTTAACCCACACCTTTAGCATCCACATCTGCACATGTCTTGTTACTACCTGCTGGAAGAACCAACGCATGACTTTCCCCCCTCCCTTTTTTATGATAAACGTGTTTGAAGTGATTTACTGGAACTTATTGTTGTTCCATCCACATATTATTCATTTTTGAAGATCGATAGTAGTTAGCATGCTTTAGTATAGATGGAAAATATTGACGAAATGCTTTGGCTGTAAGGTTGATCTATTTTCTTAATAAATTCCCCTTTGCTTAAAGAGAAGTTTTCTGTGATTACTTGGTGTATACGTACAATTATGGTCCCTGGCTTTTGAACTTATAATTTTCAGAAGAGACTGGGTGTTTGGGATTACAAGTGCTTCTCAAGGAGATGCTGGTCCCCTGAACATTAATAAATAGAATAAAACTAAAACTTCATCAATAGTTATATTAGTATTAAATTATTGATAAATTTTTTTGATGGTTATGTAAGCCACACAAAAATCAGTCACTCTGTGTCACAACACATACGTTGCAGCAATTGGCTCAACATGAGCAGAGAACGAGGCAGAGCGGTTGTTTAGGTTGAATTTACCCAGAATGCCCTGTGCCATAGTCCGCCTCCTGCTTATCAAGCGGCCCCTGGCCCTCTTGGCATTCACATATGCAATTGAACTGCACCAGAGTTCACTTCAACTAAGCTTAGACCTAGGTTTTTAGGCGGACCAGAGTTCACTTTTTTGGTCAGCATCAAACTTCGATTGCACATTCACACCTTCCCAAACAAACTGGGTGTTCTGGGCAAACAAATTCAAACAGTTCCATTAAAGCGGACTAAATGGTGCTGGTGTGAATGCACCCTAAGGAGAAGTCTGAAAGAGGTCCTTGGTAAACCGTGGAAGAGCTGCAGATATTCAAAGACAATCTCTTGACAGGACAGCCATTGGCACGTTAATACCTGACCTTTTATAGAATAGTAGCATGAAGAAAGATATTGTTTAACGAAAGTCAGAAGAAGTCCTGTTTGGGATTTTTCCTACAGCCATGAAGGAGACACAACAAACATGTGAAAGGAGGTGACCTGGTGAGATGAGAGCAAAACTGAACTTTTTGGCCAACATGCAAATCACTATGTGTGATGTAAAGTTAACACTGCATCCTCTTCAGTGAAACATGGTGGCTGCAGCATCATGCTGTGGGGTAGGTGGAGGAAACCGGACAGAGTTGATGATGCAGGAAGAAAATGTGTGGTGCTGCAAAAAGATTTGAGACTACAATCGAGGGAAATGACCTAGTCAAAGCCCAAATCTAAATGAGAAACTGTGGCAAGACTGGAAAATGCTGACAGCGTTCCCAGATGCTCTGCATCCATTCTGGGACCTTAGGTATGGAAAGCTGGTAGAGATATAACATTCTAATACACTGAATTTTATGGTGGTAATGTGACAAACGGTGAAAACACAAAAATATGTTTAGACTGCAAGCACGAGCTAGGCTGGAACATACATTACATAATATGGTGTTGCTAGCTGAGGCAGCAGTGACAGTACAGGCAAATCCACACATTATCACACACACCTTTTATCTATTATAGCACGGTGTTTCGAGATGAAAGATGAGACAGAAATCTGAACTTCACAAGAGACTCCAACCATCTGATGTGATTCGTCCCTGATGTGAGTGAATTAATCATCTGTAAGCAGCGATCCGAACGGCTCATGTGTGAGCTAATGGAAGAACCGCTCCGGCATGTGAGGAGAAGGCGGTGCGCTGATGAGCAATGTCCCAGATATTTACAGGGTAAAATCCAGCACCGCAGGCAGTTCCCCTACCTGCCTGTCAGCCCTCCAGTCATCTGGTCTTTTTTTTTTTTTCTCTCTATTTCTGTCTCCCTCTGTCTGTCTCTGCCTCCTTGGCTTTCTTGTTCCGTCAATACAGTCTTGGCTGAGAAGAGTGCGAGATGAAAAGAAAACAAAATGCCTTTTGATCCAGCAGCCTTATGTTACGGCTCTGTCAGAGAGCATTACTCTGATAACCCCCACCAAAAAACATCAACCGCGGGTTACCGATGCCAAAGTTTCCAACCTATTAATGCGCTACTATTAATGCACTCTTGTGTGGATATTTGGTGGGGGGAGGGGAACAGAACAACATCTAGCACGTCTTTAAATTGCCTGTTTCATTTCATTTGCACACTACTATTCTTTTTAGGTTTCCTGCAGCCGGCGCTACAAAAGCTACAAGAGTTCAGCCAGCTGCATTTTCAGGCACTTTTCAGTCAAGGCAGCTCTGATCGAATGACTGTGAACTGCATGCAATGTTGCATTTTTGGGACGAGCAGTGTTTCATGTTTGACATACTCACCGCAAAGGGAAGGCAATATTACCCATCTGTTATGCGGCAAACAGAGAAGAATAACGCAAGGACCTTTGAAACTGCCAGGAAGATGAATTTAGTTCACTCCCGTGAGACATAAGCGTTCTACATAACCTTGATGGAGACTGCGAGACATTTGAATTTCTCCTGCGAGTAAGCCTCCAAACCTTTTTCATCATCGCTGGCACAAACGCAAGTGAGAACCTACAGTTTCAGGAAGCCGGAACACACGTTTTGTCCTGTTTTTACTTCTCTTTAGACAATTCTGTAGCTTCACTTGTATTTATTCATGTATTTTGTATTTTATGTTTTTGATATTTTTCATGTAAAAGTTATGAAGCCAAAGGTTCACGCTTTCAAAACATTATTGTTCCCACTTGGATCAGGGCCCCCATCTGATATTCTTGTATTGCCCTCAGAGTATTCTTTGTGTGATTTCCATTTTTTTTTGTTTTGTTTAACCCTTAGCTAAGGCATCAAAACAGGATCAGCTCCACTGATATGTTTAAAAAATATATATCGTAAACCCAAAAAATAGACATTGTAAATTTGGGAAAAAAACGTGTAAACTTGAAAAAATAAAAATAAACCTGAAACCGCAACCAGTGAAAAATGAAAATTGGAATTCAAAGAACATATATGTGAAACATGCAACCTAAGCAATATTCAGATAATCATTTTTCTTTGTTTATTCACTTAAACTGTATTTTGTATTTTCAGACCGTTTGACATTTTTTTTATGTTTCTCTTGCTCTTCGCTCTCAGTCCTCAGCTTACATTTACAGTTCAGCTGTTTCATTTTTGGAGTTGATCCTGATTTTACGTGGGGGCGGGCTTAGAGCCCATTGGCTACATAGGACATGGTAGACATGTCGGAGACAAAAGTTTGGCTGACGTCATTTCCGCCAGAGAAGCGCTTCTGTTGTTGCCATGTGTTTTTTTAATCACGTTGAGATGATCCTGTTTTGATGCCATACTAAGCAGCAGGTAAAATTCACTAAATGATCTGATGTTGGCTGTAAAAGCAAAAAAATAAAAAAATAATTAGAAGAGTATTTCTATGATTTGAAGCATCCAACAAAAATATTTAATATTTAATATTTATCCATCCATTATCTATACAGAGCTACTGGGTGTGTGTGTGTGTGTGAAAGACGGGGTAGGTCAACACAGGGGACAAACAACAGGACAAACAACCATGGACGCACACACTCACATTTAAGGGCAATTTAGAAAGACCTAACAGTCATGTTTTTGGAATGTGGGAGGAAGCCAGAGTACCTGGAGTCAACCCATGCATGCACAGGGAGAACATGCAAACTCCATGCAGAAAGACCCCAGGCTGGGATTCGAACCCAGAATCTTCTAGCTGCAAGGTAACAGTGCTACCTGTGCAGCTGTATTTTATATTTAACCAATGGGAAAATCCTTAGGGTCAGCTTTGTGTGGGGCTAATAGTGCAAATCACATTATTAACCCTATTTGTATGCTAATTCTAGGTGTGGTAGGTTAATTGTCAAAAGAGTTGTATGTGTCAAAACCATTAGTCTTACTCAGAGCATCAAAAATATTTTCAAGGATTCCAAGATCGTGGCTTTCAAAAGAATATACACCACTGTTAAAGTTAGGATTTTTTTTTTTTACGTAAACTAAATATGACAAAAAATTCTTCTTATCTTATCCCCACTGACCGAATATGAAATTTACAAATTGACTAAATTGCAAACAAATTTAAATTACAAACAAATTAGGAGATAGGAGATAAAAATTATTAATAAAAATCACACATTTAAACAAACACCTTGCTGATCCACCTTTTGTACCTTCTGGAGTACACGCTGAACGTACAATACCTACAAAAGTTATTCAGCCCCTTAGGTGTTTTACCGTTTTTATTGCTTTACCGAATCAATCATGATCAACTAAATTTGAGTATTTTGACAAAATATATTTACAAAAAAAACTTTGTATGTCAAAGTGAAAAATCTGTAAAATAATGAGAATTAAATAAAAAAATTGAAAATATGTTTGACAAAAACAATTCCCCCAATCTCCCAAAAACCCAAAACAACCACCATTCCCCCAGTGAAACATAGTGGTGATAGCGTCATGCTCTGGGATTGATTTTCTTCAAACTAGTCAATTTAGACCAAAAACTGTCAGGTTTTTCCTAGAAAAAACCCCAATAGGGAAGTGGGTATAGAAAACAAATGAATAGATGTCCCAGATAAGTTGTTTGCAAAGCAACAAATGGAAATAAAATCTTGTAGATAATCAGTACTGCAATATTATTGCAGGGTCACATGATCCGTTCAGAGCTGATGGGTTTTTTTTGTGTTGGTTGTTTGTGTGAAAGGTATCCGGATTTACTTTTCTAACATTACAAAACAAACTAATCCATTCTGGTGATATCCTAGAATACCATTAAAACCCTCCAAATAAGCATTATTCAGTATGACCTCATTAAGTTTCAAATGACTTTGTCTTTTAACAGTCGATTGTGAGCAATCCTATAGCAAAAGGCATAAGTGTTGTTGTCTTTGTATTTTCTCATAAGTGCACTCACTATTCATGCATGAAAAGTTTTTTTTTTTTCTTTTATATACAGCTATTCAACACTGGTTCTGTGTTGCCTCTTATACCTATCCATCTCTAGAATTGGTTGGGTCCCACAAAAGCTTGTTGGTGGAGATAAATGCAGCATGAAAAGAAAAATAAAATACAGCAATTATTTGAGACAACACTTTATCAGAGACCAGACTTTTGCAGCACTTGAGTGAATGAACCGATGAGATGTTTTACAAAGCAGTCAACAGAGAGAGAGCAAAGAGTCAAGCAGCCTCAGGGAAGGAAAAAAACACTGGGCTGGAATGAGTTGGAGAGTTTTAGACTGGTGCTGCACTTGAAGGGAGTCTGACTATGGAGCCAATAACAAACCATGTGTTGTTTTTCTTTGTTTATCCACTGCTGACATTTTTGAGTAGGCAAACAAAGAAAGACATTTTATGATTCTGGGGTATGAGGGGCCGTTTGAGACATTATTCAGAATTAGCTTCTCACACACACATGTGAAATTAAAATCATTCGCACACTATAGTGAAACCTCTCATATAGCATACTGAAATCACTCACATACTATAGTGAAACCTCTAATACATCATACTGAAATTATTCACACAATATAGTGAAACCTCTCATACAATATAATGAAATTGCCTCATGTATAACATACTGAAATATCCTCTCATATAACATAGTGAAATTCTCTCATATAAGATAGTAAAACCTCTCATATAACATAGTGAAACCTCTCATATAACATAGTGAAACCTCTCATATAACATAGTGAAACCTCTCATATAACATAGTGAAACCTCTCATATAACATAGTGAAACCTCTCATATAACGTAGTGAAACCTCTCATATAACATAGTGAAACCTCTCATATAACATAGTGAAACCTCTCATATAACGTAGTGAAACCTCTCATATAACGTAGTGAAACCTCTCATATAACATAGTGAAACCTCTCATATAACATAGTGAAACCTCTCATATAACATAGTGAAACCTCTCATATAACATAGTAAAACCTCTCATATAACATAGTAAAACCTCTCATATAACATAGTAAAACCTCTCATATAACATAGTGAAACCTCTCATATAACATAGTGAAACCTCTCATATAACATAGTAAAACCTCTCATATAACGTAATGAAACCTCTCGTATAACATAGTGAAACCTCTCATATAACATAGTAAAACCTCTCATATAACGTAGTGAAACCTCTCATATAACGTAGTGAAACCTCTCATATAACATAGTGAAACCCTCCCATATAACATAGTGAAACCCTCTCATATAACATAGTGAAACCTCTCATATAACATAGTGAAACCCTCTCATATAACATAGTGAAACCCTCTCATATAACATAGTGAAACCTCTCATATAACATAGTGAAACCTCTCATATAACATAGTGAAACCTCTCATATAACATAGTGAAACCCTCTCATATAACATAGTGAAACCCTCTCATATAACATAATGAAACCTCTCATATAACATAGTGAAACCTCTCATATAACATAGTGAAACCTCTCATATAACGTAGTGAAACCTCTCATATAACATAGTGAAACCCTCCCATATAACATAGTGAAACCCTCTCATATAACATAGTGAAACCTCTCATATAACATAGTGAAACCCTCTCATATAACGTAATGAAACCTCTCATATAACATAGTGAAACCTCTCATATAACATAGTGAAACCTCTCATATAACATAGTGAAACCTCTCATATAACATAGTGAAACCCTCTCATATAACATAGTGAAACCCTCTCATATAACATAGTGAAACCTCTCATATAACGTAATGAAACCTCTCATATAACATAGTGAAACCCTCTCATATAACATAGTGAAACCTCTCATATAACATAGTGAAACCCTCTCATATAACATAGTGAAACCTCTCATATAACATAGTGAAACCCTCTCATATAACATAATGAAACCTCTCATATAACATAGTGAAACCCTCTCATATAACATAGTGAAACCCTCTCATATAACATAATGAAACCTCTCATATAACATAGTGAAACCCTCTCATATAACATAGTGAAACCTCTCATATAACGTAATGAAACCTCTCATATAACATAGTGAAACCCTCTCATATAACGTAATGAAACCTCTCATATAACATAGTGAAACCCTCTCATATAACGTAATGAAACCTCTCATATAACGTAATGAAACCTCTCATATAACATAGTGAAACCTCTCATATAACATAGTGAAACCTCTCATATAACATAGTGAAACCTCTCATATAACATAGTAAAACCTCTCATATAACATAGTGAAACCTCTCATATAACATAGTGAAACCTCTCATATAACATAGTAAAACCTCTCATATAACATAGTGAAACCCTCTCATATAACGTAATGAAACCTCTCATATAACATAGTGAAACCCTCTCATATAACGTAATGAAACCTCTCATAACGTAATGAAACCTCTCATATAACATAGTGAAACCTCTCATATAACATAGTGAAACCTCTCGTATAACATAGTGAAACCTCTCATATAACATAGTAAAACCTCTCATATAACATAGTGAAACCTCTCATATAACGTAGTGAAACCTCTCATATAACATAGTGAAACCCTCCCATATAACATAGTGAAACCCTCTCATATAACATAGTGAAACCTCTCATATAACATAGTGAAACCCTCTCATATAACGTAATGAAACCTCTCATATAACATAGTGAAACCTCTCATATAACATAGTGAAACCTCTCATATAACATAGTGAAACCCTCTCATATAACATAGTGAAACCCTCTCATATAACATAATGAAACCTCTCATATAACATAGTGAAACCTCTCATATAACATAGTGAAACCTCTCATATAACGTAGTGAAACCTCTCATATAACATAGTGAAACCCTCCCATATAACATAGTGAAACCCTCTCATATAACATAGTGAAACCTCTCATATAACATAGTGAAACCCTCTCATATAATGTAATGAAACCTCTCATATAACATAGTGAAACCTCTCATATAACATAGTGAAACCTCTCATATAACATAGTGAAACCTCTCATATAACATAGTGAAACCCTCTCATATAACATAGTGAAACCCTCTCATATAACATAGTGAAACCTCTCATATCACGTAATGAAACCTCTCATATAACATAGTGAAACCCTCTCATATAACATAGTGAAACCTCTCATATAACATAGTGAAACCCTCTCATATAACATAATGAAACCTCTCATATAACATAGTGAAACCCTCTCATATAACATAGTGAAACCCTCTCATATAACATAGTGAAACCCTCTCATATAACATAGTGAAACCTCTCATATAACATAGTGAAACCCTCTCATATAACATAGTGAAACCCTCTCATATAACATAGTGAAACCTCTCATATAACATAGTGAAACCCTCTCATATAACATAGTGAAACCTCTCATATAACATAGTGAAACCTCTCATATAACATAGTGAAACCTCTCATATAACATAGTGAAACCCTCTCATATAACATAGTGAAACCTCTCATATAACATAGTGAAACCTCTCATATAACATAGTGAAACCCTCTCATATAACGTAATGAAACCTCTCATATAACATAGTGAAACCCTCTCATATAACATAGTGAAACCTCTCATATAACATAGTGAAACCCTCTCATATAACATAATGAAACCTCTCATATAACATAGTGAAACCCTCTCATATAACATAGTGAAACCTCTCATATAACATAGTGAAACCTCTCATATAACATAGTGAAACCCTCTCATATAACATAGTGAAACCTCTCATATAACATAGTGAAACCTCTCATATAACATAGTGAAACCCTCTCATATAACATAGTGAAACCCTCTCATATAACATAATGAAACCTCTCATATAACATAGTGAAACCTCTCATATAACATAGTGAAACCCTCTCATATAACGTAATGAAACCTCTCATATAACGTAGTGAAACCTCTCATATAACGTAATGAAACCTCTCATATAACGTAATGAAACCTCTCATATAACATAGTGAAACCCTCTCATATAACGTAATGAAACCTCTCATATAACATAGTAAAACCTCTCATATAACATAGTGAAACCTCTCATATAACATAGTGAAACCCTCTCATATAACGTAATGAAACCTCTCATATAACATAGTGAAACCTCTCATATAAAATAGTGAAACCCTCTCATATAACATAGTGAAACCTCTCATATAACATAGTGAAACCTCTCATATAACATAGTGAAACCCTCTCATATAACGTAATGAAACCTCTCATATAACGTAGTGAAACCTCTCATATAACATAGTGAAACCCTCTCATATAACATAGTGAAACCTCTCATATAACTATGAAACCTCTCATATAACATAGTGAAACCCTCTCATATAACATAGTGAAACCTCTCATATAACTAATGAAACCTCTCATATAACATAGTGAAACCTCTCATATAACGTAATGAAACCTCTCATATAACGTAATGAAACCTCTCATATAAGTGAAACCTCTCATATAACATAGTGAAACCTCTCATATAACATAGTGAAACCTCTCATATAACATAGTGAAACCCTCTCATATAACGTAATGAAACCTCTCATATAACATAGTGAAACCCTCTCATATAACATAGTGAAACCTCTCATATAACATAGTGAAACCTCTCATATAACATAGTGAAACCCTCTCATATAACATAGTGAAACCTCTCATATAACATAGTGAAACCCTCTCATATAACGTAATGAAACCTCTCATATAACATAGTGAAACCTCTCATATAACATAGTGAAACCTCTCATATAACATAGTGAAACCCTCTCATATAACATAGTGAAACCCTCTCATATAACATAGTGAAACCCTCTCATATAACATAGTGAAACCCTCTCATATAACATAGTGAAACCTCTCATATAACATAGTGAAACCCTCTCATATAACATAGTGAAACCCTCTCATATAACATAGTGAAACCTCTCATATAACATAGTGAAACCCTCTCATATAACATAGTGAAACCTCTCATATAACGTAATGAAACCTCTCATATAACATAGTGAAACCCTCTCATATAACATAGTGAAACCTCTCATATAACGTAATGAAACCTCTCATATAACGTAGTGAAACCTCTCATATAACATAGTGAAACCCTCTCATATAACGTAATGAAACCTCTCATATAACATAGTGAAACCCTCTCATATAACGTAATGAAACCTCTCATATAACATAGTAAAACCTCTCATATAACATAGTGAAACCTCTCATATAACATAGTGAAACCCTCTCATATAACGTAATGAAACCTCTCATATAACATAGTGAAACCTCTCATATAAAATAGTGAAACCCTCTCATATAACATAGTGAAACCTCTCATATAACATAGTGAAACCTCTCATATAACATAGTGAAACCCTCTCATATAACATAGTGAAACCCTCTCATATAACATAGTGAAACCTCTCATATAACATAGTGAAACCCTCTCATATAACATAGTGAAACCCTCTCATATAACATAGTGAAACCTCTCATATAACATAGTGAAACCCTCTCATATAACATAGTGAAACCTCTCATATAACATAGTGAAACCCTCTCATATAACATAGTGAAACCCTCCCATATAACGTAGTGAAACCCTCTCATATAACATAGTGAAACCCTCTCATATAACATAGTGAAACCCTCTCATATAATGTAATAAAACCTCTCATATAACGTAATGAAACCTCTCATATAACATAGTGAAACCCTCTCATATAACATAGTGAAACCTCTCATATAACATAGTGAAACCTCTCATATAACGTAATGAAACCTCTCATATAACATAGTGAAACCCTCTCATATAACATAGTGAAACCTCTCATATAACATAGTGAAACCTCTCATATAACATAGTGAAACCCTCTCATATAACATAGTGAAACCTCTCATATAACGTAAGTGAAACCTCTCATATAACATAGTGAAACCTCTCATATAACATAGTGAAACCTCTCATATAACTATGAAACCTCTCATATAACTGGACCTCCATATAACAAGTGAAACCTCTCATATAACGTATGAAACCTCTCATATAACGTAATGAAACCTCTCATATAACATAGTGAAACCCTCTCATATGACATAGTGAAACCTCTCATATAACATAGTGAAACCTCTCATATAACATAGTGAAACCCTCTCATATAACATAGTGAAACCCTCTCATATAACATAGTGAAACCCTCTCATATAACATAGTGAAACCCTCTCATATAACATAGTGAAACCCTCTCATATAACATAGTGAAACCTCTCATATAACATAGTGAAACCTCTCATATAACATAGTGAAACCCTCTCATATAACATAGTGAAACCTCTCATATAACGTAGTGAAACCTCTCATATAACATAATGAAACCTCTCATATAACATAGTGAAACCCTCTCATATAACATAGTGAAACCTCTCATATAACATAGTGAAACCTCTCATATAACATAGTGAAACCCTCTCATATAACATAGTGAAACCTCTCATATAACATAGTGAAACCTCTCATATAACGTAATGAAACCTCTCATATAACATAGTGAAACCCTCTCATATAACATAGTGAAACCCTCTCATATAACATAGTGAAACCCTCTCATATAACATAGTGAAACCTCTCATATAACATAGTGAAACCCTCTCATATAACATAGTGAAACCCTCTCATATAACATAGTGAAACCTCTCATATAACATAGTGAAACCCTCTCATATAACATAGTGAAACCCTCTCATATAACATAGTGAAACCCTCTCATATAACATAGTGAAACCCTCTCATATAACATAGTGAAACCCTCTCATATAACATAGTGAAACCTCTCATATAACATAGTGAAACCTCTCATATAACATAGTGAAACCTCTCATATAACATAGTGAAACCTCTCATATAACATAGTGAAACCCTCTCATATAACGTAATGAAACCTCTCATATAACATAGTAAAACCTCTCATATAACATAGTGAAACCTCTCATATAACATAGTGAAACCCTCTCATATAACGTAATGAAACCTCTCATATAACATAGTGAAACCTCTCATATAAAATAGTGAAACCCTCTCATATAACATAGTGAAACCTCTCATATAACATAGTGAAACCTCTCATATAACATAGTGAAACCCTCTCATATAACGTAATGAAACCTCTCATATAACGTAGTGAAACCTCTCATATAACATAATGAAACCTCTCATATAACATAGTGAAACCCTCTCATATAACATAGTGAAACCCTCTCATATAACATAGTGAAACCCTCTCATATAACATAGTGAAACCTATCATATAACATAGTGACACCTCTCATATAACATAGTGAAACCTCTCATATAACGTAGTGAAACCTCTCATATAACGTAGTGAAACCCTCTCATATAACATAGTGAAACCCTCTCATATAATGTAATAAAACCTCTCATATAACGTAATGAAACCTCTCATATAACATAGTGAAACCCTCTCATATAACATAGTGAAACCTCTCATATAACGTAATGAAACCTCTCATATAACGTAATGAAACCTCTCATATAACATAGTGAAACCCTCTCATATAACGTAATGAAACCTCTCATATAACGTAATGAAACCTCTCATATAACATAGTGAAACCTCTCATATAACATAGTGAAACCTCTCATATAACGTAATGAAACCTCTCATATAACGTAATGAAACCTCTCATATAACATAGTGAAACCCTCTCATATAACGTAATGAAACCTCTCATATAACATAGTGAAACCTCTCATATAACATAGTGAAACCCTCCCATATAACGTAATGAAACCTCTCATATAACGTAGTGAAACCTCTCATATAACGTAGTGAAACCTCTCATATAACGTAATGAAACCTCTCATATAACGTAATGAAACCTCTCATATAACGTAATGAAACCTCTCATATAACATAGTGAAACCCTCTCATATAACATAGTGAAACCCTCTCATATAACATAGTGAAATTCTCTCATGTAACATAGTGAAACCTCTCATATAACGTAGTGAAACCCTCTCATATAACATAGTGAAATTCTCTCATGTAACATAGTGAAACCTCTCATATAACATAGTGAAACCTCTCATATAACATAGTGAAACCTCTCATATAACATATTGAAACCTCTCATATAACGTAATGAAACCTCTCATATAACATAGTGAAACCTCTCATATAACATAGTGAAACCTCTCATATAACATAGTGAAACCTCTCATATAACATAGTGAAACCCTCTCATATAACATAGTCAAACCTCTCACATAACATAGTGAAACCTCTCATATAACATAGTGAAATCTCTCATATAACATAGTAAAACCTCTCATATAACATAGTGAAAACCTCTCATATAACATAGTAAAACCCTCTCATATAACGTAATGAAACCCTCTCATATAACATAGTAAAACCTCTCATATAACATAGTGAAACCTCTCATATAACATAGTGAAACCTCTCATATAACGTAATGAAACCTCTCATATAACATAGTGAAACCTCTCATATAACATAGTGAAACCTCTCATATAACATAGTGAAACCTCTCATATAACATAGTGAAACCTTCTCATATAACATAGTCAAACCTCTCATATAACATAGTGAAACCCTCTCATATAACGTAATGAAACCTCTCATATAACATAGGGAAACCTCTCATATAACATAGTGAAACCCTCTCATATAACGTAATGAAACCTCTCATATAACATAGTGAAACCCTCTCATATAACGTAGTGAAACCCTCTCATATAACATAGTGAAACCCTCCCATATAACGTAATGAAACCTCTCATATAACATAGTGAAACCCTCCCATATAACGTAGTGAAACCCTCTCATATAACATAGTGAAACCCTCTCATATAACATAGTGAAACCCTCCCATATAACGTAATGAAACCTCTCATATAACATAGTGAAACCCTCCCATATAACGTACTGAAACCCTCTCATATAACATAGTGAAATTCTCTCATGTAACATAGTGAAACCTCTCATATAACATAGTGAAACCTCTCATATAACGTAATGAAACCTCTCATATAACATAGTGAAACCTCTCATATAACATAGTGAAACCTCTCATATAACATAGTGAAACCCTCTCATATAACATAGTCAAACCTCTCATATAACATAGTGAAACCTCTCATATATAATAGTGAAATTCTCTCATATAACATAGTAAAACCTCTCATATAACATAGTGAAAACCTCTCATATAACGTAATGAAACCTCTCATATAACATAGTGAAACCCTCTCATATAACGTAATGAAACCTCTCATATAACATAGTAAAACCCTCTCATATAACGTAATGAAACCCTCTCATAACATAGTAAAACCTCTCATATAACATAGTGAAACCTCTCATATAACATAGTGAAACCTCTCATATAACATAGTGAAACCCTCTCATATAACATAGTCAAACCTCTCATATAACATAGTGAAACCCTCTCATATAACGTAATGAAACCTCTCATATAACATAGTGAAACCTCTCATATAACATAGTGAAACGCTCTCATATAACGTAATGAAACCTCTCATATAACATAGTGAAACCTCTCATATAACATAGTGAAACCCTCTCATATAACATAGTCAAACCTCTCATATAACATAGTGAAACCTCTCATATAACGTAATGAAACCCTCTCATATAACATAGTAAAACCTCTCATATAACATAGTGAAACACTCTCATTTAATATACTGAAATCATTCACATACTATACTGAAATTTCACTATGGGTTCTATTTAGAGTTTTTGAAGAGGGGTAGGCTATACACAAACAAACAACCAGGGAGGAGAGATTTTTTTGTACTTTATTGATAATCAAAATAATGAACTTCACAATAACAAAATGTCCAGGTACTGACCCCCCCCCCCCCCCTCCTTCCCCCCAAGAACAAAACATGATTTTCTTGTCTTCCATAACGGACATTTAGGGGGCATAGGGTGATCTACATAATTTATGTAGGCTATTAATAAAGAGTTTTTAGACCAACCGATAACAAAATTGTGCACTCTGCCATTAACCGCAGATAAAACTTTTTTTTATGTACATTGTGTCCTGTTTGCACCAATCTCAGCCTTTACTCGCTAGTTTAAAAAGTTTCGATGTTATACAATGATTAAACTATCACACTGTTGGTAGGAAACGCGCAGAATGTGACCCATTAACAGCGGGGGACCAAAAGATACTCCTGAGACGCTGTGACGTTAAAACAGTAAAGTTAAACGTATTCAGATAAAAAGGTGTCAAAGGCATCATTTTTTACATTTATCTGCCATAAAACAGTACATTTTCAGGACGTACGTGCATAAGAAACATGGTAATATTGCGAATATATTTAAAAGCTGCCGCATCGCTGATATTTTAATCTGTTTTCGTTATCAGGGAGTTTTGAGCGATGCGCGTTCCCGCGGCAGGCATGCATTTCTGGGCATAACATCTGTTATACACCGGTAACGCTCTGCTCTGCTGGCGGGATGGAAAGAGCGATGCTAGGTGGCTAGTTAGCGTGTCCTCATTCAGACTTGCTACCGGCGGTTGTCCGACTGCTGTCGCGTTAGTCAGGGTTTTAATAGTCTCTGCTGAGGCCAGAATAGTATTTAGTAATGTGGCTGCTTCACGGTGGTTACGTTTAGGCTCCTGAGCAGACATTAGTTCATCTTTATGTCAACAACGAGTTCTCTCCACTTCTTCTTCGTTTGTTGTAAAAATGCGCGCCCCGTCCCCACTACCTGACTTCCGTTTCAACTGAAATTACTTCCTTTTCAAGTGAAATTTACCTCTCACACACACTAGTAGAATGGCTCTCATACATATTAGGGAAATTTGACCAGAAATTTCAGTATAGTATGTGAATGATTTCAGTATTTTAAATGAGAGTGTTTCACTATGTTAAATGAGAGGGTTTCCCTATGTTATATGAGAGGGTTTTGCTCTTGGTTTATGTTTTCACGCTCCATGACCAACTAATGTGGATTTTTTCTAAATAAAGACTCCAAGAGAGTTTTCACAATCTTGTGTAAACCTTGACATTGCCAATAATCGTGGTCACAACACTTGGCGGTGGGGCAAATGCTATCTTTTGTTGCCTAAACCATTTGACCATACTGAGTATCAAATACATTTCATAAATTTCGAAAGTCTCAAGACTTTTGAAACTTGTGAATCTTCACAACTTTTGTGAAGAGTCAATATTTACTGTGCTGACCCTTCATAACCTCTGTATTTCCCTCTGACATGCTGGTTATGACCTTCTAGGCCAAATCCTTTATAATGGTGACCTGTTCTTGCCTTATTGAGGCTTGGAGTTGATTACAACTGGCTTTGGCTTTTCTTTTAAAATATGACCACAAGTTCTCATAAAGGCTGAGATCTGGCAAGTTTTGTATCCACGGGTCCAACTGGAGAAATTTAGGAAAAGCCTTAAAAGCAGTTATGAACTCATTGATTGAGTGTTTGAGAAACAAGATCATTATCACTTTGTAGACCCTCATGGGGAAACCACATTCAGGTGATATGATATGTTTTTAGAGATTTGATAAACCAGTTCCAACGAAGTCTCTCAAAAGCAGTTTAGGTCCATTTTTAATGACTTCTGTCAGGTGAAACACGAGTGCAAAAAAATGTGTGTTCCAGCTAAGCAAGTAGTCTTTTATTTTGCTTGTGTATTCAGATGTTAACAGATTGATTGTAGCTCCAAACTTGGTTATGTAAATTACTGCCAACATCATGATGTTGGAAAAGTCCCTTATGTTTTTCAGCTAAGCTCAGCCAGAATTGTTTTATTAAAATATTACCCTTATTACTGAGAGGGATTTCCATTTTACTTGCTGCTGTTTGTCCAAAAGAAAGACCAATATTTCCTTATGTTTGACACTGTATCTGCTTCTGTTCGCCGAATCAAGAGAGATAATATTTGGTTTTGCTTTAGTTACACATATCAGCACATGAGGCAGCAAATTTCTCCATCTTAGGGCCTCTATGTGTCAGTAAATATCGCACAAACATGCCAAAAACAGTCTGTGATTGATACATTTCAACAGAGTGAGAAGGTCAGATCTGACAGTGCTGATAAGTCTCTGCTCTGAATGTGGCATTGTGCAGAACAACAATTTATGACAACAGAATTTCTACTTTCTGTAGGTTCACTGTGGGGTTTCCTACTTGTACTTCCCAACTTCATCCAGACCTCCACAGCTTATTGTCAGTTTCAAAACCACCAAAGGTATTTCACCATAACTGCATGTCTTTTGCAACAGAAACATTTGCTCCAAACGTAAGTTAGTAAAACTTTGTTAATAGAGCACCTTTTTAAGTGCTTCACAAGAGCCAACAATGCCTAAAAACACAACCTGGAAACATGTTTCCCTCAAAATTTAAATGGACAGGGTTGGACTAAAGTTTTGAAGTAAACACAGAATTAGTGTTAAAACATGCATAAATAAAGAGTTCACCAACAGTTAAAAATGGATCTGATTTACTGAGCTACAGAGAAATTTCTGATTATACATATGACACTTTGCTTTAGTCTAGCTAACTCACTTTGCCTCACTTGAGCTAGTCAGCTAACTCTATGCATAACTCAATTGTTGTCTCGATCGGGATAGTTTCAACAACTGGGGACCGGACCAACAATGCGTCCACTTTCAACTGTCGTCCAACCCATACGGATGTGGGCCCTGAAGCTCCTCTTGTAGTTGGTGGCTCTACATGAGGGACCCTATTCTGTCGCTACTTCAGGAAGGGCCTGAACGATCTCATGGGTGAGTGTAAGGCCACCAGGTATTTGTTGAAATTCCTTTCTTCTAGGTCTGGCTCCATTACCCTCCACTACCACAAGTCTGAGGAAAGGTAACTTGATCCTGAGGTACTAGTGTCATTGTGAGAGTATATCAGTAACACTTAATCTGGCCTCTCTCCAGATTCTCAGATACAAATAAAAGCTTCCATACATGCCTACCATTTCTGTATTGTATCAGAATTAACCACTCCAAATTGAATGTAATGCAAATGGGGGAACCAGCAACAATCTTGCTTACCAACGTGGTCAGGGGTCATAAACAGTCTTAAAAACAAAGGAAAAAGGTGGAATTTTAGAATTTTCATATTGTATAAGTAAGAAAAAAAGAAATTAAAATATGGACAAAAGTTTGAGTTTTAAGACGTGCCTCATTATTTGAAAGACAAAAGTCTAAAAATGAAAAATAAATGCAGCAGCTTCCCCATTAATTGATTGTAATTAAATATGCATAACATTTTTTTGAATGGATCATCCTACAACCTGTTTAGACTCTAGACAACTTTCATTTGATTTATGTATTTCATGATTCATTCATGTGTCCAAACTCAAGACTTAAGAAAATTAGAATGATGTGTCTGATTGTCTTTTCCGTGTCAAAACAGACCTATTACATATCATACACACATTTCCATATTCTTCCATATATGTATATGCTAGACACTTTTAAGGTAGCTTGAAATGGACCTGTTTTTCCTTCACTGGATCTAAAATTCCAAACAAAGCACTGAGCTGGTATTCGTAGTAATTTAGAAAAACAAAACTTTACTAAGAAGAATCTACATTTAGAATAGGAAACTACATTTCTTGTTAAACAAGTCCATCAGTTACAGATTTTGAAATAAAGGGAATTGGTGCAGATGAAAAAAACATTTTAGTGAACAGCCCTAGAGCCCACTCCAAAATTCCAAAGCCACGTTTAGCACCGTTTGTGGAATCTACAGTTAAGGGTTAGGGTTGATACTTTGTACTCAAATATCCAGAATATTGCAAGAAATACACCAGCAACCTAAAAATGTGAGTCTTGAAAAGTATGGAATTTATAAATGGAAAAGATCCTGTAGTGCTGTGCAGATCTAAAGAGCCTCTGACTGAAGATGCTCTGTAGTTGTATGACAGTCTGATGTAGAGGATGCTCAGGGTTGTCCATAATGTTCGTTTATGATTAATCCTTTTATGCACACTAATCTTCAGAGGGTCATTAGCATCCAACCTGTTTGCCCATGATCTCACATTGCCCATTATGATTGATGGAGATGGTTTGAATTTCCTCCTTTTCTCTCTCCTCTTTGCTCCTGCTCCGGATCCATGGCAACGCCTTTTCAACTCATCAGGGTTTTGTGGCTGCAGTTGAGGTATTTGAGCTTTTGTGATGTTCATCAGCTGCTCCCAGTAGTAAACCACCTTGTTGCCAAGGTCATTCATCATAAAGCATGTCCAAAAGTGAGAAAAGTATCAGCAAAAATCCTTCCAGCTGCACAGCATTCAAAACCAGAGAGAACAGGTTTTAAACGGGTTCAAAGGGTTTTAATGTAATTTAGCTTCTGGTTGACAACAATATCAGTCAATTAGTTATTTAGGAAAGCAAAGCGATGAAGACAAACAACTGCAGATGAGTTCAAAGATACATTACCTTCTTTTAAAAGAAAAAGGTGGCCCTCTGTTGTGTTTTTTTTTTTACTTTTTACTTTAAAATAACCTCTTTTTTTTGTTGTTGTGTCCCCTTTATCCATCAGTTTGTTCTAATAACTTTTAATTTAAAGAAATAATTTAAAAATGTTCTAAAAATGGTATATAAACCATAAACCCGGACCAAATGAGGACACGGTATTCCAGTTTCAGGATTCCATGCTGTACTGTCTGTTTTGCTCAGAAAGACTGGTAGCAAAATATACGTCAAACAAAATCCACAGCTGGCAAAACTGCCACATTCTGTAAATGTCAATCAGACCATTATACAATCTCCTGCTGTGCCTGTTATTGGTGCCATATAATTCAATCCCTTAACTTTTTTTTTTTGTTCCACTTTCCACAGAGTTTGAGCTTTCTCAGCCACTCTCAGGTCATGCTACGGGAAGTGTTGAAATAGTGCTGCGAGCAGAGATGTCATTACTGGCTCTTTGCTGCTGTTCTCATTATAGCAGATCAAGTGAAACGGCAGCCGCTCTGCTGCCTCTGGAAAGCTGTGATAGTAATTGTGTGTACACTCTCTGTATGTGTGCGTGTGTGTGTGTGTGTGTGTGTGTGTGTTGTGGGAGGATTAGTGTGTGGACGTGAGAAAAACACAGAACCACCAAAACTGTGTTTTTGCTGCCGTACACTTCTGCCAGATTGTACTGTATCACTGAAACGCTCCTCGGTAAGGAAGAAGGAAATGTTTTCCAACCTGAGCGGGCGAGATTCTGGTCACGCTACACCATCCTCCTACAGATGCATACCAATCAACTTATCACGGATCAGCTCAAGGTCAGAGGGTGCTTTCAGTGTAAGCCAATATAGTCCAGGTTCTGTTTAATAAAGCGCTCATATCATGCTGAGTTAGCCTTGAGCTGGCCTTTACTCCCTGGGAGTGAGTGATGAGAGACCACACTGAAGGACATGTGTAATAGCAAAGACAGATGAAGTCAGACTTTCCTGTTATTGCCGTACACACTGTTTAATATAAACTTTACATAAACAACCATTATCTCCACCCAGATAAGTTTTCTGCCATTTGGATACTCAGCCGAGCCCAAAAGGATCAGAACTCACCGCAGCTTTCTTTCATTGCGTGCCCCCCCCCCCCGCTGATGTCTAAATAAACATTAAGGAAATGAATAAACACTGATTTCTTCTTCTCCACAAAGAGCTCCAGTCAGATTGAACTCGAATCCCTTCAATCCATTTTTGGACTGCATGAAAATAAACCATTTCCCCTCATATTAAGGTGCAGTTTCCATAAACATTTCTTCTAAGAAAATGATAGCCCGGCTAACTGAAACATGAGGATTTAATAAGAGATGAACAAAAAAAAATAAAAAAAATGCAGGTTTAGTTTGGCCGAAGCAGACCTCGTACTTCCAATGCAACACCAGCTGCTCGTTTTCTGTTGTTCCCACTCTGTGCTGGAGCGCGCTGGGTCTAAATTGGAGCTTTGACAGGGTGGAGCGCCGTCGTTTAGCTTTAATTTCAGGTTCTCTCTTAGCTGAGGTCAGAATGAATTGGATTGAAAAGCCAGGGGCCTGATTTGGCAAGTTAAGAATGTTCCACTGTATTACATACAGGATCATTAGTTTTATTATGTCGAACCAGCTTTAAGCCCAGTAATTGTGCAGAGAACCTCAGACAGCTTTAAAGTAAGGCATTTGGGGCTCACACCTCACAGCCATTCGTTCTAGTGCCAACATGAGGGAATGTAAAAGTCAAAGCAATTTAAAAAACATCAAGTTTGTCACAACTGGATCTGGGATTAAAGTTTTCTCTTTTTGCCTTCGCATTTAAGCTTTTTAATCAACTATTATAGTATACTATACTAGTTCAGGTTTTAACAGAAAAAAGAACAGCTGATGAGAATTATATAAAAGTAGAAGTTAAAAGAAGTGTTAACAGTTCATCCAGCTTGAAAGATGAGGTGATATTACAATATTGGGTTCACGAGAACAAGATTAAATCCTATTTTAGCAATTTTTTTGTTTTGTTTTGACATATAAGGTAAATGGGTTACTTGGGTTTTAAAATACTCATTTATCACTACAGAATAAGTAAGTCTAGTTTTAGTCATTCTGTATCTTACACGGTTTTCATGTTTGTCTCACTCTAAGGTGGTCCTAATAGAATAACAAATAAAAATGTATTTTTTTTTTTTGTATTTCACAAAAAAAAATTCAGAAATTTAACCCCAACCCTGCTGTCCAGAATACCAGAAAACATTCACATGGATTAGGTTGCTAATGGCTAACACTTAGATAGTTACAATGTTCTCATGATGCCTACAACCCTTCTACCAGCTATCCAAAATGTTACAATTTAAAACTGTTAGAGATGCCATCTATGCTGTTGTAACTGAGTGTTGTTTGGCAGTCTGATGTGCAGCGTTTATTAGTGGAATGCAGCATACTGCTGGACAACATCTGTAACAACCTCCTGTCTTACTTCTGCAGTCTCAAACATAAATCCAGGGTGTCAAACTCAACGCGCTTATCCTCATATCCAGGGCTCATTGTAACCGCTTAAACTAAAACAGTAACAAGATAATACTTTGCAAAACATTATTGAAATATCGTTCCGTTTAAATATGGGAAGATCTCGTGCCAAATATTGCAGCACTAACATAACCTTATCTAGGTTATGTTAGTAGGCCATGCAGACTCTCTGTCTGCGCTGATCAACATTATCTAACCTCTGCACGCTGTATGTTTCGAGCCCCTCCAAATTCACGGCAGCTGGAAATACTCAACTGTGAATGAAGCATAAAACTTTCATCATCTAATAGTAAGGTGATGATTAAAATAGAGAAACAACAACAACAAAAAGCAAAAATATTGTACTTCATAATGTACTCATTGGAATACTGAATTTCACGCTTTTTGACCTTATGACCACAGAATATGCAACACGGGATGGTTCATGAGCATTTCGTATATCTCATACAGTATATGTTTACTAATATAAAAGAGGGAATAATTAGTTCATAGATTATCGCTGTTGTGATGTGACAACGACAAACTGTAAGGACGTTTACAACCTCTTACCACTGACCATAGTACTGGTACTTTCACAAAGCTGGATTTCCACGGTTGGTTCCGTTTAAGCATTTATAAAAATCAATACATTTGAAAATATGATTGAACATATTTATTGATTTTTTAAAACATAACACTCTTGCTTATTTCATTACCCATGGGACTGTACTGAGCCAAAAGGTGCTATGGCAAATCTGCAAAACAAGCAAGCTTAAAACAATTGTTTATGCCTCTTAACGTTCTAACATAGTATAGCTATAAATATAGCTATACTATAGCTATAGCTATACGTGGCTCGATCCAAAGCCAACGATTGGACTATTGTGGCAGATTCGGTATAGTATTTGCATTAAGTAGAAGCCAAACGGACTTTTACTGTTATTTCTTTGAGATGTTTCTCCTCCAGTTGCTTTCTACTGCAGGATTGTCATGTCCTGGATGATTGAGAATCTACACCTGACCCATTTGAATGTTGTAGCTAAATCTCTTTGCAGTAGACATGTTACTCAGCGGTGGAAAACCAATATGTGTTTCCGTTCTTCCTGGGTATCTCGATAACAGCCTGAGCAAAAAATTTTTTATCTTTGGATTTGCTTTGGGGAACAAGTTTTACAAAGACAAGCATTTTGGACTACACCAGACTATTTTATGTCTTTTTATGCCTAGTTGGGCCTGTAGCTGCAACAAGCATGTTATGAAACCTACTCAAGCTTGTTGTTGCATCAGACGGCAGTTTATTATATTCAGCAACTAGTTTTCTTTCCCCTTCAGGATTTGACAGCATCCTTTTATTTATTTTTCAAAGTCGCCGGAACGATATTCAGTTCTTGTAAATCTCTGAGTTAAATTATTAAATAAAAGCAAACTTTTTTTTTCTTTTCAAATCATTTGCAAGTTTGAGGCTTGACTGAGACAACTTCTGGGACAGGCAGATGGTGTAGCATCGTTAACCTTTAGCAGAAATGTGTTCTAGACTGAGGAATACATCTGGAAGTTTTTCTGAATTTTTTAAGGTCATGCTGTCATGAGAGCAGACTTTTGTCTTTGCTTATCAATCAGTATTTCTTGTGAGGCTGTGAAAAGACAGAAAAGTGAGGAGAAGAGTGTCATTCGTGGAAGATAACAAATGTAGGATAGGAGATCAGAGGCAAGCAGCTGATGGCATAAAGAATCCTCATTAACAAAAAAAAAGGCTCCAGAGCAAAGCCTGAGATATGAACAGATTTTAAGATCATTTTTACTGTAATTAGCTGGCTTTGTATATAAAAATAAAACTTGGAGTTTCTCATAGATACCGGGGAATATGGTGGTTATGCTTTTCTAAAGAGGTTTTGGGCATGTTCACGTAAAAAGGAGCTGTTAAAGAATAGAAAAAAAATTGGAAAAATATAAAAATGATCACACTTGCAACCATTTGGACAAAAAAGGAATGGTTTAGATTATTTCTAGCTGAGAAAATAGGTTAGAAAGAAACATGTTGAAACCTATTTAGTTCTGAGCACAAATCATTTGACTGCCAAAAAATCATAAAAAAGGTGTTTATTAAATATATTCTGATACATAAAGTAAGACGACATGACTTAATATTTGTTATAAAATCTAATATTTGCGGTTGAACAGAGTTCTGCTAATCTGGACATAATGTGAAAACACATACAGCCCATTGTGCACTATTAGCTTAATTAATGGTTCCCAATTGATAACCAAAGTTTATATAATTGTCATATAGTATGTAGCTCAGTTAGAATATTATTATGTTCCTTAACCTGAGAATGATACTGATTTAGAGATGAACCAATTAGAATTTTTGAACAGAAATATTTTGGGCTATTCCAGTGAGAATGTAGATCCTTATCTTAACTCTTAATATGAAACATGCTAAAGATACTAAAATAGCTAACTTGAAGTCTCTTTCCCTCAGTAAAGACTTCCACACAGAAAATAATTGATTGTGACATTTTCTCTGATAGGAAATACTTTGAATTTGTAATTTTCCAAACGACAGGTCATAGGTCAGGGTGGATCAAGCTGAAACTGGTCTGGACCCAACCGGTGAAGAGACAACTTTTTATACTGTTTTTCCTCTTTTTTCAGGCAACCGTTTTTTGATTTGCTGTTTGACTAAAGTGTTGAATGACGTTTCACATATTTATTTTTATTCTAAAGATTTGTTCACAGACTAACAATACTGGATTTAACATGAACTTTTAAATTTGTTACAGCATTAAACAGCCTTCAGTATTCTTGTGTTTTCTTTGTTCCCTTTCCTCTCTTCTATTTTCAACTCACCCTCTCTCTTGACTTTTTTGTTTCCTACCTCTCTTCTTCATCTTCTTTCTTTCTTCCCCTTAATTTTCTGTCTCTGTGTCCATAACATCAGGAAATAAAAACCCCAGCAATTGCTAATAAAGATTTTTCACACATATATATCAAGTGGAGTACTATAGCAAAAGCTGTAGTGCGCCGCTTGTGAAAGTAAATCTGTTGGGCTTCTACTTGGTACTCTGACACCAATTCTGAGCTCCACACTGCCAAACAGGACACGTTAAAAATAGAAAAACAGCCTTCAGTGGCATTCAGGGTATATTACAGTATAATGATGATGTTATCAGGTTGACGGCTCTTTGATTCTCTTTCAGTGCAATGCAATGAACTAAGCTAGTAGTCTACATAGCGCATGCATATTATTAAGTGCATTCAGAAATGTAGTATTTAGAATAGAAACATCCTTAATAATGCCCACAATGCAAAAAGAAAAAAGAAACTAAACTAAACCTCTTTGTAGTTCTATTAGTCCTCAGCTTTCTTCTTAGGAATTTCAAATTTATTTATTTTTTATTATTATTGAAGTTATATAAACTATCAGCTCTCATGCTGTACTTGGCTTAGTAGGAAGTAAAAAACACAGCTTGGCCTTTCGGTTAATAATTTAAAAAATAATAATAATTAGTACAAGTAAACAATCCTAAAAGAAAATACAGTTAGAGGTAGTGGTGACACAGTTTTGTATGAACATAAAGGTATGATTTAACTTCAGACAGTAGGAAGAAAAAGGTGTATCTTTTTATTCAGTGTATGTAAACGGTATTTCAAAGAATCCAAGAGATGAAGGTTTTTATCCTCTAATTCCTTTGACCAACTTGTCACTGTACACTATTCATTCTTTGTTGTCTCTCTGTCGAGACTGCGCACAGACATGCAACAGTGCTGTGAAAAAAGCATTTGCCTCCTTAGAGATTTCTATCCATTTTTGCTTTTGGGCACATTTTAAAATAAAAGATAAGTGGAATAAATACAAAGAACACTTTTTGAATAGTGATTTGATTTCTGAAGGGGAAAAGCTATCTAAACAAACAAAGCTCTATTTGGAACAATTATTTTTATTTACCCCCCCCCCCCCCCACCCCCCACTGATAAATTATAAATAAGCTATTATTCTCAGTTCACTTTTTTTTAAATAACCGAGTTCCATTTTTCCAAAAACCCCGGCCGGAATTCTTCCAGACTGGTAGAATTGAGAAATCACTTAAAATGAACCTGTCTGAAAGCATGAAGCAGACTAAATTTTACATCTATCAGTGTGGAAATTCAAATTTAAAAAAATAGTTTATTGATCACAGACGGAAGTTGAAAGTTGTTGTAAATCGTTTTATACAAGTTTCTTCAAAGAGTTGTTGTGGAGCAGGAAAGGTCTCCTGCAGCAGCCTGTATCACAGCAAGTCTGAAGACGCCTCCAACTAAAGACACAGATCTGTTGTTGTGTTGCAACCTCAGGAAGAGGAGGCTCAGAGTTCTCCATAATTTTATTGATGTTATGAAGAATTCTTCTTTACATCATCATCTCCAGAGGTTCCACAGCAGTCCCCAGAACAAAACCAGCCTTTTTTTTCAGGCTGTTTAGCCTTTTTTTGTCCCTGGCTCTGATGCTGCTATGCCAACAGATGATGGCAGAAGAGATTAGACTCTCTACAGACTATTAGAATACAGGCATCCTCTTGCTGCAAACCTTGAAGGACCTTAACTTCCTCAAGAAGTACAGTCAGCTATGTCCCTTCTTGTAGGGACATAGATAATGTATTGATAATGCTTGCATAAATACAGACTGTGGTAGAACCACAGTGCTGGTTCTGTTGGACCTCAGTGCAGCATTTGACACTATTGATCATGATATATTATTAACAACTGGAGAGCTGGGTCTGACTCTCCGGTACAGTACTTGGCTGGTTTGAGTCTTACCTAAAGAACAGGGACTTCTTTGTTTCAATAGGAAACATTTCATAAGAACGAAAAGAAATCACATGTGGGGTGCCCCAGGGCTCCATCCTGGGGCCCCTCTTATTTAATATCTAAATGCTCTTACTATCCCAGATTATAACAACCAATAATATTAGCTACATAACTATGCAGATGATACTCAGCTCTACATAAAGATGTCACCAAGTGACTTTGAACCCATCCAAACCCTAAGTAAATGCATCGAGCAAATCAATGGATGGATGTGTCATAACTTTCTCCAGCTGAACAGAAACAAAACGGAAGTAATTACTTTTGGACCTAAAGTGGAACAATCAAGAGTCAGCACACAGCTCCAGTTAATACAGCTAGAAACTACTGATCAGGCCCGACATCTAGGTGTAGTTATGGACTCAGACCTGAACCTCCAGGGTCACATAAAGGCAATAACAAGGTCAGCCTTCTATCACCTGAAGAACATTTCTAGGATTAAAGGACTGATATCGTAACACGACCTAAAAAAACTAATCCATGCGTTTATCTTTAGTCGGATTGATTACTGCAACAGCGTTCTCACAGGTCTGCCTAAAAAGTCAATCAGACAACTGTAGCTGATCCATAATGCTGCTGCTCGTGTTCCTCACTAGAACCAGGAAAGTAGAGCACATCACCCCAGTTTCTAAATTCCCTACACTGGCTTCCTGTAGGTCAGAGAATAGACTTCAAAATACTATTTTAGTTTTTAATTTTTTATCCCACGTTTTTTTCCCATTAATTATCACCCAGTGCTCCTACCTTAGTTCTAGTCCTGGGGTTCTGCTCTCCCTCTGCCAGCCTTTGAGTAATGCTTTGATGTATCATGTTCTGTGTGTGCTTCTTGTTTTATTGCTGTTTTTACTTTATATGCTTTGTGTTTTACTGCTAATTTTATTTGACCACTTAATCATGTAAAGCACCTTGAATTACCTTGCTGTTGAAAGTGTGCTATACAAATAAAATTGCCTTGCCTTGTAAGGTTAAAAAGAGATAAAAATCTTAGTGTGATTTGGGAATCACACTAAGAGAATTCGCAAATTGTGGACACCAGTAGAAATCCTTTCCAGGAGTACCACAATTACTCCTAGGGTGCATCTATGCCTCATCCAGAAGGTCAGAAAAGAGCCCAGAACAAAATCTAAAGCACTGTGGGACTAACTTGTCCCAGTTAAGGTCAAAGACTCTGAGGAGTAGCAGAAGACTTGACACAAATGGCATCCATGGGAGACATTCAGAGCGAGAGGAGCCCACCAAAAACAACACAGGACTTTTAGGAAAATATTCCTCAAACTTAAAAAAACAAATCTGGTGTATAACGGAAAGGGTTGGGTAACAAGTGTTTCATCTTTAAATGTTACTGACAAGTTAAAACAAAGATTTGAAGGATTTTATCACTATAATACCAAGAGAAAAAGATTGTTCTGATTATTGTGAAAGGTATAGATAATGCTTGATATCTCACTATTTAATAAAATGTTTTTCATTTGTTGATACTCATAGTCATACTCACTGCATATTGTCCACCCATATTTTTGACCAGAATTGTACATAGAAATGAAACAATTTTTCTTTTTTGTAATTTTATTATTCATTTATTTTTGAAATTTTTTAAAGTAAAAAAGTAAAAATAAATATATTAATAAAAAAATTATTAAATACTGACCAGTATGTTTTCTTTTGATTGGGAATTTTTGTTTTTTCTATTTTATTTTATATTATCAGCGTTTCCTCCATTGTTCCCATCCCTGTCAGCAAAGTCAGAAAAAATATGATTAGAGAGAAATAATGTTCTTTGCAATTCGTTAGGATCATCCAGCTGTGTTCAGTGGTTCCATCGTCAGAAGCATTTATATGTGACACAGATAAAAAAGAAATACAAAGAAACATAAAACCATATGTTTGCATATGTGTTTCTCTCTGTGCAGTGATTATGACTTAATATGCTGGCGGCACAGAGCTCCAAAAGCAGAATTTCACACGGCGCTGAGGGAGCAGAGCTTACTTCATGTGTCGGACTTTGCACAGAAGCTCACACTGATGAAGGGCTCCGTGCAGAGCGATGCAGAAATAAATAGGCGAGACCCATGTCGGACTGTCTACCGATTGATTTTCAGAGGCGATCCTCGTATCATCCTTGGCTCTGATATCCTATCTGTCTCCAGTGTCAGCCCCCAGACACCCATCTGAGATGAAAAAGCCAGACATGGTGCCATGTAATAGTGCTTTGAACCTGGGGCAGTCAGGCTTTTCAATCACACCCCATATGGAATGTATGCCTTTGCACTTTGGGAGGGAAACCACCGCCCGCCCCCTGAAAACATCAAGGCAAGGCAAGGCAAGGCAAGGCAATTTTATTTGTATAGCACACTTTCAACAACAAGGTAAGTCAAGGTGCTTTACATGACTAAGGGGTAAATTAAAAATAGCAGTAAAACCCAGACAAAGCATATAAAGTAAAAACAGCAATAAAGCAAGAAGCATGCACAGACACATCAAGGCATTACAAAGCATATAATGTAAAATAAGCAATAAAGCAAGAAGCATACTTAAAACATGATACATCAAAGCATTATTCAAAGGCAGCTCTAAACAGATGTGTTTTTAATTGTGATTTAAAAGAACTCAGTGTTCTCGTTCCTTTTTCTGTTTTTTGTTTTGTTTTTTCCCCTCTCTCTGGCGTCCTGTGGGTATGGAGGCAGACTTCAATGTTTTCTTGTGTTTTCTTTGTTCCCTTTCCTCTCTTGTATTTTCAACTCAGCCTCTCTCTTGAATTTTTGTTTCCTACCTCTCTTCTTCATCTTCTTTCTTTCTTCCCCTTAATTTTCCGTCTCCGTGTCCATAACATCAGGAAATAAAACCCCCAGCTATTCATAATAAAGATTTTTCACACATAAATCAAGCGGAGTACCATAGCAAAAGCTGTACTGCTCCGCTTGTGAAAGTGAATCTGTTGGGCTTCTACTTGGTACTCAGACACCAATTCTGAGCTCCACACTGCCAAACAGGACAAGGAAAAAATAAAAAAATAAAAAAATAAAAAAGAACTCAGTTTCAGAAGCTTTGCAGTTTTCTGGGCGTTTATTCCAGAGCATAGAAACTGAAAGGTGCTTCTCCGTGTTTGGTTTTAATTCTAGGGATGTTGAGTAGACTGGAATTAGAGGATCTGAGTGTTCTGGCGGGTTGGTATAGTAACAGTAGATCTTCAATATACTTAAGCCATTCAATGATTTATAAACTAGTAAAAGTATTTTAAAGTCTATTCTCTGAGCTACAGGGAGCCAGTGTAAGGACTTTAGAACTGAGGTGATGTGCTCTACTTTCCTGGTTGTAGTGACATCAACATCAGCATTATTTATCTCCACACCAATGTTTTATGCTTTTGGAATTGAAAAATAAGAGGGCTCGTGTTTTGGTCATATTCCTTTAACATATGACAACATATGGCCCCCCCCAATCTGCATCCAAGTGGTGTTTTGTTATTGGACTTCTGTGCACGGCATGGATTGTCCATAGTGAACACCATGTTCGAACATAAGGGTGTCCATATGTGCACTTGGCACCAGCACACCCTAGGCCGCAGCTCAATGATCGACTTGGTTGTCGTTTCATCTGATCTGCGGCCGCATGTTTTGGACACTCGGGTGAGGAGAGGGGCAGAGCTGTCCACTGACCACTACCTGGTGGTGAGTCGGCTCTGATGGTGGGGGAGGATGCTGGACAGACCTGGAAGGCTTAAACTTGTTGTGAGGGACTGCTGGGAATGTCTGGCAGAGTCTTCTGTCAGGAGTTTCAACTCACACCTCCGGCAGAACTTCGAACATGTCCCGGGCGAGGCGAGACATTGAGTCCGAGTGGGCCATGTTCCGTGCTTCGATTGTCGAGGCGGCTGACCGGAGCCTGTCGTGGCGGCAACCCTCGAACCCGCTGGTGGACACCGGCGGTGAGGGATGCAGTCAAGCTGAAGAAGGAGTCCTATCGGCGAGTTTTGGCCTCTGGGACGCCGGAAGCAGCTGGTAGGTACCGGCAGGCCAAGCGGAGTAAAGCTTGGATGCTCGCTGAGGGAAAAACTCGGGCGTGGGAGGAGTTTGGAGAGGCCATGGAGAACGAGTTCCATGCGGCTTCGAGGCGATTCTGGTCCACCATCCGGTGTCTCAGGGGGAGAAATGGTCCCCCACCAACACTGTTTACAGTGGGGATGGTGTGCTGCTGACCTCGATGCGGGACGTTTTGGGTCGGTGGATGGAATATCTCGCAGACCTCCTCAAATCCTACCAGCACACCTTCCAATCTGGAAGCAGAGTCTGGGGACTTTGGGTCGGGCTCTCCAATCTCTGGTACTGAAGTCACAGAGGTGGTTAAAAAGCTCATTGGTGGCAGGGCTCCAGGGCTGGATGAGATTCGACTGGAGTTCCTTAAGGCTCTGGATGTTGTGGGGTTAACGCGGCTCTGCAAAATTGCATGGTCATCGGGGACAGTTCCCTTGGATTGGCAGACCGGGGTGGTGGTCCCCCTATTTAGACAGGGGGACCACAGAGTGTGTTCCAACTACAGGTTCACAATCCTGAGCCTCCCTGGTAAGGTCTATTCGGGGGTTCTGGAGAGGAGGGTCCGATTGATAGTTGAACTTCGGATCCATGAGAAACAATTTAGTTTTCTTCCTGGCCGTGGAACACTGGACCAGCTCTATACCCTCATCAGGGTCCTGGAGGGTGCGTGGGAGATCGCCCAACCGGTCTACATGTGTTTTGTGGACTTGGAGAAGGCGTTTGACCATGTCCCTCTGGGAGTCCTGTGGGGGGTACTCCAGGAGTATGGTGTACCAGGCCCCTTGATACAGGCTGTAAGGTCTCTGTACGACCGGTGTCAGAGTTTGGTTTGCATTGCTGGCAGTAAGTCAGTCTCGTTTCCGGTGAAAATTGGACTCCGCCAAGGTTGCCCTTTGTCACCAATTCTGTTCATAACTTTTATGGACAGGATTTCTAGGCGCAGCCAAGGTGATGAGGGGATCTGTTTCGTTGGCCTCAGGATTGGGTCTCTGCTTTTTGCATGTGGTCCTGTTGGCTTCATCAGAACGTGACTTGCAGCTTTCCCTAGAGCGGTTTGCAGCCGAGTGTGAAGCGGCTGGGATGAGAATCAGCACCTCCAAGTCCAAGACCATGGCCTTGAGCTGGAAAAGGGTAGAGTGCCTTCTCCGCGTTGGGGATGGGATCCTTCCCCAAGTGGAGGAGTTTAAGTATCTGAGGATCTTGTTCACGAATGAGGGAAAAATAGAGCGGGAGATCGATAGATGGATTGGTGGGCTGTCTGCAGTGATGCGGGTGCTGTACCTGTCTGTCGTCGTGAAGATAGAGCTGAGCCGAAAGGCAAAGCTCTCGATTTAAAGGGTGGTCTACACATTTGATTACCTTTACCTATAGTTACAAACTCTGGAGCAGCTGAAATGAGTTTCCTCCGCAGGGTGTCTGGGCTCTCCCTTAGAGAAATGGTGAGAAGCTCGGTTATCTGGGAGGGTCTCAGAGTAGAGCCACTGCTCCTCCACAGACCCAGGGGAAGACCCAGGACACGCTGGAGGGACTATGCCTCTTGGCTGGCCTGGGAACGCCTTGGGATTTCCTGGGGAGAGGGAAGTCTGAGTCTCTCTGCTAAAGCTGCTGCCCCCGCGATAAGCGGAAAATGGATGGATGGATGGATTCCTTCAACATGAAATTACATTGATGCAGTGCGTCGGAAGATTGGAGCTTTTGAAATAGGCACAGAAACTTATTTTATTTTAGTTATTTAACAACAAAAAAACACGAAGAAGTTCACCTTTTTGGTCGTCTTTGTAGTCTCACCGGAGACATGGAGTCATTGTTGAGCAGTATTATCACTCAGCTCGGCACTAAAAGCAGATTATTCTCATGGGTGCTGTTTGTGACAGGTGAGAATAAGAGCTGTGGTGCTTAAATGTCAGCAAAAAAAGCCTGCTTTGTAAGAAGGAAATTTGATTTCTCCTTGCTCATAAGTCAACCAGGACACTGTGTAACTTCTTTATAGTAAATTGGATAAGGTAAAGATTGAATTTAAAATAACTTACATCAGTATGCATTCAAAGCCAATAAAAAGTGCTTCCCTGCTATCTGACAGAGGCTTCAGTGCTCTGAAATGAAAGCACTGAATCATGGAAAGAGCAAATCATTAAAGCTTTTCCTGTTCATGTGTCTCTATTGGCCGTGATAACTGTAGTTCGGGTATAACGGTCTGTCTTTGGCTCGCTGCCCTCTGTTTCTTTGAAGTCTGTTCGGGGATACCATTGTTGCCCTCAAGCTCCAGCTGGATAGTGGAGAAATATGTGTGTTAGCTTCCAGAGACATTTTGGAGTCAACCACTAGTCTAATGTAAAGCCATGCGGGCTGATTTTATGGGAAAACATTGAAATGGTAAAAATGTTCAGGGAAACAGCAGGGTTTTTTTTTCCGCCCTGAGAGAGCAGAAAAGAGGGAAAGAGTGAGGGAGGGGGTGGGGGTGAGGAGGTCTAGGAAGTTGCGCTCCGGTTCACAGAGATGTAATGATGGGCTGGGATGAGCTGAGGTTTGCCGGAGGATTACCGTCTGTCTTCGAAGCTAGCGCGGCTCTCCAAGGCCACTGTTTCAGCCCCCATGGAGCAGACAGCGCCAATATGAAAAGAGAAGGGCGGCATGTGCACTAAGAAAATAAGCCTTTGGCATGTTGGGTTGTGTGCACACTGCAAAATCTAGTGGATGCAAAGAAAAAACAAACTATGGGCTTTTTCAAAACTCTGGGGTGGTGCAGAAGCTTGACTTCCCTTATTGGGGGTTGATGCTGAATTCAATTTAGGTACTATTATCTTCATTTGGAGCTAGATATTTCGTTTCTATTTATTTGCAAGTTTAATATTTAGTTTGGAGCAAAATCTTTAGTTTGCTTGTTGAATATTTAGTTATAAACTGTGACATTTATAAGTGAGCAATTAACATAGTAAAAACGTGACATTAAAAAATTAACTCTCGTTTTTTTTCCCCTTATATGACAGGCTAAATAACTCCAAATAATGCTATTATATTTCTACTGTGTAACTTTACAAACAGCACCCCACCTCAAATTGGTGATAAATGCTGAAAAAAGCTGCAGCTAGGTTGAGCACGTGCAAATTAAATATCCTGCCATTTTAAGTTGATTAAAGCCTTTATTTTAAGTCCCACATTAAACAGCTTTTAAAAAAATAATCTCCAATTAAATCTTTGGGTCTTTTATAGAAGTAA
This sequence comes from Valencia hispanica, assembly GCA_963556495.2. Lineage (NCBI taxonomy): Eukaryota > Metazoa > Chordata > Actinopteri > Cyprinodontiformes > Valenciidae > Valencia > Valencia hispanica. Next base: position 15,322,207 of record OY747719.1, on the reverse strand, counting down.
ATAGCAGCCACCTTTGTTGTTAATAGTCCATTTTTTTTGTATGGTCTTGTGTTGCTCATGGTTTATTTTAACATCAGTATCTGGTATGTTTGTTTAAACAGGTCTTGGTTGACCCACTGTCTGAATTAAATAAATAAATGTAAAAAAATAAGACAGGATTTACAAAATAATTGACATTTGCATCAATAACAAGAATAAAAGGGTTACAGGAAGCTTAATCTCCATGTTTTATCTTGCCATGTAGATTTAATCAGAAAACATTTTACAGTTTTTGAAGCATACGGATTTTGCTACATCTATCAAAACCCAAAGTGCCTATAGGATCGATCTTTTTATTTTATTACAGCTTCATTAGAACTCAATCATTTACGTTATGATTTTTACCCCTGGCTTTATGATGTTATATTCTAAAGTGACCTGACCTGGCTTTGGACACTTCTTATTAGTTTTTAAAACCTTCAGATTATCATCATTGGTATTTCTACATTTGATTATTTGGACACCGTCTACATTGAATCGCAGTTTCTTTGGGGTCTAAATGTAGCTCAGTGTCACTGAGTCGTTTTCAAGAAAGACTGTTGCCTTGCACCAAGAAGGTCCTGGGTTCAAATCCCACCTTGGACTTATGCTTCGGAAAGTTTGAATGTTCTCCTAAATGCGTGGGTTCTCCTGCTTCCTCCCATACACCGTTAGGCTAACCGGTTAGTCTAAATTGCCCTTAGGTGTTAGTGCGTGCATGGCTGTGCTGTATGTCTCTGTGTTGCTATGTGATGGACTGGCAGCCTGTCTTGGGTGTATTCTGCTTCTTGGCCAGTGACCACTGGATATATGCTGAGCTAGCCCTGAGCTATATATGTAATAACATAAAACCACATGAAATATTTAAAATGAGCAAATCTTGTTGTAGATGCCTTCACTGTATGCTTTCCTACTTGACATTGTGTGTGAAACTGGACTCTAAAATAAAAGAGATGTTTACCTTCAATGCTTCCTGGATAAATAAAGATGAAACACAAATGCTTACAACTGTGGTAAAATTTAAGGCAGGGCAACATGCTTTAAGAGTACATTACTTAAAACAGAAATGATCAGCAAAACAATATATGGAACAAAAACTAATGTCTAAAAGAACACATATTAGTCTCAAATTGTCATGTTACAGATGGTACACTAAGAACGTACAAATGCAGATTAAAGGATTTAGCCATATTAGCAAATAATAGCATTTCTCTTTAAATGCGAAGGTTATTAGGTAGTTACCACTGCATCTACATGCATCTGATTGCAACATCAAACTCTACAAACTGAAAAGCAGCTTGTTTTCTATACAAGAAGCATATCCGTGCAAACTGAGATTGGGAAAAAAAACTTCATTTAGGGTGTTTTTTAAATTTAAATGCAAATATCCAGAAGTACAGGTGAAACTCGGGAAAATTTGCATATTGTCCAAATGTTTATTTATTTCAGTAATGCAACTTAAAAGGTGAAACTAATTTATGATATAGACTCCTTACATGCAAAAGATTTAGGTGATTATGGCTTACAGCTTATGAAAACCCCAAATTCAAAATCTCAGAAAATTAGAATGTTACATAAAATCAATAAAACAAGGATTTTAAATAGAGAAATGTCAGACCTTTGAAAAGTATAAAACATACATATGTAGTCAGTATTTGGTTTGGGTCCCTTTTGCATGAATTACTGCCTCAATGCGGCGTGGCATGGGAAATATCAGCCTGTGGAACTGATGAGTTGTTATGGGAGACCAGGATGCTGCAATAGCGGCCTTCAATAGGCCGCTATTGAAGCATATATATATATATATATATAAAAATATATATATATATATGCTTCCATAGGCCGCTATTGAAGCATGCTTATATATATATATATATATATATATATATATATATATATATATATATATATATATATATATATATATATATATATATATAAGGTTAAGAAGAGGAGTTGAAGAGAATTAGGGGTTGAGAAGACTGCAGTAGGATGTTTCTTGTAGCAGTCATTGTCAGGAAGTCATCAGCTCCAACTCAGACCAGCCGTGTCTGATGAGCTTCCTGACAATTACTCCACTCTCCCCTCAGTTTAAAAGACCCTTCCACTCACCTTCACATCGCTCAGTCATCGGTAATCCAATGCCCAGAGCTCCTACTCGTCAAACCAGAAGTCTTCCTCCTACCAGTCGTTGCCATCCAACCTAACCAGTCTCTTTTCATCAGCTCAGCAGCCTGCTCCACCCTGCGCCTTTAATCCAGGGGGACTCCCATCCGCGTCTGGAGCGCCAAGCTTCACCCGATCGCCTCTCCCTGTCCACCGGCGATCCTGACAGGATGACTGAGCCCTCAACGAGCGCTCCAGCGGAGGTAGAGGCCCTTCGGTCTGAGGTGATACACCTCCGGGCTCTGGTGGATCGTCTCAGTGCTAAAATCTACACTCTGTCTGAGGCCCATATCAGGCTAGCCGGGCTCGTCAACACCCTCCAGCAACGACCGTCTTCCACCACCGAACCTAGGATCTGCCTCCCGGATAAGTGGAATGGGTCTGACGGCAAGCCAGACGGTTTGTTAGCCACCCTGGACATGATTTTTGAGTGTCAGCCCTCAATGTACGCCTCCTCCGCTCCCAGGGTAGCTCTGCTCACCTCCCTCCTTTCCGGGCAGGCACAAGAATGGGCGGCTGGCCTCTACAATCGGAGGTCCGTGCTCTGCAACGATTACGTCCAGTTCGTTGCAGAGCTGCGCAAAACATTTGTGCCGCCCTGCAGTGAAGTGGACGCGGAGACTCAACTCCTTCATCTCCGTCAACAAGACCAGCCTGTTCACCTCTTCGCTGCAGAGTTCAGGACGCTCGCGGCTAAGCTAGCCTGGGGAGATGCGGTCCTGCGATCGCTCTTTTTGGAGGGTCTCGCCAACTATATCCGGGACGAGATGGTTGGCAGAGAAGCTCCCAAATCCCTTGACGAGGCTGTCAATCTGGCTCTCGAGATCGACCGTCGAGTCATGAGCCGCCCTAGAACACCATCCCGTCTTCCACCACTGCGTCCCGCTTCACTCCGCTCAGTTGAGCCCAGCACTGCTCCCGACCGCTCCTACTCCGGCGACAGAGAGGAGCCGATGCAGCTAGGGCATCTGTCACCGAAGGAGCGGGATCGACGTTTCCGGGAAGGGCTCTGCGCCTACTGTGGGTCGCCCAAACATTGCCGCCTGCAGTGCCCTCACCGACCGGGAAAGGACCAGGCCAGGTGAGACTCGGGGGGGTCTTACCTGGGCCGACAGGACCAGCTCGCTTCCTTCTTCCTGTCCAGCTCATTCATCGCAATCCACAGCATACATTCGGCGCTCTGCTCGACACTGGAGCGGCGGAGAATTTCATCTCCACCCAACTAGCCACGAAGCTCCAGATACCGCTGGAGACCCTTTGCAGTCCAGTCCCGGTGACTTCCGTCGACGGACACCCCCTGCAGCCCTACCCTGTCCGACATCGCACCATCAAGATCCGCCTGTGGGTGGGGGATCACACAGAGCTCATCCAGTTCCTCGTCATCGCTTCCTGCTCCGCGCCACTCATCCTGGGCTATCCTTGGTTCCATACACACGATCCGCACATCTCCTAGTCGGCGCAGCGGATACTCAGCTGGGGTCCCGACTGTTCAAAGAGGTGTCTCCGTCCCCCATCGTCAGCCCCGCTCGAGACCATATCGGCGCCTGCCCTGGAAGATATCCCTCCGCCCTACAAAGACCTGGCGGAGGTCTTCAGTAAAAGCCGAGCTGCCAAGCTACCACCGCATCGATCCTATGATATGGCTATCAACCTGATGTCAGGGGCGGAGCCTCCACGCACCCGTCAGTTTCCTCTCTCACAAGCGGAATCAGCCCAGATGGAGACTTACATTGCCGAATCTCTAGACCAAGGATTCATCCGCCCATCCACTTCTCCAGCATCGGCCGGCTTCTTCTTTGTTAAAAAGAAGGAGGGGACGCTGCGTCCCTGCATCGATTACAGAGGACTAAATCAGGTCACCATAAAGGATCGCCATCCACTCCCCCTGCTGAACACTATTCTGGACTCCCTTTCCCATGCAACCATTTTTACTCGGCTCGACCTCCGGAATGCCTACAATCTGGTTCGCATTCGAGAAGGGGATGAATGGAAGACGGCGTTCAGCACCCCCTCTGGCCACTGGGAGTACTTGGTGATGCCATTTGGTCTCTGCAACAGCCCAGCAGTGTTCCAGCGGCTGCTCAATGATGTGCTGAGGGACATGCTCGGACGGTGGGTATTCGTATATCTGGATGACATCCTGGTCTACTCCACCTCTGAGATGGATCACGTCCGACATGTCCGAGCCGTCCTTGAGCGCCTCCTCCAGAATAATCTATTCTGCAAATTGGAGAAGTGCGCTTTCCACCAGTGCTCCACCACCTTCCTAGGCTACGTCATCTCGGCTGAAGGGGTAGCCATGGATCCCCAGAAGGTGGCAGCAGTGAAGGAATGGCCACTGCCCCGGACCCTCAGACAGCTCCAGTCCTTCCTTGGCTTTGCAAATTTCTACAGACGGTTCATCCGGAACTACAGCACGATTTTTGCTCCACTCACCAACCTTACAAAGTCGACCGACCGGCCACGCTTGTTCAGTCTACCCCCCGAGGCCCGACAAGCGTTCAACCAAGTCATCACCCTGTTCACCTCAGCTCCCATCCTCATCCATCCAGACCCAGCCAAGACCTTCACCGTCGAAGTGGATGCCTCAGAGGTTGGGGTCGGGGCAATCTTGTCCCAACGCGGCCCGGACCAGAAGCTACACCCTTGCTGCTTCTTTTCTCGGAAGTTCACTCCCACACAGCAGCGCTATGGGGTTGGTGACCGTGAGCTTCTGGCGGTGAAGTGGGCTCTGGAGGAGTGGCGCCATCTGCTCGTAGGGACGTCCGAGCCATTCCTAATCTGGACAGACCACCAGAACCTCCTCCACATTCGTAATGCCAAGCAGCTAAACCCTCGCCAGGCTCGCTGGGCGCTTCTCTTTGAACACTACAACTTTCACCTCTCCTACCGGCCCGGTTCCAAAAATGGTAAGGCTGACGCCCTCTCCCGTCAGCACTCCCAAGCCACCGTCCCGATTCAGCCAGATGCCATCATACCCCCCCACCGCATCTTGGCGTCTCTCCAGTGGCCGCTGGAGGACTCTATCCGATCGGCACTGGTTCAGGAACCAGCACCGCCGGAGACACCACCAAACCGTCTCTACGTCCCAACCAGTTGCCGCCAGGAGGCTCTGCTTTGGGGTCATTCTTCAGCCATAGCCGGTCATCCAGGCATTGCTAGGACCCTCAAATTCATCCGCCGCGCCCTATGGTGGCCCACTATGGCACAGGACGTCAGCAGCTTCGTCGGCGCTTGCACCACCTGTGCCAGAGCCAAGTCCACCACCCAACCACGATTGGGACCCCTTCGACCTCTACCTGTTCCAGCTCGCCCTTGGTCCCATATCGGGGTGGACTTTGTGACGGGACTCCCCACCGCAGATGGCTTGAACACCATCGCCACCTTCGTAGACCGTTTTTCCAAAGCCGTCCACCTCGTTGCACTGCCTGGCCTGCCCACGGCCAAAGGAACAGCCGAGCTGGTCCTGGAACACGTGGTGCGGTTGCACGGCTTCCCCCAGGACATTGTCTCCGACCGCGGGCCCCAGTTCTCCGCTAAGTTCTGGAAACCCTTTTGCCGTCTTATCGGAGCAACTGCCAGCCTCTCGTCCGGCTTTCATCCGGAGACCAACGGCCAAACAGAGAGGGCGAACCAGCAGGTGGGAAAATACCTCAGATGCTTCGCCTCAACGCAGCCCTCCACCTGGCCGCGTGCGTTGCTGTGGGCTGAGGTATCCCTCAACCTGCAGGTCTCCTCCGCCACAGGCATGTCGCCTTTCGAGGTTTGCAACGGCTACCAACCATCCATCTTCTCTCACCAGGAACCAGAGGTAGAGGTGCCAGCGGCCCAACAACTGATACGCCACGCCAAGGCCATGTGGATCCGTGCTCGGGCCGCCATCAGACGGGCAACCTCCGGTTATCTGGAACAGCACCGCCGTCACCACCGTTCCGGTCCCACCTTTCACCCAGGGGACCTGGTCTGGCTCTCCACTCGGCATCTCAAGCTGCCGACTGACTGTCGGAAGTTGACCCCCCGCTTCACCGGCCCGTATCCAGTCCTTCGAAGCATCAACCCGGTCACATACCGTCTCCGCCTTCCAGCCTCCCTCAAGGTCCACCCGGTGTTCCACTGCTCCCTCCTCAAACGCCACGTCACCTCGCCTCTGTCTCCTCCGGCAATCTCCCCACCCCCCCTCGTTTCATCGACGGTGGTCCGGCCTACACAGTGAGGCGGATTCTGGACTCTCGACCCCGCGGCAGGGGGTACCAGTATCTGGTGGATTGGCAGGGCTATGGTCCTGAGGAACGCTCCTGAGTGCCGTCCCGGCACGTCCTGGACCCCTCCCTCGTCTCTGACTTTCACAGCTGTCATCCAGACCGTCCAGGCCCTTCAGGAGCCGGACCTAGAGGGGGGGGCTCTGTCAGGAAGTCATCAGCTCCAACTCAGACCAGCCGTGTCTGATGAGCTTCCTGACAATTACTCCACTCTCCCCTCAGTTTAAAAGACCCTTCCACTCACCTTCACATCGCTCAGTCATCGGTAATCCAATGCCTAGAGCTCCTACTCGTCAAACCAGAAGCCTTCCTCCTACCAGTCGTTGCCATCCAACCTAACCAGTCTCTTTTCATCAGCTCAGCAGCCTGCTCCACCCTGCGCCTTTAATCCAGGGGGACTCCCATCCGCGTCTGGAGCGCCAAGCTTCACCCGATCGCCTCTCCCTGTCCACCGGCGATCCTGACAGTCATGCCTCCTTGCGACTATAAATCGTATTCTGGGAACATAGCTATAGCCTGTGAAACCTTAGCAGAACATGCGATGAAAAATACCCATTGTTATCCAATTGTTGAAGTGATTTCAGATAGATTTGGGCCCAGTGTGATCACATATGGGTATTGGTCATCAGGACATATGCTATTCCTGAATCAAATACTGTTTTGAGGTCATTCTGGTGATTCATACTGCATGATTTAAATTTCTTATACATTTTGATTGCAAGTGGAATCAAAATGAGAACCTAGCATTGCTTATACATACAGCCAGTAAGGGTTCTGTATTATTCAAAGGATACCTAAAATACTAAACACTAAAATTAGCATGGGGGTCTGGCATGCTTGAATGTACCAGTTTTTTAGACAAGAACAAAATACAGAAACCTAATCTGTTTTAAGAATTTGACAAATTGTTTGAGGTGAAGTGACCCTTAAAGCTAGACTAAATCCCAACACGGGCAGTGCAACAGGTCCTCTGTTTATTACAGTGTTTATACAGTCCTCAAGGTGTCTGAACCTTTGACCACCATATGGTCTCAGCAGGCCGCAGAGACAAGATGAAAAGGTTGTCAGTCTCCTTAGAACAACTGCAAACTTCTTCACCTTTCCCCCCAGAGCTCCCCCTTTTGCAATCTGGAAGCTATCAGCGCTCCTTCATATCTTCCTCTGGCGAGATATGAAGTGAGCTCACTTTATAAATATCTCCATTCTGTTTCATTGCCCTCCAAATAAGTCACGCTGTTCAAACAAGTGCAGAGCACCGCTCCGCTGCCTCCCATTGTCTGGCTTTGAGCTGTTGACGCTGCAGTTGACGATTTATTATAGGCACCTTTCCCCAGTGACTGATAAGCCCGTGATGGATGCATGATTTTACTGTGCCAAAACGGCTTTATCTCCCACACTCCAAGCTACTATCTCAAGTGGGCTGATGAGCTTATTCGTTTCGCCTCTGAATTTCTTACTTGCTCTCTTTTTCCCTGAGACGGAGACCAGAGTCATTTTCCAAAGAGTCCATTTCACCAGCAACAAATGTGTGTTGTTACTGATTTTCTCCTCTATTCTCTGTGCGGCTCCCACCATTCCTTCGCCTTCCCTTCTATAGATACCAAACAGATTACCAACATCTGCAAATGTGCATTTGCTCTGTTCCCCACAGCTGAACCGAGCATCAAAACCATGACTGTGCCCTGTACATTGGGTTTACATTGTTACTCTCTACTATAGGTGGTATATTTGACGGTTTAGAAACCCAGCTATCAATCATTTCAGTTATTTCCGGCAAACTTGACTTGCAGCTCATTTTACAATAGAATAGAATAATCCTTTATCGTCGAACAAAGGGGAAATTCGGCTGTAACAGCAGCAAAGTGACAGATAATAGAAGCATTCACAATCACACCAGAAAGTTAGAAAAAGTATAAAAACAGAATTAAGAAGATATATGCACATTAAGGACACAATTACAAAAACCAAAGTACTGTGCAGTTATCAACAACAAAGTGGCATACACGGATTAGAATGTGCAACTTAGTAGGATCATTTAAAAACAGTGAATATTTTCAGAATGTGCATGTGTAGTTGTACAATAAAAAGTAAAAAAGTAAACCTATTATTTATAAGAGGTTAACAGAATGTACACTGAGAAAAACAGATGTGCAAATAGCAGCCGCGCAAATAACAGCAGGGATGTAAAGATTATGGCGTTTGTTGGGAGTAGTTCTGGTTGTAAAGTCTAACAGCTGCAGGGAGGAATGACCTGCCAAAATGCTCTTTCATGCACCTATGATGCAGCGGTATGTCACTGAAGGAGCTCTGCAGCTCGACAACATCTACATGCATGGGGTGAGACACTCTGTCCATCAGTGATGTTATTTTGGTCTGAGTCCTTCTGTCTCCCACCACCTGCACTGGATCCAGGGGGCATCCTAGAACAGGGCTGGCCTTCTTGATGAGCTTATCCAACCTCTTCCTCTCAGCTGTTGATAAACTGCTGCTCCAACATACGACACCAAAAAAAAAAACATGGCTGATGTCACCACAGAATCAAAGAAGGTCTTTAGAAGCGCTACCTGGACTCCAAAAGACCTCAGTTTCCTTAGCAGGTAGAGTTGCTCTGTCCCTTCCCCTAGAGAGCATCAATGTTGTTGCTCCAGTCCAGTTTATTGTTTAGGGGAACACCCAGGTACCTATAAGAGTCCACTATCTCGATGCCCACACCCTGGATGTTCACTCTGTTTTCTCTCTATTAGCAACACGGAAGTAAATAGAAAAATATAGGGGCAGAAATTAAAACAGGCAAGAGTTCAGTGTGTTTGTTGGGCAGTGTAGTAAGCCATTAGAAAGGAAGGATTGAAGAGGAAGCACCAGAAACTTAAGTCTCGTTTCCACTGAGCGGAACGGTGCGATCCGGTCCGCTATCTTATGGTGCTGCGTATTTAGGAGAGTGCTTCCACCGCCAGCTGGACATTCACTGGGCAGGCAGGGTTGTACCGCGCCATCATACTAGTGCGGCGAGAATCTTGACATGAAAACAAAGCTTTAGAGTAACTTAGAGGTAAATCATACAAAGTGATCTTTTTTCCACTCTGCTTAATTGATAGCATTTTCTCTACTTAATTTGTAGTTATGTTATTTTGCCCCATTTTCTTGTTTGTGTGCACTTATTAACTCCATGTATTTATTTCCTTGTTTTGAATGTGCTTCGTCAATCTTATAAATGTAACTTTATCTTAAAATAATTGAAGTATTTAAATAGGATTCGCCTCCACTTTGGAACATTGAACACCAAATCATGATTTCTAGATTTGAAGGGAATTCTAATTAAGGTTGTGTGCTTAAAGCTTTGGAAAAGGAGACATCAAAGTGACATATTATGACTAAAAAGTAAGCATGTGACTTTTCTTGTAATAGGTTCTTCTAAAAGATCTTGTTCTTTCTGCCCAACACCATTTTGACCAAGAACCACTGGAGAAAGACTCACTCCAGATCAAAATCTTAAGACTGAGGCAAAAGATTAGAGGTATTCAAATCTGGCACTGGATTGGGAGCAGCTTCAAAATGCTAAAGGAACAAGCATGAATGGGAGACAAAAAACAGAGTAGGCAAACGATTGAAAACAGCATTTAAACTCTTAACTGGTTAATCAAAAAACCAAAAACCAAAACAGAATTGCAATTGTCAAAAAAAATTACTAATTAGTGTTTAGCCCCACCAAATTGTGGATCACTTGAAAATTTGTTTGGACATGCTTGATGTGGAAATTTTTATTAAAGTGCAACTCACCCCAACATCAACTTTTTTTTGCTGTTAAACTGTATAAATGAGTGTCTGATAGTGCTGTCTACATGTCTGGTCATCATTTTTGGTATTTTAGTACACTTTAGTAAAAATATAAATTTTCACCAAAAAAAACGCCAGTGGAGTGCCCTCTTCAGGTGAAAACTTTACACTACACTTCAAATTGAATCCAGGATTGGCCTTAGGCTCAGCCTCTATAGCTGACGTCAGCCATCCTGCCGCTGTGGAGTATAAAACAAGCCCAATCTCGGCCACACCTCCATAGCAAGTTGGAGTTGGAATAGGAAGATAATGTCTCCCCCGCACGTCCCTCAGACCTCCAGGCAATGCCTCTTTTGCCGCATTTCAAGATGTAGGTGGAGTAGGACTCTGGTAGGGGGGTGAGTTGCTCTTTAAGCTGCCGGGAACATTGCTTCATATGCTAAAGATGCCTTCATGAAGAGCATAAGAGCAGACTAAAGACCTTTTTAGCCTAGCTTTTAACTGATTTTTATGTATTATTGTCCGTTTAATTGGTCTGCATGTTTTATATAATTATATTTTATCAGTGTTTAACTATTCATTCTTATCACATTTATTTACTGCTTATTATTTTTATTTTCTTTAATTTTTTTTATCCCACGGTTTTCTCCCTTTATTAATCAACCGGTGCTCCTACCTAGTTCCAGTCCTGGGGTTCCACTCTCCCTCTGCCAGCCCCGGGAGGGCCCCGCACTAAAACCCAAGCCTCCTTCATGCTTGGGCAGTGAGCAGGCCCTTCTTTTCACCTGATGGGGTGGGGTTTCCCCAGCTGGACGTAGCACGTGGAAGGATCACGCTATTCCAGCCAGATCCTCCCCAACCCTTCAGGCGCCCCGGCCGGCCAGGAGGAGGCAGTATATAGCCCCAGGACTAGTGCATGTTTTTGTGGGAGTAGCTCACATTAGCTGCTCAAGGGAACTTGGGGAGAACATGCACAGAAAAGCCCTTTCGCCAACCCCACCCCAGGGTGTGGGTGCCGATGATGCTGGGTAACAAACACACCTTCAGCACCTAAAGCGTCCCCGGCGGTAATTGAGCCAATGACCTTCTAGCTGTGAGGTGAGCTGTGAGGTGAGCTGCTCTGCCAGCTGCGCCACCGTGCCCCCTATTTACTGCTTATACTTATATTTTAATTTGTTATCTTAATCCCCGTTCCAGTGTTTCCTCTGTGGGAGCCCTCTGTCCCGGGAGCAGTGGTCGGCTGTAGCTGCCTGGGTGCTCTCCAGGTGGAGCTTGGGTGGAGGTGGGGTCTTGGCCTTGCCTCCACTGGGCGCCCTGTGTCGGTTCCTTGCATGGTTCATTTGCACTTGGCCCAATGTCCTTTTTTACTGTTGCTTTTAATTGTGTGTGTGCATTGGAGTTGGGTTGGGGATAGAGGGGTATAACTGTGACCATGCTTTTTAAATCTGTTGGGGATGGATGGGAATGTGGTTTTATGTGGGGTCATTTTAATCTGTAAAGCACTTTGTGATGCAATTCTTGTATGAAAAGCGCTTTAAAAATAAAGTTTGATTTGATTTGATCCATATTCCGAACCTCAGGTCTATAAAAAAAAAAAAAAAACTTCCTTCAAATCCATTCCAAAACAACTTCGTGGGATCTAGATTGGGAGAACGTGTATGGTCTAATCGAGGGACGGGATTTTCATGGAAGTAGTCCTTTGTTAGACAGTTGTAAACTGCAGTGTTGTCTTGTTGAAAGACACACTCATTACTGCGTAGACAAAGGCCTGCAGTCAAAAGAGATCATCTATAGCCCAACATGATTTGTTGCCCGAAGGTTCACTGTTCCAATAAAGGAAAAAGATCCCCATCTCATGATGGAGCCTCCTCCACTGTATTGAGAGCGAGGAAACTCATTTCACCTGCTTACATTGGGGGATCTGATCCTCTCAGTCATGGAGTCCATGAAGTCCAGCACCATGCCAGAGGTTGCCAAAGTGGATAGGCAGCAGGGCACCAAAGGTGGCTGAGATTTCTTCTGGGATGTTAAAGCTCTGAATACTGTGGGTCTCTCATAGTTCACACACCTCTTTAGTGTTGCATGGAAGTCTGGGACAAAACCTGCTGAGTGGCACCCTGTGGAAGTGGTTTGTATTTTTTAAAGGGGAGCACACCTAGTCAGGTTATGGTGGAGGTTTCTTCCTGTTAAATGGGAGTTTGCCTTTCTGCTATTGCTACATTCATGCTCAGTGTGAGGGATTGCTGCAAAGTCAACGACAAAATGCGAGCAACTGTCTTCTGTCACTATATGCTCGTCCAGGAGGAGTGAATGCTGCAATTTCTCTGTTTTGCAGATGATGTGGTTATCTTGACATATTCAAGACATGACTTTCACAGTGCACCATATGATGTGCAATAGAGAGTGAATTGGCTGGGATGAGAGTCAGCAACTTCAAGGCCCTGTCAAGACCAATCCGGATATTTGGCAAAACTTAGTTTTTCTGAAGTGAAACACTTTTCTAAGTCGAGTTTGTTTAAACTCCCAACTGTGATGCATGTGAGTGGGGTAAACGTGCCTACTATAGTTTTTTGTGGTATAAATACCAGAAAGCAGTCCTGTAATTTGTTTTTCCACATATCTCTCACTTTTTACTGAGTCTGTTTCCATTAAACTTGAAAATAAAGCTGGAAAATGTTATGTCAGAGAAAATGCACGCTTCAATTGTTTTGAGAAAAGCTTTGGCCTCACAAGATCTATTAAAATTTTATGTAGTTAATGTTGATATTATGACCTCATGCTGGAAGAGGATAGGTATCAAAGTATTTTGATTAGAATCCTAGAGACTAAGTAGACACAGATTTTTATTTTAATTGAGGGGAAGAAAACTGCTTTACTGCCCCCCAAAAAAATCACACATCCCTCAGGATCGTTGAATTTAGTTGTTCTGCTCAGTTTCATGGCCCCAGGCGGTCTGGACAGGTTGTTCTCAGGTTGTTCTCAGGAGTTCAGTAATTTTCAGCGTGGTACCACGATAGGAAATAAGTTCAGTCAAGAAGTTACATAGCTACTAAACAGTCCTCAGTCAATTATAAATAGTATAAACCAGGCATGATATCAACTCAGCCAGGTGGAGTAGGGTGCTTGATCCACAGGGACAGAAATTCCAGAGATCACCCACTTTCTTTACCTACAGATCTCCAAACTTCACGTTCTCCTTACAGAATAGGGTTTGCCAGCCAAGCAGCTGTATCCTACCTTTTTATGTGCCTGACTCTAGGGGAACAGCTCGGAAATAATTTTTAAACATGATTGTTCCACAAGTATAAAAAGCAAAGTCCAAAAAGTCATGCACAAGTGAGTTTGGAGTAACTTCAATGGTCTGCACAGAGTGGAGACTGCAAGATATGCCATCTCATCCAACATCAGTGCCTAATCTCTCAGATGTGCTTCTGAAAACACAGACCTTCCTAGAAGAGATTCTGCAAAAGGTAATTAACAGGATAGGAGGTTAATGCTTCTTTTCAGACATTTGACCAAAAGCACTTTCTAAGTTCTGTTAAGGGACCCTTCGGACTCTCTTGGGCTACCTGCAGTAATCCACCAACTTCTGTTTATAGTGTTTTTAAAGGTCTGGAAGCACATTGCACTTTGCAATGTGTTCATTTGAATATGACACACATGGCTGCTATTACAGAACCACAAACATCCCAGTTCTGCAGCGTCACTCACCTCGTCTCCTTCTGCAGTTTCCAGTATCAGTCAGCGCTGTCAAACCCAATTTCAAAGTTTTTCCTCTGCCAAAGCCAGCTGCCTCGCCCAGCTCTCGCTTCCGATCAAGCGGCGGTTGGCACACAGAACCGGAGAAGAACTCGGTGTGATTGGACGAAACTCAGCGATGTCAGTGTGGCACATCAAAGCCTGCAATCATTCTCTAAAAAAATTAAATTAAAAAAAACCCAGCCACGGCCCAAGTGTTGGCCCGGCGTGTCGCTCGGTGAGGTCGATAAATTCTTTAATTAAAGGAATGCAGCTGAAATACACAAAGCCATATTAGTTATGGCTGTATTTACCAAGATTATCGTTGCATATCTAAATTTCCTTTCACACATTCACACATTTCCAGTCGTCATCCATCAATCACAAAGGGAAGTCAGGCCTGACACAGCGCTTTCCTAACAAGGCGTCGGACCCAACAACGGTCCCCCACCAATTTGCTACTACTGGAAAGCGTGATGTATTTACCGTGGCTGCTAATCAAAACAAGCCGAGCAAAAAATGTGTGTGTGTAATTCACAACATGCTGAATTTGGGCGGCAGAACAATGCAGCTTGGACCACACATTTTTTAACCATGGGAACCAAAGTTAGTGTAATGATGATAGTGATTAAGGAAAGTTAGTCCATATATTTTTCCTATTTCTTCTCCCACTGGGTGTTTATTTACCTTGGAGATGAATGCAGAGGGGCTCCCTCTGGCTCGGAGCTCAGCTCTCCCTACTCTGGGTTGTGAAGAAGCTGTTCTCTCTAAACAGAGAAGGAGAGAGAGAACAAGACCTGACTTTGGAATCCTCCTTATGTGGGTGAAACTCTTCTGGTTCAGCAGTATCCTGCCGGTATTTGGTGGAGCAACTTGTGTCTTCGTGCCTTTGCCAGGAATTATTACAGTAATCCGTGCTCATATGGATGCGTACGGCTCATTAGAAATGACAAAATCAATATCTCAAATATGCTATTTTTCCAACTGATGAAACGTCTCATTGCATTAGCAAGCACGCGATTGCGCTTCACTAAATGCCACAAGATTCACAAAACGGGATTTGTCAGTAAAAAAAAAAATCTGCAATAGATTTTTGTTTTTAATTTCAAGATCCGCATGCATATTACAATCACAAAATTGTGTCAAATCTGATCTTTGTTTTGGAAATGAGAGGCATTTAAACACAAGCTGTTCAAGGGAAGTTTTGTAATAAACTCATTAAGCAGCTCATTGTTCGAGGCAGCATACCCTTAGAGCTGTTTCAGAAAATGTAGGCTGTTGTGCACCACAACCATCCCTTCCCCAACAGCATGGATGTAAATGAATACATTAACACCACAAGAAACAGAATGTGGTTATTAATATATTCATTTTCTATTAGGGGAGTAATTAGTAGCATGAGAGTTTGGAATATTGAGGCAAAAACATATTTCTTGTCAAAGTGAGGTCTGTTGTAAAGCATCATCCAGTTCCTGTGCACCCAAGGTCACCTAGTTGAATGTGTGCTTTCTATAGGAGTCTGAAACATGAAAGTGAGTTATCTAAGCACATGGAAAACACATACAGTGGTGTGAAAGTATTTTTCATCTTTCACAGATTTCCTCTGCTTTTTTTTTTTGTCGTTATATATATATATATATATATATATATATATATATATATATATATATATATATATATATATATATATATATATATATATATATATATAAAGAAATGCTATCCAGACTAATCTGGCCCTAGCAATTGCATTCCAAACCCAATCACTGGTTCTACCACCCTTTGTGGCAAAAACTGTCATGAAGAGTTTGCGATAACCGGCGATTAGTCTTTGATGTTTTGCTATAAAGACCCAGTCTGATCCGTGGAACTGTAGGGTTTTCAAGCAGGAATGTTCATGCCACATCTCAGTCAGATTTGAGTCAGAACTTTGACTAGACTACTCCAAACCCCTTTAGCTCTGCAGCCCCTTTTGAATTGCAATTAGCCTCTTGGGTTGTTTTCTGATGCACTCCTTGTGCGGCCTGCAGGTTTCCATCCATCCATTGTTTACACCAGCCTGACGGTGTAGGGTCGAAGGAGAGCTGGTACACATTTTAAGCATTCATTGAGTGAAAGACGAGGCACATACACACCAGACAGGTTGCCAGTGCATCACAGGGCAACACAGACACACAGGTCAAACGACATTGCACACATTCACATTTGAGGGCAATTTAGAGACCAATTAACCTAATAGTCTTGTTTCTTGGACTGTACCCGGAGAGTACCCACACATGGGAACTCCATGCTGAAAGACCCCGGCCCGGGATTAACACCAAGGACCGTCTTGCTGTAAGGAAACAATGTAAATAAATCGAAGTTAGTTGTTGGGTAAAAAAGTTCATAACTGATTTCAGCCTGTTGCAGAACAGTTTTTATACTTTGGTTACAATATTAACAGCAGAAAAATATACATTTCTTCATGCTGCATGATACAATGCAAGCTGTACTTCTTTAAACTTCATTTTTAATACCCATCTAAGAGTTTTGGTATGCAACCATACATGTGTGTGCACCTTGTGTCTCCGATAAACAGGATGTGCTCCAAGGAGTGGGATGACGGCCAGTAGACACAGCTGAGGAGGCAGCTGTGAGGAGGAGGAGGATGAGAGGTGGAAGAGCATGAGGAAATACAAAGACGAGGAGGAGAGAGAGAGACAGGGAGGGAAAGAAGGAGGAGAGCAACACACTGTGACAGCCAAAGGAATCTCAGAGTGGGACTTCTCCAGGCTTGACAGATGGACAGACAGGGCTATGCCCCACTGGCAGACTCTGGCTTCTGATGGCAGCACACATCCATCAACGTGCAAACGTCTACAGTATGTAAGCATAGACTAATGGTCACATGGTGATAAAAAAAGGATGCAACCATCAGAACACAAAGGTGCATTGCACCGATCAAAGCTTTTATGGCCAATTTCCGATCTCTAATTTTGCGGAAGTCTTAGATGAAGAGTTTGTACATAGTTTTTGTTTTTTCCTCAATAACCAAAACTAATGTTCCGCCTCAAATATCTCCGCAGTTAAAAAAAAGTTTTTGTATTACTCAAAAATCAGCAAATACATCACAACCCTTTATGTCGTGAAATGTGGAGACAATGTAGAGCCATGGTGCAAAGAGCTGCTACAACATGATGCATTTTAAAGGTATTTAATGATGCAAACAATTTGGACTGAACAAAAATAAAATGCCGCATGGAAGACAGAAGGAACACAGTAGAATCCAGTCTGAAATGATAGAAACTGAGACGCTTGAGTGAGACAGGAAGACAATCAGGCTGGACACAGGTGGATTGAATTAAGCTGATGGGCAGAGGTGAGCAGAGGTAGAAACTTGGCAGAGGTAGAAAATGACGTGGAAGCCTGAAAACATGAGCATGGCACAGAAAAGCATTGAGTACGACTCAAGGGACCAGAAGAGAAAAAGCCTTATAATAATCTAAGAAATACAGGAAACAAAACACAAGAAAAAAAAAACCCACTAAACATAAGGAAAGGAACTAACGTGACAACACCTTTGAAACATAATGATGAACTAAATATGCAAGGACCATTAGAACATAAACCACAAAAGAAAACCAAAACTTTCAGGCTGTGTGACAGACATATATGCACAATTCAAATTCAATTAAAATATTACATCATATCTACTTCAGTGCTTTACAACACATATTTATAGCTAACTTTTTTTTTACACTCCTCAAAATATGAAGGAGCCTTTATAAGCCTTTCTGTCATAGTTGTCATTTTTTCTAAACTAGGAGCAGAGGCGACCTTACACTGTGTGTTTGGCGGTTTTACTTTAGTCATTTGAAACTGTCCCAATCATTGTTACGACCTCAAGTCATTGTAACCTTGCTCTTTGTGTTCAAAGTCGACCATGCTGTGAATGATTTAACCTTCTCTGCGGCTTTACACTGGCTGTTGCGGCTGATTGGATGGATCTCTCATTCTGTGCTGAATAAAGTATACTGTGGGGCAAAAAAGTATTTGGCAGCCACCAATTGTGCAAGTTGTCCCACTTAAAGGCAGGGTATACAATTTGATTTTAAAACACTTTTTTTTTAAACTGCAAAAAATGCTCTTCATATACCAGTGGCAACCTATAAGTTAGGAGTTCTTAAACTTGACCGAGTAATTTTCAGTCTTTCTACAGCGAGAAACCCTGGGAAAACCTCATCCAATCAACTTCCACGATCCGTCCAAGATAAGAGGCTTGTAAGCAAAGCTTCCGTGTTCCAGCACCTCCCCCTCTGCGCTTCCCCTTCGTGTGCACGCAACGCTCATTCTAGCCTGTAAACAGGAAGTGAGCTCGCTCTAAAATGAACCGAAAACGCAAAGCTGTTGTGGAAATAGCAACGAGAAAGAAGAAAGCCGACGAAGAGCGTGCTTAAAGCCGAATCTGCATTGGAGCTGATGCATTTACACGGTGGCGTCATCTCAAGGAAGCTAAGGGCTTGCTAACGGATGCGTTGGTTGCTGATTTTCTCCTGGACAGGTAAGATCACGTTATATTTTGTGACTTTGGTTGAAATGGCGGAGTGAAGTGTGAAGTGAAGTGGGAGACCCAACGAGACCACGCTGGCTGCACGTGCCTGTGTTATTGAGGTGTGGCTTAGTGGGAGAGCATTAAGCAAGGGGTGGGACTTTTTATTTTTCAATAACGCCATCTCAAGGAGCGCTCCCACAATTGTACACCCTGCCTTTAAAAAGAGGATAGAGGTCTGTCATTTTCAAGACAGTTACACTTCAACTGTAGGAGAAAGAATGTTAAAAAAAATCCAGGATATCATATTGTATGATTTGTAAAGAATTTAAGGAGTATTTATAATGGTGCAGAAAATAAGTATTTGATCAATAACAAAAGATACTTTGTAATGTAACCTTTCCTGTAGGTCTTCACCAGGTTAGCACACACTGTAGCTGGTATTTTGCCCCATTCTTCCATGAAGATCTTCTAGAGCTGTGATGTTTTGGGGTTGTCGCTGGGCAACATGGATTTTCTAATCCCTCCACAGATTCCTCATTGGATTGAGGTCTGGAGACTGGCTAGGCCACTCCGGAACCTTTAAATGGTTTTTACGTAGCCACTCCTTCTTGCCTTCATGTGTTTGGGATCATCATCATGGAAGATCCAGCCATTTTGAAAGGCCATGGAAGGAGGTTTTTGCCCAAAATCTCACCATAACTGTCCCCATTCATCCTCTCCTTAATACGGATCAGTTGTCCTGTCCTCTTTGCAGAGATGCAAACAGGTGCCATTAATACAGGTAACGAGTAGAGGATAGAAGAGCTCCTTAAAGAAGTTACAGGTCTGTAAGGGCCAGAATTCTTCATTGTTTGTAGGTGCTAAATACTTTTTCTGCACCATTATACAAAAAAGTATTTAAAGATCATACAATGCAATTTCCTGGATATTTCTTTACAGTCTGTCTCTCACAGTTGAAGTGTAACTATGATGAAAATTACAAACCTCATCTTCTTAGGTACAGAAAGTATACAGACCCTTAAATTAATTCAATTCAGTTTAACCTTCCTTTCTTATCCAAAGTCCTTGAGAAAATAGTTGCTAATCAAGTCTGTGAACATCTAAACAGTAACGAGCTGTTTGAAGAGTTTCAGTCAGGTTTTAGAGCTCATCATAGCACTGAAACAGCACTGGTGAAGGTTACTGATGATATTCTCATGGCCTCAGATAATGGACTGGTGTCTGTTCTGGTTTTGTTAGATCTCAGTGCTGCTTTTGACACAGTCGATCATAATATTCTCTTAGAAAGGCTTGAACATGTTGCAGGGATCAAAGGAACAGCACTAGGCTGGTTTAAATCATATTTGTCTGATAGATTCCAGTTTGTTCATCTAAATGATAAATCATCTTCACTCTCAAGGGTTACTTGTGGAGTTCCACAGGGTTCTGTCCTTGGACCAATTCTTTTCACCATATATATGCTTCCAATTGGTAGAATCATTAGACAGCATGGGATAAATTTCCACAGCTATGCCGATGATACACAACTATATTTATCCATAAATCCTGATGAACCCAGTCAGTTAGGTAGATTACAGGCATGTCTGGAAGACATAAAAGCATGGATGACCCTAAACTTTTTGCTTTTAAATTCTGACAAGACAGAAGTTGCTGTCTTTGGACCAGAAGTTCTTAAACAGAAACTGATTAGTCAATCACTTCATCTGGATGGCATTAAATTGTCCCCCAGTAATAACGTAAAGAACCTCGGCGTTATTTTTGACCAAGACTTGACATTTAAATCCCATATTAAACGGGTTTCTAGGATTTCTTTCTTTCACCTCCGGAATATTGCTAAAATTAGAAACATCCTGTCCAGGAGTGATGCTGAGAAACTAGTCCATGCATTTGTTACCTCAAGGCTGGACTACTGTAATTCTTTACTATCAGGTGGTCCACAAAATGCCATTAAAAGCCTTCAGTTGATCCAAAATGCGGCAGCAAGAGTTCTGATGAATATTAAAAAGAGAGATCACATTTCTCCTGTTTTAGCTTCCCTTCATTGGCTCCCTGTTAAATCCAGAATAGAATTTAAGATCCTTCTTCTTACATACAAAGCCCTTAATAATCAAGCTCAATCATACATCAGAGATCTGATTGTTCCATATGTTCCCAACGGATCACTTTGCTCTCAGACTGCAGGTTTACTTGTAGTTCCTAGGATTTCTAAAAGTAGAATGGGAGGCAGATCTTTTAGTTATCAGGCTCCTCTCCTGTGGAACCAGATCCCAGCTTTAGTCCGTGAGGCAGACACTCTGTTTAGTTTTAAGGCCAGGCTTAAAACTTTCCTTTTTGATAAAGCTTATAGTTAGAGTGGCTTAGGTCATCCTGAGCTATCTCTGTAGTTACACCACCGTTTCAAAAGTTTGGGGTCACCCAAACAATTTTGTGTTTTCCATGAAAAGTCACAGTTATTCACCACCATACGTTATGAAATGAATAAAAAATAGAGTCGAGACATTGACAAGGTTAGAAATAATGATTTTTATTTGAAATAAGATTGTTTTTACATCAAACTTTGCTTTCATCAAAGAATCCTCCATTTGCAGCAATTACAGCATTGCAGACCTTTGGCATTCTAGCTGTTAATTTGTTGAGGTAATCTGGAGAAATTGCACCCCACGCTTCTAGAAGCAGCTCCCACAATTTGGATTGGTTGGATGGGCACTTCTTGCGTACCATACGGTCAAGCTGCTCCCACAACAGCTCAACGGGGTTCAAATCTGGTGACTGCGCTGGCCACTCCATTACCGATAGAATACCAGCTGCCTGCTTCTTCTCTAAATAGTTCTTGCACAATTTCGAGGTGTGTTTTGGGTCATTGTCCTGTTGTAGGATGAAATTGGCTCCAATCAAGCGCTGTCCACTGGGTATGGCATGGCGTTGCAAAATGGAGTGATAGTCTTCCTTATTCAGAATCCCTTTTACCCTGTACAAATCTCCCACCTTACCAGCACCAAAGCAACCCCAGACCATCACATTACCTCCACCATGCTTAACAGATGGCGTCAGGCATTCTTCCAGCATCTTTTCAGTTGTTCTGCGTCTCACAAACGTTCTTCTTTGTGATCCAAACACCTCAAACTTGGATTCATCCGTCCACAGCACTTTTTTCCAGTCTTCCTCTGTCCAATGTCTGTGTTCTTTTGCCCATCTTAATCTTTTTCTTTTATTGGCCAGTCTCAGATATGGCTTTTTCTTTGCCACTCTGCCCTGAAGCCCAGAATCCCGCAGCCGCCTCTTCACTGTAGATGTTGACACTGGTGTTTTGCGGGTACTATTTAATGAAGATGCCAGTTGGGGACCTGTGAGGCGTCTGTTTCTCAAACTAGAGACTCTAATGTACTTATCTTCTTGCTCAGTTGTGCAACGCGGCCTCCCACTTCTTTTTCTACTCTGGTTAGAGCCTGTTTGTGCTGTCCTCTGAAGAGAGTAGTACACACCGTTGTAGGAAATCTTCAATTTCTTAGCAATTTCTCGCATGGAATAGCCTTCATTTCTAAGAACAAGAATAGACTGTCGAGTTTCAGATGAAAGTTCTCTTTTTCTGGCCATTTTGAGCGTTTAATTGACCCCACAAATGTGATACTCCAGAAACTCAATCTGCTCAAAGGAAGGTCAGTTTTGTAGCTTCTGTACCGAGCTAAACTGTTTTCAGATGTGTGAACATGATTGCACAAGGATTTTCTAATCATCAATTAGCCTTCTGAGCCAATGAGCAAACACATTGTACCATTAGAACACTGGAGTGATAGTTGCTGGAAATGGGCCTCTATACACCTATGTAGATATTGCACCAAAAACCAGACATTTGCAGCTAGAATAGTCATTTACCACATTAGCAATGTATAGCGTGTGTTTCTTTAAAGTTAAGACTAGTTTAAAGTTATCTTCATTGAAAAGTACAGTGCTTTTCCTTCAAAAATAAGGACATTTCAATGTGACCCCAAACTTTTGAACGGTAGTGTAACTCAGGAGGATCAAAAGGCAGCAAACAGGAAAAAACCAGGAACCAGACGGGCAACCAGGAAGGCAGGAACCAGAGTGGGAAGAATGACAACGGACCAGCGAGTAGTGACTGAGAGAGGACCGAATTTATACTGAGGAGGAAATGAGGAAGTGACTGAGAAGACCAATGATCAATTAGTGGGAGCAGATGCAGGTGGGAGGGAGAGAGCAGGTGGAAGTAATCAACTGGGAGACAGAAGACTCTTAGGAAACTAAAGATGAGTCTGGAAGGGAATCTAATGAAACACTGGAAAACAAAAAAGGAATAAAATATAACCACTGGGACTAATGAAGGATAAGTATTAATATGAACTTGGGGGAAAAATAGAGATTAACACAAATAACTGCAACCAAACACCAGACCACCAGAGGGAGACAAAGAACTAAAACATAATAGAACTAAATAAGGAAAATTAACAAAACACAAACACCCAGGAACCATGACACTTACTGTATTTATGCTTATCTTTAGCCAGCAGTTTCAGGTAGGATTTGATGTCACCCGTTCTGGCCCCTGGCAAGCATTTGACTATGGTCAATGGTGTCTCTAATGCCACGTTTCTGACTATGGAGCTGCCAATTACCAGGGTTGGCTTCTCAGCGGGTGTGTCGCTGAGCAGGGAAAATCTGTTAGAAACGCGGACCGGTTGGTGGTGGCCCGTGGGCTGTGTCCTAGAACTATGCTTCCTACGTACAGTCACCCAGCCGGCCTGAGGTCCCGGCTGTGCGGGCTCTACCGGAGGACAGCTAGGGGGTTCTATCCTTGTTGGCTCCGCGCTGGCTAATGGGCTTCGGCTATCTGCTGGTTTTTCAACAGCGTGGCGCCGTGCTTCTAATTTTGATACCCTCGCCTCCAAAGCTACAAAAATATTACATTTATTACAGTTACCATTATCACTAAAGGAGGCAGGGAAGTAACTAAACATCTGACGGAGAGAGCAAGAGAGAAGAGAAGGGGTTAGAGACAGGAGAGAGAAGAGTTAGAGACAGGAGAGAGAAGAGAGAAGAGTAGCCATAGCCGCAATGAAGCTAAGCTAACTAAGCTAGCGAGACCTTACCACCCCAAGAAAAACTGTGTGAAACACGAGTTCACAAAACGTAAAGTACACCACCACAAAATGTGTGTTTTAGTGTCCTTGTGTGTTAAAATAACTTAGAGAGGCCTCAGCACAGAGAAAACAAGATCAATTCAAGAGAGTCTGAACACCAAACTGTTCCACGGAGCATTACAACAGGAAATTACGCAATACAGCTTACCCCGTCACAGACAGTGTTGCCAACTGTCTCCGACAGAAAGTAGCTGAAATTGCCCCAGAAAGTCGCTAGATGTCACCAGAGGACGTCATACGCTAATTTGCATAATTATGTAATCACTTGATGACAAATGAAACAAAAGAGGAAAAGATATATATTTAGATTAGGATTTGATCATACAGGTTAAAAAAAGTTTTATTTAAACATATAAATAATAAATTATTTAAACAGGGGAAACATGCTACAGGGAAATGTGACTTCTGTCTTCAAGAAGAGACTGTGGAACATGTTCTATTATTTTACCTAAAATATACTGTTGAGAAACCTGGTAACCTACAAAATTGGCAAGATATCAAATTGCAACTGGACATCAAAGACCTTTTAAAAAAAATTTAAGTTCTGAACATACATTTGCTGAGATATCTCAAGAAGATGATATTAATAGAGAGAATATAGTTGGTTTGTTTTTTAGTACGTTGTAAAAATAAGTAGGCATATTTAGCATGCATCAAATGTTTCTTGCCAACCGCCATTAAACAGAAGTTTATTGCCTATGATATTATTTTCAGTGGGGTTTTTTTGTCATAAATTTTAAATGTCCTGCGTTGTTGAACTCACCATACATTTCGAACGTTCCTTGAATGCACCACAGTTGTGAGATGCAGCATAATAGACAAGCTTCTACCTTAATTCCAGTTGAAAGATCGGTTTTATATACATGCAGATTTATTTTTTAGTTTTGAATCAACATTAACTGCCAAACAACTTCGTTTGTGAGTGGGTGAAATGAACCGAAAAAGGTTTATGATTGGTCAGTGGACATAGTCTGATCATGCTGCGTAGACATGCGCAGATCATTCCCTTTCTGAGCGTCGGGAAGGACGCAAGCTGGGTCTCTAAAATGCAGGAAATATCGGCGACAAAGTTTCTCAGAAAGTAGCTAAGGGTGGTCAGAAATGTCGCTAGATTTGTCGCTAGGCGCTTTTTGGAAAAAAAGCCGTTAAGGGGGTCTGAAAAGTCGTTAGAAATAGCGACAAAGTCGCTAAGTTGGCAACACTGGTCACAGAGTCACGTACAGATCACGTGACTAAAATGTGTCACTCTTTGTTTCATTGCTGCCATTTGCT
This sequence comes from Valencia hispanica, assembly GCA_963556495.2. Classification (NCBI taxonomy): domain Eukaryota; kingdom Metazoa; phylum Chordata; class Actinopteri; order Cyprinodontiformes; family Valenciidae; genus Valencia; species Valencia hispanica. The sequence goes on along the minus strand of OY747719.1, from coordinate 15,297,293 downwards.
AAAATCAAAAAAGTTCATTTTATTTCTCATTAATGTACACTCAGCACCCCATCTTAGAGGAAAAAAACAGAAATGTAGAAATTTTTGCAAATGTATTAAAAAAGAAAAACAGAAATATCACATGGTCATAAGTATTCAGACCCTGAATACTGTTCGACCCAGTGTAAGTGGGTACGAACAGTATTCAGGGTCAACAACTTGCACAATCCATGGCTCCCAATTACTTCTTTACCCCACTGTATTTTAAAATATGCATTTGTTTTTTTTCTATTTTTTATAGCATTTACATGCTCTACAGGCTCACTTTTGTGTGATGTTGCCTGATAAAACTCTGGTTATCCTTTTTATTGTATAGAAATCTATTAAAATCATAACTCAACTGTTGAGTCTATTTGATTACTGCTTATGTAACCCCCTTTATCCCTAGATGAGCTGGGTTGTAACATGCATCTTATATTAACGTTGAGCAAAATTAGTGTTGTTGGCATAAATAGTTAGCATTACTAATATTCTCAGTTTGTGTTCCTTATAGAGCAAGTAGACCCTGATTCTTTAAGAGACGGAGTCTTCTAATGAATAAAACGGAGCAACTTAAAAGTAAACAGAAGCCACCTGGTTCAGCAGGAGTTGCAGAAGATACCGTATGCTTTCTAAGTTCTTCCTCTGATTTCATTTTAACCCCTTGTTGAATTCACCTTAAACCCTTTCAGGTTTTGATGCATAATGGTGTTTGATTCTGACTACTGCTGGTTGATGCAAATTTCTTAAATAGGTAGAGTAGCTGTCTTGCAATCGGATGGTTGTATGTTCAATTCTAGCTTCTTCCTGTCACATGTTGATATGCCCCTGGGCAAACCCCATGTTGCCTACCGAGTTTTGTATCGGTGTATGAATGTGTGAATGATTGTGAGTGTGAATGGGTGAATGTGGCTACAGTGTAAAGCAGTCTGAGTGGTCAGTATGACTAGAAAAGCGGTATATAAGTTCAATCTATTAACCATTTACCCTTAATCTAGTCCCAATATCTACACCCAGCTCTTTTATTTTTGACTTGCTGTCAGGTGATAATGATTTGACTTGGACTGGAAGATTATTTTTGGGACTTAGACTCAAGTCCTTAAGGACTCAAGTGTGACTTGGACTCTTGAGAGTTGGTGCAGGGTTTATGATGTTTTCCTTGACATCTCAGACAGTTATTATTAACCTTTTTGGGCAGCACCAATGATATGAGGTCTGACTAGTTCTTCAGAATAAAACTGAAAGATGACAGTTCACTGCAGAAGATGAAAGGAATCCTAATAACCGTTGGGAGTACGATTGGTCTGATGTGACAAAGATTGGTTTGTGCGTCCAATGTGTTTATCATGGGTTTGAACGAACCTGCTACGTTGAATGCAAGATCCAGACGGTGAAGCACAGTGGGGGGGGGATAATGATAGGGATCTGCATACAAAAGGTGCTGCCACTGTGACATTTATAAACCATTGATGTCTGTGAATGAACAAAAGGGCTGACTGTCAGGATGTCTCTGTTCTTTAGAGGTTGGTCAGAATCATAATGACCCCAAGCACACTGATAACAAAGGGTTTCTTGAGAGGGAAAAAGAAGACTGGGAGCTGGTCATGCAATGCCAATACAAATCCAAAGCAACAAAGGTGAGAACTTACAAAGAACAAAAAAAGGGACCTGTGATGAAATTCTGGGTAGGCATTGTTGTGTCACATCAAGAGGGTTCTGAGTAGAAACCCTTGTTATGGCTTTTCTGAATAGAGTTTGCCATTTTTCCCCTGGGTTTAGGTTTTCTCTGGGTTTTCTGTTTTCCTCGCTTAATCCAAAACATGCATGCATTACATTGCCTTTACAGTGCTATACACTCCTGATGAAGATTAATCTCTTTTTTCAAGTATTTATTTGAACCACTCTCTTTTGTCAGGTGGAGTGATTTTAGATCAAACTTTTTTTTAAACTGGAAATGTGTGCACAAGTCTTTATGTGGATTTTTTGTAATCCACACATGTTCAGGGTATCTAAACAAGATTAAACATATACAAACTTTACACATCAACTAATGTTTTGTTAATAGTCTCTCAGTAACAACTGTTGATCACTTTTATTATCAGAAGTGGTAATGATAAAATAATTTGTGGGTTTTCTAGTGTAGATCAGGCTTTTAAAGCATAGCCTATTACTCTTTAGTTGGGCTAAGGCTAAACTCAGTCAGTAAGGCAAGGCAAGGCAAGGCAATTTTATTTGTATAGCACACTTTCAACAGCAGGGCAATTTAAGGTGCTTTACATGATTTGGTGATTTAAAAGAAACACATAAAAGAAACACACATTATACATGATACACAATAAAGCAAGAGAAAAATAAAAAAAAGCAAGAGAGCATGAACACATTTCATACATATAACATCAAGCATTTACTCAAAGGCAATTCTAAACAGATGGGTTTTTAGTCTCGATTTAAAGCAGTTCAGAGTTTCAGCAGCTCTACACTCGTCAGGAAGTCTGTTCCAGATAAGGGGAGCATAGAAACTCAAAGCTGCTTCTCCATGTTTAGTTCTGAGTCCAGGGATGTTTAGTAGGCTAGAGTTGGAGGACCTGAGTGGTCTTGGTGGTTGGTACCATGACAACAGGTCTTCAACATATTTTGGTGCTAAGCCATGTAATGATTTATAAACTAGTAAAAGTATTTTAAAGTCTATTCTCTGAGCTACAGGGGGCCAGTGTAAGGACTTTAGAACTGGGGTGATGTGCTCTACTTTCCTGGTTCTAGTGAGGACGCGAGCGGCAGCGTTCTGGATCAGCTGCAGCTGTCTGATTGACTTTTTAGGCAGACCTGTCAAGATGCTGTTGCAGTAATCAATCCGACTAAAGATAAACGCATGGATGAGTTTTTCTAGGTCGTGTTGCAAAATCAGTCCTTTAATCCTAGAAATTTTCTTCAAGTGATAGAAAGCTGACCTTGTTATTGCCTTTATGTGACCCTGGAGGTTCAGGTCTGAGTCCATTACTACACCTAGGTTACGAACCTGATCAGTAGTTTCTAGCTGTATTAATTGAAGCTGTGTGCTGACTCTTGATCGTTCCTCCTTGGGTCCAAAAATAATCACTTCAGTTTTGTTTCTATTCAGCTGGAGAAAGTTATGGCACATCCATCCATTTATTTGGTCAATGCATTGATTTAGGGTTTGAATGGGTTCAGAGTCACCTGGTGACATTGTAATGTAGAGCTGAGTGTCATCCGCATAGTTATGGTAGCTAATGTTATTGGTCGCTATAATCTTGCCTAGTGGGTGTCACGTGGTGTGTGTGGAGAATGGACCCAAACGCACTCGCTGAAGGAAGGTGCATGATGTTTATTAAAGTGAGGAGATCGTGATGATGGTGGTGAACGGAGACACTGGACATCGGGCTGGAACGAAGAGGCAGGAAGACGACACACCATGGGGATGAAGACAACCGAGGACTAGGAGGAAGGATGAAGGATGGATGATCCGGCTGGGAGTGAAAGGAAGTGAGGAGTCTTAAAGGCAGGAGGTGAGTAGGATCAGGTGTGGATGATGAGACAGACAGGTGAAGACAATGAGGCAGGAATAGGGCAGCGTGACAGTGGGAGCATGTAGATATTAAATAAGAGGGGCCCCAGGATGGAGCCCTGGGGCACCCCACATGTGATTTCTGTTCCTTCTGATGAAAAGTTTCCTATTGAAACATAGAAGTCCCTGTTCTTTAGGTAAGACTCGAACCAGCCAAGTACTGTACCAGAGAGTCCGACCCAGCTCTCCAGTCGTTCCAATAAAATATCATGATCAGTAGATTTTATGTTACCTTGCTTTTTCCATTTCAAAACCAGTTCATTCATTTATCCATCCATCCATGCTGTTCTGCCTAATCCTGGGTTGGGGGCAGCAGCCTAAGCAGAGAAGCACAGACTTGCTTCTCTCCCAGCCACTTGGGCCAGCTCCCCCAGGAGAATCCCAAGGCTTCCCCAGGCCCTTCAGCGTGTCCTGGGTCTTCTTCTGGATCTCCTCCCAGTAGGACATGGCTGGAACACCTCGACAGGGAGGCGGTCCAGAAGGCATTTTACCCAAGAAGCCCAAGCTGCCTCAACTGACTCCTCTGGATGTGGAGGAGCAGTGGCTCTACTCTAAGCCCCTCCTGGATGATACATTTTTTAATTCCATCTCTAAGGAAGAGCAGAGACACACTGCGAAGAACACTCATTTCGGCCACTTGTGTCCGCGATCTCGTTCTTTCAGTCACTATCCAGAACTCGTAACCATAGATGAGGGTGGGTACATAGATCAGCTGGTAAACTACTAGAAACTAGTGATCAGGCCCGAAATCTAGGTGTAGTTATGGACTCAGACCTGAACCTCCGAGGTCACATAAAGGCAATAAAAAGGTCAGCCTTCTATCACCTGAAGAACATTTGTACAATTAAAGGAATGTCGCAACAGGACCTTGAAAAACTCATCCATGCGTTTATCTTTAGTCGGATTGATTACTGCAACAGCATCTTCACAGGTCTGCCTAAAAATTCAATCAGACAGCTGCAGCTGATCCAGAACGCTGCCGCTCGCGTCCTCACTAGAACCAGGAAAGTAGAGCACATCACCCCAGTTCTAAAGTCCTTACACTGGCTCCCTGTAGCTCAGAGAATAGACTTTAAAATAATCCTACTAGTTTATAAATAATTAAATGGCTTAGCACCAAAATAAGTTGAAGACCTGTTGTCACTGTACCAACCACCAAGACCACTCAGGTCCTCCAGCTCTAGCCTACTAAACATCCCTAGACTCAGAACCAAACATGGAGAAGCAGCTTTCAGTTTCTATGCTCCCCTTATCTGGAACAGACTTCCTGATGAGTGTAGAGCTGCTGAAACTCTGAACTGCTTTAAATCGAGACTAAAAACCCATCTGTTTAGAATTGCCTTTGAGTAAGTGATTGTCATATGTTTCAAATGTGTTCATGCTCTCTTGCTTTACTGATGTTTCTCTTGCTTTATTGACTTTCAATTTCCAATGCTATATTCTGTTTTATTTCGTTTTTTTTTTTAGTTTCTTTTTCTAATCACCAAATCATGTAAAGCACCTTGAATTACCCTGTTGTTGAAAGTGTTCAATACAAATAAAAGTGCCTTGCCATGCCTAAAGTAAGGGTTTATTGGTTCTTTACCACAACAGATCAGATCAGTACAATGCTCGCATCACTGCACCAATCTCTCACCCCAAACGAAACCCCAAGATACTTCCAACACCTGCACTTGCAGCAGGACCTCTTCCCTGACCCAGAGAGGGCACTTTACCCTTTCCCGGCTCAAGAACATGGTCTCAGATTTAGAGGAGCAACTGCTCCAGTGAAAGCTGGAGATCACGATCTGATGAAGTCAACAGAACCACATCATCAGCAAAAAGCAGCGACCAATCCTGAGACCACCAAAACTGATCCTCTCAACACCAAGTTAAGAACAGAATGACAAAGGGCAACCTTGGTAAAGTCCAACCCTCACCGGAAACAAGTCCATCTTACTGCCAGCAATGTGAACCGAGTTTTGACATTAGATTAGACATTACATTACAGGGACCTAACTGCCTGTATGAAGGGGCCTGGTACCCTGTAAAGATCTCCCCATGGGATATGTTGAACGTCTTGTTCAATTCCAGAAAACACATTTAAACTGGTTGGGCGATGAATGTTTGCGATTATTGTCTTCATTACACAGCCAGTTGTGTCTCTGTTTTAACCAACAGGTGGTTGATGTCATGTAAATTAATAGGTATCGCTACATCTTCCCTATTTCATCCACTTAGTGAAATGCACAAGTATAATTGGCATTGACACAATGTTTTAGCATGATGCTGCCACTACTGGTTTAAAAGCTTTTACTCCCTCTTTACTCATTTTTAGTCCTCCAAGCACTCTTTTTTTTTTTTCTTCTGAAGCTAGATTTCAGGGAAAGTTTTATTTTAATGTAGGGGCTTTTTTCTAGAGGGTTCCATCACAGTTCATGTCAAAATTAGGCTGGCTTCACTGTGACTCTGGTGTTCCAGCATCTTCCAGTTAATATCAGCTTGAACCATGGATGTTCCTGCGTGGTTCTTGAACATCATAACAAATTTCATTCCATTTGATGGTGAGGGCTTGGGTCAATCTGGACACAAATGGGTCTTCTAACCTGTTGATGACTCCAAATACTCACCTACATTGACTTTGGAATGGACAAAGCAAGCTAACATGCGGGTTCTGGAATGACCCTTCTCTGTCCAAGGACAAGCTTCTGTATCTTCATTTATCAAAATATTAGTCGAGGCTTATGTGTATATTTGACCCTGTATGTATATATTTCTATTTAATAAACAACCTGCATATTTATTTGGGAAGCATGCTATATTTAATTATAGCTTGGTTCATCTTGGAAGTAAAGCAGTTACTGTTAGACCAAGCAGTTGGATGGCTTCCCATTTAAATAGATTACACAGAGGTGCTTTACACCTTATATTTAAAGCCATGGGAACCAAGAGTTCTTGTTTAAAAATAAAAAGGTGTTCTTTATTTTCCTTCAGTGAAATGTTTGCCCCCCCCCCAAAAAAAACACAAAAAAAACAGAAAACCAGCTATCAGGAGAAAAAGGGGTGAATCAAGGTAAAAGTTGCGTCTTCGATTTAGGACAGTGCCCAAAACCGCAGGGAGCTACTGGGCAGTTCTGCGTGTCGATCAGCAAGCCTTTTTCTTTCCCACCCACACAAAGGACAGTCCGGCCAAGATGAGAGACGTGGACTGAAGCTTGTGAGTGCAGGGAGGAGATGGGAGCAGAATTCAATCAGAGTTTACCATCTGCCAGATCACTTGTAACGCAGAAGGTGTTATTCCTTTGTGGTGTAAATCTGGACCAGAAAATTGAAGTGTAAATGAAGAGAAGCATGCAAAATTTAACTTCAGGTCTCCCCTGACAAATGCTCATAGACTGTGTACCAATAATAATGTAACATTTCTAGACTTCAGTTTTGCTGAAAGTAAAAAAATGTCTGGAATCCCATGGGAACTTTCATTCTGCAAACTCACATTTTTAATTAAGCTAACTTTAGAAGCCATGTAGGTAGATTTTTTTTGAAGCCCTCGAAGAGTAAAAAGCTAATTATTTAGCGCACCTTGTGCAACAGAATTTTGGGATTCACATTCACTCTTGCCATCATTTGTGCTGAGTTAGGATTTCACTGACACCAGCACTTTTCTTCTAAAATCACACACCTAATCATACACCAAATTAAGTATCAGATGCACATAATTAAAACATGATTGCAATCAAAACGACTTTTTGAAGGAGGTTTACTCTGTTTAAACTGAAGACATTTAGATCATGTGCTCCTGACTGTTGAAGTGAGAGCGAACACCATGATAAGATCAACAGAGCTACAATAGGGAGGACTACAGCTTACGATTCAGAGATCTAAAGAGGTCTATAAAGAAATGGATATCACCCATTTCACTATACGGACAATAGTCTACAGTTTGAGGAAATGAAAAACAGCCAACATGCCCTTTTCTGGCTGTCCAAGAAATTCACCCTGAAAGCAGACCAGAAGATGCTAAAAGAAGTCTCTAAAAACTCTAAAATGCCATAACGGGACCTGCGTCTGGCTCTTACTTCTTTTAAAAGGAAAGTGCCAGCCTGTACGAACACAAACTTTTTTTTTAACGCACACACAGGATGACCCGCCCTGTTTATCCGACAATTCAGCCCGCGCGTTCAGTGTTCCTTGCGTAAACAGCATGGCCGACCCAACTTGTATCCACGGTTTCATGAGAACGTCTTTTCTCAGTCGCAGGCTAGATAGAGGGATTATTGGTCTACATGACTCCCTGCTCTACTGCACGTTTAGTCTGCAAAAAGAGATGCAATCGGGTGTTGTAAACGATCAGAAGAAATGATCGATTGGAATGAGCAGAGGATTAAAAATGCGACAATCAGCAGGTATCACTTCACATCAGGTAAGCCTTGGACAACAAACAAGCTAACATAGCTCACCAACACTGCAGCTGCAAAATACACGCAAAAAATAACAGTGGGAACTGGAGTAATGTAAATGTTCGGTTCCACACCATTCTGCTCGTGTTGATAAGCAAATAATCCCTCTATTGTTCAGAAGAATACAATTCAAAAATGCTTCGTTGATTGCAGAGGAAAAAACCAGTGTTGTTGTAGCTCATACTATTTAATTCTTCAAGGAGTTGTTGTAGATCCTGACTGTTGTGTGCTGGAAGGTTCTCTTGTAGCAGTGTGTATTGCAGCGAAACTGTTGAAGTCTCTGACTGAAAACCCTCTGTTGTAGGGTAGTGCTTTGACAGCCCTAGTCTAGATTAAAATTTGCCTGTGTGAACATAGACAAAGACCAGGAATTCTGGAATAATGATTGAATTACCTCTTCAGCATCCCATCAAGTTTGGCAAAGACGTGGTAATGAGCCATTCATTTGATTCAGCTGTGTTGGAGCAGGAACACATCTAAAACCTGCACGACAGTAGATTTCGAGGACAAGGGTTGGGGACAACTGTTTTAGAGGGTAGGGTGTCCTAACAATTTCCTCTCCCCTCATTTTTGTATATATCTTTTATATAATGAGTTAATTAAGGTTCATGTTTATAGTTAAAGTGCAATTAAATAATTTTGTTTTCCACAGATAAATAAAATTTTTTAATTATTAATCAACATTTTCTGATAAAGACCGGAGTATTATGGGGGGGGGGGGGTATGGACCCTCATGCTTTATTCATCGTTTCAGGTGTATTCTATGTAAAAGTGTGACATGAACAGTTCAACTGACATAGCATTGCTCTGTCCTGCTTACTATAAATTCCATTTACAGAATTCTCACATATATCTTTGTGGCACGCCTTGGATTCCTGTTCCCTAAGCCCTGATTGTGTCACACTGACAATCAGGAGGTGGTCAGGCTTCTGTTAGAAATAGATTTATCCATTAGACATTAGATGTGCATCAGATGTTGCACATGTACACTATACCTGTGTGCAACTACTCCAAGATAAGATTTTTAAGTGAGATGTGCCTGAAGCCATCACAGTTCGTTGGGCTTCTTGATGAAACTATCAAGCCAGCGCACCGATAGACGGGTAGTTAGTTTTCAAGCCGTCAGTACCAACTGTAAATAACAGCTGATATAGAGAACTGATCCAATTACAGTCTCAGATGAAATTTTTATTTAGAGGTCAGTGCCCATAACAACTTGAAATATCCTATTCAAGTCTCAATATCCCTCTGCAGACGAAAACAAGACCAAACAATCCTGGGAATGATGCAAGCAACACACTGACACCAAGGCTTCAAGGACGAGTTGGCAGATGCATCCAGTGCATTAAAAAAAGTATTCTGACTTTCTCACATGTTGTGGGATGTTACTACCACAAACTTGAATGTAGTTTATTTTTGATTTTCTGGATTAGACCAGGGCTTGCATGTTGGAAGAGCAAAAAAGTCCCAGCCAGCATCTTTCTGCATACTGATTGAATGTTCTCCTTGTGCATGGGTGGGTTCTCTCTGGGTACTGCAACTTCCTCCACCAGTTAGGTTAAATTGCCTGAAGCTATAGAATCAGAATCAGAATCAGAATCAGCTTTAATGGCCAAGTATGACACATACAAGGAATTTGACTCCGGCAACTTTTCTCTCCAGTACAGAACTTAAATAAGTGAAATAAAGAAATAAATACAAATAAATAGGATAATATATACACCAAACCGGGGTTATTTTACAGTGAGTATGTACAGCAGTGCAGAGTTATAGTTTATTGTTATGTGAATGGACTCACACTCTGTGACTACACAGAGTTCATCAGAGTGACAGCCTGGGGGAAAAAACTGTTCTTGTGTCGGGTGGTTTTGGCGTACAACGCTCTGTAACGCCGGCCTGACGGGAGGAGCCTAAACAGATTGTGGCCAGGGTGTGAGGGGTCTGTGGTGATTTTTCTGGCCCGCTTCTTGACCCTGGACTGGTACAGGTCCTGATTGGAGGGAAGATCAATACCTATGATCCTCTCTGAGGACCTGACTGTTCTCTGCAGTCTGTCCTTGTCTTTTCTGGTGGCGGATCCGAACCAGACAGAGATGGATGAGGTCAGGACAGACTGGACTATTGCTGTGTAGAAGATGGTCAGCAGTTCCTGAGGCAGGTTGAACTTTCTGAGCTGACGCAGAAAGTACATCCTTTGCTGGGCCTTCTTTCTTATACAGTTAATGTGGGAGGTCCACTTCAGGTCCCGTGTGATGGTGGATCCTAGGAACCTGAAAGACTCCACTGAGGGGACTGGCCTGTTGATGATTATGAGAGGAGATGTTGATGGGGGTCTCTTCCTGAAGTTCACTGTCATCTCCACAGTTTTGAGCGGGTTTAGCTCCAGGTGGTTCTGACTGCACCAGAGGACCATCTGTTCCACTTCCCCTCTGTATGCAGACTCGTCACCGTCACGGATGAGTCCAATGATGGTGGTGTCATCTGCAAACTTCAGGAGTTTCACAGAAGGATCCCTTGACGTGCAGTCAGTGGTGTAAACAACTAGGTGTGTGTGTGTGTGTGTGTGTGTGTTGCGTGGTTTCCTGTCCTGTGTGTCTTTGTGTTGCCTTGTGATTGAGCGGCAACCTTTTCAGCGTGTACCCTGTCTCTCTCCCAATGACCGCTGGAGATAAGACCCTGCATGGATAAAACTGACATAGACAATAGATGGATGTGATAGACCATATAGATAGATAAAGTAGTGCATCATTGTGAAGCATAAGCAAAGTGGCAAAAAATGTTAACCAATTAAAATCTAAAATGTGTGGTGTGGATCCAGTCACTGTCAAGCAGTACTTTGTAGAACCACGTGTTACAACACTTGCAGCGGGTTTCATGTGTTTCTTTACCACCTTTGCACATCTACAGTAGAAACTGAGACTTTTCCCAATGTTTCATAGCAAAAGAGGTCAAACTTGGTCAGATTGGATTTGAGAACATCTGTTAACATCAGTTTTCAAGACTTGCCACAGATTCTCAACTTGATTTGTATCTGGACTTTGACGGATTACTATGCTTCTATCAACTGGGAACAGCTTCCCTGTCCCTGTAATAAATTGTGTTAGTTTTTCAATAAACATAGTATTTTTTGCAAGTTGCAAAAGAACCGTTTGTATTCATGTTTTTCCACCCGTTTAGTGCATTCCCTACATTTCCTGCACAGAACTGCAAGCAGATATAGGTGTACAGGCCACATTTGTAGACTGCAAGACTGGTACTTGCCATCTCAGATTTCCCACCTGAGTCGTGATTCTTTGAAGATCTTCCAGAGTTACCATGGATGTCCTTGCTGTTTTTGTGATCAGCGAGGTATCAATTTTTGCACAGCATTATAGAGCACTGCCAATTTACCATTGAAATCAAAGCTAAGCCTGCCAGAGAGTTCTGTCACTGTTGTGCAAGGATTTATGTAACATGGGATGAAAGGAGATTGAGGCAAAGGAAGAGGGAGGGCAAGAAGAGGAGACAGCCTGTGTAGTAGCAGGAGTGGCGGAAAACCATTTGAACTGATTGAATGACCCGGGGACCCACTCATCACTGTAGACCCTTTTCTTGACTGACTTTTTAAGATATTCTAAGGACTGGGATGTTCGTCCTCCTTCTGTTCTCTTATCTTCCAAACTGTCAAAACTGTTCAGTTACTGTGAGTTTAAACAAGGAGTCTGTGCTTCTTCTTTATTTCTTGTCAAATCTCCATCTCTGCTTTTTTTATGCTTCTGTCCTTTACCCATTTCCACCCTGGATCCTCAGCATATATTCCCTTCACTCTCCTGTTCCCACTATTCCTCTTTCCTCTCCTTCACTCTCAGCTAATGATTTCTTGGCATCTCACATCTCAGCCTCTCCTCTCTGTCCCTTGGTATCTTTGTTTTTCCTCATCCCCAAATGTCCTCTCTGTCTCTTGCTCTCTCTGTCTCTCTCCACGCCGCTGACTTGAGTGCCATTTGATGAGACCTGGATTGAGAGAGGCAGAGTATCGTCACCGTGCAGCAGTGCACTCTGGAGAGGATTTCAGGGAAACAGACAGGTCCTCTTCACATTAAATATCATCTGACACCTAATCGGCTGCACCTTCTGGCGGAGCGCTGAGAGGAGGAAGACGGAACTGTTCCCCACGCTCGAAGAAAACCCACTCATCTTTATGCACTTTTGGTTTATGTTGGTGGAAGAAAAAGTGCCCCATAATTAATACATCAAGACAGCGTGTTTCTGTGCCTGCCGCGATCCGGGGTTGTTTTTGGGTTTTGTTTTTCACTCTAGATTCTTTTGTTCCCATCTTGAATGTTCATTTTGTGCTTTTGTTTTGATGTTTCTTTATTTAGTTCTTGTCATTTGTAGTGCATTTCTCTGTATTAGTTTCTGTTTGTGATGGCTTCAGGCTAAGGTTCTCTTTTGTTCCCTCTGTTTGCTTTCCTCCTGGAACTCATCTCCGATTTTCCCCAGCTGGCTCGCTCTCACACACCTACATCCGATTGTCCTTAATTATCTCCCCTGATTTATGTGTCATTTTCCACTCCTCTCAGCTATACTTAAGCTCTCTGATCTCTCCACTTCCCTGCTGGATTCTCTGTCTTTCTGCTCTCCTAATCCCCTGCCCTGTGTTTTTTCCCTGCCACAACATATGTTGCAAAGTCTGCCATCTCCTCTGTCTTGTCTGAAAGGTAGCGCTGTTTTCAGTCAAATTGAGGAGATGGTCTAAAAAGAAGTTCCATATCTACAGTGATACTATAAGCTGTGAGAAAACTGTGTTGTTTGTTCAATAAAAACCCATCCATCCATCCATTTTCTGTACCCGTCATTCCTATGCAGGGTCGCGGGGGGACTGGTGCCTATCTCCAGCTGTAATGGGGCGAGAGGCGGGGTACACCCTGGACAGGTTGCCAGTCCATCGCAGGGCAACACAGAGACATACAGGACAAACAACCATACACAAACAAACATACCTAAGGGCATTTTTAGAGAAACCAATTCACCTAACAGTGATATGTTTTGGACTGTGGGAGGAAGCTGGAGTACCCAGAGAGAACCCACGCAGGCACAGGGAAAACATGAAACCTCCATGCAGAAAGGCCCCAGGCTGGGATTTGAACCCAGGACCTTCTTGCTGCAAGGCAGCAGTGCTACCAACTGGGCCACTGTGCGGCCCACTTAATAAAAAATCAATCTTGAAATTAAAATCTACTCTGCTTTTGGATTACTGTTTAAAATTCCCTGAAAGGTCACAATTTATGCTTCAGATGAAACCAACTTTCTTGATAAGCAATGAAATGCGTTTGACTTTGATACCAGTGAGGCTGGATCAGTTATGAAGAATAAATAAGTTTTTAAAGTTAAAGTTACTGCTACACATAACCCTCATCTTGACTGTTGAAGACATTGTGTTGTCTATCACCAAGTTGCCATAGTTCTAGTTCATATCAATGTATCACATGGTTGATTTGACAGGGTGATCTCAGGTTTACAGTTAGGATTCAGGGCAGTGGGCAAGAAAACAGCATTTTTATGATTCCACAAAGACTGCTGCCCTGCATCGATGCAGTTGCAAATTGATAAATGAATGAGAACTGACAAGTCTCCCAGGGAAATCAATCCAGTACAATGGGTCTGCGATATGGAAATCCTAGAGAGATGATCACTTGGAAACAGTTGCAGTGCATTCCTGACTTTTCATTTTTGAGGGACAATGAATTGGGGTTTTTTTTGTCGTTGTTGAGGAAAGCAACATGGATCAACATGGATCAAAGTAGAGTAAAATAATCGATTTTAAAGGGCTGGAAAGTCAAGATTTTCACGCTGACGGTTGGGGTTCGACCTGCAACTCATAAAAAAAACTTACTTTGATTATTTAAACTAGTACAACTTACAGATTAAGGGAATACCACTGAGCATTTCTTTACCGTGGAAACTGTTAATCGGTCGCACATATTAGGCACCAAGTGAATATTTTATCCACAAAATTGTTGGCAAAAAAGAAAATAACAAGCAAGCACAAGCATTTGAGTGAGTTGTATGTCCTCCTGCCCTGGTCACTCCCTCTCCTAATCATTGTCCTCACCTGTGTCTCCCATCAACCACACCTGATCCTCCAGCCTTTATAACCCGTCACTTCCCCTCACTCAGGGTTGGATCATTAATATTGATGTCTCCATAATCTGTCTATCTTGCTGTCCTCCTTCCTGCTCGTCCAATGTCCTGTCTCTCCGTTCCTGCCTTAACCATCACCAACACTTCAACCAGCAGCCCTTCGTAAACATCCTTGCACTTCCCCAGCGACTGTGTTTGTGTCCTTGCATTATTGCACATTGGAGTAAATAAGTTAGGTAAATTACTTCAGTAATTGGTCAGAGGGCAGAAACTTTTTTTTTTCTCAGTGACTCCATGCTTAGGCTTTGATGTGATAAGCTTCCCTCCTCTGACAGGTGTACTTTGAAACCTAATTATTCAGTCTATGGTGCTCTGCTGTTGTACTAGTGCTGGATTATATGTACACAGGTAGCACAAGCAATCTCAGTTCTGCTGTTTTTATTTCAGTCCTCCTTTATAATAGTGCCACTTCTGAAATGTGTGTTAGGATCTCCTCTTTTTGAAAATATTGTATTCTTCGTTGCTGCCAGTAGTAGGGATCCTGGTAAACTTTACAGCGTTCAGCAACCGTTTCCTGAGCCGCTCAAACAAAAAATTATTTGTTTTCCTGCCAAAAAAGACCATTGTCACAGCAATATGTTGAATGGATGTGTGACCCCTTACAGGCAGCAGAGTAAAGGATGGAATGAGTATTCATTACTTCCCCAAAGATCCTGGTGTGGAAGGAAAGTGGATGAGTGAAAGTAAATATGTGAAAAGGGGTCAACTTTCTCATTAACCACCAAAAACATTAGCTCCATTTAAATCACTTTTTGCTCAAATATTATGAGAAAAATTCAATTCAACAGAAGGTAAGTAAACAAGGCTGAGGGACAAGGACGCAACAATGTTCACGTCATTGCAACAACAGATAGACCTCCAACGAGGTCTGGCTGTTAACTCTGGCCGAGCATAAACATTTTCTCAGGCATGATAATGTGTTGTTTCACGTCATTTCATTCATATTTTATATATTGTGTGTCATCTGTAGATGTATGGCATCTTCTGACATCCGAGGGCTGCATTATTAAGAAAATAGTTAGCCACCTATAAAATTAGACTGACATACTGCAACTTTTTTTTGTTTTTTTGCCTAAAATGATATGTTGTTGTGGGAAAACTAACAGTAGATGGAGTTTAAATGCTGCCACAAATGATACTTAAAATGTTTCATTTTTCTGAGGTTTATTATTGCGGAGCAAGTAAAAATACTTAATTTGTTTAAAAAAAAAAGCTTCTTCAGCTGCTTTCATTTCACAGTCACTATGTTTTACACAACCACTGCACATCTGCCTAATATAACTATCTTAATGACACAGTTGGGAGAAATGAAACCCCCGGTGCACCACCATATTTAGAATGGTCCAAATTAGTGTACAAACTACAACATCTTCACGTGTATCTTCAAGAATGGAAGCTATTAATTGTAAAAATGTCAAAAAAGGCCTTTCCCTTTGTTGTTAAAAACAAGAGGTTTGGGCTTGTCACAGAGCTCTTTTAAATCCCTGGGTAGGGATCCAGTCTGTTAGGTCTCCAAATTACTGCTTGTATACAACATATCTCCTGAATACCTCTTTCCTGGACAAATTACCATATAGATTATATTTCATACTCTCCAATTTAAGATGGACTATTTGCTGTCATTACTTTGAACTTTGTTCTTGTGTGTTCTAAGAGCAAGGTCATCTCTCGTTAGCACATTTTGCTTGGGTGGTGTTTGGTTTTATGCTTTTTTTCTTTAAATGTTTCTCCACATCTGATAAGCTCACAGCGTACTGAGCCTTAAACACAATTAAATAGACATGCAAATGTTTGATTTATGCCCCTCAACCACATTCCTTTCACTGACAGACTGTGTAAACCTCTTTTGACAGAGTTGTAATAAGCTAATCCATTCATAATGTGCATGACAGAAACTTGGCTGTCGAGTTGCAAAAGTGTTACTAAAGATATAGTCAACTTAAAAATGTAGCACTGCAGTTGAGGAAATTTATTATGAAACAAACTTGGGATGGTCCTTCAGTTAGATTTATTTATTATGTATGAAAGTAATCAAAACTACAAAATAATAGCTGGGATGACACAAATCAGAGTAACGAAAGGGCTTGGGCTAAAAATGATGGGTTTTGTGTTATTTTGAATTTCTTAGTGGAACCAGTAACCACAGGGATCATCCGATTTATCTGAATAGGTTCTTTAGAAACCGTACTTTAATGTCTATTACTAATCAGGAATGTCAACTTGATGTTTGATTTGGAACCTAAGCTTGGCTTTAAGTGGTAAAGTTTATCCCAACTAAGTACTGTGCTTTTAAGGAGTCTCGCTTTTATCAGATCACATATCCACCAAGCACTCCCTCACTGGTTCTGACACAGTGACCACATAATCATTCTTGCAAAGTTTTCAATGAAGCACAGGCATCCGAAGCCTTCAGAGACTTCGGCTTTTTTGCTTTTTTCCCCCTCTTATGTCGAGGGTGGGAATGGGGTGAGGCTTGCTCCCGTTTTTAAAGTGGGATCAACTTCCCAAGATCATAGGAGCAGCACATGAGATGTCTGTTTTATATATGAATTTTGACTTTAATGTAAAAAAAAAAAAGAAAAAAAAAAATCCCTCACAGCTACTGCCAAGGAATGCTTTTGATTATGCAGGCATCCGCTGCACTCACGGCTGACAGAGTGTGTGCTGCTTCGTTGTTGAGGGAGTTTGATGTGCCTCGACAGGCAGATGTGAGCCTCAACCAGAGTTGGGCTGGGGGGTTGAGGGCCTTCTTCCCAGTCAGCCAGGTCTCCCTGAACCCTCAGAGGAACAAGCCCAACCTGAGAGGCATCAGTGTCTGGGACTTCTAACCACTGTGGCCCAAGCACTCTCTCAGCCATTTGTTTCTGCCACTTTGGCATAGAGAGAATAGCTCTCAATCTCTTGAAGCAAGCCTGGCAACCCTGCAACCCATCCATCACGAGTCTTCTCTCCAGCGGATGGACCTCTTCCCCCGCCTGCTTCCCTGACTGACTCTCAGCTGCTTTCATCAGCTGTAAAATGCCATTGTGCAGTCCGGTCTTCTCTGTTTGCCTGCTGCAATTACCCTCTGCTGTGGCGTATGTCACCTGGGACACTGGAGGAGTTTTTTTTTTTTTTTTCAATTGTTCTGTCTCTAAAGGAACCTGGTGTGATGGCAACAGCTGCTGAAGAAATGTGGAGAAATACTCAATTTGTCCAGTGTTCTTCCACTGTGTGATGTGTGAAGTTTTGTGCCTAACTCAGCATACATTACCATGCAAAAGTAATGGGTCTTCCTTTCAACAATGGCGTTTTCTTGCCCCCCCCCCCCAAGTGTAGCCACGATTAGTCCTCCACCTAAACTGCACATCACTGCAGCTCCTCCAGAGTTACCATGCACTGGATTATCTATGTAGCATCTTTTACAGAAAAAGAGCTTCAGGGTAAGATACAAATGAAAAACTGAAACCATGTCTGGTCAACGACAAGAGAATCAAGGTGTGTTTAAAAAACTAAATCTCCACAGGTTTGAATATGGATCCGGGGGACAAACAACATTCTCTGCTTAGATCTGATTAGTTAAGCTGAGGGCCTGAGTCCATTTGTGAGGCTTTAAGAGGTCATGACTTAACCTGTGGCTAAGTCATTCCAATTGGTTGTAACTCAGAGGGAAATGACATCACCAGATGTCTCCAAACAATCAGCTTTGTAAAATTGGAAGAGTTGCTGGCGAAGCAGCGTATAACAACATAACAGACAAACGCTGCAACAATGCCTGCTTCTTTCGTTGTTGATCTCTTGTTATTCTCTGCTGTTTTGGCGCTGATCGATGGGCTTATCGCTGGCACTCACTGCCGAAACGGTTGCGATATGCTGACGTCTTTTTACATTTCTCAAAGGGGCACAATGGCTGAGAGGATCGGGCCAGCTGATTTACCCAGTCACATTTTCCCTCTCAGGATTGTCCCATAATTCATCTAGTGGAAACGTGCCTGTGGTGATTAAATTACAAACACCTAGACTCTATTTGCCTCTCCACAGTGGGTTGCACTTAATTTTATTTAGCATTATTAGAGTAAAAGGGGTCAATATAAATGCACAGCATACTTCAAAACAATGCATTATTATCTATTTAACTTCACAATTATGCTCTACTTTGTATTGGTCTATCACATAAAACCCACCAAAGGTTCCAATGTGGCAAAATGTAAAAATGTTGGAGGGGTGTGGATACTTTTGTAAAACACTGTTTGCTTGATTTTGAGGGTGTCCAGCTTAGCAGAATTGCACACACTGGAGTGAATAACATGTTTTAAAAGCTGCAAATGCCAGAATTGCGTAGAAATAATGAAAAATGAGTCCCTTTCAAAGTGCCCAGATATCCCATTTCAGTTTCAATTTATCAAGGAACAACTTGCAGGCATGGAAAGATGCAAATAGCAATTGCAAATGTACCATATGATAAATGACACAGTAAAATTCCCAAATGGCACATGAATTTATCCTGAAGTAAATACACACTGCTCCAATTCTTAACAGCAAATTGAGTAGTTTATAAAGATGTCATACATGTGTGGGGGGATATCGATCCCATCCATGAGTGAACTGTGCCCCTATTCTCAGCTACCTACTACCTGTTGGAGAGTTGCCAGTCTCACATGATCTTTACAGTAAGACGGCAGCACTTCTGTGGGGAAATCCCCCGTGCAACAACAGTCTTATCAACAATAATGGGCTCTGTAGCCCTCCTCGACCCATGACCCGCCTGCGGAGGGTGAGAAATGGAAAAAGCAAAAGCTTCCATTTTTGACGGTGAAAATATCTCCAAAAATGCTTCTCTTCCACTCTCTCCTCACACAAGCACAGCTAAAGGTTAAACCCCTGCCCACAGTCACTCATTACAAAGTGCCATGTGCGAAACAGCTAATACTGTATGTGTCTGTGGGTGTGAAACAAAGTATATAGAGGGAGAGGGAGTTCTTGGCTAGCGCCGAAAGTGGTTAAATCATCACACATAGGACCAAAGTGGCATTTATAGCACATAAAAGTCAGTTGGAAAGAGCTGGTCCTGGGTTGCTAGTATAATATGCATCCATATGCACTGTAAAAAAAAAATCTTTTTGGAGGTTATTAAATATTACCCAACTAAATATATTTATGTTAATAAAACATATTCTGTAGAAGTAATATTTAATAATGATTTGATTTGAACAAAATAGTCTACCTTTTTCCTAAAAATGTTCTAAAAAATCTCAGTAGAATATTGATTGTGTCCAGTTTCTGTAAAGGTTGTCAGAAAGGCTGAGATATGTGTAGCCTATTTTATGAATGGATATAAAAACTTAGTAAAAGTTGAGATCTGTCACAAGTGGTTGAGAAAGCTTTTGCGGTAGAGCAAGAATTGAAGTCTGTATCCAGCTTTTACTAGTTTATTCACAGTGTCAGTGCCACAGCTAAACTTGCTAGCATCCTAAAAAGTCTGACAGCTAGCAAGCATAGTTTTTCCTTTAACCCTGTGGCTTTTGTTGTAAATTAACTGGACATCTTAAATGTGTTGCCAACTCTTCTGTAACAGGAACTAGCTGGGTGGCCTAGAGCTCGCTAGAAGTACCTAGATTACATTACCAACTAATTAGCATAATTGGCTAGCATGCTAGCCAGATTAGCACATAAACTAAGATGGCTAGCTTGAGAGCTAGAAAGCTGAGTTTTTTTTTTTATTAACATGACGCAGGTACAGACTAGGAAGGACACATCTTAGGTCCTGTCCACACGGACCTAAAATGAGCTGGGAAGTTTTTAACTGTTTTTGCCCTGTGTCAACACTAAAACAGAGTTATCGAGGGCACAAAACGTTTTCTTGGAAACAGGTTCGAGAATGAAAATTTCGCCCTCTTGTATTTATGTGGACACCGATAAACACTGTGGACATTTTGTGTAAACACTGCCGTATTGAACCAGACCCATTTCCCCAAACGCATCGTACTTGACATACTGTGCACATACATAAGAACAATAATGGCGGATGTTCGTGATTGTGCTGCATCTTCTACAGAACCTCATTAAACCTTCAAAAAGTTCTACAAAGAAAAAAAGACTGCACTTGTGCTTTGTTGTTAACCATTCTTGTGTGTGTTTATCGCTAACCTCATGTGGAGGCTTAATGTGCATGTCCCATACTCCACATTCAGCGGCACTTAAAAATAGTATTTTGGGCCATTCTCTGCGTGCCTTTGTGGAGGATTTTTTTTTTTTGAAATGATACTGTGTGGATCCAGGTGTTTCTGAAACCAACAACCTGTTTTAGAAAAATAACAATCCCATGTGGACGACGGCTTCGCTGTGTTGCCAACTCTTCGGTAAGGAAACTAGCTATCAGCTACTTTGCATAATTGCGCATGATCATATTATTGAATGCTTTAGAAGAGAGGAATAATATCATATGACAGACAAAAAGGGAAATATAAATAAAGGTCAAAAAAGGAAATTTGCAGCTAATCTTTTTTGTTTGTTTTGGTTTGCTTTTAGGCCTGTGGCATAATAAACGTGACCCAAAAGAGACACTCTGCCAGGGTTACCTAGGTTTTTTTTAATTTATGAACTTTATTTCTTTTCAGTTGCTTTAATTTAGTTTTCTCAGATGTGTTTGGCTTTTAACCTTATGGCCCACTTACATATATGCAGCAACATCAACCCATTAAGCGGCTGGGAATGTGAGTGCTTTGTGGCGGGGGATGAGCCTTTGGTACCACCTGCTACTTGTTGAGAAAAACAGGAACAACTCCATCTTGAAAAGCACAAAATAATGTGCTAAATGTAATACTTTTTTTTTTTTTGATTGAGTACCATAGGGGTCTGAATACTTAGGTTGGCAATGCCACATGTAATCTGTGATTGTCAGAGAAATGATTAACATGCTACCTTGATGGAATACATTTAAAAAGGTAGGCTATATTGTTCTTTCAGTAACATTTTAATCCATAATCATAAACAGATTACTTTTAAGTTACTTTTTTAAATGGAGGATAAGCATGATTTCTTTGACTTTATAAAATAAAAAAATTATAAGTGAACATGCTTTTATTCTATCACCACAGAGAGGCCGCCAGAAGGGTCTGCTGTGATATAGGCGATTCTCTGCATTCATGAATATTTTTTGCTCATTCCGGAGAGCTTGGTATTGATTAATCAGAATTTTTAAGTGTTAGAATTTCACTAAAGGATATGATTCTGTATTAATAAGTTTTAAATACATGCTGGTATCCTGTTTTTAAGCTGTGTATTGAGCAGACGTTTTTTACTTTCATATTCAATGAAATATACCTTGACTAATGTTGCCCCTTTAAAGTTTGAGTATCTAAGAGTATCTAAAGCAAAATGGTTAGAATTACAGATGAGCTGGAATAACATTTTAACCTTTGTCTAACCTTTATTTGGACTAATATGGTTTCATACTTACACATAATAATTATAATAATGGCTTGCGTTTATATAGAGCTTTTCGAGACCTTCAAAGCACTTTATAACTCCATTATTCATTCACTTTCATACAGGCATTAATGTAAGCAAAAATGTATAAAAGGATCCAATTGTTTTGATTTGAAACTAAATTAACAATTATTACTACTGTTACTAAGATTCTATAATATATTGATTATTACAGTTATACCTTTTCATTTCTTATGTTAATTTTGATACATACAGTTAACCAAAAATCTAGAGAAAACACCTACTAAAGATAAATTAATTTATTTTTGATTATAGCTTTTCATTTTATCATACAAGTATGAGGGCATATATTACCTGGGTAATTAGTCGGGCTATCTGCTGGGGTAGTGGCCCAGTGTCGACTTTCCAATAGTAGTGTTCATTGTGGTTGTGGTGTGGCCTTAAAAAACATTCATAGGGACTGATCCAAAACATTTCCATTCAGTCCATATAGTCTTTGTCAGGAAACCATCAGCTCCATCCACTTCCACCTGCGCCTCTCTCTCTCTCTCATTGGTCCTGTATTTAAGGAGCTCTCACTCACCTCTGATCATTCTGTCATCTGGTCCTCCAGTTCAGAGCTCTCCCTTCGTCAGTCACGTCACTCCTGCCGGAGCCACAGCCGGTCGATTCCTGCATCCTTCTGATCATTCCAGAGCCGCTCCCTCGACCACACCCGTCTCTATTCCTGTTGGTCCATAGTTTTGCGCCTAAGTGCTTGAGAATAAATATCACCAGAAACTATCTCGCTGTGCGTGTAGTTCCTGACAGTCTTTTTGGAAATTATTTGGAACATTTTTTGTTTGTGTGGTGCTTGTTCTGTTTTACCTTTCCTCAATTCACAGTGAGCCCTCCAGGGGGCGCCGCCAGAGAATGGAGCGGTCCATAACAGCTGGAGGACGGAGCCGTATGCTGGATCCATCTGTGCACCTGGCTGGAATCAGTGATCAGCGGGGTTTATAAGGAGCTGACTGCCAAACATTCAGTGCCTGAGTGTTAGCCTTCCATGGTACCTCTTGCCCTCTGAGTTCCTGAGTTCTTTGCACTACTAAGAGCTTTGTGCTAAACATTTTGGTAACATTTCCTTGTGCTCCTTCGAAGGTAAACTCCACTGGCAACAAATACCAGAATTTTCCGTGAGCTGTCTCCATCTCCTGGAAACTATTCAATTTTGGCAGTCATCAGTCACCACAGGCCCCGCCTGCAGCCGGCCCTAACCCTAATCCCAAGCAAAGACCTGACCAGAGATCAATTGGCACGGCCCCCTGCCGCTGCCACCACCGAGCCGCGGAGGCCAGAGCAAGGCGATTGCCGACATGTGCCACCAACACCCCGGGCCAATTCCTACGGCCGACATCCCAATGCCCCCCCGCCCCACGCTCATGCCACACCAATAGTCACAGCAGACAACATGCCCATACCAAGCCCAACCAGCACCCAAACCCCCAACTCAACCAAGTTGATTCCTTGTTTCCTGTCGTCATCCTCAAACTCACCTTTACAATAAACCTTTTTAATCTGCTTTGCTCTGTGCATTGTGTTCTGCATATGTGTAAGAAAATTAAAAGATAACATGAAAAGTAGGAGCCTATTTTCAGCCCGCTGACCGGCAATGCACAGCGACAAGGACGGGAAGAGCAGAACTGCATTTTTATCTTGTACAGTAAAAAAATAACCTGGCTTTATATTAAAAAATGTAATATGACAATTTTGCAAAAGCTTTGGAATATCTCTTTACTGGTAACTATCACATCCCTTATTAGATCCCTAGCTTATTTACAATATTTAATAGAATAACTTAATTTAGTAAAAGAAACTGAAAACTATTCATCAAATGTACATTTTACAAATTGGTTGAAATTTAACGAATGTGTCTTTCAGCAGGTAATCCTAAATAGTTTCAACTGACAAATATGGATGAAAGTCTTTCAAAATTAAACAGTTTCACCAGTTTTGTGGGGTAAAATTCAAACCGTGAGGTTTATCACTGCACGTGGACATGTGTCAATGTAACATTTTTAAACAGTAACAGGCTTCAAGTCAGGCAGCGGCATTTAGAAATCCGAGGATTTCCCCCACCATCAGCCTTTCCTTGACAATTTTTTAACAAGTTCCATGAAATAATATAACGTCTTTCAAGCCACTGAAATGACAGAACTTGTAACCCCCCCCCCCCCCACCACCACCACCACCGAAAGGCCTCCTCTCGCAATGCTTTTCAGCAGAGTTTTGAATCAGCAAGGGCAGCCGCTCACGCTGCACAAGCAGGTGATGATTAAAGGCTGACCTTACGCTTAATTAGTGGCAACTGGAAGATTTTATTGCCTGGCTATGAATCATGGGAGGGAAAAAAGCTGCCGCCAGGGAAATGTTACCTAAGTGATTAGGTGAGGGGTGTAAATCAATAGCGCCGTTGACCTGCGAATGGAGTGGCAGTGGAAAGGGGGGAGTGAGATGAAGATGGGGGGGGGGGGGGGAGTAAGGAATGAAAGAACATGATTAACATGAGTGACCCTCTCCTGTCTCAGGGATGTACACAGCAACGATACTTTTGAAGTGAGGAAGCTGAAGGCGTTCATTCTCTTTATTTTCCATCTGCAAGGAAACATCTGAGACTAATGAATATTATTTCAGAAGCAGGTGCTGTGCCAAGTATTTTGTTATGGCGAGGTTGCCTATTGTAAACTGGAAATGTTATTTTTCTGGGTAAGAAGGACATACTTTCAGGCTTGCAAGGTTTAGACATCGGGCCTTCCACTTTTTGTAAACTGAGGTCATCTCCAGCCCTCCTGCTGAGATAAAACAATTACTTTTAAACCGAGCGCTCCACAATGCTAAGAGAAGAGGCTCAAACCTCTCATTGATATCTGTAGCTTTAATTGGTTCTGCGGATGCAGTTTGTTTTCAGGCAGTTGTTGATGCTTCATTCCACTTCTCTTTAATTTGGAGGACCTCCTCTTAGCTTGTACCCAGGGTCAGGAGAACCATTAGTTATTGAAGAGGGGAAATCGATTGCCAAAGGAGTCCTTGAGAACGTCCAACCTGAGAATGGCTAAGCACAGCCTATTAGGCTCCTCGTGTTGATGGGTGTGCAGTGTGTCTCTGTCCCAAATGTTGTGCACAGTGAAGAACTCAGCGCATCTAATGATGCTCTTTATGCACACTCGGATTGGCCCGCTTACTTTTGCTGTCTCGCTCAGCCAACAGTCCCTTTGCAGCCAGCTTTCATCTACTCCATTTGTCCACAACC
This sequence comes from Valencia hispanica, assembly GCA_963556495.2. Lineage (NCBI taxonomy): Eukaryota > Metazoa > Chordata > Actinopteri > Cyprinodontiformes > Valenciidae > Valencia > Valencia hispanica. The sequence goes on along the minus strand of OY747719.1, from coordinate 15,272,356 downwards.
AGCCTATCACATGAAGCCGACTACCAGCTATCCAAACAAACTGTTAGCCTGATCAAGTTGCGGTAGCGCAAACAAATACAGTAACTGGTCGTCATGGTAAGGGTATGCACACTGTGACTTCTTTAAACTTTAATTGCTGTGCACCACAGTTGATTTTGAGCATCCCAGTTTGCCTGCTACAACTAAGGCAGCCCGTGCGCTGTGTAAGACGGCAGCAAGTACTCCAACCTTAATACAGCACCGTCACAGATCAGGCTTGATGAACCTGATGAATCACCTCATGATGGTATGCAATGCAGACTTGCATGACAGAAACAAGTTCTTCACAAAAGGCATGTTGCAACACCATCTGATTGAGATCATATTTTAGCTGCAGCTACCAGCCTAGGCTACCGTTAGGGAGGCTGAACAGTCGGAACAAACACCCAGTCTCAATACATCTCGAAGTGGACAGTAAGATGAATGAGGTGACAAATTATATTAAATTATAAATATATATATATATAAATTATATGGCATCAACTTTCTCTTGTAAAGAATGTTCAAAATGACTAAATGATTGGGGTTCATAAATAAATCTAACTCGATTTAGGTCTGAAAAATTTCCAAAGAGGCTTATTTTTTGCTCTAAACCTTAAGTTTCTTGATGTGTTGTCAGACACAGAGCCAGGAGGAAGTGATGCGTTTAGAGGAATTGTTGCTTTAGAAGGCAGAGGTCTGTTGTACATTAGCACGTGAGCAATAACACGTGCACAATTTAGATTGAACGCAAAGTGAGTGTGGCTGGGCTAAATAATCGCTACTTACTGGCTAAAAAAGCAATTCCCTCACTGACAAAAAAAACAAAACAAAAAAAACACAAGAGAATGAAGTTTATTATTGTGTGACCAGAATGAGAACCACCATTGTTTGCTTACGCAGTCCTCCATATCTTCTGGATTGTCTATTAGTCTTTTTGAAACATTTAGTTAACAAAGCATGTGTTTATATGGTTTGGTGCCACACCTCAACCCTTTTGACCTCATAGACAATGTGACATCCTAGTATCTGTTCCACATGAACTGTTTCTCATGTTTGCCCCCACAGCTGCCTCAGTGCGTTTTATTGGCATTTATGAGACAGATCAATATGAAATCAAAGGAAATTGTCCATGGTTTTTAAAATGTCAAACAAATAAAAATGTGAAATTTAACAGTATTTAAATTACAGCATTTGTATGCAGCCCCCCCCCCTCCCTTTGCTGAGTCATCTTTTGTGATGCTTTTTCTTACAAAATAGCTCAAGTTTAATCAGATTGGATTGAGAGAGAGTCTGTAAACATCAATTTTCAAGTCTTTCCCCAGATTCTTGACTGGATTAAGGTCTAGACATTGACTGGGACAGTCCCACATCATGATCATGAAAATGATCCGGCTGCTGTCAGTCACATGATGGCCATTGATCAATGCTTATCCTTAATGTGCTTCTGCCACCACTCCTTATGCCCCTTTTCCACTAGGGTCAGCTTGGCCCAGCACAGCCTGGTTGTTTTTCTACTGGCATCTCAGGAACGCGGCAGTGGGCGAGGATATGGGCAGGCTCAGCGTAGCAAAAGTTCCAGTAAAAATCATCACTCAGTTTTCTGTGACGTCCCTTCACATGCACACCGCCAGGCCAATCAGTGACTACCACTACGTAAGTAGGAGTGAGAGTGACATCATTTTACTGGACCAATCAGTCCATAGGTGGGCATGTTGGGTCGCCTCGGCCCGCTTCGGACTAAGCCAGAGGGAGTCCGAAAGAAGTGGTGGGCTCAGCCCAGACAAAGGTAGTGGAAACGCTTTAAATATGGGCTGACTCGACCCGGCCCGAGCCGACCCTAGTGGAAAAGGAGCAATAGTACTCCTGTATTATGATGTACACCCCTACTTATCGGCAGCCTCACACGCAATGCAAAGCAGCTGATTACCCTTTTCCACTAGGGCCGGCTCAGCCAGAACCGGGTCCGGTCCTCCCTTATTAAGCGTGTTTCCACTATCTTTTGTCTTACTTTTCGAGCAAGGCAGGATTTTAATTCATGATGGCGTAGTGTGTTAGTTACAGGCACCTTTCAAACAGGCCATGGAAAACGGTCATTTTCCGGACTTTGTCCGTTTGGCTTTTGAGTCTGGAAGCAATCTTCCGGACGAAGACCTAGTAACAAGAGCTGACTTTTTGCTGTATAGTGTTTGCGTTCAGATTATCAGGAAATGTTCCGGAAAAGCTGGAGGGGTGTGGGCAGTGAGGAACAGGGGAGGGGGCCAGGGAATGCTGTACACGCACACATTGATTATGTGAACGGCAGTGCATAAGAACACAGCTTCTTCATCGATGTCTCTTAAGCGTTTCCATGTGCGCACAATTGCACACATCACAAAGACGAGCACTGTGAGTAGATTTGCTGTTTCGTCGGCCATCTTTGCAATAATCCCTTTGTTTGGGGAAATGACATGTACGCCCGCCGCATTAAGTTTACGTCATATCCACATACAACCCCCCACTCCCCCCTACCCCCCAGACATTCATCAGGGTCCTCCGGTACATTTGTTGCTGTGTGAAAGCAGGCGAAAGGCAATGTTCCGGAAAAAAGTGGTGTATTTGAAAACACAACTCTGTAAAATGCTAACAAAATACATTAGCGTTTATGGATGTAACAAAAATGTCCCATGCTTTATTTTAAGTACATTTAATACGGAATCAGGTAAGACTTTAAAAGCCTGAAAAAGCTCATTTGTACTCATCTCCTCCACTAAATACAACACTTGTGAGTCAATTTAAATAAAATTCAATTTACTGAATCTGCTAGCAATTAAACACCAGTTCCTAATGCCCCATGAAAATTTAGCCTGGGCATTGGAAGTGTGAGTCTGTCAATTCAGGTGGAGACAAGTCCCGGGTGGCTCATTTCACTCTTACACACACACACACCTACACGTCCAGTTTTAATTGACTCTATTGAGCAGGAACAGCATGCTTTCTCATTGCTCCAGCACTAATTGGGTTCTGCGCCTTTACTTTTTACATGAAACACATTTTATGGAGCAATTTAAAGCATATAGTGCTGCATAATTAGAAAGAAATGAGGGAAGGAGTGGGATCTGTGCCATGACAACAGTGTGATGAAATGCCTTTTGTACACTTTGGTTGCCTGCATCCCCTCCAATGCAAAAAAAAAAAAAAGATCACAGAAAAACCATTTGTCTGGGGAAAAAAACGGAATGATTTTGGATGAAAAAGTTGTCACCTTTCACTACAATGCAAATATTAGTAGGTCTGGACAAGCAACGCTGGAAAATCTGTTTAAAGAAAGGATGCAAATGGGGTCATCTATAATTATTTTGGGGAACAGGTGAAAGGAAGGAAGCACATGAAGGCAAATACTGATTAGCTCTTTGGAACATATGCTGTTACTTTCATAAACTCATTTCAAATGACTTATTTGCCAGTCGTTGTTTTGACCCGTGTGTGTTGTGTAACTGTTCAAACACTGGGGCGAGGCCAGATGTTTGGCAGACATGTATGCACATCAATAAGCAGCACGCACGCACATGCTCGCGTACACGCAGACAGATGCTCACACAGATCTGCTAACAGACACACACACGGTCTCACTTGACATCCTTTGGGAGTTGCTTTGAAGGAGTCATTCTTTCTCTTCCCTGCTTGTTTTTATTTGTTCTGTCAACTCTGAGCCCGCCGTCGGCTCCCGAGCAAAACACTTCAGCCACTGGTGCAAATATTTAATGTCATGAATTGGAAGGAAATGTTCTTTCTGACACAAACTCAGAATGAAGACATACAGTATGTCTACCTTTAATAACTCAGCTGTACAGAAACTGTTGCCTTGTTTCCTCTGAGTGGTATGGCACCGGTCGGTACATTGTTTTTGCCTGTTTCCATTGTAAAAGCAGCCCATACCACACCATTCCTGGGCCCTCTTCAGTCCATAGGACGAACTGTACCATACAGTTAAGGCAGAGCTACAGGCATCAAACAACACAGCCCATTGATTGGAGGACAGAAAAATGTCGACAAGCAGAAGACATACGAATGTGTTAGGCATTTGGATTCAACTCCGCCTGCCCAGTGAGAGTACAACTGGTGGTGGAAATGCTTGCCTGAATACGCTGGATCACAGAATAGTGTACCGAACCGCACAAACCAATGCCATACAGTGGAAACTAGGCATTGTTGGTTTCTGTGTGGTTGTGTGCAGAGAAATGTTGTTTCCTTACCTTTTCCTTGGAGGATGTGACAAGCCTTCTCCTGGTTAAGGGGCACTCAAGAGGAGCTTAAAAGTTATTTGGTTAAACTCTCCTGAGGGGTAATCAGGCCACATCTAGCTCTCAATTTGATCTTTAAATTTGCCTGTTCCTTGTGTTCCTTCCTCGCAGTATCCGTTGATAACCTCCACCCCTGGACACTCTGAGCGGGGCATTTATTGGAGCATTTATTAGAAAATAGAATAAATGCAAAGATCACTGACAATCTCCCTCGAACCTGGGGCTTCATGCAAGCTCAGAACAGCCCAGAACTACACAGGGGGAACTGGTCAATAACCTGAAGAGAGCTGGGACCACAATAACAAAGGTTGCTATTAGTAACACACCAGGTCATCATGGATTAAAATCCTGCAGCACACAAAAAGTCCACCTGCTTAAGTCAGTGCATCCCCAGTCCGACGTTTGCAAGAGACCCTCTGAAAGATCCAGAGGAAGATTGGCAGAATGGCATCTGGTCAGGTGAGTCCAAAATAGAACTGTTTGGAGTGGGAAGAATGCAGAGTTCCATCCCAAAAACTGCATACTCACTGTGAAGCATGGGGGTGGAAACATTATGCTTTGGTGGTGCTGTTCTGCAAAGGGGGACAGGACGACTGATCCGTATTAGGGAAAGGATGAATGGGGCCATGTATCATGAGATTTAGGGCACTCCTTCCATCAGTGAGAGCATTGAAGACGTGTCTGGAACTTCCAGCATGACAATGATCCCAAACACAACGGGCAACGAAGGAGTGGCTACGTAAAAATGATTTCAAAGTCCTGGAGGGGCCTAGCCAGTTTCCAGACCTCAATCCAATAGAGAATCAGTGGAGGGAGTTGAAAGTCTGTGTTGCCTAGTGACAGCCCCAAAACATCACAGCCCTAGAGAAGATCTGAGAACTTCATTTGAAAATGGCCTTTTGTATTTTCTCAAGCTATCTTTCTTTCATTTGTCTGGTGATCTTAAAGATTTTACACACAAAAACATAGAAAAGATCTTTTTCACAGCACAGTACTTGTTATTTTTGGCAGACTGACGTTGTTACACACAAGCAGCAGGACTGAAAACCAAAAGAAAAATACAAAAATCTGGAGTGGATTTGCATTGCAGGGCTCGTTATTCTAGGAAAACTCACCAACTTGGATCTACTCTATTCTTTGTCAAGTTTGTACAATGAAACATTTGCTTAAGTGCAAACATTATTTAACTCTTTCCTACATTTGGCAATTATTCTCCCATTACTGTGTTATTGATATTTAAGAATGCATTATTGTAGTCTCTATTGTAGGCGGTCACACCTATAATCTGCTAGTTTGTGGAAGAGATTGGTCTGGAACAGCTAGCTGCGGCTGTAGAAAAATTGTTTGGCGCCTGGCAAGACTAATTCTACCATTATTTGTAATCTCTCTGGAATCTTGCTACCTCACAAAGTAGCAAGAAGGAAAACCTGGAAGGCAGCCTGTAGCCGACTGCTCTTTAGTGCATGCAAGAGGTATTCAGCCAGACTAACATGCCAACAAGTCTGGTTGAAGTAACTAATTCCTGTTACAGCAAATAGCCAGAGGTAGGCTTTGTTTTTTTACAGCAACAGGATAGCTACAATAAAAACACAGCAGATTCATCATTACTGACTCTCCACTGATAGATTTTACAAAGAATGTTTTGGCCATTCAGGACTTGCTGTGTGCATAGCAGATATGCACTTAACATTAAGGTCACAAACAGATACCATGACATTTTCCTTCAGGATTTTCTGCTGGACAGAGCAGAATCCAGGGTCCTGAAGCTACAAAGCAGCACTGCCGTCATCTTTGACTATTGGTATTTTCTTAAAATGTTTGTTTACGTCAGATGTAAAAGGACACACACTTTCTAAAAAGTTCTGCTTTTGTATCATCGGTCCACAAAATATTTCCCCAAAAGTCCTCGCTCTCTTCAAGATGTTTTTGGCAAACGTAAGATGGATCTTTGTGTTCTTTGTTGTCTGCAGGGTTTTTTGTCCACTCATTTATCTATTCTATCTGCCATTTTTGCCCAGTCTCTGTTGAATCTCGAACAATGGCTTTAGAAATTGCTTTCTAATATTTTCCAGTAGAAGTTGGTGACTTTGTTTCTCATCTATTCATGAATTTCTTTATATCTGCCAAAAACTCAGGACTTTGATGGTCACGATTAGAACACCAGGCAGAAATGGATGGTAAAAGGATTTTTATTTAACCAGTTCTGGGACAATGGAAGGACAATCCCAGCTTTGTCTCCCCACTCCTCAACCAGACTCTGATCAGGTTAGAATGAGAACATCAATGACCAGGGTGTAATTCTCAGAATAATATTGTTGAATAAAATTATAATTACCCAGAAAGATCTTCTCCTCCCTTGTAAAATCTCCTTGTAGCCTGAAGGTGCAGATTGTGAACAGATAGGGCCAGCAGGTGAGTACTGAGGGACAGGAGAGGAAATCCAAGAAGTCAAAGAGAGTCTGGGTAGCGAAGTGAAGTATTCAAGCTCTGAGAGTCCAAACAATGTAAAACTATTATAGCTCCAAAACTCCATTTAGGTTCTCTTGGGATTAAAATTGTGTTAGAAATAATTTATTGATGATATAGTGGGAAGGTCCTGGGTCAGCTCAGAGAGGCAGAATCCAAAAGTCAAAATAGAGATTCGGTCGGTTAGGCATTAGTCACACTAGGGTCTTAAACAGAGATGGCAGAGTGGTGGACTTAGTTGACTAGACAAAGAGGTACGAGAGGACAGGCAATGGTTCAGGATGAAAAAGGCAACAGGGCAACTTGGTCCAACGAGGGTTAAGCAGGGATTGAAGTCATTAAATCAGAAACTGGTTCATACACTTTTTCATGGAAATACTGCTGGAACACCGGAATACTGTGGAAAAGCAAAGAAGACGATCTGGCACTGTAGGGGAGACTGAGGAGGGTATTAATACTGATGGAACAGGTGAGTTACATAATGAGATGATTGAGCTCCGCTGAGTCACAACCATGACACTATCAGGCATAATGTGTTGCATTTTGAGATCTTTTATCCTACTGCATGTTGTCAGACCGGTTATTTTCTTTGTCGTACGGATCTAGCAGAAATCAGGCCTGGGTATGGCTTATGAAACTGAACAGAAAAAAGTGGTTAATCACAGTTTGATTATTTAAGAAGAAAGCATTAATATTTCCACATTCTCGTGTTGGATAACTTTTTTTTCTTTAATAATCAAATTATCATTAGTGAACCAATTATTTTCATTTACTCAGGTTATCTTGCAAAAACAGAAGAAGGGGTGGGGGTGGTGTGCACTTTTTTTTTTTTTTTTTTGTACAGCGCCTCAAAAAGACAAACCTTTAAATACCCCTTGACTACATCACTTCAAGCATCTCAGTAACCCAGCCGGGCCCATTTTCTTTGATGATCTCCAGCATATCATGTTCCATAAATAACATGTCCATGTTTATTAACCTCTTATGACTCTCATGAAGCACTTCAATACAAAGAGCACTGGATATTATGGCAGTTATCCGAGACTTGTGTTCTCCCGGTTGTTCCACGCTGCCACGGTTGCATCTGGTTTCTCTCAGGTTAAATTCAGTTCGTGTCTTCATTCACCCTCAGAAACTCCCCTGCAGCGCAGAGGTCCTCAAAAAGCTCATGTATCAGCATCCTCTGCTCATTTCAGCCAGAAGATCACATGTAAAAAGCTGGGAAAAAAACAAATAAAGCGAGCTTGGGAAGTCCGGTTCGCTGGGATCCTGAGTGATTCCTTCTGCCTCCAGACACTTTACATCAGACATTCAGTTTTACAGTCGAGGCAAAGTGGGAGATGGGAGCTGGATTTGTTTTTTGACAGTAAAAATGTTTGACGACATCCACTTGAAATAACTGAAATTCTCTTACAAAAGACTCATTCTCTATTTTCTTCTCTTGCTTTACAGCACATTTGTTCTTTATTACACATCAGAATCTCTGCTTAAAAAAAAAATCCAGATGATGTAACATGTCCATTTCAAAACTCTGTGCATATCAACTGGGATTACTTTGTGTCTTTTACCGTCAAAGCAAAAATACTGCTTGGATTTAGCACATACTCTAATGATTAATATGTCAAAACACACTAAAGATCAGTTACTTACGTTTTTATAGAATCAGTCATAATTCATTTTATTGTTGTATAAATAGTATATTACCTTCTTGTAGAATCTCTACAGTATGCATCAAAGCACCCTTAAAGGGATACTCCAGATTAAAAAACAAAACAAAAGAGTAGCTCAATGAGGTTGTTGTCAGCACTCAAGGTCTTTCTTTCAGTAGATACTGCAGCAAGGCAGCTTCTAAAGCAATTTTATTTTTTTATTTTTTTGTTGCCTCTTTAAGAAAACGTACAATTCGGGGGTAATCAGGTAGAAGATCAGGTTTGTCTACAGACTCTTGCATTTACATTTTGACTAGTTTAATTATCAGGTTCAAAACGAAAGGTACTAATATCAGGCCCAGAGACTGCAAACCAAAGTTAGCCTTTTGTGTAGGTTGCCATGGTATTTATTTTTACTGATGTACAGTACCGTTTTAAATCAATCTGCTGAAAAACATTAAACTGAAAAGTGATGCAGGTTAAAAAAATAAAATAGTGAACTCTTGATCTCACGCCTGGTACACATGTATATGTACATAGAAAGGGTGTCACAAAAAAGGCAGATTTGACCTTGAAATATGCAACTTATGGGATGTAAAAATGCTAAGTGGTTTAATAAAAAGACTGTTTACTGGGATCCCCCCAACAAAGCCAGAGCCCCCCCAGCTCTGGTGCTGGGTCTGCTTAAACTACAATAAAAATATAAATCTTTTTACAATGTTTGCTTTTGCATCAAACTGACTTAAGGAGAGAGTTAAAAAAAAGCCCAAATCTTATGTATATTTTTACTAAACAGCATTTTATTCTATTAAAAAAAATGTATATCAATCACTATTTCTAATTATTTTAAACTGTTGCTCATTTAGGAAAGTATTTTAGTATAGTATTTAACAGTGTAAAAAAAATTCTTGTGAGTAGAATCTTTTTATTTTGTTTTAGGATATAGCTAACTTAAAGTTCAAGTCATGTAGAAAAACTGAATGAAAACGTCTATCAAGATGGTGGTAGCTGTAAAACATTGTATTTTCTTATGACCTTGAGCTGGTCATTAAAAAAAAAGTTTGAAAATGATTGTTTTAGCTCTTGGACAACAGTTTAGTCTGTGATGTCTGCAGGATCTAAATATATTCTTGTATTGTTATGTAAAAGTGGAAAATATATCACAAACATAACCATAATTGCAATGGTTCTGTGAGACACTCAAAAGAAAAATTACCATAAGGGATTTTTAAAATTTGTTTTGCTGCAAATGGCTTCCAAAGTGTTTTCTTTTTTTTTTTTTTTTTTGCACACTTCTTCTGGGCCGTTCCTCTTTGAAAATTCGAGAGGCTGTGGAGTTCACGACCGAATAAATGAGTCTTGGCACCAATGTGAATGCAAATTAATCAGAAGTGGGAAATCCTAGCAGATGATTAGATGGGTTAAATCCATTGATGCGTCTGTTACGCAATTTATTATGCAGAGACCAAGGATATTCCCAGTTAAAGCGAAAGAGATATACGACTTTTCAGCAAGGCTCATAATTCATTTTTTTATAATGTGCCACACAAAACAACTGCATGTACTGTATTTGGCATTTATTAATCACATTAGCTATGTGGGAAAAGAAGGATATCTCACCATTGAATTATGCAGAAATAGTTGGCAAGGCGCACTGCCTTCCTGATTTAAGATTTGGAAAACAATTCTAGCATCCAATAGTTTTGTCTTAAAAAAATATTGTTGTCCAATTTTTAGGATTAGTGAATAGATTGTGAGCAAGGTCTGGACTGCTTTCCAGGCTCTGCGAAGGGATTTCTTTAAATTTTATTTATTAGACTGCATAAATCATAGTTGATTTTAGTCTTTTTCGGGATTTACAGTAAATAGTAAAAAAAATTATAAAATATTTAGTCGCCGGATACTAACACTCCTCCTTTGTAGAATTGCAATGCCTCTCTGCGTTTTATACAGAAGGTGACAAACAGCTTTATTGTACAGACATGATCATGCAATTTCAGTAAGTTGTGAATGTGAATACAGCATTAGCCTTGGAATCAGCTTTGAATGCCTGTCTGGTACCTCAAGCGAGAGAAAGAACATGCACGACTCTGAGAGGCAATAACAGGTCAGATTTCCCCGAAGGTTCTGACACAGGCACGGAAATTAATTGCACTGCTCTGAAGATGAATAAAGGCATTTGTGCTATGATTAAGTAAGCCTGAGCACTCTCCTCCCTGCAGGCCTGAACCAACATTCTCTAAGCCCATACAGCAGCGCCTGCCCGCTCTGATGGACTCTGCTTCCACCGGAGCCGCACAGCCTGACAGGAAACAGAATGCCTACACGCAACACATTTGTGTATCTCTCTGGACAGAGGAACGCTCCCACGCATGCTGGCTCAAAACTCCCAAAACCACACGCAGGCAAAAGACTCCCCATGCTCAGAAATGTGGATTAAAGTTAATGCAAAAGCAAATACGGGCCTGCCGCTTGTCAAACAACGTGAGGGGTAAGAGAATGCGAGCTACGTATGAAAAAAAAACGTGCACAGCGGAGAGAGAGGAGCCAGGGCGCCCTGAATGAGGCTGTCAGCGACGAGCCCTGATAAGAGCATGTGTGCGATACTGTATGCCAGATCTGACTGGCTGTCAGAGGGAATGGAGCTGTCATGTGATTTTAATCGTTACCTTGGGTGACAACTGGGTAGTGGAGCTTTGCTGCATCTGGGAGTAATAAACTGTGAGAAAGATAGGAGCACTATCGGGGAGTTTGGGAGGGGGAGATGTTGTCAGGACGTTATGAACAGGGGCTTTAAATTTACGACAGGAATATGTTTGGAAATAACATTTACAGAGCCTTGCTTGAAGTATTCCTACCTCTTGAACCTTTCCAAACGTTGTCACGTCACGGACACAACTTCAGTGTATTTCACTGGGATTTTATGATAGAGCAACACAACGTACTGCATAACTATCAAGTGGACGGAAAAGGATTCTTTGTATTCAGCCCCCTTTATTCTGATTCCTCTAACAAATAGATGCCCTCTGAGGTTCTGTACTGGATTTTATTTAAACATTCAATCTGTATGTAATCTAATCTCAGTATAAATCCATCTGTTCTGTGAAGGCCTCAGAGGTTTATTGGAGAACATTAGAGAACACACAGCATCATAAAGACCAAGGAACACAGCAGACAGGTCAGGGAGTAAGTTGTGAAGTTTTATCAGTTAGCATTCCTATGTCCCACGTGCGAGACGTTGCCTACTTCCGGGTTTAAATCCGCCGATCTTCTCAACCATCTTCTATGTACATATAAATACTGTATTTAATATGATTTGAAATCTAAGAGTCTTGTGATCAGTCTTGATCATCAAGAGTGTTGATGCCAATCTAGGATACAATAATAACTGTAGACACAGCGAGCGCTTTTGGCAAATCACCCCCGAAAGAAATCTGTCCGACTCACCGTTCATTGCATCATACAAGTGACAAAACAGTGCCATCTTGAACAAAAATGTTTTTTTCACATCCAGAAGTCCGATTGAAGTCCTCCAAAACAATAGTTAGTCTACAACAAGTCTAAAGCCCATAAAAAGCAAAAATCCACTGTGGAAAAACTGTATTTCAGGTACTGTATTTTTTTAGTTCCTCCTCCACATCTGTTTCCAATGTGATAACTTCCGCTAATATGCTAACAAAAGCCTACAAATTTCACTGCGTATGCCTGGAAGTGTAAGCTAAGATTGACCACCAGAATTCTGACGATTGACTTATCGAACAGCCAGTGAAATACTGTTAACACAGGTATCTCACATGGTGGGGTGGGCTTTATCAATGGACTTGTAAATAGCAAACGTAAAAAGAACCGTGACATAGATGTTATAGTATTGTGCACAGTTACATGCCAGTAAGACATCCTTTTGGCTACTTGTCAAAACACCCCTTTTAAACAAAACACAACATTGAGACCTCCTGACCTTTGGTTAGAAGAATATGTGGACAATAATAATTTCTTGGTTTATTGCTGTCACATCACACTGTGTTTCAGGTCAGCACGCCATTTTAAAGCCACTTTTAGGGTGTGTATTTTTAGAAGATAAATAGGCAGAAATAAAGTTTTAAAATCATATTACTTGGTAACAATAACACTTAGACATTCTCACTATTCTGGGGGAAACTTCAGAGAGTTTCCCCCTAAGCCCGTTCTAAAACCCAGTTCTTGGAGTGATTCAGATTTCTCTGTAATTATTTTAGATTAGATGACGGCTGATCTTGGCAACTGGTGATAACCCAAGTTTTAATCTATAGCTGTCCAGGTAACATTGCTCCAGGTCCAATCTGGTCTTTATGTAGGAATGCGTAGAGGACATCTAGTTGAAACAAAGTAAGGGACACGGCAAACATGAAAAACAAGGTGCCTTGGTTAGATGTGACCAAAACTGAGTTTCTTGACCTGTGTGATGGTAAATTAACAAATCAAATCATCCTGAACCAGGCCCGGCACAAAAAAACGAGCAAATCAAGCACAAGCAGGAACTATGCTAATCACCAGTCTTAAAAGTGCAACCTTGAGTGGCATTCTGGTTCACACTCCATCCCAGTCGGTGGCTGTAATGCATCTGTAATGCAATTGCTGTTTCCCAGCTGCCAGTAAACATTGCAAATAAGAAGAGAAAGGGTGCTGTGTTATTTTTAGGCTAATATGAGCATGCCAATGGTATCTATGATGAAAGCTTTGTGAGAAATACACACAAAGATGGAAATTACCAAGGTTTTCAGAGGCAGATCATGTTACGTTTTGGATGTAAGGCTTGTTGAGGACTAGCTATTTTACTGGAAGACAATAATTGGTCCCTTGTGGATGTTAAAAGACCTTCTTTGTATACTCTGTTCTGTCAATAACATGAAGCTTTGAACGGTGAGTTGCACATTATCTTGCTCTGAGTGGTTTGACTCAAGCGTTTACTGTGTCTATAGTTATGATTAAATCCTTGATTAGCATACATCATTGGAATTTCAGGAATCATGGCTTTCCAATTATGTATAATATGTATATGTACATAGGAAGGGTGAAAACAACTTGAGACCGGTGCAGTGGTTCACTTTTTAACAGGACAATGGCCCTAAACATACAGTCAGAGCTATGGTGTAAATGGTGTAAATCAAAGTATATTTATGTGTCATTTTCATGTCTAGTCAAAGTCCGGTGGCAAGTTTCTCTTACAGACACTCTCCTGTTAATCTAACTGAGTAGGGAGTTCTGTCTAGATGTGCAACTCTAAAGCTGCTCTCAAGCACGGGATAAGAAGTCAGAATTAGGCAAAAAGTGGAGATAAACACTCACTAAACTGCGTTGTAGTGAGTCATTTCTTCCACAAGCTGTCAGGAAACTGGAGCTTTTACAATGGTTCTCCCTCTTATGCCCTGAAGCTGTTTGGATTGCTTTGTTTTCATAGTTTGGCATCTTTCTTACCTGGATCAGCGTCAAATCCTTTGAGCCTGAGAGATTTGCTTTGTGTTCTGAATGCTGTACCTCTGATCGGTCCGGTCACCCCAACATGGAACCCTGCAGCCCACTGCTTTCTGAGCAGCTCCTAACTTGTCCAGGTTTACCGTGTTTGTGTTCAGCTAATCCTTTTGACAAACACGGTTGCACTTTTCCACATCTTTTTTTTTTTTTACTGTTAGACAAACAGTTTTTGGGGATGGGAGGGAAGTCTTGGCAAAACAGAGAACAGTTTCTAATTATCCATGCTTTCCAACCCTACTATTTCAGTGAGAGAAAAAGAAATACGAAGGTTTTCAGGTTATCTGAAAGGAAATCTAAAAGCCCTGCCTTTACCCCAAACTGCACTCTGACTAAGAGCACTAACATTTAAAGACGCCCGCTGTAACTTCATGTATTTGTAGCTTTTTAAAAGTGCTCCTGTTCAGCAGTTCCTTTTCTTAAAAAGCCGTTTAGATATTCAGATTGTTCTACCTTTTGAATTATTCGATTGATCCCCTCCACTGGGTCCCTTCTTGACTTCAATGGCCTCACTGTGAGGATCTCATCAACTATTGTTATTCCAGACGCTGTTGGGACACAGTCGCAGTGACCAATCAGATTTCCTCACTATCCTTGGAAGGCTCCAGTTTTAACATATCAAAGTTCAAAGGCTCATGCAATTGCATGTAGGCAGAGTCATTACTGGTGAAAACTCCTACAAGTAATATTCATGGACTAACTTGAGTGTCAGATCAAAGGCTTGTAAGATCAATGTAACTGAATTATGATTTTGATTTTTAAAGAACATCTAAAGGCCACATGTAGTGTGAAAGTTGTTCAGGTCTTAAACACACTTTGGTCATGACTGTAACATCAAAGAAAGTATGATATTTAGGCCCTGATTTTTCAAAGGTTTGAGCTTGTTAAAACGTGCGCAAACCTGACAGCGGGCGCAAAAATATGCAGCAGGTGATTTACTGAGCAGGCGCAGGGAGGACTGCGCCGGTTAAACGCCCAGCAAGATACGTGGAATCCATTTATCGCTTTTGGCCTTGATGAATATTTTAAATATTATGTCTGAAGGCTCAAATACTGAGGGGAGAACATGTAAATAAGTAGGAGTTCCACGCGCGTTGTGATATATCAAACATGAAACTGTTTGCGCCGGCTGTTTTTGCACCTATCTTTACCGCCTCTGAAAGGCATGTCTTAACTTTGCGCCACCACGATTCAACATGAGTTTAGTACTGACAAACGAAAAATATCATTCACTCACATTCTAACCTAATAGTAATTAAGAGATCACATTTCTCCTGTTTTAGCTTCCCTTCATTGGCTCCCTGTTAAATCCAGAATAGAATTTAAGATCCTTCTTCTTACATACAAAGCCCTTAATAATCAAGCTCCATCATACATCAGAGATCTAATTGTTCCATATGTTCCCAACAGAGCACTTCGCTCTCAGACTGCAGGTTTACTTGTAGTTCCTAGGATTTCTAAAAGTAGAATGGGAGGCAGATCTTTTAGTTATCAGGCTCCTCTCCTGTGGAACCAGCTCCCAGCTTTAGTCCGTGAGGCAGACACTCTGTTTACTTTTAAGGCCAGGCTTAAAACTTTCCTTTTTGATAAAGCTTATAGTTAGAGTGGCTAAGGTCATCCTGAGCTATCTCTGTAGTTATGCTGCTATAGGCTTAGACTGCTGGAGGACAGACTTACCAATTTTCTTCACTCTGCTACTTCCTTTCCTCCTACTACTCTCCAGTTGTATTACAGTACATTCTGTATTTCGACTGTTAACTTTGTGTTCACTCAGTGTTTTTCTCTCCATAGAAGATATACCTGGTCTGGTATCCTGCTTGGCTGTAATGCCCTGTTGGACAGGGGGCATCGACTGGGATGATCCTCCCAGTAACTGAACATCCACTGTGTCCTGTTATCAACTTTTAACTTTCTGTAACATATAAAGTTCTCTTATATCAGATCTTCCGTTCCTTCTGTGTTTCTGCTCTGTCTTCTCAAACCCCCAGAAGGTCGTGGCAGATGGCCCCTCCTACTGAGCCTGGTCCTGTTGGAGGTTTCTTCCTGTTAAAGGGGAGTTTTTCCTCTCCACCGTCGCTACATGATTGCTCAGTCAGAAATATGGCGCCTGCATGGAGCACGGAGCGGTGCATATAGACTGCATGCATTAGGTTTAAAAATTACAAACAAAAAAGAACATTCGGACATTCTAGCCTAATAGGAATTAACTCTCTAACATCATAAACTTAACAGGGATGTCATTGTTTTCTTTTTTTTGCCAAAGACTAATCGTGAATCCACTGCACCTTTTCATCCTCTTGCTGGCTGTGGCGCAGTGCATGGGGCAGAAAGGCTGACACACACAGCAGAGGACGCCTGGTCTGCCTGGCCACCAAATCCTTCTGTTGCCTTATTTAAAAAATGACCTTCAGTTTACCATAGCTTTTGTTCTCAACTGAACCTGACGCTCCTGAGTCTGAGGCTCTGATCCTCAACCAGAAAAGGTAAATAGTTACCATCTAGTCAGAGGTTAATGTCTGTTTCTACCAGAGGAGTTTAAGTATCTCATGTCTTGTTGATCAATGATGGTAACATGGAGTTGGGGATAGGTGGGTGAATTGGGAACTCATTGGCAGTAAGGTAGGTTAGGTTGTCTTCTGGTCTGTTGTGGTGAAGAAAGAGCACCGCCGCAAAGTGAAGCTCTTGATTTACCAGTTTGTCTCCTGTGGTCATGGGATGAGGATCATGGCCTAAAGAACAAGATCTTGGATGCTAAAAGTAGTTTTTTCAAACTTTGTTATAAAAGGAAGCTCAAAGTAGAGCCACCACTCCTCCTTATCAACTGGTGTCAGTTAAAGGGGCTTAAGAATCTGATCAGGAGGTTTCCTGGGAAAGTCTTGTGATTCCCCATAATGATCTGGAGAGTGTTAGTTGAGAGAGGCATGTTTAAGTCTGACCTTTGTCTAGACTCATGATGGACATGAGTGTAATGTTATTTCAGGGTTTATATAGGAATAATTAGATGATCTAATTTTATTATACATTTGTATACATTTTACTGTCTACAAAACAAGACTAGGATGCCATAGTTAAAATGTATTGTGAATCTTATTTAATTTAGTCAATCATACAACAATACTCAATCATATACCGTACATACATTCAACTAAATCTTTTAACAAGTTTTAGTGAAGATTCTAGAATATTATTTAACTTGGCCCTGACTCTGACTCTGGCCAGTGACTGTGATAACTAATTGCATTTAAGGTTCAAAGATCTAAGGAGGAGATTTGTAGATTATAAAAGCCTGGAAAGTCTATTTGACTTTTGTATTTGAGTACAATAACAAGATGTATGTTTGAAGGAGTTATGGTGAGGTTTACCAGCAGTAGAACATGGTACCAGCTCTAAAGCATGGCATTATCAGTATCGTGCCATCGGGTTGTGTTGTTGGTAGTTGTTCTTTTGCACTGTGCAAAGTGGATGGAATATTAGAGAAGGAGGACTACCTCCACGTCCTTAGCTTAAACTTGAGTCCGTTTGGGTATCCCAGTGAGACAATAATCCCAAAAACTGGTTTTGAAATGGAAAAAGCAGGCTACATTATGTTTAAGAATGTCCTCCCCAAACTCTCGACGTTCTCCCTTTTGAACATTTGTAGCCAAGCCAAGACAGTCTGTCTTTAAATGAACTCTACCAATTCTGCCAATAAGGCTAGTGGATTATCAGGCTAGAGATATATCAAAAGCCCATGGTCAAGAGGCAACTTGCAAAGGGACATTGCTTTTTTAGAGATGTGTTTTTATATTTCTGTCTACATGTGTACAGTTATAATGGCTAGAGAACGAAAGCCCCAATAAAATCAAACTTGTGCAACAATTCTTGTTTTTAAGATTGATTGAAGCTGCATGTTTTTTTTTACCAGTGATGAATCTGGAATCTGGTTCTAAAAATACAGTGGACCCCCAATATTCACAGGGGTTAGGGACCACAACCGCGCCTGAATGGCTGAAATCCATTATTATGCAAACAATTTGCAATTATGTTCCACAGAAAAACCACCAAAAAAGGTGAATCTGTGAACACTGGACTGCAAATGAGTGGAGGTGTAATTATAAGTTTATGTAAACTTCAGACTGGAACTATTTAACAGCATTGCCACTTTGAAGTTCACCATGCAAGGCAGTCATCAAACCATCACTCAGAGCCACTAGCATACAAGTGAAACTTGTAAAATTAGAATACCTGGCAAAAGTCCATTAATTTCAGGAATCCAACATTAAAGGTGAAACTATTTGTTTGTTATAATTTTGATTATTATTCCTCACAACTTATGAATACCCCAAAGGCTTGAAATATTTCACTTTGCATCTAATGAGTCTATATCATATATTAGTTTCAACTTTCAGAGTTGAATTAATGAAATAAACGTTTGCAAGATATTCAAATTTTTCGAGTTTCACCTGTAGCTAATACCACATCAGCATGAAGAAACTACCTGTTACTTCCATCCTGGAGGAGTAGAACAGCAAAGAAAGTTGAAATTGCTCAGTTTTAGAGCAATTTTCAGTGAGATCAAAGGAACCATACAGAATATCCAGTGTTTTTTGTTTTTGTTTTTTTTGTTGGCCAAAGGCCTTTCATGATGTGTTAAGAAGGAGAATATATTTATCTTTTAAAAAGTGTGCAGATTCAAGGTCCTTTCAAATATGCGTCCAACTGTGACTCGGTTTTTATATTGTACCCATTTCTAAAGGCGATAATATGATCATTGATGATGATAATAAAACTGTTGCAAGTCAGGATGACATTTTCTGATACAATTACTTTGAGTTGCAAAGTCTTGTTATGTTGTAACCCAAGTAGAGGCAAAATGACATGTCAGTACATCTATCCACAAACAATCCCAAAATGTGAGGTAACTTGATTTTCTTTTTTAAATGTTTGAAATGCTCCATTTCTACTGTCTCTCCTTTTGGCTCTCTACCGTGCATTTCAGGTGGAGCAGGTCATTCAACCGTGACTGCAGCCTGAGAGAAAGCTGCTGTGTTTCTCTTCGCCTGATGTTGTTGGGGGAACTAGAATAGAAAGAAAGTAAAAATACATACTTGAGTGTCAAGTCTGTATAACCAGACAATAAGATAGTTATCGAGAACAACGGGGTTTGGGAGAAAAATTAAACATGTTTTATGTGGAATATGTAGAAAACAAAACTTAGACAACGAAGGCCAGAACCAAAACAGTAAGTTATGATGTGTTGGCAGATTTTTTTTCTCTGCCAACCTGGGATGAGACGTTATCCTGATTGCATTATGATTGGAACCATAAAAGTGCCCTTTACAAGGTTGAGCCATCATAGAGGGAACACCTCGAGGTGAAGCTGGAGTGGAGACACTTCATCCGTCAGAGGCCTGTCACCACGTCCCTGTGATTCATGGCAGCCATTTTGGGTCAGAAATCTCTTCACAAATCAGTCCGCTGTGAAAAAGATGCTGACACGTTCGTCCATAGACAGACAGTGTGAGGGAAATCTTGTTGTGTGTCAGAGTCTTGGAGATGACGGGCAGGTTCGAAGCTGCTACAGCTGATGTGCACTCAATTCCTTGAAGTTAGCTTCTGCTACATCCCTGCTATTCTTTAATAATAAAGAACCAGATGAAAAACAGCATCCATATTTGTCGGATTTATCTCCATGTTCATTACCTTGAAAAACAATTGCCACACAGACAAGTTTCAGCCCAGCAACAAGGGACGAAAAAAGCCTCTTAACATGCCCCAAGATTTGAAGTTGCTCTTCCTTGCCCAAAACTCCCCTCGTATTATAACTCTGGAGGAGCTGCAGTCATTCACAGCTTAGGTGTTTATCTGTCAACACGACTAGTTGTGTAGGGAAAATTTGGCCTTCATGAAAAAGTTAGAAAGAGAAAGCATTTCTTATAAATGTGAGGCAGGAAACATTCAGAAAAGGGTCACTGGTCAGCCATGACAGTAAACCAGTAAAGTAAAACTCTGCAGCTCACCTTGAGCACACCACCTCTATTATAAAACATGGCGGTGGCATCATGGTGAGGTGGGACTGCTTTTCTTTAGCAAGAAACGGGAAGCAGGTCACTGTTAATAGGGAGATATTGTAGATGGAGCTTAACACTGGACGATACCGGAAGAAAACCAGTTAGACGCTCCAAGAAACTTGAGACTTAAGTGGAGGTTTTCCAGTAGGAGAACAACCTATTCCAATCATCATTGCCATATGTTAGTATGGCACAATTCCTGCTCAGCAAACGAACCAATAGCATTCAATTACTCGTTTCCCAAAAATAAACAGACTTAAATAATCTCATCTGGCTCCATGGTAAAGCATTTGTGGCTGCAACTTTTGTAGGGGCTTTTTCTGGGCTTTATTTGTGTTTTAAAGCACAAAAATGGTTAAACAATGTGTCACGTACAAAAGTGATACATGGTCTCCCAAGATGAGCAAAGGCATTTCTGTCAAGTTCGCTAATTAAAAGGGCCCATTACTTTATTTATGCAGTAAATAAAGTCAAATGATTTCATTAAACAAAAGAACAAGGCACATGTACCAGGGGGACCAGGAAGTGAAACAAAGGGGAGCACAGAAACCAAAACAGGGAAGTTAGACGACAGACCAGCGAGTATAGAGTGAATGAGAGCTGAATTTATACTGAGGGAATGAGGAAGTGACAGAGAAGACCAGGGACTAATTAGCGGTTGCAGGTGAGAGGGAAAACACAGGTGGAATCAAATAGTAACTGGGACAGAGGGGAAAAAGTGGCAAGGAGACAACAGGAAAGAAACAGACAAGAGACGAAACAGAAAACAAACCTAAACCAGAAAATAACTAAAGATAACATATCTAATAAGGAATCTAAGGGGGAACTAAAGGAAACACTGGAGAACAGAAGGAAACTGGAGGAAGAAATAAATCAGGAAACTATCTAAAGAGAAATAAACTAAGGAAACACAAATGAGAAGGTGGACACGAACAAAAAGGTGAAAACATCTAAGAGCAGGAAGGGAATAACTATGAAAATAAGGAAGTGCCAGAAAATAATACCATGGAATAAATTAAAATGATAATAAAACCAAATAAGGAAAAGAACTAACTTCAAACACAAAAACCTAAGAACTATGACAGTTTCTTTTATTTTGTTTCCCTAACATAAACAAAACATGGACAAATGTCTCCATTGGATAAAGCTGTGTGACAGATCACACAGTCATTTCAACATGACAGCTATAAACAAGACAACACGTTTGTAGACATTCTTGGGAAAACAACGGTTTTGTATAATCTTAGCAATCGGGTCATATAAGCTAATATCAATCACATAAAGCCTAGCGGTAATGAGCTTTCTGAAGCTAGACACCTAGCAGGCTATCGTTATGCTAGCTGATGGTAAATCAGTTTAACACATTTCCCTGCTGTACATAAACAATGCTGGTCTTCAATGATGTTTCTCTCGTCAAAGACGGTCTAATTTCAGTTTATTGTTTCAAATACTTCCACAATTTTGTCCATGGCTCTCCAAGACATAATGCCGACCTTTCTGAAGGCTCCTCGAAGATATTGTCGCCTCCAAAAGTTGTCGAGAGCCTCTTAAGGAAATGTTTCGGCAGTGACCGCTCTCATTGTACTTTGCACTGCACATCGCTTTAAACACATCGTCACAGCGATTACATGTCTCAAATGGAACTAAAAATAGAGCAATTATGGAAGAAAACCTGTTAGAGGCTGCAAAAGACTTGAGTCTGGTGCAGTGGTTCCCTTTTCAGCAGGGCAATTGTGCTAAGCATACATTAAGGGACTACAATGGAATGGTTTGGATCGTATTAGGTTAATGTGTTAGAACGGCCCGGTCAAAGTCCAGATCTAAATCCAACTGAGAAACTGTGGCAAGACGGGTGCTTACGGATGCCATCTATCCAATCTAATTGAGCTTGAGCTTTTTCTCAAAGAAATGTCTCAAATATTTCAGTTTCTTAATGATCAAAGCTGGTAGATGCATACCTTAAGATACAAAAGATTTCTCTCCCAAGTGTGTGGCAGCCATTTTGGGTCAGAAATCCAGACATGTTTGTTTGGAGAATTCTTGATGTGAATCAGAGACATAGGGATGGCAAAAAATTCGTTCAAACGCTCTCACAACAAACGCTCTCATAATCTGCTGCGTCCCTGGCACTATTTAACAAGTCAGAACTAGAAGACAAAAGCCATTCATGTTTGTTGTGTTTACCTCCGTGTTCATTGCCTTAGAACTTTGAAAGCTAACTACATTACCATCAGGTTGCAGTACAGTAAACAATTATTTATAGGGGAGGAAACAAAGGATAGAAACAAAGTATCTGGCAACACTAAATTATTTTCCAATTCCCAATTTTGTTTTTGCCAGTACTCGAGATTTCAAGTGCACCTCTTTGCCTCGGCTTCTCCCCAACCTCCACTCACGTTTTGAAATGTACCACTGGCAGAATAATGGAGAATTACCCTGTCTATATAAAGCTCCTGAAGTCAGGAGGTGCACTGCTGCCAAACGACACTGAAAGCAATTACCGTATGTTTCAACACCCTTTTCATGGGACGGGGTCTGTCTTGAGGGCCACTCACCGTGCGTATGAGACTCATTTGGTTTGCATTACCATATCCTGCCGCAGCACAGCCGAGCCCCGGCTGTCACTGCTTTATCTATTCGCCTTCTCCCGTCTGTGGTGGCTGTGTCCTTGCATCAACGGAGAATAAAGGGAGAGGAAAAACAAACACGCATGCAAACATGAACTCAGTTTTCCAAGCAAGAAGTGAGTCTCCTGCTCCTCTTTAGACCCGGGAGAGTAAAATGAGATTAAATAAAGGGGTGGGGTGCTTTTGTTCCTTGCCTCTGTGCTGCTGCCGCGGAATGTGAATTCAGTAGATAAAGGTGTGATTTGACGCCTTCACCTTCTCAGCGAACAACCCTATTGTAAAAAGTCACAAAAGGAGCAAGGAAAGTCTGAATGAAATGCAGAAAAGCTGCTCTCCAGGTGTTTCCACTGCTGCCTCCCCGAACTCGCTCCTTTCTTATGCTTTCTCCCCCTCTGTCCCCCTCTGGTGCTTGAACTCTGAGCAGGTATCTGTTAATTACAAATAAACTGCAGCAAAAACACATTATTGTATCGACTGTCATCCGCATCGGCTTCTTAAAGGTGCAATATCTAAGAATAACACCTTGTGGTCAAATTTGAGGACTCCAGTCCATGTAAAAAAACAAAACAGTCAGATTTCAGCCAGTCACCCCTTCTCCTTCGTGAGTTTGATGCCCATTAGCTGAAAATTGTATGCCAATTGTATGAAAACGCCTTATAAAGAAAGTTTGTTTGATTGATTGATTGATTGATGAAAACATCAGTGTATTGGGAATGATGCCAGCCCCTTAAATGCTTGGAAAATCCTGCTTAATCAGCTTGGTGGCGATTCTGTGCATATGTTTGCATGTTTAATAATGAAATATTAGGAGAAAATAGGAAAGTAAACTATGGAGTCTTGGAAAAGTATTAATACCTCTTCAACTCTAAAATGTGTGGAAGTCCAATCACCCCCTTTTACTCTGGTGCCAAAAAATAATATCCGGCTGTTCTGTCAATATTTGTTAGGGAACATTAGTGAACAAACAGGATCATGTAGAACAAGGAACACAGCAGACAGGTGAAAATTAAGCTGTGGACAATTATAAAACGGGGCTAGCCAATAAAATATAATTGCATGCTTTAAACATCTCCCTAAGTACTCTTTAATCAATGATCAAAAAACTAAACAAAAAGTATGACAGAATTGCAACCCTGCCAAGACATGATTTGTCCATCTAAGCTGACAGGTCAAGGAAGGAGAGCGTTAGTTCGCATTCATAGTTTGTTTGCCAAGAAAGTCCAGTTTGTTTAGGGAGGTGTGAATGTGCAACAGAACTCTGATCGGGACCAGAATAGAAATGAGAGTGGATCAGCCAGAACAATGGAGTAAAAATAATCAACACGGGGAAATAACCAGTAACATTTGGGAGATCACGGAAAGAGCCAGTGAGGAAGGAAACAAACTGAGGGAGAGATGGAAGTGACAGAAGAACCAGAGAAGGCAGATCGAAGTGCAGAGATGAACAACATCTGTCCCGGAAGGCAGGCTAAGGGAAGGTGAAAGTTAGAAAGGGGGAACAGAGGAAAGGAGGTAGATACATATAAAAGGCCAGAAACTAAATTAAACAAGAAACAGAAAGAAACACTTGTCTAAAGAAACAAATCCTGAGCAAAAATGATAAGAATAAATGAACAAACCCAAAAAATAAACTGAAATGGCACGATCAACTACTTTGTACTGGTCGTTCACGTGAAATCCCTGTAAAACCCATTGAGTATGTATATGAGTATGCCATTAATCAAGGGGCGTATTTTGTCAATTTCAGAGCATTATTTGTTGTTTTTATGCTCAGATCCTATGCTTTTCTCTCTCAAAACAATCTGTTCACACTCAAAAAGTTCCTTCTTGCATTATATAATATGTGTTCTTGCATTTAAATTGACTCCTCTGCATTTGAGCTTCATTCCTCTGTGCTCAGATCTCTTCTCTGCTCTTTCAAAACCTGCTTTTTCCTGTGCTCTTGGTATTGAGGCGAAATAACCCTGCCTAAAGTCCCGCAGCCAATAGGAAGTCAGATATGAAGCTGACCAATGAGCTCAGCACAGTCTTCTTTGGGGCGCGCTCGTTTTACTCCCACCACCAAAAGTTTTGCCTCCCATTAAACCACTAAACTGAATAGGGCCATTATATGGCCATACAGCCATCTCACCATTAAAAATTATTCTTACTTCAGGTTCCCGATTTCCGTCGTTAGCCATGTTGGCTGAACGTCAGCTGAGTTCCGCTAAGCGCAAAAGACTGTCAGGGCGGAGGTTTCTTCTTCCACTATCAATCGTGAGCGCGCCTACCAGAGTATATTAAAACGAGCGCACCCCAAAGAAGACCGTGACGAGCTGATTGTTCAGCATCATATCTGGCTTCCTAATGGCTGGGGGGACTTTTGGCAGGGTTATTCCGCCTCAATACAAAGAGCACAGGAAAAATCCACGAGAACAGGCTTTGAAAACGAAGAGAAGAGATCTGAGCACAGAGGAATGAAGCGCAAATTTAAGTGCAAGAACACGTATTTGAACGCAAGAAGGAACTTTCTGAGTGTGAACAGAGTGTTTTGAGGAAGAAAAGCATAAGATCTGAGCATAAAAACTACAAATAATGACCTGAAATTGACAAAAAACCCATAATTGAGGCTCAGTAGAATGTTGGAGCTCCAGTAATTACCTGATAAACACCTGGAATACAATTCAAACTACCAGCTTTGACTGTGCTCTTGTCTCCACATCTCCAGAACATCACATGTAAAATTACGTTATGTTTCTGTTCAAACACACCTGAAAGAGAGAGAGAGGGGAAAGACTGTTTATTGTGTGTTTGAACAGGCTGACAGACTTTGACAAAGATGAGAGTCTTTGTGTACTTGCTTAGGTTTTCTTTTGGTGGGATTTCCATTTTCAAGAGAAGTTGGAGCATGAGTGACGCAAAAAAAGTAAGAAAAGATGAAGAAAAAAAACCCCAAGAAATATCCATGTGCGCCGGAGGGGCTAAGAGCTGCACATTTGTTTTCAATTTCAAGAAACAATCCCCGAAACCAAATCAGAGCGATTAGATTGGACGACCCAGTTTGCACAAAGCATGCTTTTAGCCTCCTGCATCACTCGGCCCTGCCGTTCCCTGGAATAATATTTTCTATTGCAGACAGAGAACATGTTTGATCACCCTTTTTATTAGAGAAGAAGCCTTCCTCTGAAGGGCCTCCTCGCCGGTCGTTCCCACCGCCGTCACTGTCTGTCCGATTGACCGCCACTCGCTGTGCAGCCCTCAAGGAGAGCAGGAAGAGGGAAAAGAGTCATACTAAAGCAAACAGATGTGGGATAATGTGCCAAAGCAGGCCTTGGCTCTTCCATCCAAAAGGTAATATTATTTACACAGACTGGCTCTCTGCAACAACTTTGTTCTTCTCCTTGATCAATGAGATAGGTTCCCTGTTTGTGTTAATCCCAAAGGCCGCCCACATGTAGGAATGTGCAGTGCAGGGAAAACTTTACAAAGGGGTAATTACTTCACATCTGCAGCCACAAGGCCCATAGAGAAGTCTTGGTTTTCTTTTTATATTTCCCCTCATTCATACTTTTATAAGTGCACAGGCTTGGCAGCAGCATTCATCTTTCCTCCTCGGACAATGAGAAGGAAAATACCACTTATGTTCCCCTGCGTTTGTGCTCGGCATTAAGTGAAAGCCCTGGATGATTTACATCAGAGGTCAGGTCAGGGATATTGTTTAAAAGGGACCTCAGGATTCCAAATCCATTGAGCACTTCCTTCGAGTTTTGGTGTTAAGGCTTGGCAGAACTTGACATGCCTGAGTTGAAGGTGCCGCTGCAACCTCAAGAGATCACGTCTTCAGGGACAAAGGGACAGGAGCCTGCTTCCTGTTCTGACCATCCTGTTTATTTCAGCTGGATAGAACCCAGAAACAAAGTCTGTACAACAATTATACATCGTGCATGAATGGATGGATGTATAAAGCAGATAAGGATGAACTATTAAAGAGACAAACAGATATTATGAACAAAGATATCAGCCCTGTTACAGCTGGTGACCTTCCTTCGTCTGAACTGATGACTTGGGGACTTTCCTTACATTTTCTTTCAAAATGTTCACCAAGTGAAAACAGAATTTTCCCCCTTGTTTCGTGATGGATAACCATATTGCGTTTACTGGAGAAAGTATTATAAATCATGGTGATGCTGACATTTCCTTATATAACTGGAATCAAAAGGGGGAAAAGCTGGAGTGGAAAAGGTGGAGTGTTTTTGGCCAAGGCATTCGCTGGACACGGACATTATAGTGAAGCGCCAATGTGTTGTGAGTTACGGCTTTGGACCGGACGCTTCCTGCTCTCTTCCATATACAGGATTACTGTCATTGATGAGCGCAGCACTCTCTGAGCTTTACGTGGCCTTGTTCTGTCTAAATGGATGCTGGGACTAAGTGCCTATAAAAGTCCAACCGTCACTCCACTTTAAAGAGGAAGAATGTTTTTGTTTTTTTGTGCTGTAAAATGAAATACAGTGATGGTTTTTGGACTCAATGTTGTAAAAACATGCGCAAAGGTCAATCTCGACTCTCAAAACTAGCCTAAATCTGTCTATTTTCAGGGAAGCAAATGAAAGGAAATGTCATCTGTTCTGTCAGTACTCTCAATTACATTCTTATTGAAAGAAATATAGCAGATACTGACACTACCCACAGATCTGAAGGGAAAACATGTCAACACACTTGCTCACTTTCGAGTTTGAAAAAAAAAACAGATACCCAATGGTTTAAGTAAATTGGTAGGAAATGATTTTGTTAACAGAAAAAAACATAGGCAGAAAGCAACTGAATGACAATGAGTAGACCTTGAGCCTCCAACAGGCCTTTTCCAGTCAATGCATTCATTGTACCTATAACCCTAATTAAGTCTAAAGACAAACTTTATTTGGAAGGCAATAGATTATAGTGTTTCTCTTTCATTTGTACACGTCATTTGTCTTTGTGTACGTGTCGATTGGAAGGGACCGTGATAGGGCTGTAATGAGATCTCGGGCCACGAGATTTGTGATATTAACGCTCGATAAAGCTGCCGTATGTAAGTCCCTATGTCAGAGGAGGTACTCAAATAGCAAACTATTAATACGAGCCATAAAAATGAATGGGATTACTTTAAGCTTGGCATTCTGCTGTAAATATTTTGAAATACGGAAGGGATTCAGTCTTGAAACAAAATCAATGAAAATGGAAAAAAAAAAATCTATGAAAAAAGCTTTCACCAGGTTAAGAACTGTGTGGGAATATTTTGAGTTAAAGTACTTGTAAAAAAAAAAAAAGATACATTGAGAGATGTTTGATGTTGGCTAACCATTAGCTGCTAACAATGCTAAGCATGGCATTTCCTTCATGACTTTAATTTATCATTGCATTTGCCTAAACATTAACTAGCTGTAACCCCTGCTTTCCACCGGATGCGTTTTACTCGTTAGCTCGGCAGCACGTCCCTTCCCACCAGGAGCGTTTTAGACGCATATTACTCGTGAATGTATTCCACCCAGCTGGTCCTGGGAGATCAGCAAATCACAGGACAGTTGCAATTGCATAACTTAAAGTGTAGTATGCAGAAAAGAAAAAATACATCTGTTAAGAATTATCATAAACTCACCATCCACTCCCAAAATTGCAAATATTTCTGTCCATGCCTTCTCCTGTTTCATGCTGTCCTTGTGAAGATGATCACTGGTATATAAACTGGGTGATTCTCCACTTCAGGGATTAAATTCTCATCGTCCTTGATAAAAACCAACAAATTCGACCCACAGACCGACTGACTTCAATCCTGGGGGCAGAGGTAATGACGTTTTTCTTTTTTTTTTCTTTCGTAAATGAGCAATCTGCACGTGTTATTTTGAACTTTTCCAGATGCTTTACATTGCTTCCATGTCTGATTTCCTGTCTGGTCCGATCTAAACGCGTATTAAAAGCATAGGGCATAAAGAGCTGTCCAGGGGCTGTCCATTGAGAGGAGAGCTTTGAGAGGGAGGACCAAATACCTGAGTTCTAAATGAAGCCGCCCTTAACAGTTAGCCAGTAAGATAGATGCACATTTCCATTTATAATAGTGTATATACTGCTAAGACAGGGATCCTTTTAGAAAGGATTGTAATAGGAATAAGTTTGAACCGAGGTCTACGCATTTAACATTGGTGAATTCCTTCTTCTAATAACTAAATTGTTGTTTTTTTTACTTTAGGTTTCTCCCGACTCCTATTTCCAGTTAAAGAACTCGCTCTAACACCCTAACCCCAACTGTAAGGAGAGACCACTTTCAGAAAATATTAACTGCCGTTGTTCCGTTCATTTATGAGTGCATGAATAAACTCGAAAAGACTGTTGGACTGTTAGAGGTCAAAGCAACTGTATCAAAAGCCTACTTGTGCAGAGGCGAAATCCTAAGTAAGTTGGTTGCCGACAGTGGCTCAGATGGTGGGAGTTTTTCCTGCAACTAGTAGGTAAAGGTTTGAACCCCTGCTCCGTGTGATTCTATTGTTGTGTCCTTTGGCAAGACTTGCCTTGGCTTCTAGTGGTGGTCAGAAGGACCGGTGGCGCCTGTGTATGAAAACCCCGCTACAGTGTAGCTTACCACTGCGCTTTCTCTGTTCTTTCAACTTAAAATTTTTGTTTTTCTTTCAGATTAATTAAAACTTCATTTAGTGCAAGTGTAAGCTGTGCAAGAAGAAACTCCACATCTACAGGTTGGACACAGTTTCCTTTTTTTTGTTTTGTTAGATTTTGTAGCACATATAATTTTTACTGTTGGTAAATGTTAGTAAACATGAAATGTAGAATCATTTTCAGAACTCTGTTTGCTCAGTTCACATTTAAGAAATAATGGAAGGAAGGAATCAGCTGTAGAACTCTAAAGCTGGTCATCATCCTATTGTTCTTGAGTTGAACCAGAAAATACAATATAAGCAAAAAAGTCTTCTGTGGGTTGCAAAGATTTTCATTGTTTAGTCGACAGTCTTAGTTTTACTGCTAACAGAAGTCTGAAGATATAACATAAGATGGGAACCAGCATTTTTTTTTACTTAGTAAAGCTTCTCTGTTATCAAAATTGCAACTTTAGCTTATTAATTTTAGGATGTATCCTAATACAAACAGTTATTACTATATACTATACATACTATAAGACAAAATATTCCTTTATCACTAATCATTATGCACGTGGAAATAAAACAGGACCATTTAATGAAGCTCCATAGATCTTAGCTGGCCTGTGACAAGAAGTTCATCTCATTCCAATTGCAGAACAATACAGCATCCCTGCCCCGAATGTAGCTTCAACTGTACTTAAAAAGTATTATATTATGAAACACACAATAGCTACTTGCGATCTTTGATACTGAAAAATGGCATCCGTGCTTCCTAGACACATCAAGCTAACCAACACATGTTTGTTAGTTTTAATTGTATTATTATTAGTTTAGTATGTACAAACATGCAACTGTAACCCTGACAGTGGCCCGAGCTGGCACAGCACTCTACTCTCCACTTGAAGATATAAAGTTGCCATGTTGTTGTCATGGAAAGATAATAACTTCTTCCTTCCATAAGGATGAGGCTGAAGTCTGCATCCCCGTTTCTTGTACAGGTCCTTCTCCAAAAATTTGCATATTGTGATAAAGTTCATTATTTTCCATAATGTAATGATAAAAAGTAAACTTTCATATATTTTAGATTCATTACACACACCCTGAAATATTTCAGGTCTTTTATTGTTTTAAAACTGATGATTTCGGCATACAGCTCATGAAAACCCAAAATTCCTATCTCAAAAAATTAGCATATTTCATCCGACCAATAAAAGAAAAGTGTTTTTAATACAAAAAAAGTCAACCTTCAAATAATTTTATTCAGTTATGCACTCAATACTTGGTCGGGAATCCTTTTGCAGAAATGACTGCTTCAATGCGGCGTGGCATGGAGGCAATCAGCCTGTGGCACTGCTGAGGTGTTATGGAGGCCCAGGATGCTTCGATAGCGGCCTTAAGCTCATCCAGAGTGTTGGGTCTTGCGTCTCTCAACTTCCTATTCACAATATCCCACAGATTCTCGATGGGGTTCAGGTCAGGAAAGTTGGCAGGCCAATTGAGCACAGTAATACCATGGTCAGTAAACCATTTACTAGTGGTTTTGGCACTGTGAGCAGGTGCCAGGTCGTGCTGAAAAATGAAATCTTCATCTCCATAAAGCTTTTCAGCAGATGGAAGCATGAAGTGCTCCAAATTCTCCTGATAGCTAGCTGCATTGACCCTGCCCTTGATAAAACACAGTGGACCAACACCAGCAGCTGACATGGCACCCCAGACCATCACTGACTGTGGGTACTTGACACTGGACTTCAGGCATTTTGGCATTTCCTTCTCCCCAGTCTTCCTCCAGACTCTGGCACCTTGATTTCCGAATGACATGCAAGTACTTTGGACCACTGAGCAACAGTCCAGTGCTGCTTCTCTGTAGCCCAGGTCAGGCGCTTCTGCCGCTTTTTCTGGTTCAAAAGTGGCTTGACCTGGGGAATGCGGCACCTGTAGCCCATTTCCTGCACACGCCTGTGCACGGTGGCTCTGGATGTTTCTACTCCAGACTCAATCCACTGCTTCCGCAGGTCCCCCAAGGTCTGGAATCGGTCCTTCTCCACAATCTTCCTCAGGGTCCGGTCACCTCTTCTCGTTGTGCAGCGTTTTCTGCCACACTTTTTCCTTCCCACAGACTTCCCACTGAGGTGCCTTGATACAGCACTCTGGGAACAGCCTATTCGTTCAGAAATTTCTTTCTGTGTCTTACCCTCTTGCTTGAGGGTGTCAATGATGGCCTTCTGGGCAGCAGTCAGGTTGGCAGTCTTACCCATGATTGCGGTTTGGAGTAATGAACCAGGCTGGGAGTTTTTAAAAGCCTCAGGAATCTTTTGCAGGTGTTTAGAGTTAATTAGTTGATTCAGATGATTAGGTAATTGGCTCGTTTAGAGAACCTTTTCATGATATGCTAAGTTTTTGAGATATGAATTTTGGGTTTTCATGAGCTGTATGCCAAAATCATCAGTTTTAAAACAATAAAATACCTGAAATATTTCAGTTGGTGTGCAATGAATCTAAAATACATAAAAGTTTAATTTTTATCATTACATTATGGAAAATGATGAACTTTATCACAATATGCAAATTTTTTGAGAAGGACCTGTATTTTATTATAGCCAGTGTTGTACATGAGCCCGTCTGGGCCAACGTCCGAACTCTCTCGCACCCCAGATCATGTTTGTCTTCTGCCTTCAGTCCCCACAATGTTATGTCTTCATTGCAAGGTTAACCAAAATACAGCTCACTTTCAGTTAGGTCAGACTTGGTGAAAGGCCTCTTCACTGACTCTAATAATCTCTGATTATGCCATATTCCCCAGATGCCTTTACTAATATGTAATTAATCAATTAATTGACATAACGTTGAAATATCGCTGTAACAGTTGTATTGTTGTCACCATGCAGTAAACCTATCCGCTTTTATGCTAAGCAATGCCAATGAGCAGTTGCAACTGTAGCCAAAAACCCCAACAAGTGTAGCTTTTGTTCTTGAAATGGCAGGATTTTTTTCTTTAATTAATTTAATTCCCCCTAATCTGTTATTAAATTGCCTTGTGTTTTTTTGCCAGGCCCACACATGAAACATTACCCCCCGCCCCCCCCCCCCACACACACAGTTTGCATAGCCAGGCAGAAATTTAGACTCAGAGCATACACAACACAGTTTCTATTTCTGTTGAACAGATACTATCACTGCTAAGATCATTTTCAAAAAGAAAAATTAGTGTTTTAGCATGCAAGCTCACCAAATTGCTTCTTCCTATGTTGCTTCAAATGAGGTAAACTGTGTGGTGAGGATTATCGTTAAGAAAGGCTGCCAAGTTCGAGTATTAACAAAGGGCAACTTCCCCGCCGTGCTTTCTTCACGCCAGCAGTATGAAGTGAAATTGGTTTCTGGGCTCCTAATGTCCCGTTCTCCCCCCTGTCAATGGGTGATTAGCTGGAAGGGCTCTCATATTGTGGGCAAAGTTGCAAGGCTCCTTTCAGACGAGAGTCTCGTAAAAGTTCGGGAGGTTCACTTTTCTCATTAGGTCGGAGTCAACTTCGATTTCCTGCGTGAGTGCAGAGTGGCAGGCCTTGGTGACTGTTCTAAATGTAAATCATGGCTGAATGGAATTACACCGACAGTCAGACATCTGTATTTTAATTGGCCTCTGGCCACTAAACCCCCCCATTTTCTCTCTTTTTCCCCTTTTCCACTTTCCTCTACCCTTTCTAGCCCCTAGCAACAGGCTCCCACGAAAACATTAATTTATTGCCCCGCTACAAAGAACACTCCCCAGCTGTGTGAGAAGAAAAAAAGCCTTAAATGGCAAGAACAATATTAGCAGATGAGGTCACAGCTACCATCTCCTTTGTAGCCTCAGCATGACGGGGCGGCCCGAAAATATTGCGCTTGGCGGTTTGCGGTACGTCTCTGCTCCTTTTGCCCGCATGTGTTTGCTTTGATTCGGAGCTGCTTATTTTCAGTACAAGCTTTCCGACTGTGGGCTGCTAATTTGGAGGGGTCTGGAGCGACTGGGGACTTTTGAGGAAGGGGATTATTCCGATCAGTTTCAGTCAGTTCTGAAATGGAGTTGGACCTGCTGTTTAAGCAGGGTGGTCGGTGGGAAAAAGAGATGAAAATCCAGAACAATAAACCAACTGACTTGCAGTGCCTTGCAAAACCTTTTTATATGCTGCCACATTAAATAATGTATTTCTGCCTAAACCCACCTGAATCAAATGATCAGGTCATTAGCAGGACTATATAGAACCTGCACACTAAGGAGGAAATTCAGCTGTTTGAGTCAGGTCTGTTGGACCAGTGATGCGTCAAACACTCGCAGCAAATTGGCAGTTGAGGACTGAGATTTTAGACCGGTGGTCTATCTGCTAAGCCATGTGCAACGAATAGCTAACGTTGCACATCACTGTAGTAACGCAATAGCCCTATGGTAAAATACGGTAGGGGCAGCAGCATGTTGTGGTGCTCTTAACCAGGAACAGGGATACTGGTCAGAGTTAATTGGGAAGATTGATGGAGCTAAATACAGGGCAATCTGGGAAGAAAACTTGTTAGAGGCTGGAAAAAACAGAGTTGTGACGAGGATGGAGGTTGGGTTTCCAGCAGGATAACAACCCTAAACCCACAGCCAGAGCTACGTGGATATGCTTTTATCTAAAGCATATCCATGCGTTAGAAGGTCCCAGTCAAAGTCCAGACAAAAAAAACATTTGAAAATCTGTTGCAACACTTGAAAATTGCTGATCACAGATCAGACAACAGAATAGACAAAGCTGTCTTCAGTAGGTGTTTTAGAATTATCCACTGCTTTGTGTTTGTCTGTCACATACACCCTCAATAAAATACCTTGAAGTTTTTAGGTCTAACACAAAAAAATGTTGGAAAAGTTCAAGGGCAAGGGATGTTTTCCAGGGCACTGAGTCCACAGTAGGAGCTATGAGAATATAAAGAGATTGTGAGCACCGGATTGAGAGCAGACATTAGGGTTTTCAGTAATCCAGTTGCAAACCTCAATATGTTGTTCGTTAATAGTGAAGGGGAACCACAAAACAGAAGGAAGCCAACGTTGGGTTGGAGAGACTTGACGGAGATGGGTTTAGCCGGGGCCGCTGATGGATTTATGGATAATGGCTTCATTGTACAGGCTAATTGTTAAAGGATCCAGACTGCGTGGTGAGTTTGGAGAAAAGGGGATTATTGTGATCAGTGTATCCCGCTGGTGGAATGTATGGCGGGAGTCCAGAACTCAGCTGGGATGCATTGAGGGACGCTGTGTCTGCACAGAGGTATGATTAAGAGTTGGGCAATGAAGACCGAGAAACGGGAAGACGAACAAAGTCTGAAAACAAATCCTGTTTTTCGAAGAGCAGAACTATAAAAGAGTCTCCAAAACCCAAAGGCTGATTTAAATGCTCTAAACTCAGACCTCGAGTGAATTTACTGCGTGGGAATAATTGCTAAATAGATTATCTTTTGTTCATGTTCTTTTCTTTTTTTTATTTACTTCCCCTCAGTTTCTTTTATTTTTATTTTTTCCACCCCTAATCTGCCATTTGCCACAGGATTTACATCCCAGTATTAAGTCCGCCCAGAGAACCACTCAGCGGAATAAGTCCATTACTCACTCAATTACTGGAACAGCCCGGCCTGCTGGGTTCGGGCTTGGGGAGAAAGCTAGAAGGAAGGTCTTGTGGCTGCTGGAGGGTTTCAGTGTGTCAACGCTTTGGGCTAAATTCAGCTCTGTGTCTTTCTGCAGCTCTGACCGGGAAACAAGGCCCGTTCTGTATGTCGGCCACTTTGATTCTTGGGTATATGGATGTTGTTTAGAATTTAATTTGGACGTCCGTCGCTGTGCGGCGGTGAATGTTGACATAATGTACCCTTTCCCTAGGTGATATGTTGGTTTTAATTGTATGTATTCCAATAGCTTAATTAGAGAAGAGAAAATGTGATTTATAGAAGGGAGAGGCACATGTTCAGCTCCTTGGGGACAACGGCGAACAGCTTGCTATTGTTGCAGCCGGTGCGATGCTGAGTAGCCAATACACTGGGGTCCATTCTGCGCCGCGAGCAACCACGTACAGAACAATCACTGCTCAAAAGAGAGGGTGAGAGGTAAGGGCAGACAGGAAGGAAAAGGGAAGAAGAGAAAGTGTGCGAGTGAGAAAGAGAGGCGAGGTCATGTGCATTTGCACACATGCGGCATAAATCATCATAGATCCAAAAGAAAATAGAAAATGGCAGTCCCCGCAGCCTGCTAAATCAAGCCACTGCTTCCTCGGTCTGTTCGGTAATTGCACAGAGTGCTGATGGGGTTGTTTTGCGGCAGCTGCACGTAGCTAAGCGAAAACAGCCATGCGACGGTGAACTTTCGGGGATGCAGTGGCAGCTGTGGCTATCAGAGGGGGGGAGCGAGACAGACGGATTGCTCCGGGATGGGCTGGAAGATGACGGCGATGGGGCTTGACGGGTCCTGCATGCAGACATTTGTAGAATCAGCAGAGGTGTCAGAGTCAGGTCTGACACTGGCTTCTAATAGAGAGATGAGATACAGGATATAAAAGCTGTCCTCTTTGTGAGGCCTGGACTGTCTATAATCATTTGTGTCCATAATCACGCACAGTTTCGTACTTATTCAAGAACTGAAGGTCGATTCACATCATGTCATTCAAGGTAAAGATGCAGAGTGAGCATTAAACAATCCCTAGAGACATATCGAAGTGATGCTTAAAACTTCCTGCGGGTTTTGCTCTATGTATATTACACAGATATATGCTTTTGCAGTGCTTCTTGAAAGCAGGTACAGTGTTTACACACACTGTATGAAAAGATGTATTTATTTATTAAAATCAGACCAAGCTTGTTCTGTGTTACGTCAGCTAGAATTACCCAGATGACTTCTATTTCCAAAATGCCTGAAAAGCAAGAGAGGAAATAGTTTTTTATACTTTTATTAAGAAGTTGGTAGAAGTATCTGTATGACTTTAAATGTTTTGGGTATCCTTCCACAAGCTTCTCATTACAGTTTGCTGGAATTTTGGCTTATTCCTCCTGACAGAACAGGTGTAACTGAGTCTAGATTGTAGGCCACATTGCTCACACACAGCTTTTCAGCTCCACTCATGAATTCTCTACAAGATGGAGATCAGGGCTTTGTAATGGACATCCAATACATTGACTTTTTTGTACTTAAATCCCTTTGTGGCTAATGCGGCTGCATGTTTAGGGTCCTTGTCCATTTGAAAGACCCATTTTAACTCTTTGCTTCATGTAATGTCTTGATTGTAGTGCGTTTGCATATATATTCTGTTGGAATGCGAGTCTTTTTCAGAGGATCTCTGCAGTTGGGCGTTCCTATCTGAGCAGCCGGTATCAATTCCATCATCATGCACTGAGGGTTTAAGGAGATGCAGGACAACGTCTCTCTGACGGATGATTAACCTTGTTGGGTTACAATCAGTTTCTTCATCTTGAGTCCTCATCATCAAACCTCCGGTCTCAAGAACAATCTCGGAACCAGCCTTCTCCACGTTTGTCCTCTGCATCTCCAGTGTCCTCAGATTGTCACCTGGCTCCCCGCTCTCCATCACCCACTCCATTCTTCGCTCAGCTCCAAGACTCACCTCCCACCAACCTCACACCTGGATCTCACTTACCTCCTATCAATATGCTTCGCAGCCTCAAAGCCACGCCACTGCAACCAGGTCCAGATAAGACAACATCTTCAGTTGCACTTTCAAGTCGTTCAAAATATTGCAAATAAATCTGCTTTGCCAACAACTTTGCCATGCAATCCATTGTGTGGAGTGCACCAGTACCTCCTGCAGCATTACACCCACAAAGCATGACGCTGCCACTGATGTGCTTCAGACTTGGAAGAGTGTTCTCAGGTTTCCAAGTTTCCCGCCTTCTCATCCAAATGTAATGATGGTCATTATGGCTAAACATTTTAATTGGAGTTTTAACATCCACCACGACGATATGTCTCTAAAGATGAAAGTCTTTGTTCCTGAGGGCATTTGCAAACTAAAATCTGTCTTTTTGTGTTGCTGAAGTCTTCCTCTGTAACTGACCTTCAATCCCATGTTGCCACAAGACCAATTTCTCTGTAAAGTGATGATACTCCCTTACCAGCACCAGCCAACATTTTCACGTTGTCTTATAAATAAATATATATATATATCGGATACACATCGGTCTTCTTCCTGAACAGTATGGTGGCTAGACATTTCCATGGTGTTCACATTGGCATATTATTATTTGAACAGATGAACACAGAGAGCTCGACCATCTGGAAATTTTACCCAAAGATAAACCAGACTTGAGGAAGTCTACAATTCTTTTCCTGAAATCTTGCCAGATTTCTTTAGATGTATTCATGATGTCAAACAAGGAAACGGTGTGTTTGAGGGTCATAAGATTCACCCGTAGGCGAGGTTCCATTTAATTTATATGGAATCAGGGTCTTTTAAAGCAATGAAATCATCATCTGGGCTTTCCCAAATTGCTTAATGGCATTGCAAACCTTAATTCATGTACACTTCTGAATTAGACTAAACTTTTTTTTTTACTCTAATTTTTCTGACATTTAACCAAAAAAAGATAATTTTGGTAATCCTAGTTGACCTAAAGCAGGAAAGGTGTAGTCAGATTTAATGTCAGACAGGGGTGGTAAAAAAATAATATGTTTTTTTATATAATAAAGGCTTCCATTTATATAGCGCTTTTTTTGGAGAGACTCAAAGCGCTTTACAACTCCATTATTCATTCACTCTCACATATTGGTGGAAGCAAGCTATGATTATAGCCACAGCTGCCCTGGGGCAGACTGACAGAAGCGAGGCTGCCATATTGCGCTATCGGCCCCTCTGGCCAACACCAGTAGGCGGGTAGGTGAAGTGTCTTGCCCAAGGACACAACGACATGCAGCAGGTGGAAGCTGGAATCGAAACCCACGATTTCTGGGTTGCAGCCCAACAACTCTACCAATGAACTACAGCCACCCCGGTAATAGTAGTCTCTGGATTCAGAAATGGTGCAATCACATGGAATTTTCTCACATTAAGCTAACAATGCTCACATGTCTCTATTTTGAGGATAATTGGTTGATATGAGTTACGACAACATTGTATTTCCCAATGGGATAAATAAAGCAGTTTTGATTAGAATTGAAGTGAATTGCCCTTTGCTTAGTCCCACAACGAATGAGTAGATCAGGCTGCTGTCAAAAGCAATTCACACCAAACAAATAGTGGCAATAGTGGCAATATATTAAAAGAACAGACAGAAGGCTAGAAACCCACCTCTGCTTTTGAACTGGCAGGTTACAGAATACTTTGTGTTGACACAGGAGCAGTGGCTAAATGGCAAGTCCAGTTGTCACATGATAGTATTAGATTCCTAAGAGTAAAATTATTTGAAACCATATTTCCTTTTCCTTCCAGCTCTTACTGATGTTCTACTTTGTTTTGGTCTATCACATCAAATCCCAACTAAATACATTGATGTGTGTGATATGACAAAAACAAAATGGGAAAAGGTTTTAGAGGTTTGAGCACTTTTGCAAATGACTGTAAATAATATTTAAAAACATCAAAGCTTATGTTTTGTCAGCATTGTGTCATGTGCGGTATGGTCCCAATTATACAGGGACTGTGCCTGAAGGCGGAGTTAGAACAAACTGTTTATGGCCAAATGACAGATAAGGGAAATGCAAATTAGTCAGTCTATTGCTCATAAAGGGAGAAACATAAGGCAGTAATTTCTGCTTTGTTTAAGGTGTCCCAAACTAGGCATTGAGAAAACATTATATATATATATAAATATATATATACATGTTTTCTGATGATGTTAGAAAAAGAAAAGAAGAGAAGTTGGAAGTTTTAATAAGGCCTTTCAGACGGAGGAGTGATGTCATCTATTGGAGTGAATAACCATTTGGTATGAAAGCTGACCGTTGTAATGGTGCATCTCTTTGACATAAAACTAGAAAAAAAATATACATCTTTAAACCTTGAACAGTTTAATGAAAAGTGATTTGTGCACCAAGTCATTGCTATCGAAGCAATTAGAAAACCACAGATACGGTTTCGTGGAGCGGCAATTTCAGGTGGAAATCAAAAGTGGAAGCCTGAAGTATCACCTGAAAACCAACTAATTCTAGTCAACTCTCCCTCTTTCTTCTATTTTAACCCCATTCATCAAATTTGTAAGTAGCTGATTATTATCAAGAACAAATCTTTTTTCAAATATTCCCTTATTTCATTTTATTCATTAAATAAAAAATTGTTAATAGATGTGTTGTTAATTACACACTTTATAAATTCATAAAAAGTGTTTATCATGCATTAATTATGAGCAAAACAGTGACGGAACTTATCTGTTTCTTGCTAAATAGTGAACCAAATCTGACCACCTTTAGATTCCATCTAGTTACTAAATTACATTCCTCAGAATAAGTCACTACCTTGTAGTAGGTAGCTTTACAACTTTACAATAAGGCTCCCCTGGATTGTTGTGCATATTTATAATGGAGTGATAAAGTACCATATTATATGCTAAAGAATCATGTTTACTATACTCATTGTGCTAACAAGGTAGTAACTTAGTCTGAAA
The DNA here is from genome assembly GCA_963556495.2 of Valencia hispanica. NCBI lineage: Eukaryota > Metazoa > Chordata > Actinopteri > Cyprinodontiformes > Valenciidae > Valencia > Valencia hispanica. Next base: position 15,232,545 of record OY747719.1, on the reverse strand, counting down.
TATGTAATTAAGCAACTCTAGATGAAATATATAGATTAGTTCACTATTTGGCAAGACACTGATCAGTTTTGTCTCTTTCCTGCCTCGTATTTAGGCATGATAAACACATATTAATTATTTATAAAGTACTTATAGATTAATTAATACCGCATCTATAAACTATTTATTAGCTATTAATATGAGAACCTTCTCGTAAAGTGGTAGCAATATTTCTTCCCGGTGTACAGTGAAGATACAAGCAGAAACCTTTTTTACTTTTTTGGAATACTTTAAAAAAATGTATATGTGGAAAATGTTCCTGCTTTTATTATCTGTTTGACCGAAAATTTCATCTCAATTTCTTTAGACGTTTAAAGCTTGTAGCAAAATGGGGAGAATTTGAATGGCAATGAGTACCTTTTTAAAGCACTATGTGCTCCATGCTAAATTATTGCATTCCATAAATTCTGTTGACCAATATTTTAAAAAAATACCTTTTTTATTGTCCACCTCTTTGCCTTGCTGATTTATTCCTAAATAAATGAATGAGCAGAACCACCTGAAATAATAAATGAAAGGCAGTGTTCTCTTTGATTTAACAGAAGCTGAAACTGAAAGTTCAAACTTTCCTCGATGTGTCCCCCATTCTCTTTGGCTTGTTAGTGCACACTTACCGACTAATTGCGATTCCCACATGGAGACAAAAGCAGCTCAAAAATTAAAAAAAGGACATTTTCGGAGATAATTGCATCATTTTGCAGTCAAACATACAGGAAGTAAACTGTGAAAAGAACATTTACCCAATGTTTTATCTCTTGAGAAAGCAAGGATGACAAACTTACACAGCAGTTATACAGTAGCATAAGCACTCATTATCAGACAACATGACAATGTTGCAGCCAGTTAAATGTACAAAGTTTGCTGAAAATGTTTTAAGTAAATTTATTTGACATTTACAGTGGAGCTGAATGCATTTTGTGAAAGTTATTTCTATGCTAATGAGTGTTTCAGTTGTGCTTCATGGGCTTTTTTATTGGGATTTTCTTAAATGTAATTACATTATTTATTTATTTTTTTTTGCAAGTTCCACCTTTTAAAAAAAAGACAACTTTTTCGATTTTTTTTTTCCCAGGGTACTTAATGTGTTGGTGGCGAAACAGGGAGTTCACTAAGGACTGTGCACTGAAAAATCCAGCCACATGTGAGATTTAATGGAGGTTCAGATGGGATGCAGAAAGCAGAAATGTACGAAATGGATAGCTCATAGCAGTTCAGTGGCTATTTTGGATTACTTTAATAATGCATTATTAAAAGACATAGCTTGGCTGCTCTCTCTAACTACTGAGCTTTATCTCAGTTTTAAAGTGTGATTCTTATATTCCAACAGCTCTAAAGGTTCTTGCTGGTAACATATTTTCCAAATATGCTTGGGTCTGATAATATGCAAGTACAGTGCTGTGAGAAGTATTTCTCCCCCTGTTTCAGATCATCAAACAAATTTAAACAGAAAAGGACAACCTGAATAAACAGAAAATGAAAATATAAATATTTATTTTGTTTCTTAAAGATAAAAACAGCTATCCTAACCAACCTATTGTAAAAATAAATAAATAAAATAAAAAGGTGCTTGCCCCCTAAACCTAATAACTGATTTAATCAGTTCATCGACTGTGGAGGAATTTTGGTCTTTGCTGTTTTTAGTTCAAACAGTAGGGAGTTCAAACATGGATTTACTGTTTAAGGTCACAATGCAGGATTTCAGTTGATTTTTTTCAGTTGATTTTAAGTCCAGACTGACTTACTGACTTGGGATAGTTTCCTTTTGAGCCAGAAAAAGGTAGAGTGTCTTCTTTGGGTCGGAGGGGGGGTGGACACTGTCTTGGGGTCTTGTTCACGAATGAGGGAAAAAATGGAGCGGGAGATTGATAGGCAGATTGGGGCTGCGCCTGTGGTGATGTGGGCGCTGTACTGGTCTGGTGGTGAAGAGGTGATGGATGGATGGATGGATGGATGGATGGATCCATGTATATATAATTATAAAGTCTTCAATTGAAGGCTTTACATTCTCATTAAGGATTTTCAGGTGAAGAGAAGAATCCATATCTCAATCAGTTATAAGAAGTCATTCACGTCATCCTGCACTGCTTTAGTTTTACGTCAAATGTAAGGGGACACACAGGTTCCAGAATATTGCAGTTTTGTCTCATCTGTCCACAGAATCGTTTTTGCACAAAAGTCTTGGGGACCCCCCAAGATGATTTTTGGGAAACTTGAGTTGGGCCTTTGTGTTGTTCTTCCTGGGTAGTGTTCTTCATCTTTGAACTCACCCATGAATGCCATTTGCCCCCTGTCTCTTCCTTACTGGTGAATGATGATGTTAACTGAGGCAGGTGAGGTCTGTGGTATTTTAGATGTTTCGATGTTCTAGGTTCTTTTGGGACCTCCTGGATGAGTCCTTCATGCACTCTTGGAGTCATTTTGGTTGGCTCCAAGGAAGCATCTATTTAAGTTATCAGCACTATCAATCAATCAATCAATCAATCAATCAATCAATCAATCAATCAATCAATCAATCTTTTTTTATAAAGCGCTTTTCATACAAAGATTGCAACTCAAAGTGCTTTACAGATTAAAAATGACCCCACATAAACCACATTCCCATCGCTCCCCCACAGATTAAAAAACATGACCACATTTACACATCAATGCCCCCCTCCCCCACACCCAACCCCCATGCATACACACACACACACACCAAAGAGCAACATACCAAGCATTCTTGCATTAGTGTGTTATGTACCCAAAGTGAGGTTCGTCACTTTTCTATGTGTATTCTATTCTTCTTTTCTTTTTGTATGTATATATAGATAATGATTCACATTGTTGTTAACTAGAGCCCTAAAACCTTAAAAATGGCTTTGGAACCTTTTCCAGACTGATAAACGTCAGAAAGTTTGTTTTTTATCTCTTGTTGATTTTCTTTAGATCACAGCTAACAGATATTTTAGCCTACTTCATCCTGCCAGACAAGTCCTATTTAATTGATTTCTAGATTCTAAAAGTCTTGCATCGCTCATACCTGGATATAGCTTGTAAAGCTAAACCAAAAAATGTGATTAATCACAATTATATTTGATGTAAAATGGGGGGGATTGTAATCTCACTAAGGCCTTGAATAGTTTGAATACGTTTTACCCCTAATGATCAAAATCTTCATTTCAAGCTGATCAGATTTTTTTGTATAGCTCATGTTGACTTTGTTTGATAGTCAAATTTGTTTGATTATCTGAAAAAAATTAAGTTTGTAAGGGAAAACTATTTTCCCTTAGATGTAAATCTCCAAGCCCAATATTAAGGCTCAGATTAATGGGTTTTGGTTACCACATTTTTTAGGTCTATATCTAACTGCTGCTGAACTGCTAAAAAAACCCAGCATATATTTCCAAATTTTTATTATGCATGGGTATTTTAGGTATTTTTTTGTTTATAACTGCTCTGATGCCGTTATATCTAAAACCATGTACTTGCTTAAATCGGTCTCTCTTTACATGCAAAGTAAAACAACGTCTCTAAAAGCTAAAAACATGGCTGAAAAAACTGACTGTCGCCGTATTACGTTGAGAATTTTACTAACAACTTATCATTTCGGCTTTTTACATTTAAAAAATGTTCACATCATCATCAACATTGTCCCGACTTTATTAGGTACACCTCTTCAATTGCTTACTGAAACAAATCCGCCAATAACATGGGAGCAACTCAAGATGGCTTGCTGAGGTTCAAGTCGAACATCAGAATGGGGAAAACAGAGTTTGGAAGTGGCTTTGAACAAGGCATGGTTGTTGGTGCCAGACGGACTGGCCTGAATATCTCCAAAACGGCTGATTTGCTAGGATATTCGCACATGAAGAACACCATCTCTGAAGGAAAATTATGTTAAACCTTATAGCCGAAGGATTACAATGGGTGCCACACCTGCCGGCTAAGAACAGGAAACTGAGATTGCTTATTACACTCGCGCAACAAAATCGGACTGTAACAGATTGGGAAATCAGATGCAGCATTTAGATGTGAGGGTCAGAATTTGATCTTAAACAACATGAAAACAGGGATCCATCCTGGCTTGTGATACCGGTTGAGGCTGGTGGTGGTATAATGGTCTGGGGGATGTTTTCCTGGCACCAATTGGCCCGTGGTCTGCAGAGACGGAGGGATGCTGTCATTTCAACAGGGACCGAAACCTTTGCTACGAAGAACTGATGAAGTTCTGAAAGACAGAGAGCATAAAGCCTAGAAATAACAAGGTGTACCTAATGTAGTGGCCAGTGAGTGTATTTTGATCAGTACTAGTGTTAAATATATTTTGCTTTTATGAACCCTTAAAAAACTAAATATAGCTATAACCCCCCCCCCCTAAAAACAAAGTTCTTGACTGTATGCTGTCAGTAGAGCAGACCATAAGAAGCCTTTAAACCGTCTGGCTCATTTTTTAACTCACCAAAGCTTCATTCGCCCTCTCCTAAGCTCAAAGATTGAGGCTTCTTACAGCATTATTATAGTTGAAGCACACAGAGCCTAAGAGTGGATAGGGTTTGCCCCTGATTTCTGTAACTGTCTGGATGCAAAGACAATTACTGAGCCATAGGCAGAGTGAGGGGCAAGACAATAACTTTAAATCCTTGTAGGATGTTCTTTTCTCTGGTTGTCTTCCCTCCATCAAAGTGTCGAGCAGCTCCAGGGAACTTTAGCATTTAACAGGGTTCCTACGCAGTCTGGGATAGTCTAAAAACTGTGGAATTATTTTTAAGTATTTTCCAGTCCCTGTTAAGTACGAAAAAATATTTACAAATATTTTTCTTTTCAGACTTTAATACGTATACCAGTGGCTAAATCATATGTCCTTCCTCCCATCTTTTCTTCTTTGTGCCCCTTCCTTCCTTCCTTCCTTCGTTCCTTCCTTCCTTCCTTCCTTCCTTCCTTCCTTGCATGCTTTGTCTCCCTTCCTACCATATATGCTTTCTTCCATACTCCCTCTCTCACCCAGTTCTTTCTTTTCTTCCTTGTATACTTTCTTCTTCCTGTCTTTCCTCCCTGTGTGTTTTGTTGTATCCCTCCCTCCCCCCATTCGTTCTTTCTTTTTTTCATCATGTGTTTTCATCCTCCGCCATTTGCTTCATGTCTTGCGTGTTTCATCCCTCATCTATTTTACTCATTCCTCATGTATTTCCTCCCTCCCTTCCATCCTCCCTCCCTCTCTAATGTGCTTCCCCTCTTACTCATATGCCTTTTTCTTGCCCTCTTCTTTCTTTCTTTCTTTCTTTCTTTCTTTCTTTCTTTCTTTCTTTCTTTCTTTCTTTCTTTCTTTCTTTCTTTCTTTCTTTCTTTCTTTCTTTCTTTCTTTCTTTCTTTCTTTCTGTCTTTCTTTCTTAGGCTTCCCTTCCTACCTTCCTTCCTTGTGTACATCCTTTAAAACACTTTCAACTACAGAAATGAATTGATGTAATGCAATAAGTAGAACTTCAAAAACTTTTCTGGTCTAAGTATTGATGATCATAACATCTTTCACAACAATAACACTTAACTTTAATAAGTTGACTAAAAGCTGAACAGTAAAGCTCCCATGTGTCCATGCCTCACAGCCGACCTGCAGCACCACGGAGCGACCAGCAACATGCATTTATTTAATCACAAGTCGATTCAGAAAATGTGCACTAAGACCAGACGAACAAGAGGAGAGCTAATTTCGGTGTCACCGAGTCGCTTATCTTTTGTTCTCTGCAAAGTACATGTTGATTAATGGGAAATGACAAGCTGAGAGACACAGAACGTGGGCTTCAAGTCTGAGGAATAATCAAGTGGGCTGAGAGTGACCCATGCGCCGAGGCAGACAGGCTTCCAGCTGCCAGCGCCTCCAACGGCCCCACCCCCCCCATCCCCCCAGCCCCACTGCCTCCTTTTTAATTACCGGCTAGACTTAATTAAAAGTTTCTGTGACATTTCTTACTGGCTGCTGCTCACATCCATTAAAACCCAAGCCTCAACCCAAAGAGGAGAAGAGAGAGTTACTCTCTCTTTCTCTCTTTTTTTTTTTAAAGAATAAAATGTCAGTTCCATTTACTAGCTCAACATAATTACGTTAATTTGTCACATGCTGTATTTGTGGTTTCTTCTCCCTTGAGGGCAGCCAAATCTTGACAGTCTGCCTTGGCTGCTTGCGATGTCATCTTCCGGGAGTTTAATGTACGTCTGAAAGCCACGAATAAGTTCTTGGTTTCTCATAACATCAATCAGGTTTCCATTTCAGGACTTTCAGGAGGAGTATTATAGCATTCTAAGGGCCGGCTGGCTGAAGAGCATCTTCACCGGGCTTTCACATTACTTTGGGGAGAAAAGTGAAGTCACAGCCTCTATTACGGACTCATTTTAGGATCTCGACTCCAAATGCTTCATATTGAGATTCCCAAAATGGACGCCCCCCCCCCCCCTTTTTTTTCTCCCTCACCTTATTCTGAAGCCACGGAGCAAATTTTCTCATCTCCAGCAACAGGAGATATTCAGAAAGACTCAAAGTGTCACATATTGGATGTCTGAGCCATCAAAAGTAACTTCTGGATGGCTATTTCTTGTATTTAACCTAAAAGGAGACTCACTTTGAACTGTAAATATATAAATACTTCCAATCCATGGCTGAGCGAAGTTTCGAAGCCATTGAGTCAGACTCTTAATGGGAAAAATGGAAGGGTTCTCCAATGTTTTTTTTCTTCTACTTCCTGTCCGGATGCATTTACAAACAACACATTAAAACACGTGTTGGTGCTTTCAAGAGCTCAGCCTTTCCTTCTGTGCTTTTTCAGTTTATTTATTACAACTGAGTATTACAGTCATTTGGAGTGGGGGGGGGGGGGGGGGGGCGATGTTTGTCGGTGGATTTCTTTCTTCTTTTCCTTAACATTTAAGTCAAAGTTAGACTCCAAGAAAAAAGGAAAAATTTGGAGAAAAAAAGTTCTGTTTTGTGGTTAAGGTCAAAATATTGAGAACAAAGTAGGAATAGGTGGAGGAGGCAGGACAAGTCTGAAACTGCTGTCTTTTTTTCTGAACATATTTGATATGCATTGCAAACCAAAAGGTGTGTTTACAGGATAATCATATGCTAAAAGATAAAGGTTTTCTAACTTAATAAATAAACGTATTCCAAAGCTTCAGCTTATTTACACAAGACTAAACTGTCACAGGTCTTTGTGCCAAAGTCACCTCACCTTTTTTCTCAACATTTCAACTTTATTCCTGTCGTTTTGTCTTTAATCTTAAATAGAAAAACAAACCTTTTGCTTTTTTTTTTTCTCCAAGGGTCCTTAATACTCCATAGCAAACATAGCTAACACCATGGATTGTGGCAGCCACCGATTGTGCAAGTTGTCCCACTTAAAAAGATGATGGAGGTCTATAGTTTCCATCATAGGTACACTTCAACTGTGAGAGAAATGTAAAAGAAAAATCCAGAAAATCATATTTTATGATTTTTAAAGAATGTATTTGTTTAATGGTGCAGAAAAAAGTATTTAATACCTACAAACAAGCAAGAATTCTGGCCCTCACAGACCTGTTACTTCTCCTTTAAGAAGCTCTTCTATCCTCCACTCGTTACCTGTATTAATATCACCTGTTTGAACTCGTTATCTGTATAAAAGACACCTGTCCACACCTTCAAACAGTCAGACTCCAACCTCCACCATGGCCAAGACCAGAGAGCTGTCCAAGGACACCAGGGACATACTTGTAGAATCACCACTCGCACCACCCACTGTGAAGCATGGGGGTGGAAACATCATGCTTTGGTGCTGCTTTTCTGCAAAGGAGACAGGACGACTGATCTGTATTAAGGAAAGGATTAATGAGATTTTGGGCAAAAACCTCCTTCCGTCAGTGAGAGCATTGAAGATGAAACATGGCTGGATCCTCCAGCTTGACAATGATCCCAAACACATCGCCCGGACAACAAAGGAGTGGCTACGTAAAACGCATTTTAAGGTTCTGGAGTGACCTATCCAGTTTCCAGACCTCAACCCAATAGAAAATCTGTGGAGGGAGTTGAAAGTCCATGTTGCCCAGCAACAACCTCAAAACATCACAGCTCTAGAAGATCTGCATGGAAGAATGGGCCAAAATAGCAGCTACAGTGTGTGGAAACCCGGTGAAGACCTACAGGAAACTTTTGTCTCTGACTTTGCCAATCCAGGTTGCATTACAAAGTATTGAGGTGAACTGTAGTTTTTGACCAAATACTTATTTTCTATACCATTATACAAATAAATTCCTTAAAAATCATACAAGGTATTATCCTGGAATTTTTTTTCGCATTCTGTCTCTCACAGTTGAAGTGTACCTGTGATGCAAATTACAGACCTCTCTAATCTTTTTAAGTGGGAAAACTTGCACAATCGGTGGCTGCCAAATACTTTTTTTGCCCCCACTGTATTTCTTCCCCCTAATCACCCAAAGCACCTTGAATTGCCCTGTTGCTGAACGTGTTCCATACAAATCAATTTGCCTTGCCTTCTCTATATATGAAGGACTTTTGCATCTCAACATTCAGTTTTAGCTTTACTTTGGGAGAGCAAACGCCTTTAGCACTGTTATCCATGTATGTGTAGCCAAGAGAAAGAGGGTCAGAGCGTTTTCCATGTCCTTCTCAGACAGTAACTTTAATCTTATGCAAGCACACTGACTGTAGGCAAGTGCAGTGAGATGAAATCATGCCCACAGAATCCAGAATCTGTTTTTACAGACCAATGCGAGCAGATCACAACAATGTTCTAAATCCTGATTTTTTTTTGTTTTGTTGTTGTTGTTGTTGTGCTGAGACAACAGTATAATTTAGGGCTGGGTAAAAATATCGATTCAGCAATGCATTGCAATTATTTGTTTCTCAGTTCAATATCGATTCATCAAATCCTATGAATCGATAAAGCCCACCGGCCAGTGGTGGCGCTGTGGGCAACACTCTAGTGAGAGCATTCAGCGTTGTACAAGACGCGCATTACCAATACAGCAAGATGAGGGACAGCAGCTGCACCCCGTTTGTGATGTGAAGGTTAGTTGAAGCCACCGATGTCTTTTCAGAGATGACAGTCTGAATTATTTTCTTTTCTCTGCCTTTATTTTACATTCCTCCTCAATAACGGCACGTTTTTCTTTTACATATAACTTCTTCTTCTGTCTACTCAGACTAGAAAACCAGGTACATTACTACTTAGGTTAACCCACTGCTGCCATCTGGTGGCCAAAAGGAAATAAAATAACTGAATTCAAACTAGACAAATGAATAAACTATTCTCACTTTCTTATAGATAAATCTATTATCCAACAGAACCATAATTATGTAGCAATATCTATAACAATATCTGAAAGAAATAACACCGTTCATTCCTGCACCAGCAACGTTAAAAGATTACGTTTGGCTCAAACAGACATCCCACTCTCCTCTGATCAACAGCTTTCCTGTTACACCTCGGATGTTTTATCCTTCACCTCAGCCATGGACCCTTGTAATTCCACAAGTTTGACTTCAACCAAGTCAGGAAATGCTGCTACCCCCTTTGCCTCCCCTTCCCACTTGTCTGTTACCAAAAGTCAGGTGAAGAGGCAGCTGGAGAAACTGAACCGGAACAAGGCTGCAGGTCCAGATGGTGTCAGCCCCAGAGTCCTGAAGGCCTGTGCAGAGCAGCTCTGTGGGATTCTGCAGCACCACTTCAACCTTAGCCTAACTCAGGAGAAGGTTCCAGTGTTGTGGAAGACATCCTGCCTTGTTCCAGTACCAAAGAGAACTCACCCATCAGTCACCAATGACTATAGACCTGTTGCCCTGACATCCCACATCATGAAGGTCCTGGAGAGACTCCTGTTGGCACCCCTGAGTAAGCAAACAAGAACGTATCAGGACCCACTGCAGTTTGCTTATCGCTGTGGAGTTGGAGTTGAAGATGCCATCATCCACCTACTTCAACCAACCCACTGTCATCTGGACAAAGCAGGCAGAACTGTGAGGATCATGTTCTTTGATTTCTCCAGTGCATTTAACACAACACAGCCTGATTTGCTTTGTCAGAAACTCCTGAAGACACAGGTGGAGCCCTCAACAATCGGCTGGATCAATGTCTACCTGACCAACAGACCACAATTTGTGAGACTGAAGAATTGTGTGTCAAACCAGGTGATCAGCAGCACAGGAGCACCACAAGGGACCGTACTCTCACCATTCCTTTTCATTCTGTACACCTCAGACTTCCAGTACAAATCAGAGACCTGTCATCTGCAGAAATATTCAGATGACTCTGCAGTTGTCGGGTGTATCAGAGATGGACAACAAAGCTGAATACAGAGAGCTGGTGGACCGCTTTGTGACATGGTGTGGAAACAATCGTCTCACCTTGAATGTGAACAAAACAAAGGAGACGATTGTAGATTTCAGAAGAAACAGGGATAAGTGAAACACTGTTTCCATCATGGGATAAGAAGTGGAGGTGGTTGAGGAGTATAAATACCTCGGAGTTCACCTTGGCAACAGACTGGACTGGAGGCACAACAGTAAAACCGTCTACAAGAAGGGACAGAGCAGACTGTACTTCTTGAGGAAGCTTAGGTCCTTCAAGGTTTGCACCAAGATGCTGCAGATCTTCTATAAGTCTGTTGTGGAGAGTGTAATCTCTTCAGCCGTCATCTGTTGGGGTAGCAGCATCAGAGCCAGGTATTTAAAAAGGCTAAACAACCTGATAAAGAAGGTTCTGGTTCTGTTCTTGGGATGAATGTGGAAAATCTGGAGATGATGATGCAAAGAAGGATTCTTCCTAAAATCAAACAAATTATGGACAACCCTGAGCATCCTCTTCATGAGACTGTCGCAACAACAGAGTGTCTGCAGTCGGAGGCTTCTTCAGTTTCGCTGCAATACAGACCGCTACAGGAAATCCTTCCTGCCCACAGCCATCATCATCTACAACTCCTTAAAGAATTAATTATATGAGCTATACCAACACTTAATTTCCCTCTGGGATCAATAAAGTTTTTTTGAATTTGAATTGAATTTATTTAAAAACATACTCAGGTACTTAATTATTTGTGTATTTACTTATTATTGAATCGATATTGAAGCTAATAAATCAATAATCAATGTGCTCCCTGGTCAGTGAGGACCTCTGAAATACTAATGTAAGTAAAAGAGGAGCACAACTGACAGAATCAGTCCTATTTTTTTTTTCTTTTGCCAACTCTGAAAGCACTCAAAGATCAAGAGTCGCTCGTTCCTGCATCGAGGAGGGGAAGGAAGCAGTGGAGTAAACACGTCCTCTGTGAGAAGGAGGCAAAAAGAGAAAGGAAAGAAACACTTTTATCTGATCTTAGTCTCAGATCTTAATGAAGCCAAACAAAAGCTTCTGAAGGAAAATCCACTATTGATTAAAGAGGGCTGATGCGGAATAAATACACGGCGGGCAGAAGATATTCTATTCGTATAGTATTTAGGACAAAAATCTCCACAATTATGGCCTGAAATGAATTGCAGCAAGTCACACTTCTTCAAGAGTTTTCACAAAGTTTCACAAAGAGTGAAAGTGTTGTACCAAAGCTGTCAAATCCCATGAGCCTTTTCACATTGGAACCCCAAAAATAAATTTACTTTATTGGAATTTTATGTGACAGATCAACACAAGGTATCAGATAATTGTGAAGAAGGAAAATTACGCTTTTGGTAATTACAACTGCTAGTCTTTTGGGGGCGTGTCTCTCCCTGTTTTATAGATTTAGTGGATGACGTTTTTGTCCATGTTCCTTGCAAAATCGGTCAAGCTCAATCAGATAAGATTAAGGGTGTCTGTGAACTGTAGTCTTCTCAATTACATTTAAGTCTAGACTTTGAATGGGCAGTTCTAACCATTCCTTTGTAGCTCTGATTGTGTTGAAGATGAACCATTGCCCCAGTCTCAAGTCTTTTTTAGCCTTTAATTGGTTTTCTTCCAGGTTTGAACTCTATTTATGTCCATCAACCTTATCATCACCTCGGACCAGCTTCCCTGTCCTTGCTAACGGAAAGCATCTCCACAGAATAATGCTGCCACCACCACCATGTTTCATTGAGGTGTTGCTGTGTTCACTGCACTATGGAGTGTCAATTTGCGCTTTGAATGCCAAACTTTAAAAGAATCCTTTTAAAGTCTCATCCCTAATGCTCAAATGGATTTATGTCTGGACTTTGGAAAGCCAAGTGTTGAGAGATAAAACAGTGGGAGTGGGGCCAGAGATAAACAATGGACACGAGAGTATTTCAAAAAATCAAAAACCTGGATAAAATCAAGCTTCAGGAGCTCAGATGATGAGGACTCCTCGCATCCTCACATTCCTCACTATGGAGTCGCAAATGATGAGTTTGGTGGGAGGCGGGTCTGTGCGCTGTTGATTCTGGCCAGAGGATCTTTCACCATCTCGCACTTGATGCATGTCAGGCAGAGACGCATCCCCAGGACTGCAGCGATGTGCATTTGCACCAAGGCCTTGTTCCTTGGGTTTGGAGTGAAGTGGAAAACTCCTTGGTATTCAGGTACGCGGGTATTCAGCGGTACTGGAGTGGAGGTGTTCGGGGTTTTTTTTTCTTAGCCCCCTGCTGAAACCAGCAGTCTTTCTCTGCATCAGATGGCATGCGGGCATTTAACACCCCAAGTCCGTTTGGAGACCCAGCAATAGATCCCCTCTCTGCAGCTTCCTCCGCTCCAGCTCCAGCAGCTTGTGGCTCAGCTTGACGCGGACATCACACCCAAGGCTGCAGCTAAGTGGAGGCATGGTGAGGGAATGAAGTAGTCCACGCACTCTTCCCCGATTAAAACACCCCCAATAAAAGCATCCGATGATTAAAAGGTTAGCGATGTTGAAACCAGTCATAAAAAAAGATTTAAAACCAGTTAAAGTTCAAGTTAAAGTATCATCCGTGCAAAATATTATTTGGGGGTGAAAAATAAATGGAAGAGCAGCGAGTGACGCAGCAGTGAGTAAGCAGTAAAAAAGAAGGTGGCGGCAAAGAGGGGGACACTTGCCACAGCCAGAAAGTGCTGAGGGGTTTCAGCGGGTTGGTAGATCTAACATCGGACCCAGTTCAACACATAGATCTAATAGCACTGCTTTAGGGAATGTGCATTAGCTCCCCCCATCCAGATGCTGCCAGTGGCATGAACTTCAATGAGCACATACATTGTGCGGCATTATGCAGGAGTGTCACTGCAGTATTTATATTTGTACTTCACACAATTAATGCACCAACAAGTGCAATTGCTGTATAATCTGAAGGCATATATATGAACATACTGTGATATAATTCTTAAATGCAACATATATTCATTCAGATTCTCATTTTAATTCTCAGTTCACAGACGGGGGGGCGAGGGCTGACTGTTGGTTGTGTGTTCATGTGTGCATGACGGTTTACAAGTCTGAAAATCTGGCTTAAATTCACAATTTTTGCCATCTCACCAGCTGCGCTGCCAGTGTCCTCCGTGTCCAAAATGTGTTTAAGCAAGGTCCTCAGTGTGCTTAAAGTTGCTCACATTTTTCCGCCACATTTTTCTATAAATCCCAAACTTGGCGTAGAAAGTGACTCACACAGTTTTCAGCCCCCCGTTTGTGCGTAAGCAAGCTTTATAAACGAGACCCCTTCTGTTTTGGTCAGCCTTTTTTTTATTTATTTTGTTTTTAAGATTTGTTTCTGAGCTGTGTTTCTTATCAGCCCCCCAAGAGTTAAAAGAATGTGTTATGCTTAATCACAGTAGTGCCTCTCGGTTGCCCTTTCTGAAGGTTCTGGATGACAACTCAGCTGCCAGGCCTTTCTGGCCAAGTTGTTTTACACAGAGCAAAAGATAGTGGTAGGAATGATTAGAAAGTGTGGATCCTGTTCAGGGTATGTTTGTGTGGGCGTGCAAAGCCGTGAATGTGGCACAATGAATATGAGAGATGAAATAAATGAGAGCGGCATGCAGTAATGGTGCGTGGGCATTAGCGAGCATGCTTTAAGTCAAAAAGTGTGTGCGCGTGTGCGGGTGTGTGCGTGCGCTTCTTCTATCGGTTGCTCATGACTCCCTTTTATTGTAAAGCTATAATGAAAAGTAGGAAGAATAGGAACTTAGGTGGAGACTCAAGGTAAAAAAGGACGGGATGTGAGAGGGGTGGTTGCTCAGTTGCATATTTTTTTTACTCTGGGATGTAGGGGAGGGTTAACAAATGTACAGTCAGACAAGATGAGGCGGTTTACTAAAAATGTGATTTTTTTTTCTTTTCTTTTCTTTTCTTGGGTGGTCATCATGAAGTTAATTGTGTCAGCAGTGCAAAATTAGACCTTTTGATGAAGTCTTATAGAGATGTGCCCCTTTTGCTTTTTGTCTTACATGACCTAGATAGAAACTCATTTTATATCAGACATCTTCTGAAACAAAGCCTTGACCGACTTTGAAAGTTGCTTTGGATCCCTGCGCTGTTGGAAGGATCAGTGAAAAGCAGCTTGGGAAGCTGAAATAGCTAGGCGCAATGCTACTTCACTCTCTACTACCTGGTGTTTTTAAAGCAGCCAATCCAGGGGTGGCTCTTTTTTTATTGGCACTGAGGACTATAGGTGTTAGCTTCTGTGATTGTGCCAAGATTTGCACATTAATGCAAATCAAGGTATATTTGGTATTGGAACTATTAGAATGGGCAGCTACAAACCTTTAATTCAATTCAATTCAGTTTATTTATATAGCGCCGATTCCAAACAGATGTCATCTCAAGGCACTTAACAGGAAGTCATTTCAATACATTTATACAAACATTCCAATCAGTTAAAGAGTTTCCTATTTAAGGAATCTCAGCAGATTGCGTCAGTCATTGGCGTGAGGTTGGGCCCCGTTGATGCAGACTTTCCAACCACAGCAATCCTTCAGCAATCCCTCATACTGAGCGAGCATGTAGCGACGGTGGAGAGGAAAAACTCCCCTTTAACAGGAAGAAACCTCCAACAGAACCAGGCTCAGTAGGAGCGGCCATCTGCCACGACAGTCTGGGGGTTTGAGAAGACAGAGCAGAAACACAGAAGGAACAGAAGATCTGATATAAGAGAACTTTCTATGTTACAGAAAGTAAAAAGTTGATAACATGACACGGTGGATGTTCAGTTACTGGGAGGATCATCCCAGTCGATGCCCCCCGTCCAACAGGGCATTGCAGCCAAGCAGGATACCAGACCAGGTGTATCTTCTATGGAGAGAAAAACACTGAGAGAAAACAAAGTTAACAGTCGAAATAACAGAATGTACTGTAATACAACTGGAGAGTAGTAGGAGAAAAGGAAGTAGCAGAGTGAAGAAAATTGGTAAGTCTGTCCTCCAGCAGTCTAAGCCTATAGCAGGATAACTACAGAGCTAGCTCAGGATGACCTAAGCCACTCCAACTATAAGCTTTATCAAAAAGGAAAGTTTTAAGCCTGGCCTTAAAAGTAAATAGAGTGTCTGCCTCACGGACTAAAACTGGGAGCTGGTTCCACAGGAGAGGAGCCTGATAACTAAAAGATCTGCCTCCCATTCTACTTTAGAGGTGTTCTAAGGTATTATTGGATTTCAGCTTTTTGTAAGTGGTTGTGGTCCCTGAGACCCATAAGCACTGGGGGTTCACTGGGTCAGCAGGGATGTACACCTGAGTTTATATCTGAAAACTAGGGTTCCAGATGCATCTTTTGGAACATTCAGGGCTGTTGCTATCTTTTTGCATCCTTCTTTTTGCTTGTGCAAGACAGGGATCCATTGTCTGAACTTGTTTGGACGGTTCTCTTGATTTCTGACATGCCATGAAATGCTACAGTAAACCCTCCAAATAACTGAGGTGTTCCATCTAAAGTGATGCAATGAATGCGTTGATATGCTGCATCAGGTGTGGCTGAGACCATACCTGATTTGCAAATATGTGCATATATGAGGAATTCTAATAAAACTGTTAAATAATTTTGCAGTAGTTTTGTACGTACATCGGCCGTTGAGAGTAGGGTTTAGCATTGAATTTGTCATTTCCACACAGCTGTGTGCGTGGATGTATGTCCGTCTCTTACCTTCCTCGGCTGTAGGCCGTGACCAGCAGGTGTGGTTCCCAGCTGAACCTCATCAGCGCCAATCAGGAGGAGCAGAACCCCTGAGGCAGATGCCAGATTGTTTTCTCACTCCCCAGTGATAATCCAGCCCACAGCTCAAGTGGTATGCATTTAGGGACTGTTATATTACTTACCTTCGTCTCTCCTCCATCCTGGTCAGCTCCATTCCCTCGTGGAGGAGCCACCTCTTGCTTCCCATGGCCTCCTTCTTCGTCTCCGTGTCTGTCTAGAATCCTCCTCCTAGTCTCCTCGCTGCTCCTCCTGGAACCATCTACCTGGATCTCCTACCTCTCACTCACCTTCCTGTCCACCCTCCAGCACCCTTCGCTCCGCTGCCACATTCTGGAAATCAAACAAAGAAACCTGCATCAGCTAAACCACTCACCCGCTCCCCATCAAACTTTACTACTGTGGACATATTTATCTCCTCCTGGACCATCTGCACCTTCAGTAACAGTAAAGAACCTCCTCCCTTCACGTCAAAATCCCTCAAACTATTGATGTGGGAATGTTTCTGCTTAATTAGGATCTAATTGAGTATTCCCTGTCTTGGTAAGTCACATCTAAGATAAGTAGGTCATGTTAGGAAAAACATAGCCTTCTGTGAGTAATTTTTTTTGATTGCAATGTATCCGAGAGGTTTACAGACGTCAGAGCTGGAAGATATTTACACGACCTTTGTTTAGGAAGAAGCTATTTTTTCACGATACTATTCGTAAAGGTATAGTCATCTGCTATCTCTTTCTCATAGTGTGGACCTGAAGACCTACCTCTGACATCTGCTTTATTTGAATTATTCCATCAAATAAACCTTTCAAATGATTTATTCGTGTCCGTAACCATTCTCTGCTCACACTTATAACAAGCATTTATTCAACCATTTAAACTGTTAGTGTTGTTTATTGCGAAAAACCAAATCTAATTTCCAGCGCGGGTTGCATAACTTCAGGTGCAAATCGGTGACCAGATCACAACCATGTGTGGTGACACTTTATCTTCATTGCTCTGCCTTAGCAGACTACAATCATTCAGATGCCAGAGAAGTTCATTAGGGCCTTGTGTGAAGAAAGCAATGTTGCCTCTGGTTTGAAGGCCTTTATGAAGGTCATGCAATCTTTCTCAAAACTGAAATAAATTTTATGAAGCAATGTGCCTGAATGTTGGAACATTAATACATTAGTGTTAGTAGTTAACTATCACCTGAACCCTGTTTAAGTACCATCTGTCAGATATGTGTGACTCAAACAATGAAAACCTAAAATCTGAGCCAACGAAATATTTCCTAATTATACAGGATTTCAAACACACGGTTTTATTTATGGCCACAGTAGACTAGTTTTAAGCCCCTCAGTGTTTATCACACTGACACCGAAAAGTACAGCAGGAGACCAAACTTTGGACTTTACATCTTCAACGCTTGTTTCACAATGGCGAACCTGTGGTGACGACAAATGACCGCTTCCAGGACTAAAATGAAGCAAGATGTTCACCTTGCAAGTAAAAACGCTGCGCCTGCCTTTCCAAGAGTTGTCACTCTGGGCCAGGCGAACATGATTGCACTGAAGAGGTGCTTTTGAAGTTGGAAATATCAGACACACTCCTCGGTTCCTTGGTGGCAGATGTCTACTCCACCATCTGCTGCAGGCTGATATTGTGACAATGTCCGCCTCTTCACAAGACGACTTCTGAGGATGCTGCACTCACCCACTGAATACTCTCACATTAACTTGCCCAGTAATATCTTATCCATTTTGTTTATGAAATATGTGCAAAGCAACGGTTGGGGATGGTTTAGAAATGAGGCAAGAGCTTCAACTTTCTGGTTTAGGCGGAGTCTTTATTTATAGCAGCTTTTTATATAGATGTATTCATACTTCTTGAAAATGTTCAAGTTTTATCAGATGACAACCACAACATTTAATATTTCTTACTGGAGTTATAAGTAATTATAAAACGGAAGGGGATTTCCATGAGAATGTCATGGTTTTACTAAGCTGCCTGACATATGAGCTTGATCCGGAACCGGGAGCTTAATGGCTTGGTGTACCAGATAAGTTTAACACTCAGGCGCTGGAGGACTGGCCGCCATTTCCCTTTATTCTCCGGTTGATGATGATTACTGTCTCCGCCCACTAGAGCCAAACACCGGCGCCTCCGCTGCACCGTCCAGTGAATAACCCAGTATTCTAACAGAGATCCAACTAGTCAACAGATTCCACTTGTGTGTAATTTAATCTGGTGAGGTGAGACATTTGAACCTTTTGGGCATCAAAAACTTGGCAAGGTGGAAAACGTCACATGGCGGTAGCATTATACTGTGGGGATTTTACTTCCCTCATCAAGGAGAAGAGAACCTGCCAAATTTGATTGGAAGAGGAATAAAACTGAATAAAATGGGATATTGAAAGAAAACTAGTTAAACACACATCCAAAGTCACAATTTTGTGCTTTAGATGAAAGTATATTTATGTTCCAAAATGGCCTAGTCAAAGCCCAGACTTAAATCCAATTTAAAGTGTGTGTGGTAAGTTTTGAAACTAGATTTTCACAGCCACTCTCCATCCAAGCTGACTGAGCATGAGGTATTTTGCAAACATGGGCAAAATTGTCTCACGGTAGATCAGGGTTTCACGTCCTTTTTTCCTTGAGGACCCCCTTTCCTGTGTCCAAGACAAGCCGGGAACCAATTGACTTGTAGCTGTTATTACAGCACAGGGATGTTCCGTAAATTGATGAGTCAGGTGAGTTGAAAACATATGCACAAGGTTAACTGGGGGCTGACTGGGTTGTCTCAAGCAGAATTCGGAGCCCCTCTTGCTGTTAAAGGGGCATCAGCACCACTAACAGATTAAGTGGAATCTGGGGAGGCAGCAGAGTTTAACAGGCTGGGCTGAAAAAATGTAAGTCATAGCATCAGATTGTTTCTACGTTAACGAAACAGTCAAACAGTGAAGACTATTATTCGGACTTTTACAACTGCGGCCACCGCGGGAGCGTGCACAAAAAAGTAAATAATTCAGTGACGTGGCGCACATCGCCAGCTGTACGACAACGAGCAACATGTCAGGCGACGAAGTAAGTAATAGTGTTTACTTTGGTGTCACATTAGTAAATATCTTTGACAACATTAGCATATTCATTCATATAGATATATCAATCGAGAACACGCTAGAATTGTAGAGTGACGTCACATCCGCGTGTAAGCGCGGGAAATTCGGCCCCCGAATCGCAGCCTATATTTGAAGCACACATACTGTTCGAGATAATGGGATTACACATGGGTGGGCTCCTTTTTCTTTGGTTTAAAACGCTTCATTACCCAATACAATTACAAAACTGAACATGAATATAATTTACTTTATATATCCAGCCCCTTGATCCTTTAAAACTGACATTTGAAGCTATTTAAAATATTTGATCTTTGCTCAAATATACAAGTATTAAAACTTAAGATGTATGCTCTGTGTTAAGATTCAAACATTTATGGGAGGCCCCTGATGGTTTGCGGGTCCCCAAGCATCGGCTTAGTTCCCTTAGGCCTTTGGCCGCCTCTGTTGGTCTTTCACATAAAATCCAGATAAAATACATTGAAGTTTGTGGTTCTAATGAGAAGGTATGTGAAAAAGCTCAAAGGTTAAAAACTCACTTTGGAAGGTGCTTATACATCACAGACAGAGCCGAAGATAACCTTGACAGAAACAGCTTGGACTGTTTGGACCTGTTCTTCCGTGCCCCTGTAACCCAGTCTACACGGACCAGGGTTTGGAGAGTTATGAAGTTAAATATAATCAGCGAGGGAGTAATAGTGGCCTAAAAGGTTGGGAGGAGCATTCTCCCCAGAAGCTATCCGAAGGTGATGACATTTAGCTGTCCTCCGTTGAGTTATGGCTGGATAAGAGCCGCTCTCTGCGTTGCAACATGATTCCCAGGCCCCCGGTCTTCTCCTCCCTACAGGATGCGGAGGTTAGCAGTGAGTTCATAACGAGACCTTTTGAACGGCTTAGTCAGCACACACTCCCTCCTCCCTGACCTCTGCTTCCCCGCCTTACTCCTTCCCTTTTCCCCCCCCCCTTCTGCTCAGACGGGTGTTGTTCGAGAGCCATCTTGGGTCCTAGATAAAATGGTTGTTACCACATCCTCCACCTTTTTTAAACTCACTGTGGTTTTAAATCTCCCGGCCCTTTGACTATTTTAGCGAATGCTGATATTTGCCTCTTTTATACTCCACTCTTCTCTGACCTTTTACACACCAAACACTGGTCTCTCCAAGTTACGGTGCTTTGCAAAAGATTGTGTGTGATAAAACACAAAGCAGTCCATAATCGTGAAGCAGAAGGAAAATTATATATCTTTATACATGTTCTTTTTTACAAATGGGAATCTGAAAAGTATGGCGTGCATTTGAATTTAGTCCCTTTTGCTTTAAGAACAAAAAAGTTCATATAGGCCATGATAACTCTGGAGCAGCTGCAGAGATCCAAAACTCAGGTGTGAGAATTTGTTCATTAGACAAATGTTAGTCGTGCTCTCAACAAATCCGTCATTGATGGAAGAGAGGCAAGAAGAAAGCTATAAGAAACCCCGTAAACAAGTGGAGCAACAAACTCTCTTCAGATGAGTTTTTAATCTGAGAACTTTGTGTGGAAAAACACTGCTAATCAGCTTTTTACGTGCCACATCAAAGGGAACACGCAGTGGTGGCAGCATCATGCTGTGGGGAGGCTTTTGATGCAGAGAAGCCAGTCAGAGTCGATGGGAAGTTTTCAGGACATTGGCTCACGAAGACTGGAGTTTGAAACCACCTGTAGCAAAGACTGCATTAGGCTTGCGAAAACAGCCTTGTTACTCATAAAATGTTAGCTTGTCATTGTGTGAAAAAAGCACAAAGACAAAAAAACGCGACCCATCACAAACTGCGTACAGGGGTTGCATTGAGCGAATATTTTCCTTATTTGACAAATTTTTTTAGAACTGCGATTGAAAGATCGGAAGGCCGTCATTTTGACTGATTGCAATTCCCACCCCTCACCACTTGATGCAGACGCGCAAACAATTTTTTTACATTTACGCACGGAGTACTGGTAACTACATCAATAAGCTAAGAAGAAAAAATATTCCCATGAGAGCATCTGAGCATCAATACAGACCTGGACCCTGTACTTAATATATATTGCAAACCAGGAGCTGAGACAAAGTTGAAGAGTAATCGAGGCTTTGTAAGACTTTTGATGATACTTTATTAAATATGTATAATTATATAATCTTAACTTTAATATACAGTATAAAATATAAATACTAAATTAAATACACCTAGTGACACACAGAAGAAGAAAAAAAACCTGTATACATACTGATCTATCTCGAGTCATTATTTTTTCTGTTGTAATGAGTTAAACCAATTAAAAATAAAAATAGAGAATTACCAAAAATAAACATGTGACACACCTGAGGACTTAAAACGTGACAATAACCTCTGCAGCAATCCCACTTGAAACATTTGCACAGGAGGTGAACTTTCCGTATTTTAAACGCAATCGTATAATTTCCTTTTTCATTTGTAGTTTTATGTTCAGCTTGTTTGGATTGAATACTAATTAAAATGAATAAAAATAAACACAATTGAATATGTTATCATTTTAAAAAATTGACTGGAGAGCCACATATATACGTAGGCTACAGTCCTACTGCAGGTCTACTAAGGACTAAAATGTTAATTTTCAGTTTATTAAAAGTGTTTCTTGAGGGGGTGTGGTAGGGTTGTGGTACGATTTAAGCTTTTGTCCTTAATGGGATTTTTTTTTTTACCAACATTACTTTTACTTTTATACTTTAAGTTGTTTTGAAATCAGTACTTTTGTTACCTTTACTTGAGTAAAAGAAGTTCATACTTCAACTTCTACAGGATTCTTTTTAAACCCTACTATTTATACTTCTACATGAGTGGTGAATGGTAATACTTTGTACACCTCTGCTTTGGAGGAGGTTAACCACACATACAGTGCTGAGGGTTTAGATTTAAAGCATGGCTGTCCAGCTCTAGTCCTCATGAGCCGTGCCTGGCAGATGTGTCTACTCCGACACGGATGATTCAAAGGGTCCAGAGGCCTCCTTAACGTGTCATAAAGTGCTACAGAGGCCTGCCAATAAACCCTCATTTGATTCAGGTGTGCTGAACCAGTGAATGAGCTAAAAACATACAGGACCTTGACGACTGGCTTTGGACGCCACCGGATTAAAGTCCAGAACTAAACCCAATTCAGCACCTGTGACAAAACCTTGACGACTGGCTTTTTCACAGACGTTCCATTCGGTCTGACCACATCTCTAGTTGTAATGTGACAAAACGTGGAAAAAGAAGTTTAAAGGTTAAGGGTTTAAGGGTTATGACCTCCAAAAAAAAACACCGTCCACCCACGATGTACAGATGTCCTTTCACGGTCCACGGAGAAAAGACACGGCATTTGTCCTGTCCACCCACCCCCCCCCCCCCCCCCAAGGGAGTCAGAGGGATCTTTTACACGCTTGTGGTTTTACTGTAAAACATCTCTCTTTGTGCGCCGCCTGCATGTCAGACAGCAGGAAAGGGCTTGTCTGGGATTTATTGGCAGCCGTGGATCTGCAGATGATGAACGGATGGTCTTCAGGAGCGCAGGTCTTGTAAAAGGCAGAGAGGGCGGGACAGTCCATTAAAATGGCATTTATTTCCTTCACATGTTTCGCAGGATCACCGTTCCAATACTAACATCACTCTTTCCCATGCAGTCGACGCATGTGTGCTTTTTCATAAGCCTTTTTACTCCTGTTTGTTTTTTTTGTTTTTTTTTAAGCAATAAATGGAAGACTCGCTGATTTATTTCTCCCCAACATTTGCTGTTTACCCAGAGCCGGTCAACAGAATGGGGCTTCCACTGATAGAGCCATAATACAGAAAGATTAACATGTAACATTCATAAATGATTCCCTCTTTAAGTCTGGTTTCACACTCCAACAAGCCAGCTATGCTCGACATTCAAGTTTCTGGCTTTGTTCCACTGATCAGCTATTCCTGTCACAGTTTCCCTTCCACCTGATATTACATTCAGGTGGCACAGAAGAAAAAAAATCAGAGGTTGGAAATGTTTTTTGGGATATTCAACTCATCAAAGTGCAAGCTTCTTTTTTTTTTTTTACCAGCACTGGTGTGGGGGCTTGAAGTAAGATTTTAATTTGTAGAACTGTTATGAGTCACATGTCAACATGTAAATAGAAGCATGATACGTTTAATGCTATTTACTGTGAAACACATCTTACTGTTCCATGGTGGCAGAGAAGCGTTTCCTTAGAATCCAGAGATTGTTGCTTAATTGCATATGATCAGAGTCCGATTCCGATGGGAGTTCTAGATAGATTTCACCAAAAAAGTTGCATACACTAAAGATTAGCTTAGAGAACTTCCTATATGTCTATTCTGCTTAATTTTTTCCACATTTTTGTCATATTATATCTTTGCAAGGAAACAATGTTACAATATATTCAAAAAGACGAATACTGAAAACTGCTGGACACAAAATAATAATCATGTAAGTTGATGACAGTCACGAAGCAGAAAATTCCAGAAAAGTCTCAACGAAATTGCATCTGGAAGCTTTAACCCACCTCTCTTCCAGCTTCATGTTTCATCCACCTGTGCTGCAGCATAATACGCCATTTTATAGCTTACTGACCATTGGAGATAGGCACCAGCTATCATACTACCTTGGAAGGATAAAGCAGGCATCGGAAATATGAAGTAGTCAAGAAATTAGGACAACCCGTGTGTGTGGTTTTTTTTTTTACATATTTGAACATAGGGTCGCTTAATATAAAATATAACCATACTGAAAAAAGAGGTCTTAAATTAATAAAGTTGAAGATTCATTTTCTGAAAAGGTGATTTTAAAAATAAACATCGCACAAAGTTACAGCTGTGGATTTTGCTGCAATACGAGGGCATTTTAGAAATAAAAAAAATATAAAAGAAGTATAAGTGATTTTTATTTGCTGGTTTAGAAAACGGGTCGTAAAAACGGCCCGACTCACTGACAGCTGAAAGCAAGTGACAGGCGGCTCTGAAGCCCCGCCCCTCATGCCACGCGCGAGTAACAAAGGAATGAAGCCAAAAAGCAGCAGCAATGAAAAAAATTGTGGTTTAAAAAAAAAAGTGTTATTGTAAAAAAAAAAAAAAAAAAAGATGAAAGAGTGAAAGCTTGATCATGAGCTATTTGTTTCAATGTATATATTTTTTTGTTTCATTGAAACTGTTTTCAATAAAATATTCAACATTTTGTTTGGTTTTCAATACAGACATTTGCACTACATTTATTTCTGATTCAAAATTAATATATTCAGTTACAATTATGGTTTTCATTGCCAATTTTTATTTTCAGTGCCGATATTTCTGTTCGGTTTCATTTGAAGCTGCCGCTGTTTTGATGCCATAGAGGAGGAGGGCTGTGTGTTCAAAGGTCACGAACACGAAAGCAACAGATCATTCATAGCCACATGGTTGATCCTCAGATCTAGCTGGCATTAGAGCGTTCAGACATGGGAATAAGCAGAAGCGAAGGACAACAGAAACAAACATCCGATATAAGACATGCCACACAGCTCATGTGATTTATTCACACATCAGATACCTGGAATCGAATCCGCCAAGCCGATCAGCCGGGAGAGCTGATTACAAGTGGGGTCCAGTGGCACATTTGGCAGCAGGTAGGCGGGTGATGTTGAAACGGTGGCAGGCGGACGCGCCGGTCCTTGCTGTTTCTGTGAAAACGAGAAGAAAGAAACGCTAAACGAGCTTGCCTCATGTTTGGGTGCATGAAACCTCTGTGTCTACTTTGAAGGCACACTTTGGAGTTTCAGTTTACAGGGAATAAATTTATTTTTTTTTTTTTTTCCCACATAGTTCTGGCTTTGTACCGTCACAGAGACGCTGAAAAGAGATCAAGCATAAAAAGTAATGATCTTCAAATGATCTTTCTCAGTGACAAAGCTGAATTTACATAAGTGACCACCCCTTCAGGTTTGTCACCTCACTGGTACGTCGCTGCTTCTTTCTTCTTGCAGACGGATACTAATAATATCTCCCGCTTGAAGTGTCATCCGCTGTTTGAATTTCTCTGTTTAAAAGGTGATGACAAGTCTTAAACTTTCAGAACTCAAACTCAAAGAAAGCGGGCTGCAACACACAACAAAGAGACGAGAACTTTTTTTTTTTTTTTTTTTTTGGAGCAGACACACTGATGCCTAATTCCCCGTGTTTCAAATGGTACTCCCGCTACAGTGACAGTGGAGAAAAGTCTCAGTGGGGCCTCACAGCGGTGTTCAGGCGCTGGTCTAATCATGCAGCAGGGGAGACGTTTCTACCAGAAAAATATTCAAAGGTGACAAACCAGAACCTTCTAAAGACGGATCATCTCATTGCTGCGGGTGAAACTGCAAAGAGCAAACTTCAATAGTTTATAAAGAGCAGCTTTCTTTCAAGCACGAGAGAAACAGTTACCACGTTTAAAAATGAGGATTTGTAAAGGTGGAAAATCAACCAATAGATGTTAAGGTAATTTCCCCCTATTAGACATTTTCTATTAAATATTTAGGATCATAAACACTTTTACACATCGAATGAAGATATTCAAAGCGAATAACAAAAAAGCAGTTGTCAAACAAAGATTTAATTTATTAAGGTGGAAAAACTAATAAAACCAGCCTGGCCCTACATAACAAAGCTTTTCGACCCCCTTAATAAGTTACAAATGAACTGGGATTCTGTTAGGATTCCGTGGCTGTGTGCTGGGTGTTTGGGTGTGTCTTTGCCTCATTACTTCTCTTTCTGCAGGGTGTGACTGACAGGTGCTCCCCCAGTTGTTTCCAATCAGTGTTGTTACTGCAACTGCTCAGAGGAGGAGTGGATCCCAGAGGCTGATACCAGATGGTTCTCGCTCCTAGCGTGTTACAAGGCCAAACCGCATTCCTGCTCCCTTGTAGCGTTACTATTCTAGGTTATTCTTAAGTATTGTTCTTACCTCCTTTGTCCTCCTTGCACATCCAGTCCTGGATTTCTCTTTCTTCGCTTCTAGCCCTCCAACGCCATTCTCCCATTTCCACTCTCATCATGGTTCCTCCCTGGTCAGCGTCCTTGTCGCTCCCTGTTGGAAAACACCCACCATACTCGCCATCACAGTCGTCGTCCTCAGTCACCTGCCTGTCCACCCTCCAATGGTTCAAACTGCAAAGAAGAGAAACTGGATCACCATCTCACCAACTCACCAATCCTTCCAACCACAGCCGACCTCAGTTCATGGTTTTCTACTTGCCTCCTCCAAGCAACCTCAAACCGGCTTCCAAGTAAGACCATTTCTATTCCGTTACAAGATCCATTCAAGAGACAATTACTCCTGGAACCATCATAATTTCTCAGCTGTTTCTCTCCATCCCAGTTCCACAGCTTGGATTCCCCCATCGCAGTCATTCGCCCTAGTCATTTACCTGCTTACAATAAACATTTTATAACTGATCGTTTGTCGTCTGGGATTGTTGCCTGAAAATGGAGGCTTTGAGTCCAAGCATGACAGGTTCAGGAACCACGACCAAGCCAAAAAACTGCCAGAGTCATAAGCGCTAATTCACAAAGCATCAACTCGAGGCCCTTTATAAAAGTCAATCCAATCTTGCATCCATTTCAATTGATCCTAGTTATCAAGCAATAAACTCAAGTTCAGTTTATTATTCAAATTGGCTAAAAGGTTTTCTATCGACGGAAACCAAGAGGTTTGCATTCAGTCATTATCTTGCATTGACTGTGGGCAATAAGTGTGAAGGTCATCTGCCACGAATGACTGGGGGTTTGTGCACACACACAAGGAAAAAGCACTGAACTAGTAGTACTTTCTATGTTAGAGAAAAGTAAGAAGTTAATGGCAGTAGAAGCTCCTTCAGGAGCTTCATCTAGCAGAGAAACATATCTTAACAGATAAACTCTGAGCCAGTCTTTAGGTCAACTCATCCTAGCAGCAGATGCGTGGACACGCTGATGCTAGCTGCGCTGATGCCAGCTGCGCCGATGCGCGCGACTTGCTGCGGGGCAGCTTGGCGCCCACTTGATGCGTCGATGCCATAGACTTGCATGTAATCTAGCTGTCCTGCTGCCTGGACACCAGACCGGTGTGAACGTGCCATAAGAGCCATAATCCAGAAATTCTGAAATGATTTGGAGCTTACCCAGAGCTGCTGTCTGACCAAAATTCCTCCAAGAACACTGCAGGCATTCATTACTTCACTTAAAATTAGTATTTATGTTTGAACAGTCAGAAACTGAGCAAAAAAGGCATCCATGAAGCGTTCCAAGACTAAGACCCACTATAAACACAAAGACCTTTCTCATTTTTTCTACAGAACATCTCAATCATGTCCCAAGTTTAATAGGAAATGGCATGAAAGTGGAATTTTCCTAAAGGTGTGGATGGAGGTTCATCTCATAGTTTAAAATATTGGTGGCACTGTGATGGGCTGGGACTATTTGCAACTTCAGGAGCTGGATGACCTGCTATAACTGATGGAACTATCAATTCTCCTCTCCAAATCTTGAAGTTGAATGTCCAGTCATAAAGTCCAAGTGAGCTTAGGTTATGCAGCAACAGAATTATCCAAAGTACACCAGCAAGTCCACCCCTCAGTGACTCAAACAAAAAAGAATTTGTAGTGGCCTAGTCTGAACATCAGATTGATAATGCAAGTTATTCATGCTTGAAAACTCGCTAGTGTGGCTGAATTAAAACGGTTCTGCAAAGAAGAAAGGGCGCTCTTCCACTGCAATTGAAAATGTGGACATTGTGTATTTACTCTAATAATCTTTGTCTGATATTGAAACTTGTTTGTCTGATCTGCAATGGACTGGCGACCTGTCCAGGGTCTACCATGCCCTTTGCCCAATGACAGCTGGAGATAGGCACCAGCCCCCACATGACCCTGCAAAGGAAAGAGTGTGTAGATAATGGATGGATGGATGGATGGTGGTCTGATTAACATATATGTGTGACAAATAAAAGGCAAAAACAGAAAGGAAAAACAGCAAAAGGTACTACATACTGTATGTCAGAGACACCTATGAACAAAGTGATTTTTGTCTAGGTAATTTCATAAAACTTGAATTATCTAGCAAAACTGCATGTAATTCAATCATGCCTTTTTCATGCATTTCCTTTGATAGTCAACGCAAGAAGAGACTCAGAGAGGCAAATTGGTTATTCACACATGCTGTTTTGCATTTTTAGGCTAACCGATATGCTGTGTTTGTTGTTTAAACATTATATTCTCATAACACCAAACTTCAATCTTACAGTAGACTCGGGAGACTCGGGAGAACTTGAAGCCATGAAACACAAGAGAACTGGTGAGGTAGACACAGCGAGACACGTCGACCGTGACCTGACATTACAAGATGATGAACCTACAAAGGACATGGGAAACCAGAGAAGTAAAAATACACAGGAGACAATGAGGGAAACAAGGGACAGGTGGAAACAATTAGGGATTGACAGACACGGGAGACACCCCATCCTGAGAGTACCCCTCTCCTAAAGATGTGCCACCTGGCGCATAAACAAAAACAAAAAGCAACCTGACCAGGTTGGATGGAGAGGGCTCAGGATGGCAGGAAGAATAACAAATAGTCCAGAAAAAGTTCAAAAGGGCAAAATTCCTCAACAAAAACAGTCAAAAAGTCCCAAAGTTACCAATGTCTTCAAACAATTCAGCCCTGTGGCCGGTGGAACCCATGTGAAGGTTTCGGGGGTTGGCCGTGCAGCCGAAAAAGCTTAAGAAAAGCGTCTGTAGGCCAGCGATTATGCCAGAAGACCTCTCATCGCAGACCAAAAAGATTGCGGCGAAGGAACCCATGAAAAAGAGCTGGGGTACTGCGGCAAAGTAACCCATGAATTTGGAACTGATCAGAAGGTGTGGAACCCTGGAATTGAGGCATGGGTTGTAGGTTTTATGAAAAAGTTAGTTATTGAGCCACTGGCTAGAGAGCCTAAGACCAGAACGACTGCTGTATTATTTTATAAAGAAACACAGGAAAAAATAAGTCATGCTCAAGTAAAAGAGCAACAACAAATTGCTAATTGTATTGTTAATAGTATTGTTTAGTCTGTAGCTACTTCGGATTGCCATTGCAGTGCAAGTTCTCGCTTTCCAGCTGGTGCCTGTCTCCAGTAGTCATTGGGCAGTAGGTTGGGTACACCCTGGACAGGTCGCCAGTCCATCAAAAGGCAAGACAGAGACACACAGGAAAAACCACCATGTACACACTCACTCATACCATAGGGCAAATTATAGTCACTCATAACAGTCATTTTCTTTGGACTGTGGGAGGAAGCTGGAGTACCCAGAGAGAACTCATGCATACACCGGGAGAACATGCAAACTCCATTCAAGACCCGCTTATGATCATAAATATGTTGTAAAGTGCCAGTAGATTATATCACTCATGACTGATAATAATAACTGCATAATCAGGCACCATTTGCAATCAGAGCTCTGTCAGCTAATGGACATCTGTTTGATTCTCTCTTATTTTCTGTGCTCACATTAACTTGGCTAAAGCTGACGTTGAAATAATACTTTTGATCTGATCCAAAAGATCTTGTCAATTTAAGAACACTTGTTGAACAATGGTTAAAGTAAAATTTATATACTAATGGGTTCTCTGTAATTCTCACCACTACATGTTTAGTTCATTTTTACTTCATATGACAGGAGTATACGACTATAGTGCTAGTCCATGGCTAAAATAATTTAACTACCAGGAGAGGGGACTAATGCAACAAATGGTTTACCAACCATCCCAATGCTTTTTCCTATGGAAGATTGTAATGAACAGCTCAACCTCAAAATAATAAAAACATTTTTGGGGAAAGGACTCCAAAGTGTGATCTGCAGTTACAGGTTAGCCACACCAGTGGTTCGCAACCTGGGGTCTCTATAGAATGTAGAGTGTCCGCAGGATTTTCGCTGTGCTGAGGTTACAAAAAGTGTATTTGAAAGGATTACATTCAAAAAATTGAAAAGAAAATTGTCTATATAGCCTAGTTTAAAAGAAGAAGAAGAAGAAAAAAGATAAAATTTCTGTTTATTTTTTGCAAATAATCACCCCAGGGGGGGTCCTGGATTGTCTCAGACACAGGCAAGGGGGTCCTCCAGGAAAAAAGGTTGGGAATCACTGAGCAACACCATTTCCACTGAAGTTGAGTTGGGTCAATGTCTATAGGTGTCTTTAAACTACATAACATTCTAAATTATAGCAGATGTCACATAGTAATTTGTAAACAACTTCTCTACATGCTAATGTCCATGAATGAAGCTGATCTATACTATGTGTCATAGAAGCAAAAATGATTTCTTGATGTGACTCACAGCTCGTTGATGTGGGAAGTAACTGGCTTGCGAATTCGAGTGACATGAGACATTGTATCCGTGACAGATTGCTGTTAAGATGTCTCTCCTTTCATTAGAAAATAAAAAAAAAACATAAACATTCAATCTTATATTACCATTGGAATCTAGTTAATTCATAATGGCAGTTTAAACATTTTAGAGATAAATTATTTGGTATGCCGTGTAAATTCATTAGAATAATACTGACAAAAAAGCTCTTTCAGGAATGTGCACAATTTCCTTTCTCATCAACAGTATTTTTCTTAGAGATCAGGTTTGTTCTAAGCACTGCTCCAAATAGCCATCTATTCTCAACCATTGTAGTTAAACGTCAGTAGATCCCAAAATGATCAGATTAAATAGCTAAATAAATTGATAGAGCTCTTATTCCACCCACACACTCACTAAAACCAGACGTTAGACATAGATCCCCAAGAATCAAGCTGATCCATGAAGACTCTTTTGAGTTGTATTGTATGTCACACTGTGCGGGGCCCTGCAATCATAAACAGCTTTTAATATGAGAACTCGACACAATCTACAGGAGCATAAAACCAGATGACAGAAATAAACCAGATGTGACAGCTGAGATCAGTTTACGTAAAGGGACTCCTTTCAGCTTGGTTTAAGAAAAGGAGAACAAAAGAAGAATATAAAGCCAATAAATTAATTGTGATTAAAAAATTCTTTTTATTTTTTTATTTTTTTACAAAAATATTTAAAAAGTAACCTTGACTGGGTGGATTTGAATGTGTTGGGAATATGATATTTTAGTTTTTTCATTAGTTTCCACAATAAAAAGACTGTTACTGCTGGATAGTTTCAACACTGCTGAATGCATTTAAAAGCCTTAATTTTTGCCCACTACAGATGAAATATTTTACTTCAATTTAACTTAACTTTTTTTTTTTTACTCTAATCACTATACATGCAAAATGAAGGGGCCTTTTTTAATGAGTTTAAATTTTTATCAGTAAAGTGGCAAAACAAACTAAGCATTTAGTCCAGACATTTCACAAAAAATAACTTTGATTGAAATATTATTGTATTTCTTGCAACAAGCTTCCTTTTGTTTGCATTACTTCTGTGGCAACCTATAAATGCCATTTCTGCTTTAATGAAATGTTTAGGGCTATGAACAACGCCAATGTCAATGGAC
Organism: Valencia hispanica; assembly: GCA_963556495.2. Lineage (NCBI taxonomy): Eukaryota > Metazoa > Chordata > Actinopteri > Cyprinodontiformes > Valenciidae > Valencia > Valencia hispanica. The sequence continues at coordinate 15,200,809 of OY747719.1, read as the reverse complement.
TGAAACCAAAAGCACATCTATCTCCTGCATCATTTTTATTATGTTTACCACTAATCTCTCCCTTCATTCCAGAGTAATCCACTGAGTTAGAGCCTTGTCGGGGGTTAGCTTTCCTCCCTTAGCACAGCAGTGGACAACATAGTTCCTAATCCATCAAAAAGCTTTATCTAGCTCACCAGACAGGACTCCTACTATTAGAACACACTGAAGTGTAGCCTCATAACATAATCCACAGAAGTGTGATCCAAGGCTTTTTGGTTGTTATGTTTTTTAGTTCTATTTATTCTGAAAAAGACAACTCTTTATATTCTCACAATCCTTTGCTCAGGAAAGGGAGGAAATACTGAACACAGATTAACTGTAACTTGATGTCTTTCACAGAATGTGCCATTCAGAAGATCAACGGGTAAAGTGCACATAATATCAATAAGTACCCAATGATCTTTGCAAGATTCACATTTGTTGTAGAAGACATCAATTTTCAGGTCTGGCCACAGATTTTCATTTCGTTACAGTCTGGACTTTGAGTAGGCCATTCTAACACATGGGTGTGTTTTGTTCTAAACCATTGTTTTGTACCTCTGTCTGTATGCTTATGGTTATTTCAATGCTGAAAGGTGAACCCCCATCCTAGTCCCAACTCTGTTTGCAAATTGTAACAGGTTTTCTTTTAGGATTGCCCTAAATTTAGCTCCATTCATCTTTCTAGCAACTCTAAGCAGCTTCGCCTGCTGAAAAAAAAACCCCATCCCCAGAGCACAATGCTGCCACCAAAGTGTTGCACACTAATAATAATGATACATTTTATTTGAGGGCGCATCTCTGAGACCCAAGGTCACTTTACAGAGAAGAAAAAACAGAGAAAAATTCATTAACAATCAACAAAAAAATTAATCAAATAGCAAATAAGAAGACGGTACAACAACCAAAATCAGTGTCTAAAGTGAATAAGATGTGTTTGGAGCTGTGATTTAAACAAAGGAAGAGAGTCAATATTTCTGATGTCGGGAGGAAGTGAAAGCTCTGGTCCCCATGTTGACAATACCGGGCAAAAAGAACAACAACATGAGTGGCTGACGAAGTTCTGAGTGGTGATGTGAAGCAGGTCACACAGATAAGGAGGGGTCAAGACACGAGAATTAGAATGTTGAAGTTGATCCGGGATTCTATGGGCAACCAGTGAAGCTGCTGAAAAACTGGGGTAATGTGTTCTCTTGAGGGAGTCTTAGTTATGATCTGAGCTGCAGAGTTCTGTAGGAGTTGTAACAGTCAATCCTGGAGGTGATGAGGCTAAGGACAAGGATGGCAACAGCATAGGGAGTAAGGAAAGGACAAAGTTGGTTAATGTTACGTAAGTGGAAGTATGCAGAACGGGTGATATATTTCATATGAGAGTGTACTAAGTATGACACCCAGACTCTTTACCTGAGGGGAAGGATGAATGGTGAAGGTGTTAATGTTAAGGGAGAAACTGTGGAGTTTGGTTAAAGTGGAGGCTGTGCCAACGAATAACACTTCAGTTTTATTACTGTTGAGTTTGAGAAAATTAGAGGAGAACCAGGATCTAATCTCCATGAGACAGTCAGAACGGGAGGTAGGTGAAATTGTTGTAGGAGGAATTGGGTTTGGATTAAATGTAGAGCTGGGTCTCATCTTCATAACACTGGAAATTAACATTAACTTTATGGAATAGTTGGCCAAGAGGGAGCATGTAAATAATGCATAGAAAGGGCCCTAATACTGAACCCTGGGGCACACCTGGAAGAAACAGGAAACAAAGTTGAGGATTGGGTTATAAGCATGATAAACTGGGTGCGGTCTGAAAGATAAGAGGTAAACCAGGAGAAGGGAGTATGACTAATGCCAATGGATCCTAATCTGCTCGGAAGAATATAATGAGAAATGATGTCAAATGTTGCACTGAGATCGAGAAGGATGAGAATGGTGAGGAAACCAGAATCAGCTGCCATCAGAAGGTCGTTGGTGATATTTAGCAGAGCTGTTTCTGTACTATTGTCAGGGCGGAAACTAGACTGAAATTATTCATAAAAATTGTGGGTTGTTGAGGTGTGAGTGGAGCTGGGAGGCAACAACTTTCTCAAGGGTCTTTGAAATGAAAGGAAGATTCGAAATTGGACAAAGATGCTAATGCCTGCAAAGAACAGCTTTTTCACCAGTATAACTCCTTCACAATAAAAGAGGGTTTAAAACAATTTTCAGATTTATTTGCGTAAAAAAATTAAACCTATTGTAAAGTATTATTTGTGTTGGATCTATCACATAAATTCAAGAAATAATACTGTATGTTGACATTTGTGGCTGTAATACGACAGAATGCGGGAAAGTTTAAGGGAAAATCTACTGTATTCAAACGTATCATACATCCTACACAACATCTGTGGATGTGAAAAACGAATGGTTCAAACTATTTAATGCTTTATTTTATTTCAAGAAGAAAAGGCAGGCTTTTGCTTCATGTACGGTTTTAAACCTTTAACCAGCCTAAAAGAGAATTATGTTTGACAATTCAGCTCTGATGGTTTTACTCTCGGACTTTGCCCTTGGCAAGTGTAATGTGTGTAAAACAGGTGTTTCGCCAAATCCCACATGAACTTCGTTTTAAAACTTTATACCCAAGTCTCCTGACAGCCGGTCTGAACGGACGGTGTAAATTAGATCAGAAGGACCATATTTCTCTATGGATCTGTTGCCATGGCGCCTTTCTTTTATTCTGCATTTTTCAGGTTGTAAATGAGGCCACTTCTGACCCTGAAAATAATTAATAGGGTAGATAGAATGAATGAATAATTGGGTCAGCCTGTAAGGTCAAAGCTATTGGGAGCAAGAGTGTTAACAAGACAAAAGAAGCTACTGCTGTGTACAAAGTTTCCTGCTGTTCGCTGCCAAGTGGCGAGAGGATGTTCATTTCACCTCACCTCTTTCACAGTGTGACCTCACAAATTTACATACATTTTCCCCCGTCACTCTCGATTAAACCTGGAGGCGATGTAGCAAATGACGGGCTCTCACTCCGGGAAAGAAAACCTGGGATTTAGTCGGGTTTGCTAATTAACTGCATCGTCCTCAGAGCGGAGTCTCCGATGTTCTGCCCTTCGTGGAAGCCGGGAGGCTTTGGCAGAGTCAAACTTTCTCAGTGGGGGCTTCTTTTATTCTGCCCCAAGACCGCAGAGAAGTCAGAGGCCTGCTACTGTCCGTCACCAGTGGAGGAAAGCCAAGTGTGACTTCAGAGCACACCATGGCTAGATCCAGTTTCATGAACTACCCTTTTTTTTCCATTTATGTACGCTTCCCCAGGCATCAACACATGTAATGTCTTTGTACATAAAACATGCCAACTTCTTAAAAACAATTAAACCACTGATGAACTAGTTACCATTAGTAAGAAGATCTGCGATCAAAATACCTCTTAGGATATTCTGAGTACTGGTCGTACAATGTTGCTAGTTTAGATTCACCGAGCATCAGCTCTGTGAAAATGAATCCTTGATTAGAGGTCAGAGGAGAATAACAGAAAAGAATGCATCAGGACAGATCAGATAAATCGAACCGTCACGTAATCCTCAAATTCAGCCCCCACAGTCGACCCCCTCCTCCCAACCGGGCTGCCACGGAAGGAGTCGCCATGACTCACACGTTCATCAGATTTTCCTACGTTCAGTTTGCCTCATTTCTGTCCTTCTGTTTGTGCTGAATATTTAATGCAGAGTCACAGAGTTTCATTTCCTAATGTCAACACCCACACAAACTGTCACAGAATTGCTCAACTGGGAACAATACCAGGGGCAAAAAAAAAAAAAGAAAACACACAGGAAAGAGAAACAGTTTTCCTGCAGTGGATTTGAACTGTTCAGCCTCCATAAAGCTCGCTGGTGTTTTGTTTACCACGGCTCCATATTGTGGTTCTTTACAGGGTCTGATTTGTGGAGCTGCATGTATAAGTTCATAACGCTAATAAAAATAAAAATAAAGATTTTCTCTTTAATTATGTACTCTGGTGCATCATTCCCATCTCCTTTCCTTCCTTTCCTTCCTAAAATGCTTGGTTTTAGGCTCTCTTTAAAGATTGGCATTTAATAATACACCCAGTTTATGTAGATTTTGGTAATATATAGTTTTGTTTTTATAAATAGAGTAAAGGTTTCACAAATCAAAAATTGAGTGTAGAATGCATTAGTCCATGTTTGACTTGTCCACATGTGGTTGTTTTTAAGATGATCTAATCCTAAGGGGGCTGATACCAAAAGAGTATTGAAAATATAAACTATTTCCTTTTCACATACGTAATAAAGCTTTCGAAAATCTCAAACAATGTTTAAAGCACGATTGCTGATGTAAAATTATTTAAAAACTGTAAAATAGCCCATTATTTTAGCAGAAATGGTAAGATTTGAAGCGTATGCTAACTCCAGTGTTGCTAGCTAACGATTAGCCAGCCTAAGTGCTGAAAAATTGTTAATGTCACTCATTTCGGGGGGGGGTTGTTGTTGTTTTTGTTTTAAAAAATATTACATGTTACAAAATATACATAGATTAAAAAGTGCGGACTAAAAAAGGACTAAAAAAGCTACGACAGGTCTTTCAGTCGACTGTCAACACAACAGGGCAACCTGTAAAAAAACTTATTTCTTACTTCAGTGTAATCGTCTGAAACATAGATACAAGATGTCAAGCAAACACCCATAATAGCTTACACTTGCTTCCTTCTCTTGCACTTATTTCATCAGATGAAGTCCTGCTGAGACCAACTGGACAGCATTTTCTGAGACAGATTTCATTTCAATGAGAGATTTTGTGGTATTTTACTCCGTACCTTAAAATCCACTCTTGAAATCCCCAGTGTCTTCTTACAGTAGAATGAAACATAGCGAGTAAATCTATTTTAAGGCATTCCATTGTAACCCAAAGCGGTTTTTTTTTTTTGTTATTTCCTGGAAGTAATTAAATAAACACAACAATAACAACAACAAAAAGCTTTTTTTGGGGGGTGATTTTGTCAGCTACACCCTGCTATCTAGTTTTGTTGTTTTAACCATGTCTGCATGATGAAAGTTCAATCTTATTCCTTGATAGAATAAAAGAGTAGTTTAAACAACATTCTCTAAAATCGTCATGCAGGCAGAACTTAGGTTCTTTTATAAGTTGCTAAATTTTAAAGCCTAATTAACTTGATGAACTAGCAGATGGCTTTCTCTAAGGTACAATAATCATTTTGACTTTTGCCCAAAAGTTTTAAAAGAAGCCTCAACTAGAGGTGAAAATAATTCTGCCTACTGGCTAATCAGCAGAAGATAACTATTTAATGCGGTTGCCTGTATAGGCAAACTCCTTTATCTTTTAATTAAGCTGAACTTCCAGTCATTTCAAATGCTCAACATTGTGCGACCGTTTGAAATCAACACTGGTGTGATTTATATTGTTGACTTTGTGATCACTTGTACCGCTTTTACAATACTGTGTCTCACCTTGCATTTCTATTGGTATGAAATCCTGCTGGTTTAAACATCTTACATTACATTTGATACTGTAGAATACAAAATTGATCTCCAGCCAAAACAAGCTGGCACGTGTTTTGTGAGACATGTCGAATAATTCTGAGGCATGACGTACTATGCAAATGTCATGGCTGAGCAGTAGGTGACATTATTTAGTCTTATGCTACATTACCCAGACGCTCTGTCTGAACTGAGGTAAGATTGACTCACCTCAACACGCTGAATACCTGAATGGCTGGTAAGATGGAAAAGAACGGTCTGACCTTCCTTATGGTGTACTTCATATTATAGGCTTTCCCTTTAATATGAATAATAATAATAAAACAATCCCCTTTGAAATCTCTTGAGTGGACAATGTCGTACTATGACATGGGCTTGCGAAAGCAAAGCTAGCATTGTGAAACCAGTGAGTGACAGTAGTGCTTTTGATTCTAAAAGAGGAGTGCTTGTGCCTTCCATATTCCACACCAACTTTGCTTTTCAACTCAGCAACTGCTCCCTTGGCATGTCAATAAGGAAAGGTTCAACCCACTTTGCCTTAGTCCTTACACAGGTGACACTGAGACTTCAAAAAGACATACCGTGGCCCAAATTAAAGAAAGTTTTACAAAGATCAAAAAAGGATTTCGCACTTTTCCCCACAACACTTAGCAAGACCTATGTGTGCACAACTGCTAAAGAATCAACCCAACTGTGACTCAAATATTGGAGTAATGACCTAGAAGTAACATTGTTCAATCTCATGCTATGCAGGTCATTGCTCATCACTGAAGGCTTGACGCTTGAAATCAGTGTGAAACAGCTTCACTTATGGATTAATCTGGCTAATAAATATTTGACCACTTGGGGTCACTCATAGAGCATTAACATGTCCTTCCTAGAGGGTCAGTTGATCCTAAAAAAAAGAACAAACAAGATGGCGGCATCACAGAGCAGAATACTGTGAATTCAACACAACTGATTCAAGTACGCATGCACTATTCAGAACAGAAGTGCATTAATCAATCAATCAAACTTTATTTATAAAGCGCTTTTCATACAAGAAAAACATGTTGAAAATTGTTCTTTTTAGCCAGTAGGTCCTATCTAAAAGAACCAAAAATGTTGAAAATCTCATTTGTGCTGTTAACCCAAGCACATCTCCACCACATTAAGTCCTCAGCCGTCCTTATGTAGATTTTTTTTTCACCTTTTACTTTTCAACCATATTGTTTTGTTCTATAGATGAAGGGTAAGGTTCTTTGATAATTAAGCTTGCTACTTAAAAAGTTGCAGGAATCGAAAAGTTTGGCATTGGAGCAAAAAACTGGAAAACCAGTCTTCTGCTCTCTGAGAATTGAATATATGTATATATATAAACTAAATGGAAAAACAGCCAGTGCTGTCAGCAGCTTATTACAGGATGAAATGAGAAGTAGAAGCATAAAGAAAGAAAACAGAAGGCTCAAACCTTGACAAGTCAAGTAACAACTACCTGCCATCTGAGAAGTTTAAGCTAATTAAAAATTCACTAAAATAGGTTAACAGTTAACCTCAGAAACCCCAAGGAGCAGACCTCGCTTATAATGTACTGTACAGGCACAGGCATTATAAAGCGGTCCTGCAACCTGACTTGGGGTTGAAATATAAGAGGGTTCCAACATACGCTGTTGATACAATGTTATTTTTGCACATCTGCAAAAGCAATTTAGCTGGTCCTCAGCTCGCCCAGGTAAAAAAAAAAATATTTAAAAAATTGCGGTTTGGACAAATGAGCTTTCACTGCGGTCCCTTGAAATCTGGATTTGTTTTCCTCTGTGAATTTACACGGAAATATGTGCAGACTAAATCCAAGGCAGTCTGCTGTTGACCAACGCTGGGGAGAAATAACGATTGGGGCAGGTATTTAATTTTCACTTTTGAGTGGGTGTGTGTCTGTGTTTCCTCATTTGTGCCGCCACAATATTCTCCATTCTGGAGAAATAGAATAGAATATAAAGGTAGTTGGGACTGGTATTATTAACGGGGACCTATGTGCAGACCAAAGGAGGTCGATATTATTGTTTCAGGGTTGCGGTCGGGGTTAGGGGAAAGGTGTGAATTGAGTTTAGGTACCGGCTCGTTTTAGGAATGATGTGGTTATGGTTCGGGGTAGAGTTCTGGGGGGAAGGCTGTCAAAAAAATCTCCTAATAAGGATATATATGCTAGCTTGTCTGACGCCAGCACCACAGGGCTCCTGGTCTTGATTCTCCAACCTCTGTCCCCCTCTTCCCCTCAAACACAGACACAGAAATCCGCCAGCACACAGATATTTCCTCCAAAAACATTAATCCTATTGCTATGCACAAGGCAGTCGTACCACAGAAACTCCCACCAGCCTACCTGTCAACCCCCTCTGGATCAACTCTCTAGTGGGTACATGCAAACACATGCAGCCCAGTGGGGAGTAAAATCATCCCAAAGTCTCATGGCTGAGAGCTTGTCTCTGCTGTTGGATGCCAGCTGAATGCAAAACAAAAAGCCCATGCCTTGCTTTGCTTTGCAAAAGTATACATACCCCTTAAACATTGTATAATGTTATAACCACATATTTCTGTGTGTTATACTGAGTTATTTGAGCTAGACATACAAAATAGAGTGATTTTTTTTTTTTTTTTTTACAACAAGCAGCACATGTTTTTTATGTTGTTTTTATAATAAAACTCTTAAAATGCATTTCGGTTCAGTGTGGAGTCAAAACCTTATTGAACCAACTTTGTTGCAATAACAACTTTTGGGGTATGTCTAATGTCTGCATTGCATATGTGGAGAATCTTCACCATTCTTCTTTGTAAATTAGCTCAAACTCAAGTCAAACTGGATAGAGGGGATCTGCAAACAGCTGCTGACACTTCCCTGCAGGATTAAGCTCTGGACTTTGACTGGACCATTCTAATCCACGTGTAGCAACAGTTTTACCATCATTTCTGATGTCATTTCTACTGCAGGCTAAATTATTTTTTCTGCATTTAACATGTTTCCCTATAGGACTGTCTGTATCTGTCAGTGTTGTCAGTATTTAGAACCATCCATCTTCCATCAAACCTGACTAACATTCCAGTTACCACAGCATGATGCTGCCACCATCATGTCTGTACAGTGTTATTTTTCAGTTACACAAAGCAGTCTGCATGTTGGCAAGAAAAGTAAAATTGCGGTCTTGGCTGACATGAGCACCTTCTTCCTCATGTTTGCTGTGTCCCCTACACTGTTTGTAGCAAAATGCAAGCAGAACTACTTGTGAATTTCTTTCTACAATTGCCTTCTTTGACCACTCTTCCCTAAAGGCCAGGTTTGTGGAGTGCATGAGTAATCAATGTCCTGTCGGCAGATTCACCCACTTGAGCTGTGGATCTCTGCAGCTCCTCCAGGGTTCCCACAGACCTCTTGGTGTCTTCTCTGATCAATGTAATCAGCATAGCCGTTTAGAAGTTTAGGTCTGCATGCATATTCTGATAGGTTTGTGCTCTTTCTCTTTAGAAGATGCATTAAATTCTAGATTAAATTAAATTCTAGAATTGCGCTGCTCTGGGTGGCTGCATGTTGGAGTGGCTCTGTTGGCTACATTGGTTCCTCTTTTTTCTTGAGGAAGATTGCATTTTTTTGACCTGTATACTTTCTAGTTTTTGGTGCTGTGAAGCTGGAAGGATTTTTGCTGTAAATGTTTCACTTTTTGACAACTTGTTATGATGCGTAACCATGGCAACAGTGTGGTTTACAGCCGGGAGCAGCTGTTAACATCGCAAAAGCTGAAGTAATACCTCAACTGAAGCCACAAATCCCTGATGAGTTGATAAGGAGGAGACGTGGATGCAGAGCAGGAGCGAAAAGGAGACAGAGAAAGAGGAAGTTCAAGCCATCACTTCCATCGATCATAATGGGCAACGTAAGATCACTGGCTAACAAGATGGATGAACTCCAAGCCCTTACAAGGACTCAGCCAGAGTACCGGGAATGCAGTGTTATGTGTTTTACGGAGACGTGGCTGCTGGATTATATTCCCGACTCCAGCGTCTCTCTGCCAGGGTTCCTGACTGTACGAGCAGACAGAGATCTGAAGATGAGCAGGAAAATCATTCTTCCATTTCTGGTAGAAACATTGTTTTTGTGGACAACTGTTCTCTCTGGTTTTGAATGCTGTGCAGCTGGAAGGATTTTTGCTGATACTTTTTATTTTTGGACATTTGTTATGAGGCATAAGGTGGTTTACAACTGGCAGCAGCTGATTAACATCACAAAAGCTCAAATAATACCTCAACTACAGCCACAATACCCTGATGAGTTGAAAAGAAGACGCCATAGATCCAGAGCATCCTCTACATCAGACTGTCCTACCTCTACAGAGCGTCTTCAGTCAGACGCTTATTCAGATCTGCAGAGCGCTACAAGAGATCATCCCTACCCACAGCCATCAGCATCTACAACAAATCTTTGAAGGAACTTGCATAATGAGTTATAACAACATTTAATTTCCCTTTGGGATTAATAAAATAATTTTGAATTGAATTGAATTGAAAAGTAAAGGTGGTGGAGTAGCAGTGCTTGTCAACAACAGATGGTGTCATCCAGGACATGTTACTGTGAAGTGTCGTCTCTGCAGCCCAGATGTCGAACTCTTGGCAGTGAGTTTTCGTCCATATTATTTACCAAGAGAGTTCACCAGTGTAATTTTGGCAGTTGTTTACATTCCACCTTCAGCTGTTGCCGACACTGCATGTGATGTCATCAGTTCCGTTGTTGCTAAGCTACAGACACAGCACCCCAATGCATTTGTGGCAATATCTGGTGATTTTAATCATGCCTCGCTCTCTACTACACTTCCAACATTTCAACAGTTTGTCAGCTGCTCCACAAGAGAAAACAAGACCTTATGCAAATGTAAAGGATGCATACATGTCCAAACCAAGACCTCCTCTGGGACAAACCAAAGAGAACTCACCCATCAGTCATCAATGACTATAGACCTGTTGCCCTGACATCCCACATCATGAATGTCCTGGAGAGACTCCTGTTGGCACCCCTAAGTAACCAAACAAGAACGTATCAGGACCCACTGCAGTTTGCTTATCGCTGTGGAGTTGGAGTTGAAGATGCCATCATCCACCTACTTCAACCAACCCACTGTCATCTGGACAAAGCAGGCAGCACTGTGAGGATCATGTTCTTTGATTTCTCCAGTGCATTTAACACAATTCAGCCTGATTTGCTTTGTCAGAAACTCCTGAAGACACAGGTGGAGCCCTCAACAATCGCCTGGATCAATGACTACCTGACCAACAGACCACAATTTGTGAGACTGAAGAACTGTGTGTCAAACCAGGTGTTCAGCAGCACAGGAGCACCACAGGGGACCGTACTCTCACCATTCCTTTTCCCTCTGTACACCTCAGACTTCCAGTACAAATCAGATTCCTGTCATCTGCAGAAATATTGAGATGAGTCTGCAATTGTCGGGTATATCAGAGATGGACAAGAAGCTGAATACAGAGAGCTGGTGGACCGCTTTGTAAGATGGTGTGGTAACAATCGTCTCACCTTGAATGTGAACAAAACAAAGGAGATGATTGTAGATTTCAGAAGAAACAGAGATAAGTGAAAAACTGTTTCCATCATGGGAGAAGAAGTGGAGGTGGTTGAGGAGTATAAATACCTCGGAGTTCACCTTGACAACAGACTGGACTGGAGACTGAACAGTGAAGCCGTCTATAAGAAGGGACAGAGCAGACTGTACTTCTTGAGGAAGCTTAGGTCCTTCAAGGTTTGCAGCAAGATGCTGGAGATCTTCTACAAGTCTGTTGTGGAGAGTGTAATCTCTTCAGCCGTCATCTGTTGGGGTAGCAGCATCAGAGCCAGGGATTTAAAAAGGCTAAACAACCTGATAAAGAAGGCTGGTTCTGTTCTTGGGACAACTGTGGAACATCTGGAGATGATAATGCCAAGAATGATTCTTCATAAAATCAAAAAAATGATGGACAACCCTAAGCATCCTCTTCATGAGACAGTCATACAACAACAGAGCGTCTTCAGTCGGAGGCTTTTTCAGTTTCGCTGCAATACAGACCGCTACAGGAAATCCTTCCTGCCCACAGCCATCATCATCTACAACAACTACTTAAAGAATTAATTATATGAGCTATACCAACACTTAATTTCCCTCTGGGATCAATAAAGTATTTTTGAATTTGAATTTGAATTGAATTTGAAATAATTTTAGGTTAGAGGTTGAACTAGACCCTTCTACAATGGGTGGCCAGAGGGTGGGCAAAATAAGGGGTCCAAATGCTAATAAAGGTAAATATTCAGTTTCTCAAACCTGGTACCTAATTCAATTCAAAATTCAAATTCAAAAATACTTTATAAATTAAAATACTTTATAAATTAAAATACTTTATAAATTAAAATACTTTTTTAAATGAACATCCCTTCTTGACAACTCCTTCACTCTACTTGGCATTGCCATATAGGTCTAGCCTTCTCTCAGTCACTTTTTTCATGCTTTGCTATTTGATCCAAAATGGCCAAAAAAATGATCCTTATTGCCAGTGGTCAGATTCCCAATGAGCCCTCTGTGTAATATTAGGAGTCTTAGTAAAAAGTAGAACCTTTGCAGTTTTTGTCTTTGATTTTTCCTCAACTTCCTTTTTTTCTACTTGCATTTAAAGAGTAAGAAATTAACAGCAATTATTTACACTCAAAAGTCACTTTGTACGAACCCCAGGCATCCATGGCATTCATGTGTTCTCATTTAAATTCTCCATGTTTTGGATATAAATACGTTTACTGTTATTCTTTTGTTAAACGGTGCATGGTGCTGCGGATAAAATATGTTTGTATTAAACAACTTGTAGCAGAAGAAGAGTCCAAAGAGGAATTTCATTTCTAATACATCTCTAACTCCAAACGTTAGCCTCGTTAGTGTAACTTTTCATCTGTTTTCACAGGTTTGTGAAACATTTCACAATAATGATTCCTTCTGTTTTCATTCATCGGTGCATATGCTAGGAAAAAAATGGACGTGCTTTCAGACTCAACTTTACTGCTCTTACTGTTTGGTGAGTGTAACTTGCAAAGTGTTACAAAAATAGCGACGTGCGCAACCATGCCCTCCAAAAACAGTCTGCATGGCTTGCCATATGCATGGACAGAACAGATATAAGTTATGTCTGTCTTCGTCTTTGACTCTAACCATACATCTTTCAACAGCAGTTGAGGTGACCTATCAACTAGCTTGGGTGGCACCTGGGGTGTCCAATCCGACTCCAGAGGACGCCAATGCCAACCCTGTAGCTCCGCCCTTTTTTCTAACTTCTAAAGGCAACTGTATTTGAAGTTACTGGATTTTATTTAAAGGGTTCAGAATGAAGAGCCCTTAATACAAATGCACTTTGAGAACTCTGTATTTTTTCCTTCCACTTAACCATGATGCACTACCTTGAGTTGGTCTATTACACAAAATACCAATAAAATATACTAAACTCTGAGGCTGTAAAGTGGTAAAATGTGGAAAGTTTTAAGCGCTGGGAATACTTTTGTAAGGCACTGTGCCACATGTGTAGTTCTCAAACATTCAACTGGAGAGAACATCTGAAACAACAACTTCACACCCCGCAGATATGTTGTTTGTTGTGGGAAATCTTCTACATTATGTAGGCAATAAAAACGTCTCCACAATGCAGACAAGCAGAAATGTCATCTATTGTTTTATCTAGAGAGCGTGAAACAATCTCGAGTCCCTCAGTTGCAATGAAACGGAATCCGACTCTGGCAAGTCGATTCCCTCACACTAGACTGTTAAATACATCTTTAGACGCAACAGCTGCAGATTAGACAGTGTTTCATATCCCCAATAAAATAAAACAAATCTGAGATCTGTCACTCAACGTCAGTGGCGCAAGCCTCTGGAGTTTGTTTATCTTGTCTAACCTTCAAATCCAATGAGGAGAGAGCGGAGGCAGCCAACGCATCAGTGCAAAACAAATCCAGTGTTTTCATTCCCATTGCAGCGAGTGACAGGGAGAACAAATAGCAGGGATTTCTAAATGCTCCATCTCCCTCCATCCGCTCTCTTCCCTCTCCCATTTTCCTCCCCCTCCTCTCCACTCAGCTGCAGATGGTGTATGCCATATTAGATGTTTTCTTCTTTGCACATCAAAACGGAGGTCACAGCTGCAGCGCTCCCAAACCAGACGCAGATGTGTCGGCACAGTTACCTGACAACCAGTGCAGATGGAGCGCTCCCTCTCTAGCTCTCTCTTTCAGTGCTGGAAGTGAAAAGCACTGGGAAAAAAAACAAAAAACAAGTGTTGTTTTGCCAGAAACTATTTTGGTTCCCCCGAGAGCGCCGCAGAGATCAGAGGAACGGAATAAAGACAAATTTGCTAACTTTTCTGTCGAGAGTTTTTGCCACCTAGAGCGGCTGGAGCGCTGAAACAATACAGAAGCGGGGGTGGGTGGGAGGGGGGTAGCACATATTAACAAAACCAGAGACAATGTTGCATAAAGAAAGACATGGTCATGCATGAATATTGATGAATACGATGATTTATTTATGTTTCATCATTGACAGAAGCACAGAATGCGTGCTAGGAAGCTTGGCCTACAGAGCACCAAGGGGAGAAGGCCTTGTCAGCATTATGTTTGGTCTGTCAGATAGATTAACATTGTAAAATATGTACATACTAAAACCACTCTGCGATTTACATGATCAGGCTGTCCCTGTGTTGCTGGAAGGAGGATTTCTGCGACAGCACTGGAAGATGGATACGAACACAAAAAAAGCAACTACAGTAACGAGATTTACAGCTGTAGGTTAACAACTGCTTATAATAATCTACAGCAAGGGAAAGCTGTGCGTGAGTCTGAATGACTGAGACTCTAATGAACTCATCTGAATATGGACTGGACTTCTATCCAAATATCTGTTCCACTAAAAAAACAAAATATGTGAATATATTATCAGCTGGATTTCTTGATTACTGCTTAAAGGAAAATCTGTCTGTCAGGTTCCGTGGGTGTTTTGAGTTTTTCCTTTCACTTCATTTCCTTTCCCTCTGTACCCCAAGTTGCTCTCTTGTTTTGTCCTTCCTGTTTGTGTTTAAACTTAGTTCTTTTTCTTATTTAGTTTTATCATGTTAGGTTATTGCTTGTCTTTATTAGTTATTTCTGGCACTTCCTTGTTTTGTTTCTTCTTCTTGCTCTTAGATGTTTTCACCTTTTGTTTATGTCCTCATTTGTTTCCTTAGTTTATTTCCCTCTAGATAGTTTCCTAATTTATTTCTTCCTTCTGTTCTCCAGTGTTTCCTTCTTAGACATATTATCTTTAGTTTCTTAAGAGTTTTCTGTCTCCCTAGCCATTTTACCTCTTGTCCCAGCCGTTGATTGTTTCCACCTGCTCTCTCCCTCTCACCTGCAACTGATTTCTCTAATTGGTCATTGGTCTTCTCTGTCACCTCCTAATTTCCTCCCCAGTATATATTCTGCCCTCATTCAGTCACTTCTCGCTGGTCCATCGTCTTATCTTCCCAGTCTGGTTCCTGTTCCCCTGTTGCTACCTTTTATCCTCCCACGTAATGTAAGTTCCTTGTTTTCATTAAATCATTTTGTTTGACTGCGCTGCATTTGGGTCCTCTAAATTAAAAGACATGACACTGTCATGCTCACATAACTGTCACGCTTTACATAACTTAGTCAGTTCCTTGAAGTGTGATGCCTCTGCACACACAGTGGGATTTACAGTGACACGGTTATTCTTGCTTCAGTTATTAAAATGCATAGAAAAGCTGTGTAATCATGATGGGGAAACACCCATTTTTATTTTATTTTTCAATTATTTTGGATCATCACCACACAGACATTTATTAGGCTACTCAATATAAAAAAAAATCAATTTTATTGAAATAATTCAATTAAATTCAGTTTATATATATAGCGCCAATTCACAACAGATGTCATCTCAAGGCACTTAACAAAAAGTAATTTCAATACATTTATACAAACATTCCAATCAGTTAGTTTCCTATTTAAGGAATCCCAGCAGATTGTGTCAGTCATTGGCGTGAGGTTGGGCCCCGTTGAGGCAGACTTCCAACCACACCAATCCTTCAGCAATCCCTCATACTGAGCAAGCATGTAGCGACGGTGGAGAGGAAAAACTCCCCTTTAACAGGAAGAAACCTCCAACAGAACCAGGCTCAGTAGGAGCGGCCATCTGCCACGACCGTCTGGGGGTTTGAGAAGACAGAGCAGAGACAGAGAAGGAACAGAAGATCTGATATAAGAGAACTTTCTATGTTACAGAAAGTAAAAAGTTGATAACAGGACACAGTGGATGTTCAGTTACTGGGAGCACCATCCCAGTCAATGCCCCCCGTCCAACAGGGCATTGCAGCCAAGCAGGATACCAGACCAGGTATATCTTCTATGAAGAGAAAAACACTGAGAGAAAACAAAGTTAACAGTCGAAATAACAGAATGTACTGTAATTCAACTGGAGAGTAGTAGTAGAAAAGGAAGTAGCAGAGCGAAGAAAATTGGTAAGTCTGTCCTCCAGCAGTCTAAGCCTATAGCAGCATAACTACAGAGATAGCTCAGGATGACCTTAGCCACTCTAACTATAAGCTTTATCAAAAAGGAAAGTTTTAAGCCTGGCCTTAAAAGTAAACAGAGTGTCTGCCTCACGGACTAAAGCTGGGAGCTGGTTCCACAGGAGAGGAGCCTGATAACTAAAAGATCTGCCTCCCATTCTACTTTTAGAAATCCTAGGAACTACAAGTAAACCTGCAGTCCGAAGTGCTCTGTTGGGAACATATGGAACAATTAGATCTCTGATGTATGATGGAGCTTGATTATTAAGGGCTTTGTATGTAAGAAGAAGGATCTTAAATTCTATTCTGGATTTAACAGGGAGCCAATGAAGGGAAGCTAAAACAGGAGAAATGTGATCTCTCTTTTTAATATTCATCAGAACTATTGGTGCAGCAATTTGGATCAACTGAAGGCTTTTAATGGCATTTTGTGGACTTCCTGGTAGTAAAGAATTACAGTAGTCCAGCCTTGAGGTAAAAAATGCATGGACTAGTTTCTCAGCATCACTCCTGGACAGGATGTTTCTAATTTTAATATGGGATATCGATGTCAAGTCTTGGTCAAAAATAATGCCGAGGTTCTTTACGTTATTACTGGGGGCCAATTTAATGCCATCCAGATGAAGTGATTGACTAATCAGTTTCTGTTTTAGAACTTCTGGTCCAAAGACAGCAACTTCTGTCTTGTCAGAATTTAAAAGCAAAAAGTTTAGGGTCATCCATGTTTTTATGTCTTCCAGACATGCCTGTAATCTACCTAACTGACTGGGTTCATCAGGATTTATGGATAAATATAGTTGTGTATCATTGGCATAGCTGTGAAAATGTATCCCATGCTGTCTAATGATTCTACTAATTGGGAGCATATATATGGTGAAAAGAATTGGTCCAAGCACAGAACCCTGTGGAACTCCACAAGTAACCCTTGAAAGTGAAGATTTATCATTTAGATGAACAAACTGGAATCTGTCAGACAAATATGAATTAAACCAGCCAAGTGCTGTTCCTTTGATCCCTGCAACATGTTCAAGCCTTTCTAAGAGAATAATTATGATTGACTGTGTCAAAAGCAGCCCTGAGATCTAACAAAACCAGAACAGACACCAGTCCATTATCTGAGGCCATGAGAATATCATTAGTAATCTTCACCAGTGCTGTTTCAGTGCTATGATGAGCTCTAAAACCTGACTGAAACTCTTCAAACAGCTCGTTACTGTTTAGATGCTCACAGACCTGATTAGCAACTATTTTCTCAAGGACTTTGGATGAGAAAGGAAGGTTAGATATAGGTCTGTAATTCACTAAGTCATCTTGATCAAGGGAAGGTTTCTTGAGTAAAGGTTTAATTACAGCTATTTTAAATTCCTATCCACATGAATATTGAAGTCCCCCACTATAATAACCCTATCAGTATTTAATACTAAATCAGATAAAAAATGTGAGATCTGATCCAAGAATTGAGAGTAAGGGCCTGGTGGACAATACAAAACCACAAACAAAAATGGTCTTAATGTTTTGCAACTTGGATGAGGAAAATTAAGGGTTAGATTTCAAAAGAACTGTAGCTATCAATTGGTCTGGGACTAATTAGTAAATCAGAATGAAAAATTGTTGCAACTCCTCCTCCTCGCCCAGTACTTCTAGGAATGTGCAACACAATACATCAATACAATTTTTTGGAAGAACTAGATGACCTAAAACAATCCAATATCAAAAAGGAAATGTCCTAGGACAATCATTAAGAACTCATCTTATTCAGAGGTTAATTGTTTACCTCACAAAGTTTTGTTTCCGTACCCATAAACAAGGTGTTGAATACCCTATCATTTCTGTTTGTACCCTCATGGATCAGAATTCTGATCTGTTTATGTCAACTGAGGCCGGTGAAATATGACCCTTGAAATAACTTGATGCTAAGATTTTTCTCCAGCAATGGCCTTAAAAAATGACAGTAAAAAATGGTTGCGATAACTATACCAAAAATCAGTTTATTTGTTGAATTAAAAGTCTTCTTTTAGGGGCACGGTGGCGCAGCTGGTAGCGTCGCTCACCTCACAGCTAGAAGGTCCCGGGTTCGATTACCGCTGGGGACGCTGTGGGTGCTCAGGGTGTGTTTGTTCCCCCGCATCATTGGGACCCACACCCTGGGTGTGGCGAGAGGGCCTTTCTGTGTGGAGTTTGCATGTTCTCCCCGTGTTCGCTTGAGCAGCTAATGTAAGCTACTCCCACAAAAATATGCACTAGTCCTGGGGCTATATACTGCCTCCTCCTGGCCAGCCGGAGCGCCTGATGGGTTGGGGAGGGTCTGGCTGGATTAACGTGATCCTTCCACGCGCTACGTCCAGCCGGAGAAACCACGCCCTGTCAGGTGAAAAGAAGGGCCTGCTCACTCCCCAAGCATGAAGGAGGCTTGG
This sequence comes from Valencia hispanica, assembly GCA_963556495.2. NCBI lineage: Eukaryota > Metazoa > Chordata > Actinopteri > Cyprinodontiformes > Valenciidae > Valencia > Valencia hispanica. The sequence continues at coordinate 15,182,280 of OY747719.1, read as the reverse complement.
GTTTTAGTGCGGGGCCCTCCCGGGGCTGGCAGAGGGAGAGCGGAACCCCAGGACTAGAACTAAGGTAGGAAAAAAACGTGGGATAAAAAAAAGTCTTCTAACAGATTACTGTGCAGTCCCCACCCATGAAGGACTGAACTATGAAGAGACTGGTATAAAAACTCAAAATCCCAGAATGCACTGCACTAACCCAGTTTCAGTTTATAGGAAGGAGGAGTGTCACAGTATGATCCAGTGATTATGGTTTAACAAAACTTTGAAACAGAGAAAGTTCTGTCTCTTACCTGCAGGAGACTGCATTGGGGAGACACGTGTACCATCCTTTTCCTCACTTGCCAAGTAAAAGACTCCTCCTCAAAGAAACCCTGGATCTAAAATCAGTATGGATGACTGGCAACTGTATTCTGATCGAAGATACGCTTGAGCTAGCTCATGTGAATTGGTGGAATTATCGATTCCTCTTCCGCCACGGTCCTGAGAGAAGACGAACCCACACATGCTGATGGAAAACGTTTGCCCAAAGCCAAGCTGATGCTTCCCCAGCCACTAGACCGAGAGCAGCCCCTCCGGCAAAATTTGTCGTTTGAAAAAACAGAGGAAATGTTACAGTCTTTTGATCACGTCTTTGATCACACCGTTGCATCATTGAATTGGTTATTGTATTTATTTTTATTTGTTCCTTTTTTACTGTTTCACTCTTTGGTAGGTTATGAGTTTTCCTTATTCTTTCATTTTTACCTAATAGTTAAGTTGAGGGTAGCTACTTTAGCATCCTATCCTCTATTTTCGAAATACACCTGATAACACTAATTATGTAAAAAGTCCTTGTTCAGATCACAGTCTTTAAAGATTCACCAAGCATAGTTTGGAAATATGTCTTTAAGAATGGACTACCATTTTATATTCTAACATTACAATAAAGACAAATCTCATTAGCTCCATTTAGGTATGACAGAAGGCTGGATAAGTCTCAACATCTCTACTGCTCACTTTTTGCAGGGAAAAAGAGCAGTTGCAGGTTCCCTACAATCACCGCTTCACTGAAAATGTTTCTTTATTTAACCCCCCTCCATCAAACACTCAGGGACTAAGGTAAAAAAAAAAAGGCAGAAGATAGTGGAAGTGACAGAGCCGAGAAGTTCTTCTTTAAAAAGTGACAATCAAAAGTTAAACCTTGAAATGTAATGGTTGAAATAAACTGGTGGAAGCAAAGTCCATCCATCTGTGTCTATGTAGCAAAAAAAAAAAATGTGTTTGGGTTTGGAACTTCTATTTATTGTAATACACTGGAAACCACTATAGCCATTTTCATTATTCATGGTTTTTGTCACTCCTCTATTGCTCATCTAACTTCCTTCAACCAACACATACTCTTACCTGGTTTGGCTCCAAGCACTAAAGTGTTTTCAGTAGTGACCGTATTAAAATATTCACATGACATTACCTGTCTTTATCAAACCCGCCTTTTATTACTCAGACAAAAAACAAACATTTGGAGCATCTTTGTGTTAACAGAAGCTCATCAATCGGGACTTCTAGGAGAGACTGAACACATTGTACTCAACCGAGACAAATTACATGACAATGCTTGTAAATAAAACAGGTTGGAACGCTGGGCATCGACCAATTGAGCGCCGACCACTGGACAGATGTACTGATTAACTTAATTTCCCTCTGGGATCAATAAAGTATTTTTGAATTGAATTGAATTGAATTAGGTTATAGAAATATGAATGGGGTTGTATTTTTCATGCCCTAGGGGATGTGTTTTACCCTTAAAACTGAAAAGCATAGATAAAAACAAAGTTAACAAATTTCAAATATTGCAAAAAGATTCACGGGAAAGTAATTTTATTTCTGACATCCTGAAACATTAAGATTACAATAATCTAGGTAAATGTCAATATTACTGCTTTAATGCATCCACCAAGTTGTATTTTCACAATGCTTTTAAGTAATAAATTCCACGTGTCACCATGTCTAAAGATGTAGTGCAGTTTAAGCTTATTGCTTTTTTTCCCATATCTATAGCTTTGTTTCTTCTATATCTGAGTACCTTTATTTTACACTGTAAACCACCCTCCTGTGTTGCTTATGGCCTTTGAGTGGAGAGATGGAATCTGCTTTTGAGTTAAAAACATACTGGTGTAATAGGTCAATTGGTCTACATAAAGTGTCAAGGATTAAAAACTGAAGTGTTTCTATTGTAAGGTTCCTTTCTAAGTTCACTTATACAGTATATCCATTACACAAAGTATTGTATCTAACAAAGTCCCATTACCCCTTTCAATGGCTCATCGGACCTTTGACGTACCACAAGGAATCATTCTATGCCCCCCCTATTGGTTCTGTTTTGCTGCTCTCAAGCCCAGTCATATTTTCAGCTGCAACGAAATTGATGAAGTAAGATTTAAAATATCTTGACTTTGTGGTGAGTGGAGAATTTGAGATGACATGGTAAAGACCAGGACAAGGAGATTTAGTAAGACATTGGGCTGAACTATGCTAAATTCCTGTGCAAACATAGGAATAATACATAATTATATGTCATGTTAATCTGTTGTGTTCGGGATGATAAACTGTGACTTCCATCTTCATTCCCTCATGATGTTCATGTTGACTCATTTATTTTGCCTTGTACATGTGCTTAGACATACCAGGCAAAATTCATTGATGTCTACTGGAGCCAGACTAGCTGTATTCCTTTGACTGGACAGTCCCTCAGGGGTCCAAATTGGAGCCTTGTCTATTGTCGTTTCTTCCTTACCGCTCAGCTCCGCCTCAGCTGCCAGGAACACTGTTCCAGCTTAAACTCTGACCCCTGATGGTGCTCTGCTTCCACCCAGACAAACATGGCAGCAGAGCTTGAGGGCCTCCACAGGATCTCCCACTGTGTGGTCGGGGCGGAGACATCGGTAACCGAGAGGGTCATTGATCTTGTGTGTGGGTGTGCTCAAGTGAATCAGCGAGAGGAAATAAAAGTAGAACACATGCACCAGTGCCCTTATATGCTCGAGTGAACACGTGCAAATTTAACTCCAGCCAGGATTATAGACTTTTTTTCCCCCTCCCACGGCTTGCCTGTGTTCTATTTACCCCCTGGCAGATCTCCAAATTACATCTAGGTAACTGGAAATGTGAACCCAGGAACTCAGACGGTGCCAAAAAGGCTTGTCCTTTGATCTAATCGCCAGCAGAGCAGCGGTGGTCTGCAGTACAGTACAGCAGGTTGAATGGGCCTCAATTAACTTTACTGTCATGCCTTAATTTGAAAAATTAGCACAATAAAGAGATTATAATCGGAAATGGGTTTTTAGATTAGCAGGAAGAAACGGGACTCAACATCTAGCTTGTAACCATGCAGTCTAGACGTTATCAGGCTTAACGATTTGTTCAAGAAACTCAACAGGAACACTTTTAGCAAGTATTTGTAAAAAGGGAAATAAATTGCCAATATATGCATAAAATGCAATTCATGTTACATTACTTTTTTTTCGGGAATATTCAACTATAGTATAATAATATATATAACTTATTATAATGGTAAGACTTGACCCAACATACAGTTCAGGGGTTTTGGACATGATTTACATGAGTTGCTAAATAATAATAATTAATAATAATAAATAATTGCTTTTAGTGAAGTTTTTTTGTGAGTGGAGGGGGTGGATGAAACATAATATTGTTATAACTGAAAGTTCCAGTGCTGTGCCCACTTACTGTTTTTGCTGTTTTAGTCACACTTAAATGTTCACTTGCATACATTAAGAGGGGGAAAAAAACTATACAAACCAATTTCACTCTGGCATCAATAAAGTATTTTTTGATTGAATTAATTCTATGTGAAAAAGTAATAATCTTCAAAACCTGATGACTGGTTGTGGAACCAGGGCCGTTTCTAGCATTGTGGGGGCCCTATGCAAGATTTTGTTCCAGGGCCCCCTACTTTGCCAAACTGCAATTTAACGATAGCCTACCTTAGATGATCTATAAACACGCCATAAATTGTCACAAATTGCAAGTAAAACAGGGTACAGTCATGATAACCTCTCATACCAGTATTGAAATTAAACACTCACTCAAGAAAGATAACTAACTAATAAAAACTAGAAAGCACTCAGAGTGCAGACCTCCAACCTGGGAGGGGTGTTCACATCACATATACCATAATAAAGGGGCTAAGTGCATGCGGACAAGTACGACAACAATTGATTAAAGATTCCTGTATCAAGACAGTGGTCAAAATCACCTCCAAATTTGAATCACCTGTTGCTCTATCAAATTCAGCAAGTCATTCTTTTTTTAGTTATATTGTTTATCGCTATGATAAAACGGAGGGACAAACAATCTCTTGTGCAACCAATCTGCTGGGATTCCTTAAATTGGAAACTTTTTAACTGATTGGAATGTTTGTATAAATGTATTGAAATTACTTCTTGTTAAGTGCCTTAAGATGACATCTGTTGTGAATTGGCGCTATATAAATAAACTGAATTGAATTAAATGTATTAAGTAATACAGCTATGTAACCTAAGTTATGTGCTTAAGAGGGAAGGAACGTATGACTGTGTCTGTATGTCATTGTCTATCTGTCAGGTTGGGTCTTGAGCTGCCCTCTCGCCCGGCGCGCCTCAAGCCTTACATCTAATGGGGGGCCTATTTCCCCTCCGTCACTCCCTGCCAGTGACTGATGCCACTCCACGCTGGTGCGTTGGTGGTCAATCCGGTTTGGACCTGGTGCGTGCCAGATCCGGGCCTGGGTGGACCTGTGTGACGGTTGGCCGATATGCTGAGCTGACGTCTTCATTTTGTTCCTTGGGGCACCTCTTTCGGGGGTGCCAGGTTTGGGATTGTTGGGTGGTGCCTGTTCGGTGGCTCGGCGGGATACGGATCCAGCGTCTCTGCTCGTTCGATCACCTGTTCTGTGCGCTTCATGCGTGGTCGGTTCATTGGCGGGTTGGACTGGTCCTGGCCTTTGTCGGATGCCTGGTCTCAGCACTCTGCATTGCGTAGGATCAGGACTCGGGAGCTGGTACAACTTGGTGTCCAGGTGCTGGCTGGGCTTGGCCCAGGGATGCCCTCCGTTAGCTGCGGCTATCGGTGGGGCGCCCCTACGTGGGGCAGGGGTGGGGCGCTGGAGTGTTGGAGGTGGGAATTGGCTTGGGGTGACCCCCGCGGTGGCGGCTGGCGGGGTCCCTCCTCGGCCGGTCCCTTGTCAGGTCCCTGCTGGGGGGTGGGGCGCCCCCTGGTCCCAACTCTCCCGGTCCATGGACGGGCCCGCCCTGGCGCAGCCCCTATGCGGGCGCCCGTGGCCTCGTCACTGCGGCCCCCCGGGCCCCTGCATAGGGGGCCGCTGCTCCTCTCTTGGGGGAAGCGGTTGGCCCCGCGCTGGTCCGCCTGGGGTCCTTTGGACGTCTTGGCTCCGATCTCCTTCATGTCTGCATCGATTCCTAGGAGACGGATTGATGGCTGCTCACACCAGCTATCGAACACTCTTATGGAGAAACCTTATATGCACCAGCATGCTAACACACACACATAGGTGTTGGGTCTCCGGTGTTTACAGATATATTCTTGGGCTGAGGTTATCTACTTACTAGATCTTGATTAATCTGTACCATGAGCTTTTCAGTGACATTGTTGTATTTTTATATCCATTTTTGTGTGATGTGGTTGTGTAGTTCTTAGTTCACAATGTCGGGGGTTTTTTTCCCTCTCTCTGCCGTCCTGTGGGTATGAAGGCAGACTTCGATGTCTTCCTGTGTTTTCTTTGTTCCCCTTCCTCTCTTGTATTTTCAATTCACCCTCTCCTCTCTCTTGACGTTTTGTTTCCTACCTCTCTTCTTCATCTTCTTTCTCTCTGCCCCTTTATTTTCCATCTCTTTGTCCATAATATCAGAAAATAAAACCCACAGCAATTCATAATAAAGATTTCTTACACACATATATCAAGTGGAGTACTATAGCAAAAGCTGTTGTGCTCCACTTATGAAAGTACATCTGTTGGGCTTCTACTTGGTACTCAGACACCAATTCTGAGCTCCACACTGCCAAACAGGACACGTAAAAAACTAAAATAAAAAATAAACGTACTTTATTGCATTCTCTTTTTTTCTTTCACTTGGTTGTTTTTTTTTCTTGTGAGTATGTTTTTGTATGATTGTATGTTCTTTTTTCCATCAAAAAACTCACTAAAAAATCTAAATAAATATGCGTTAGTTTGATGCCAGATCTAACAGATCGCACATCTTTCAGATTTCCAAAAGTTTTGAGGCTCATCAGGATGTTTTTTGTTTTTGTTTGTTTGTTTGTAAATATCAGATGGGTCTTTGTGCTCTTTTTCCCCAGCACTTGTTTTTACCTTGGAATTTTCTCATCAGTCCAGTTTTTGTCCAGACTCATCCCTTATTGTTGAATCACAAATACTGACCTTAACAAAGCTTAGACTATAGTGCATTTAAATACATTTTCTTCTTCGTCTTAAGAGTAGATGAGGCCTACATATTTTAGACGTACATTTAAAAGATCAATCTTAAAGTTAATGTCCAGTGATGGTTTTATTCTAATTAAGTAAAGTTTGCTTCAAAGTTGCTAAAATTGTCCTTACTATTGTCCTCTGCATTTATTCTCCCTTGTTTAGCAAAAGCCCAAAGTATGATGATGGGTTAGGGTTAGCTAAAACTAAGCTAAAAAAAAGTTTTAGTGGTCTTTTTCCTCCTTTCTACTCATACAAGCCTGAAGACTCATTTTAACTTGGGTCCAAAAGTTGTTTTCTTCCCAAGTTACAACATTTGTTTTGATTTTACACCAGAGGAACCAATCACCACCCTTCCAAAATCAGATCCATCAACCTAAAGACGCTGTCATACCTATCTTGCTATGTAATTTTGCATGATGGAAAAAACCCAGCAAAAACATGTTGCAAACGTCCAAATGTGGGGATATTTGGTAATTCTGTGGCAAATGAAGATTTGTCATGTCTTGAAAGAATATGTGTCCCTTTTCATAGTAGTGCACGTGTATTTGGATCAACAGTGTGTAATTCATTTTGTGTTAAGATTTGGTATCTTGCTTTTGCTGTGATGTCTCCATCTCATTTTGTTTGTACTGTTAAGGATCAACTGACATTCTGGTGTTGACAGTTCAATGCTGTCTAAGTGGCCTCAATTGGTCAGATAATAATTTGCCTTAATCTTCCGAAAATAGGTAGCACCAGGAAATTAATAAATGTCATTATAGGGACATTATTTTGATATTCGAGAAGCAGTTTTGTGGAACCTGTAGCAGTCGTATGTATACATGGTGTGACAGCTTCACCGTTTATACAAGTTTACGAGCTTTTTAATACATACACAACAAAATCTGCACACGACTTGTTTTTTTTGGCAATGAAATGACGTATATGACGTATATGACAGTGTTATATGCATAGGAAAAATGTAGGAGAGTTTTTTTAAAGTTTTTTTTTTTTTTTTTTTTACCTCTGGCACTCCAGTGAAACTCAATGCAGATTCACAATAATTAGCCGGGAGTATAACAACCCTTCTATAGTCGAACAAAGATTCCGAGATCTCTCAATAACAATCTCATGACCTGTTTTCTTTGAAAGTTTTCTCTGAAAGGTACTTCATACCTCATGTCGACCTTCATTGCTTCAGCCACTTCTTAATTACACTTCAAACTGAAAATACTCCATTATGCTCTAACCGCATTTGTGGGTGTGAATTATTTAACATTTGTGAGTGCCGGACAGCTGCAGGAGCCCAAGGCCTTTTGATTGTTGGGGAAAGGTTTGAGGGATCAGAGTATTTGGGAAGGTGTTAAATTTGCATCAAATGGTAATGAACTTACTGCAACATTCAAAAGCTAATCAAGGTCTTGGTAAATGTTATCCGGGAGATTGAATTCCTAACTATGGCAAAACTCTGAAAGGCGCTCATTTTAATTGACATTATAAAACAGAAAATAATCTTAAACAGACCTTTCTTTTAACCAAGGTGATTACGTTTGTCTTACAGTTTTTGTCAGTTTTTGCTAGGATTAGATGCAAAGCTCTCCACCACAACAGATTGGTCATTATTACTTTGTTGTAGATAGTGGCAATGATCAAGATTCAATTTCAATATGATGATGATGCATGCTGATTCAACACCTCTGGATAAGTGTTGCTTTCTGTTGTATTCTAAGATGGGTTTTTGAGTTTGGGCCAATCAGATTGTCAGCACAGTTACTGTACATGATACAGTGTCTGTTTTGGGTCCCTGCAATCAGATTCATGTTGGCCAAAAAGTTCCACCTACGTCCTTAGAACATCTTCTTCCTCTGCATATTTGCTGTATCTTCTACATGGCTAGTGGCAAACAGGTATTTTTATTTATTCATTAAAAAACTCACTTTATTCTTGCTGGTGCCTATCTCAAGTTGTTATCAGACGAAATGCGAGGTCCACCCTGGATGGGTCGCCAGCCCATCGCAGGGCAATGCGATGTCCCGTTTGTTGAGTTTAATTCACTTTTACTTTGTTTCGGGATTGAGAAACTGGGAAATACTCTTGTCTCTAAACAATGTAGATAGGAATATAATTAGTTGGCCGACTTTGTGCAGGGGCTGCACAGTGGAGCAAGTGGTTGCCTTGCAGCAAGAAGGTCCTGGGTCCGGCCTGGGGTCTTTCTGCATGGAGTTTGCATGTTCTCCCTGTGCATGCGTGAGATCCCTCTGGGTACTCTGGCTTGCTCCCACAGTCCAAAACCATGACTGTTAGGTGAATTGGTCTTTCTGAATTGCCTTTAGGTATGAGTGTTTGCGTGCATAGTTGTTTGTTCTGTGTGTCTCTATGTTGCCCTAAGATGGACTGGCGACCTGTCCAGGGTGTACCCAGCCTCTCGTCTGATCGCTGGAGATAGGTTACAGCCCCCCCGCAACCCTGCAGAGGATGGACAGTTATAGATAATGGATGGATGGATGAACTTTGTACAGGCATTTTCTCACAAATACAGAAAAACAGCTTCTTTTTTTTCAAGTGAATGTGTGATGTTCAAAGCTTGTGATATTGTTTTATAACCTAATCCTGCATTAAATTTCTCCACAACTTTCTCTCGGACCTGTCTGCTGCGTGCCTTTGTCATGGAGCCTGGTTTGTTGGTGCTTGTGTTTTTTTTCGTGATTAACCACTTCATTATATAGTTTCCACACTGGATGGCGCAGCAGAGGCACAGTTCTGGCGCTTTCCCTCTCCTGGAGCTGATTACCTGCAGGTGTGCTTCGGCTCATCAGGACTGCAGGTTCCAGCAAAACTCATTCTCCTTTTTCATGTTGTCCTTGTAGAAATTATCACTGGTATCAGATAAACTGGCCGATTCTCCACTTCCAAGGATTAAATGCTCATCGTCCATGATAAAAACCAACAAATTAGACCCACAGACCGACTGAGTCAACCCTGGTGTAACAGGTACTGATGTTTTGTCTTGTTTTTTGGGGGGGAGTTAAGCAATGTCTCTTTTATTTTGTCTTTATTTTGAAAATTTCTGGATTATTTCCGTGTTTGATTTCCTGTCTGGCCCGATCTAAACTGCTGAGCTTAACATGTTTTAGAAGTGTAGGGCGTAAAAAATAGACACAACGCTTCTGAGACGTGTCAGATTGGCGCTGCTTCGCGCCCGGTGGAAACAGTCCCGTTGACTATAATGGCGGCTATCAAGTACGTATTAGGCTTCGCAGACATTACGCGCCGCTTACGCGTCCGGTGGAAAGCAGGGTTAACAGGAGCTGGAGACCAGTCATTCAATGCCCGAGAGTTAACCTAAATGGTACCTCTAGCCCTCTGTGTCCTTTGAGAATTTTCTGTCTCCTTGTGATTCCCTGCCTTCTAACCTGTTTGTTCCCTCACCAAGGTTCCGACCCAGAGATCCTCCTGCTCATATTACTCACCTTTTGGATCCCAGCTCACCATCTCAGTAACCCTAAGTCCAGTTGGGGTCTTCTCGATCATCTCCACCCTCTCTAAGTCACCACAACCACCTCCTGTACCAGGCCCCGCTCATCCTCCATCTACACTCAGTAAGCTGCACATCATCTGTACTCCATCTTATCTGTTCTTATGCCCAGAACTCTCCACTTCTCCCCTGAAGAGATCCAGCTCATTACAAATGAATCCCACACTTGTTAGATCTTCATTTGTAAAAGAAAATTAGAAAATCATGTATCATTTTCCTTTCATATCAAAATGATGTGTTGGTCTAATCCCACTAAAATACATGGAAGCCCGTACTTGTACAAAATGTGAAAGAATTCAAGGTAAATACTTTTTGCAAGGTATTCTACATGTTTGGATTATCCTCCTACCTGTACTTTCTCTGACTCCCCTTGTTTAATGGGTGATGTTGGCTCACAGGTTTGAATACAGCATTGCTTTTTGGTAACTATGAATGTATTTCTCACACCCAGACAGAGAGAAATTTCTGATCCGCTCAAATTTGCAACAAGGTAAATATTCCACAAATTTGCCATCTGTCGAAACCTGAACTGAATGGGATTATTTCAGTGCTCAGTCTGCTCCACAATTGTAAGAGGGCTGCTGGAAGACTTTCAGGTGGCTGAACACAAAGCAGGCTCATGTCTTCATCCAACAAACTTCCACAAGCCCCCTAACCACCCCTCCTCCCCCCTGTTGAACAATTCGCTCCAGTATTAGCATATGCACTTTATTTGCATGAGCAACAACTAATTCCTGGTGTCATCACATAGCTGTCAATGCAGATTAGCCAGACCAGCAGGCAGAAGAATATTGGTCTTATCTTGTGGCTCAACGCTGAATAACTTTTGAAGAGAAAGAAATATTGTACATTCAAAGTCAAATTCAAAAAGACTTTATTGATCCCAGAGGGAAATCAAGTGTTGGTATTGCTCATATAATTAATTCTTTAAGGAGTTGTTGTAGATGATGTGGGCAGGAAGGATTTCCTGTAGCGGTTTGTATTGCAGCGAAACTGAAGAAACCTCAGACTGAAGACGCTCTGTTGTTGTATGACTGTCTCATGAAGAGGATGCTCAGGGTTGTCCATAATTTTTTTTTATTTTATGAAGAATCCTTCTTTGCATTATCATCTCCAGATGTTCCATAGTCATCCCCAGAACAGAACTAGCCTTTCGTTATCAGGTTGTTGAGCCTTTTTAAATCCCTGGCTCTGATGCTGCTACCCCAACAGATGATGGCTGAAGAGATTACACTCTCCACAACAGACTTGTAGAAGATCTGCAGCGTCTTGCTGCAAACCTTGAAGGACCTAAGCTTCCTCAAGAAGTACAGTCTGCTCTGTTCCTTCTTGTAGACGGCTTCACTGTTCAGTCTCCAGTCCAGTCTGCTGTCAAGGTGAACTCCGAGGTATTTATACCAACCACCTCCACTTCTTCTCCCATGATGGAAAGAGTGTTTGACTTATCCCTGTTTCTTCTGAAATTTACAATCATCCCCTTTGTTTTGTTAACATTCAAGGTGAGACGATTGCTGACATGATTGTGATTGTGACATGATTGACATGATTGTGAGACATGCTGCTCATCTTGTCATGTGGAAGAAACCTCGATGCTGACAGCATTTTAAGTCACTGTGGACGGCAGGATTTCTTCCGATCAAAGCCACAGACCAAAGTCAGGATTAGGGCTGGTCGATAATTCAATAGCAATATATATCGATCGATAGACGTGTGGTGCAATAGAGGGGGAAAAAAAGGGTCAATAAAAGTTTAATAAATAAAAAAAGTTTCCCTTCCTTTTTCAGAAAAGCCTATCGGGCAGCTTATTAATACACTCATTACTTCAAACCAATCACAAATGCAGACTCAGGCATGGTCCTTCACCGAGGCCTCGCTCCTTGTTGTTGACCCCCCCACTCCAAATCTGTGCTAAAATAAAAGTTCTAAAAAAATTTGATAGTTATCAATACTTATCGATATCGGACAATACGACTATTCTCTTAATCGATGTGCTCTTTTTCCATATCGCCCAGCCCTAGTCTGGATTCCCGTTATCATTCTGAAGGGTTGGGATGCATTCTGAGCATGCGGGAGTTATTTCCTGTTAGCTTGTGTGACAAATGATGCCATCTGGGTATGTGCCTGAGAAAATACGAATAAAGATATATAGCTTCAGCTAAATTTTGGTTCCATTTCTCACAATCTAAATTGAGATGTTGCACACAGATGTGGAGATTCTTTCAGGTTCTAAAAAATGCGAGACTGCTCATCGGTTACGGTAAAGTCTGCACGGAAGCCTAAAAAAATAATTCTGTTACAGAATAGAATCTATTAGTACACCTTTTTATAAATGTTATAAACACACAGGACCATTTTTAATAATTCTTTTGATCATAAAATCACATTTCCTTAAAGCGGATCATGAAAACAGTATAGAAAGTGACTTTAAATCATTGCTTGCCAAAGTGGGTATGAAACTCCTGGCAGATGGTAATCAATGCATGGCTGGTATGAATCTTCACGAGGCTGATGTGAAGTGACTGAAAACACAGTAATTCAACATTGTCAAATCACATTTATACGTCAGATACAAAGTCTGAAACAATCAATGCAATTTTAATTTATATTTATGTTGTAAAGCAAAAACATTCAATTAAAACCTAAATTTTTGTAAAAGACCTTTAGATATCATGTTTGGGTATCCTAGGTAAATACATTACATAAACAGCACTATTGGGTCCTTCTTCCAAATTGTTAACTTCATGTGGTTCAACTACTTCCATGGCCACAGTTGTAAAAAAAAAAAAAATCCACCACCAAGGTATTAAGACTGTGAATTTGTGAAAGAATGGGTCGCTCTCAGCAGCTCAGTGAATTCCAGTTGGTTATGTGATAGGATGCCACTTGTGAAATAAGTCCAGTTGCAAAATTTCCCAAAGTGTAATGCAAAGGTTTGGATGCAGTGTGTTAAAGCATAACACTGCTGGACTCAAAGCAGTGGTAGTAGTAGAATAATGTTCCCTGATTGTTGAATCAGTCCTCTCCATTTCAAAATCCAATAGACAAGTCTTGTCTTGGCAGTTGCTAGGAGAACAGCACTTGCCTGACTGCCTTGTGCCAACTGCAAGGTTTGGTACAGAGGGAAATGTAATATGGGCCTGTTGTTCAGGAGTTTGGCTTGACCAGTTAAGCCTAGTTTATACTTCTCCGTCAGCACCTACACACACACGTATTGTCAGAGACGTTTTCCTTTCAGACTTTGTTGCCTGCGGAGTCTTGCAAAGCAATTCACTGCCAGGACAACAGGAGGCGTTGTCAGTACTGCAATTGTTGCAGTCATGTCTCTGGTCAACAACAGTGTATTTACTTTTTTATTTTTAAACTAAAACTCTTCACTTGAACAACTTCAGCTTCTTTCAATACTCAAAAGAACGTTTCGTGCACAAATATGATAAAAAGCTCTTCACTTGCTATTGTAACGGATGCTAAAACGCTCATAAGCTGTCTTATGCAAAACGTTCTTCAATCGGCTCCATGTCTGCTGATAGTCATCTTCAGCACTCTGTTTTTTTGTAAATGGCGGTGCTGTTATTTAAAGGAACCGGTGGGCTGACCAATCACAGGCTTGCGCTCACCGTAGCGTTCAAAGGACATTTAAAAAATTGGGCATGTCCCCATCACCCTTTGCGGGCCTGCTGCAGAATACTTGCATTTGAAGTAGAAGTATGAACTAGGCTTTAATTTCAGTAAAAAAAAAATAAAAAAAAATTAATTGCTTCAACATACCAAAACATTTTCCACAACGTTAAGGGGAAATGGGCTCTTCCTGTTCAAACGTGAGGGTATCGACGAGCAAGTTTGGTGTGGAAGAACTTCACTGACCTGTGCAGAGTCCTGATCTCACCAACACGTGTGTAACGAATAAAAGCGAAAATCTTGGCCTTCCTGTCCAACATCAATGTCTGATCTCACAAATGCCCTTCGAGAAGAATGCTCAACAATTTTAATACACACATAGCTTTACAAGGGCACACAAAGAGTGGGCCAACATTATAATAAACCCTATGGATTCAGAATGGGAGGTCACTCAAGACAATAGATATGACGGTAGACCAGGGTATACTTTTGGAAATGTACTGTAGATTGACAATACATACCTACTTCTGACTTTAATCTGACACCATAGAGTTAAAATATGAAGGAATGGCCAAATATGCTTGTGAAGATTTGCAAAAGCACACCAACCAAAGGTGATTCTTTTATGCTCTTTTTTTGTGTTTCCGCAAATACAATAAATATTTGATAAAAATCTTTAACTGTGTTTTGAATCTAAAGTGATCAAACAAAAATATGTAAGATCCTATACCAGAGATGGTCACGTTCATTCCTGACACCTTAAAAAAAATATAGCCCTAGATTTAACTCTGGATCATGAGCTGTGTATCAGATACCAGCCTGTTAGCAGAAACCCATATCATCCATATTAAAATCTGCCACTTGTTGCAACAGTTAACCCCACACTATGTTCCCATTACCATTTTTACTTATAGTTTTTTCATATTTAGTTTTGACCACTATTTGTAGACTATTCTTATATCTGTATGAGTTTTAATAAGTTTATTTATAATGGAATTTTTTAAGTGTGTCTAAGGTTATGTTATTTCTCACATTTTGATTTTGCAAAGTACAAATAAACTTCAATATGATGTCAGCTTCCCTTCTGCTCTGGCTGCTGAAGGATGAGCAGCCTCTCCCAACCTCTCCTGACCTCTAGCCTTATTCTCTTTTCTTATTTTCATTTCTTAGCTTTTCTTAGCTTTTTTCTTAGTTACTTTATACACCCAGCCTCTGGAGTCACTGTATTAGACCGGATCTTTTTTTTGGATTACTTTCTGAAGGCCTGTGGATTACCAAAATGGCATTTTGCTCAGCTGAGGACTTTGAGAAACTGCTCCAGAGAATTAAAACAATCAAGACGAAGTTACACCATCTTCAGATTAATTTTGATCTAAATACTGGATATGGAAATGAGACAACTTTTACCGATTACTATAGGAAGGAAGAACCTGGCAGCCCGGTGTTATCTCAGTCCAACAGTCTCTCACAGAAACCACAGAACAACGCTACTCCTCCAGCCAAATGGCATTTAACGGGTAGAACACCCCATTCCCAATTCGACGAAGACTGGCCAGCTTTAAAGCACACTGAATCTACACCTACTTTCTCTGCTCCCAGGAAGAAGAAACAAAAGAACCTGCGACCCAAAGATATAACTCCCCCTGGAATACCGCTGAGAAACAGATTCGCAGCCCTCAGTTCCCCGAAAGACAACACAGCCCCTGGGACCAGTCAAGGCCACCAGGAGACATCCATCCACATGAAGCTGACACATAAGAAAGAAAGAACCCACCCACCAAGAGTTCTCATCATAAATGATGGATCAATTAATGGTATCGAAGATTTTTGTAGCCAGAACACTAGCGTTATCAACTGCCCCAAAAATACAGTGAAAGAAATATCAGAAAAAATCTAGACAATTTTAGAACAACACCCTAAACCGGAAAAGCTTGTTATCCATGCAGGATCAACTGATGTAGCCAAAAAACAGTCTGAAGTTCTCAAAGCAGACTTCCCTGATCTGTTACAGAGACTTGGTGGACTTAACATAAACATCTTTATCAGCGGACCAGTCCCTGAAGGAAATGATGAAAGGTACAGAAGACTTTGCATGCTCCATAAATGGTTAAAGAGAAAATCTGTTGAAAAGTTGATCCCATTTATTAATAACTTTAAAATATTTGGATGAGCAAAGCACTTGTTCAAGGTCAACCAGGGTTATCTTAACAGAGCTGGACTGAGACTGTTGGGCTCAAATATTTTCTGTTATTTGAACAAACACTTGATAAGGCACCCAAAAGTTGACCTTAAAGCACAGCTTGTGGACACTATCAGAGAAGAAACACAAAAAGTGAAGATCACATCATCCGCTCAGACAGCTGCAAGGACTGACAGAGAACAAACATTTCCAGCAGCGAGTAAAGATGTGCTTTGCTCTGCAAAGCATTCTTCAAGTATCCCAGTGTCATTAGACTCACCTAATGACTCTCTGTTTAGAGATTTCTCAGACAGACTGAAAGCACAAAATAGAATTGGGTCACAACTAACACCGAAACTTGGACTACATCAGGCCTCTGGGACTAACACTGGATGTACTCTGCCCATGCCAGAACTGGTAATAACGGACCTCTGATGTGCACAGGACCTGGACAGTAATCACACTCTCACCGCCTCCAGAAGTTGTCCGGCCACCCCAAAAAAATAATTCAAGTCATTATTACAAAAGAAAACAAAAAATTAAAGCCAAACACACTTATATTAAAACAAATCTTAAGTTGATCACCTGTCAGAAGGTTCCGCTACCCATTATCAAATAACTTAAGTTAGCTTTATTAAATATTAGGTCTTTATCAGGAAAGTTACTCCTAATAAATGAATTCATCACTGAACATAAAATACATGCCCTTTTTCTATCTGAAACCTGGCTAGATGTAAATAATGAAACATCTGTATTGACCGAATCTACTCCCCCAAATTACAATTTCTTAAGTGAGAGCAGGAAACACAGACGATGTGAAGGCGTGGGCACAATTTTTCACAACTCAATGAACTTTGAAAAGCTGTCCCTGGGCACATTTGACTCTTTTGAATACCTAGCCACCCAGATAAATGAGCCTAAAAAAGCTATATTTCTAAGTTTATATAAACCCCAAAAACTTAACTCTAACTTCTTTAAGGATTTCAGCAACCCTCTTTCTGTAATATGTGTCGATTATGACCAATTAATCATTGTGGGGGACTTCAACATCCATACTGACAACCCCCAGGATAGACTAGCTAAAACATCAAGTGACACTCTTTGCAACTTTGGCCTGACCCAGCATGTCAAACAACCAACACACAATAGAGGACACACTCTGGACTTAATTATCTGCAAAGGTTTAAATATATCTGACATCTCGGTAATTGATATTGCATTATCTGACCATTTCTGTGTTTTCTTTGAAAGTACCATCTCTGTTAAACTATCTAGCCACAGTGAGATAACTGTAAAAAAAGCGTTTTCTCTGGGACAGTTCAGTTGAAACCTTTAAAAGTATTTACCCTTCGACCACATCCCCCTCATCTTGCAACTCCAACTCAGTAAACAAGCTGGTAGATAATTTCCTCATAAAAATCTCAGACATAACTGATTCCATTGCTCCAACTAAAGTGAAAATAGTCTCAGGTAAAAGGAAGTCTCCACGGGCAAGTAATCCACTGGTACGAAGTGAAAAAAGAGAGTGTCGACGAGCCGGGTGAAAATAGCAGAAAAGTCAACTCAATGTTCACTGTAAGATCTACAAAGAGAGACTGAACAGATACTGTACCAGTTATCTTTAAAAGAAGCAAGGGAATCTCTTTCTTTTCTGAAATCATTAACAGACACATTAATAATGCACGGACTCTTTTTGCAACAGTGGAAAGACTAACTAATCCTCCAGTGACAGTAGCTCCTGAACTAAATTCCAACAGGGTCTGCAATGAAATTGCTATTTTCACTGAAAGATTTTAACAATTAGACGGTCGGTCTGTACCGCAGCACCGAGCCAGCTCCCAATGTTATACCCAGCTAACACCATTGTTGAAAAAATGTCCGAATTCCATGAATTAAACCCCGAAAACTAGAAGAAATCATCAACCAATTAAGCTCCTCCTCTTGCTTTCTTGATATCCTACCCAAAGCTTTCCTTAAGAAAGTTTTCCCTGTCATTGGGTCTGATTTGATTAAAATAATTAACGCCCCCTGTCAGGTCTCTTCCCCCAGGCTTTAAAAACAGCAGTTCTTAAACCACTGCTAAAAAAGAAAAATCTGGACAACACGTTAATGCAGAACTACAGGCCAATTTCTAATCTTCCATTCATCAGTAAAATTATTGAAAAAGCTGTTTTTCAGCAGTTAAATAGCTTCATTCAAATGACCAACCTCTTTGATGTTTTGTCTGGTTTCCATGCTCACCACAGCCCTGAGACTGCCCTAGTCAAAGTTTTCAATAACATTCTCATAAATACAGACTGTGGTAGAAACACAGTGCTGGTTCTGTTGGACCTCAGTGCAGCATTTGACACTGTTGATCATGATATATTATTGGAACGACTGGAGAGCTGGGTCGGACTCTCTGGTACAGTACTTGGCTGGTTTGAGTCTTACCTAAAGAACAAGGACTTTTTTGTTTCAATAGGAAACTTTTCATCATAGCAAACAGAAATCACATGTGGGGTTCCCCAGGGCTCCATCCTGGGGCCCCTCCTATTTAATATCTACATGCTCCCACTAGCCCAGATTATAACAACCAATAAGATTAGCTACCATAACTATGCAAATGATACTCAGCTCTACATTACGATGTCACCAGGTGACTTTGAACCCATCCAAACCCTAAGTAAACGCATCGAGCAAATCAATGGATGGATGTGCCATAACTTTCTCCAGCTGAACAGAAACAAAACAGAATTGCTTTTGGACCTACAGAGGAACCATCAACAGTCAGCACACAGCTTCAGTTAATACAGCTAGAAACTACTGATCAGGCCCAAAATCTAGGAGTACTAATGGACTCAGACTTGAAGCTCCACGGTCATTTATGCCCCTTTTTCACTGGGGTCGGGTCAGCCCAGAACGGGTCGGGTCAGCACGACCCAGAACAGCCTGGTTGTGTTTCCATTACTATCCCAGGAATGCGGATGTAGCTGAGGACATGGGCGGGGTCAGCTAAAAGTGGGACGAAAGGTCCGTGATGTCATTCGCAATCGCCACAAGAGTAAACAAATGTGGAGGTGCGCCTTGAGAGAGGGATATGACAGAGAAACAACAATGGAAGACGTTGAGGTATTTTTGTACTTTGTACTCAGACTGTGGCTCTTTCTGAAGAAGAAGTGGCTACCACTAGGTAGGTAGGCATGTGACTGACATCACTTTACCGGACCAATCAGTCCATAGGTGGGCATGTTGGGTCGCTTCGGCTCGCTTCGGACCAAGGCAGAGCTACTCCAAAAAAAGGGGTCAGCTTGGCCCCGACAAAGGTCATGGAAACCCGACAAAGGTAATGGAAACGCGCCAAATCGAGGCTGAGTCTACCCGTTCCAGACCGAACCGACCCTAGTGGAAAAGGGGCAATAAAGGCAATAACAAGGTCAGCCTTCTATCACCTGAATAACATTTCTAGGATTAAAGGACTGATGTTGCAACAGCACCTAGAAAAACTCATCCATGCGTTTATCTTTAGTCGGATTGATTGCTGCAAAAGCGTTCTCACCGGTCTGCCTAAAAAGTCAACCAGACAGCTACAGCTGATCCAGAACGCTGCTGCTCATGTCCTCACTAGAACCAGGAAAGTAGAGCACATCACCCCAGTTCTAAAGTCCTTACACTGGCTCCCAGTAGCTCAGAGAATAGACTTCAAAATACTTTCACTAGTTTATACTGTAAATCATTGAATGGCTTAGCACCAAAGTATATTGAAGATCTTCTTTTACTATACCAACCCACCACAACACTCAGGTCCTCTAATTCCAGTCTACTCAACATCCCTAGAATTAGAAACAAACAAGGAGAAACAGCTTTCAGTTTCTATGCTCCTTTAATCTGGAACAAACTTCCAGAAAACTGCAAAGCTGCTGAAACACTGAATTCTTTTAAATCACAACTAAAACTAAATCTGTTTAGAGCTGCCTTTGATTAATGCTTTGATGTATCATGTTTTGTGTAGACTTCTTGCTGTTTTTAGATTATATGCTTTGAAATGCCTTGATGTATCTGTGTTAGCTTCTTGCTTTATTGCCGTTTTTACTTTATATGCTTTGTCTGTGTTTTACTGCTATTTTTTTTACCCCTAATCGTGTAAATCATGTAAAGCACCTTGAATCACCTTGTTGTTGAAAGTGTGCTATACAAATAAAATTGCCTTGCCTTGCCTTGCCTTGCCTTGCCTTCTAGCATCTCCCAGACCCCAAGAAATCTTCAACCATATTTCACTACTGCCATCAAGCCAATAAAGATTTTTTTCTGTGTGTGTAAGAACATTATTAATGTGAAGGGATTACTAAAGGCTGCTGTGATTGATGACATTATGGCTAAAACCAACAAAGTTTTGGGCCAGAGTACGGACTTATCACATGAAAGAAAAACAGAGATAAACAGTAATAGCAAAGGGTCAGCCCTCCTGGCTGCAGCAACCCATAACTTATTTCCTGTGTTTGTTAAAACATGGATCTTAATAACAATGAAATATTAGGTTTAATTTAGGTTTGTTTTTATGTCCTTAAGGGCTTTCCCCTCTGTCACATTTAACAAATCTCAAACATACTTACAGTAAATCATTACAAGAGGAAAACTATTTCACCCCTATTTCTACTCATAAGAAATTGAACTTTTTGGTATGTAAAGCAACAACACCCATAAAAAGTATATGCACACTGACCATATGGAGAACAAGTAATATTTTTTTTTTTAATTAAACCTTTTTTTCCTCCAACACTGCAGCCCAAAGAAAAAAACACTTAAAACATCCAAGATTTAACAATGAGGAGACCCTATATATGCTTGGAAACTGCTATGTTATATAAAGAAAATGTTAAACATGCAAGATTTTGTAGAACTCTACACAAAGGGATAGTTCAGAACCTTGAAGTGCATTTAAAAAAAAACAACCTGTAGATCTTGACTGCAGTAGATAACTCTTTGCATAAAGATAATTCGGGGGGAGGCTAACACCAAAACGCAATTTCTACAACTACAATCTAAAAAATTGTTTCAGTAGTTTGTTGAAACCCATTTTTGTACCATTTAAACTGACGCCAGTTCTTTACAATTAGTTAGTTTTTACAGAGAACCCCATTTTTATTTAAAAAGAAAATGAACTTTGGACGTGGTGCACCGCCGATGATCTTCCTGTGTGCTGAGTACAGCAGTGCTCTAAAGAGATCTCTGGCTATGAGATTTTTCGATGTTGAATGTCCATAAAATTCCATGTCAGCATCAGAATCTGGACAGCAGTTGTGCAGTTTAAAATTAATAAATATTTAGACCTGAACTTGATGATTCTCCACTAAACTGGCCTTCTTTTAAACTCAGTTTTAACCGGTTATTAAAACAATTTTTCCATTTGTGAAAACAGAGAATGAAAGAATTTCTAAAAGATAAGATGAAAATATCTGGACTGGACAAACCTAGACTGAAACATTCTACGGTCATCTCTTTCTCTCAAATCCAGATATGTGTATCCTCACATCTGACAATGTTAAATGCAATGTGATGATTAATAATACAGTATTTACTTAACTGCTTTTATATTGTGTAATTTTACATCACATATAATTTTGATTATTACCCCAACTGAAAAGGCTTTACGTTCTGTTTTTAGTACATTTTGCGCAGGAATGTCTTTCGAAGCGCACAGTCTCCTACCTTAAACCTTTACGTTTTAATTTAGCAGCAGTTTCTAAAAGATATCTCTTTGATTGTGGCTGTTCTCAGACTAGCCTTTAGTTCTTAGCCTTTTGCTTGAACCTCAAATTAGAAATTCCAAACATTATTGGTGAAATACACAGTCCTGAAAAAGGGACGTTTCTTTTTTGCTGAGTTTATTTCTCCACCTGCTAGCATGCCAATATACCCCTTATCAAGACAACACACAATCTCCTGGGAAAGAAATCTTCTATCATTCCATACTCACATTATCACAAGTATAGTTAATATTACATTTGGCATAGGTCTTGGGCTGACATGCAGGGAGAAACAGCATTCCCTCTTGCTGCATTTGGAACATTTCAGTGTTTTTTGAGCGAAACCTCAGCTTTTGTTCCAGGCTTTTCTTTTTCAGTAATAAATAATGCATCTGGTTCATTAGTTTGCTCACTCCAAGGTGGACAGAGAAACTCTGTTTCACCTCCAGGTCATAAATCAAGAAGAAATAGCTGTCAGCAATAGGAGCTCGGGGGTTAAAACATGCCTTTACCAACTCATATTGTTGGAACTCATTGTGTTTGTATTTTCCTTTTAACGTACATGTTCTCACAGGCACAGCAATGTATGTTAATGCTCTAATGTGGAACGAATAGGGGTGTTAAATATTTGGCAAGGGTTTAGCTGTCACTTGAAATCCAAACTTTACACTATAAAAGGCTGGCAAGATCACTTTGGCAACAAAACACCAAAGTTTTCCCATAAAGTGTTCACTTCCACATTGATGGGAAACAGGCTTGGATGAGGGCGGCTGGATGCTAAAGTTCATGTTTTTTAAGATGCTTACCCTAACGTGAATTGTTACACCCCATAACATGTACCTCTGTGCTTTGGATTTGAATTTAGCGCTGTGATAGCACTTTGCTCCGCTTTGGAGAAACACATTCCAGAGTATGATCAAGTTGGCAAGTTCCCCAACATGATCCAGCAATTAAACAGTTGGATCATGTTGTTTGAGTTCTTTGAATTGTTATTTTTTACATTCCATGTCTTAAAAGCAATGTAACAAGCCACCCATGCTTGTCTTCATTGTGGGTAGGGTTCTGACCGGGTCGCTCTTTGTCACCAATTTTTTTTTTCTGGAGTTCATTGACAGAATCTCAAGGCATAATCTTGGACTGGAGGTAGTGTCTGGTTTGAAAGCCAAAAGGTCAAGTCTTCCGTCACCTACCTGCTACCGTTTCTGAGGAAGCTCCGCACTGGTGGCGACACATTTCTGCAGCATTCTGCACCACAGTCTTCCTGGGTTCTCACATGAAGTGAAGCTTTCTTCATCTCAACCTACCTAAGATTTTAAGCTTTAGATAAAGTGAAAAACTGTTCTTCAGGATGCATCTTATTCGTAGAAGTTTCTGAAATCGCGGGTCATTTTTATAATGTTTTTGACCAAGACTTGACATTTAAATCCCATAATAAACAGGTTTCTAGGATTTCTTTCTTTCACCTCCGGAATATTGCTAAAATTAGAAACATCCTGTCCAGGAGTGATGTTGAGAAACTAGTCCATGCATTTGTTACCTCAAGGCTGGACTACTGTAATTCTTTACTATCAGGTGGTCCACAAAATGCCATTAAAATTCAGTTGATCCAAAATGCGGCAGCAAGAGTTCTGATGAATATTAAAAAGAGAGATCACATTTCTCCTGCTTTAGCTTCCCTTCATTGGCTCCCTGTTAAATCCAGAATAGAATTTAAGATCCTTCTTCTTACATACAAAGCCCTTAATAATCAAGCTCCATCATACTTTCGAGATCTGATTGTTCCTTATGTTCCTAATAGAGCGCTTCGCTCTCAGATTGCAGGTTTACTTGTAGTTCCTAGGATTTCTAAAAGTAGAATGGGAGGCAGATCTTTTAGTTATCAGGCTCCTCTCCTGTGGAACCAGCTCCCAGCTTTAGTCCGTGAGGCAGACACTCTGTTTACTTTTAAGGCCAGGCTTAAAACTTTCCTTTTTGATAAAGGTTATAGTTAGAATGGCTAAGGTCATCCTGAGCTAGCTCTGTAGTTATGATGCTACAGGCTTAGACTGCTGGAGGACAGACTTACCAATTTTCTTCACTCTGCTACTTCCTTTTCTACTACTACTCTCCAGTTGTATTACAGTACATTCTGTTATTTCAACTGTTAACTTTGTGTTCTCTCAGTGTTTTTCTCTCCATAGAAGATATACCTGGTCTGGTATCCTGCTTGGCTGCAATGCCCTGTTGGACGGGGGGCATCGACTGGGATGATCCTCCCAGTAACTGAACATCCACTGTGTCCTGTTATCAACTTTTTACTTTCTGTAACATAGAAAGTTCTCTTATATCAGATCTTCTGTTCCTTCTGTGTCTCTGCTCTGTCTTCTCAAACCCCCAGACGGTCGTGGCAGATGGCCGCTCCTATTGAGCCTGGTTCTGTTGGAGGTTTCTTCCTGTTAAAGGGGAGTTTTTCCTCTCCACCGTGTTTGCTCAGTATGAGGATTGCTGAAGGATTGCTGTGGTCGGAAAGTCTGCATCAACGAGGCCCAACCTCACACCAATGACTGACGCAATCTGCTGGGATTCTTTAAACAGGACACTTTTTAACTGATTGGAATGTTTGTATAAATGTATTGAAATGACTTCTTGTTAAGTGCCTTGAGATGACATCTGTTGTGAATCGGCGCTATATAAATAAACTAAATTGAATTGAAAAATTTAATTTCAGTGCAATGCAATGATGACGGCACACTTGTATTTGGAGCTAATCGTTGTTAACACAAGATGACAATGATTTCAAGTAAGGTGCCTTGCAAAGATTACATTTACATTTTAATTGTTTTTTTGTTTTTTGCGATAGACTAAACCATAAAGTAGTTTGTAGTAGTAATTCCAAACCAGGAATAACATGATGCATGGTTTTCAAAAACGTTTATACATGAAAATCTGAAGCGTCATATCTATTGGTATTCATCCTCCTTTAGTCCGATAACAAACACGTAATCTCAGGGCAATTTACAAGAAAAGTAATTTCAATCATTCATAGATTACAATTAAGCCTTCAGTTCATTATCCCAATCAGTAAAATAAAAATAATTAATAGCAGAACATAAAACCTAGTGAAACAAACTGCCTTCAGAAGTCACCAAATCTGTAAATTAATCAGATATAGTGAAGACACTCATGGAAGCCTATGTTACTCTTGAGGAGCTGACGAGATCCAATCCAATCAATGGTTTTGTTTATAGAAAGCAGTGTGCTGATTAGATTACAGCATCAAACAGGAAAGAACAAATATAATTCTGATTATGTTATCTAATTATGCTATTAAATGCAAACTTTAAAGCCAGGAACAATTTGGGATACAGTTGTTTTGCTTCCAAAAGCTCTGGCCCCAACGGTATGTACGTGTCGGACTCTCTTCCGACCAAATCGATACATGTGCCGTTTCTCCCGGTGTGTAAATAGAGCAAACACCCAGGAACAAATTAACCAGACAGCATGTACTGTATTAGATTTAATAAAGCTGTTCTATGGAGTTACTTTATTCAGCCAGAGTGAGTCTAACTCAGCATGTGCTCGCAGTGATAATTAACAAATCACAGCATTATGAGTGGCGTGACTGCCAGGATAAACAAGCAGATGTATGTACAGTGCTGTGTGCCTGTGTGTCGGCCCATGTTGAGCCGCCTGATGCCTATCCGGCTCCAGTTGGGTGGCAGCAGCCCAGGGACTTTTGCTCTCATTATGAGCACCGCGGCCCAGCTCAGCATTACTCCATCCAAGACAAAAACATAAAAAAAATAAAAATCCCCTACATGAGAAATGGTGAAAGCATGCAGGAGATGGAGCCAGCTGGTGACATACATGCTCTCCACAGTCTGAGCACGTTTTTGGGAAGAAGCCTTATGTTTGACCAAGCATCTCCAAAACTACTCATCATAGAACAGCATGAGCCACAGTGTACAAAGAGATAGTGAGAATCAATCATGTTGATTAATTGAGAAATGTAATGTGTAAAATAAACAGTTCATTTATAAACCTTGAGATTTTTCATCGTTGTCATCTGAGCAGGGTCTTTAAAAGGCAAAAGTCCTGTGAAATAAAGATTTAAAGTGGAACTGAACCCCATGAAAAAGCATAATCCCGCCCCCAGACAACATTTGAAAAATTCTACAAAGTGGGCGGTGCCTGGAGGCACGGAGGGGTATGGCCAAGTGTGGAGGATGAGCGGAGGGGGGAACGTGGGGGTGTGTTCAGGAGGACCGTGACACCTCGCTTAATCTGACAGTGAAACATGGACAGTGACCAAAGCGACGTTGGCAGTTCTGCAACTGATCGATCTGATCAACTTTCATCTGTTTTGAACGTTAGCCTATGTTAACATTACCACTCAGAGACTGGACCCATCCTGTCTACCTCTGCCTCAGCAGCACCGGGCTCGGGCAGCACTGACTAAGCGCCCTGAGCCAGCGGATCTCCTCCGTCGTCACCGGCCTTAGAGAGGTAGAGGGAGGCTTTATGGAGCCCAGCGGCCGCGAGCCGCATCAATTCGAGCTGCTGGCGCAGGGCGCTGAGTCAGCGCTGCCCGAGGCCGGCGCTACTGAGGCAGAGGGAGACAGGATGGGTCCAGTCTCTGAGTGGTAATGCTAACATAGGCTAATGTTCAAAACAGTATGTTAGCTATGCGAACAAGGTGCTAATGTGATAATAATGGTAACCTGAAAAACGCAATCCAACTCCAAACTCGCCACGGGACGAGTGTGTCTGAGAGAAACACAGGGGGCGTGTCTGTAAGACCATGCATGTGACGTAAAGAGTGGAAAAGATGTACCGCTCTCCGCCAGTCACAAAATTAAAATGCAGTAGCCACAGTTCAACCCTAAGAGGGCAGCACCAAAACGTTTTTAGACCAAGAAGTGTAGAATTAAACAAGTTTACACGAAAATTTTAAAAAAATCCCCAGAAACTGAAAGATTGCATTGATAAAGACCCATTTATACAGTTTATAGGCAGAAAAATGTTGTTTTGTGGTTTAGTTGCTCTTTAAGCTCACATTCTCCCTTTTTGCAGGGAACCCTTTTAAATCACAAGGCCAGGCTGCAGTTTTTTTCTGCATGTTTAAATTTTGGTAAAACTTTAAAGCTGCAGAGAGATAATATATTTATGTATCAAAGTTTTATAAATCTTTAAAATGATAGTGGGGTTCAATACTATGATAAAAGGCTAGTGCTCCACAACACTTGTTATTTTCTTAATCCCACCTTCCTTCCGTAGACCCCTATGCATTTCACACTGAGCGCCGAATTTCTCTAGCCAATAGAATTTGTGTTTCCGCATTATCAGCTGTCGATCAACTTGCATGCGGATTGCGCAAACATGTGAACATGGGGCAGCACACAAAGAGCGCTCCGTGTCCATTTAATTTTCGATCCCTTGTTATTCTCTGCAGATCACTTCCCAAACCATTGCGACATGCTGATGTCTTTGCAAATTCCTTAGAGGGCTAATTTTTTTTAATAGTAGAGGGTTGAGAATCTCGGGGGATGAGCTGCTGCTGAGATCTCGTGAGAGCTGTGCGTAAGTAATATGGCGGTAAACTGGTAAAACAAACAAACTCGGGTAAAAACAAACCATAACATTTGAGCCAAATGTAGCAAACGTTTAATAATAATAACCACTATTTTGTATTTCTCCATAAACAAACTGGACGAGGAAACCTTGCACAGGCTGGAAAGCTACTTGGACGAATGCTTTGACAACATTGTTATGGGCAAGCCACAGAAATCCACCTCTGCTGTGCCGACAAACACACCATCACAGAAACGCACCACCATCTCTCCAGAGAAAAGCTACAGCGATGTCCTGGACTCAATAGATAAGAAGCTAACCAGCCTAGACGCCCGTCTGGGCCTGGTTAAGGTTCTCCATAAAGAATTTCAAGCTCTAAGGGAATCTCTGGAGTTCAGCCAACAACAGGTAGCATCGCTCGCTGCAGAAAACCAAACGCTTAGAGACGGTGTAAAGAAACTCACAGAGGGGATGACGCAGCTGTCCGGAGAAAGTAAGAGGATGAAAGAAACTATCTTGGATATAAAGGCCAGGGGAATGCGGGACGATCTTGTTTTTTCCGGGATCCCAGAACAGGCTGAGGACGACGCTGAATCCACCGTCCGAGATTTTCTCCAACATCAGTTAAAGCTCCCAAGCGACACGGTAAAAAACATCATTTTTCACCGCGTTCACCGCCTAGGAGGTAAGAAGCCCAACAACAGCCCGCCATGACCTATTGTTGCTAAATTCGAGCATTACAAGCAAAAAGAGCAGGTCAGAGGCCAGGGCAGAGAACTGTGGAGAACGAATTACAGCGTTAACGATCAATATCCGGAGGAAATCTTGGATAGAAGGCGCGTTTTGTTCCCAATCAGGAAGAAATATATCAGTGAAGGCACCAGAGCTACAGTAGCGGTAGATAAACTGTATGTTAATGGGCAGCTGTTCAGGGACCCCCAGCTTACTCCTTGGCTTTATTAGTCATGTAACACTGGTCAGATAAGAGATGTTTTATCAGTCAATTAAAATGTAATGTTAGCACAGCTCTGTAAAGTTGTTTACATTACTCAATGTGGGCGGGGCCAGGGCTAAGCACTGGGATACTGGCTCTTTTTTCTTTTCTCATCTTCACATTTCTATCACCAAATGTCTTTGTCACTCCTTTTTCCTTCTTTTATCACTCACACACACACACACAGAATTTTTTCATAACATAACTATTTCTTTCTCTCACACCCTCACCCTTCACACCTTCACAACTTTCTTATATTTCTCTCTTTCTTATAACTCGGCTTTTGGATTTTCAATCAGGCAACCCAAAGCACAAACTAATAATACACCTGTGTTTATCAGTTTCTATGGTGATATGGACTTTACAACTTTTATCTCAAAACTATGACTACTCGAAGGTTTGTCACGTGGAATGTTCATGGAGCTGGCACCAGTGAGAAAAGAGTTAAGATTCTTAACCAGCTTAAAAGATTGAAGGCAGATGTCGTCTTATTACAAGAAACCCATAAATCTACCTCAGCTGCAGATGATCTTAAATCCCCTGAGTTTCCTAATGTGTTTTCTGCATGCTATAACTCCAGACAAAGGGGAGTAGCAATATTAATAAATAAAAATGTAAATTTTACAGTAATAGATACAGTTACAGATCCAGAGGGTAGATTTATTATAGTAAAACTATCTATACAAAAGTTATGTATTGTCAGTATATATGGTCCAAATGTTGATGACCCCTCATTCTTTCATTCCTTCTTCTCTGTGCTCCTTGAACACATGGATTGCTCACTTCTTCTTGGGGGCGACCTCAACTTTGGTTTAAATTAAGAAATAAACAGGCTCAGCACAGCAGGGACTCAGCGCAGCTGGAAATCTATAGATATAGTCAAACAGTACATGAGCGATTATGGACTGTGTGATGCATGGCGATCTCTTCACCCCAATGACAAAAAATATACTTTCTTCTCAAATGTCTACCATTCATATTCTCGACTGGATTATTTGTTAGTCAGCAGCTCACTGTTGACTGACATTTCAGACACTGAGATACACCCTATAGCTGTTAGCGATCATGCTCCTGTTTCTCTAACTTTAGTAAATAAAACAGAAACACCTCAAAGCAAAAGTTGGAGATTTAATATATCCTTACTTAAGGATAAAGAATTTATTAAATATTTCGAAAAAGAGTGGGCCTCATATTTAGAATATAACGACCTCCCTGGTACGTCGCCATCCATTCTTTGGGAGGCAGGAAAAGCTGTGATTAGAGGTAAAATAATCTCATTCTCATCAAATAAAAAGAAAATGGAAAAAAAACGTATTCAGGAATTAGAAGAAACTATTAATTCATTAGAAGCTTCTCTAGATGAGGAGAGTCTAGGCAAAATCCGTAAAGCAAAGCTAGAATTAAATCTAATTATTAATAAACAGACCCAGTTCTTAATTCAAAGATTTAGGATAGAAAACTTTGAACAAGGTAATAAATCAGGTAGATTTTTGGCTAACCAGCTTAAAATTAATAAAGAAAAAGCAACTATATCTGCTATTAAAGATCAGACCGGGAATACAGTATATGATCCTGGAAGAATAAACAACACATTTAAAGAATTTTACAAGGCTTTATACTCACCAGAGATAAATCCATCGGATCATGAAAATTTTTTTGATAACATAACACTACCTAAATTATCTGAAAGTCAAGCGATGGCCCTGGATTCACCACTAACAGCGGCTGAACTCCAGGAGGCCCTCCAAGGCATGCCCAATAAAAAGGCTCCAGGCCCAGATGGATTTCCAGCAGAGTTCTATAAAGAATTCTGGAATATTCTGGCACCAACATTCCACAGAATGCTGCAGGAAACCAAGGAAAATGGCCGACTCCAACCAAATATGAATTCTGCCTACATTAGTCTTCTACTAAAATCAGGTAAAGACCCTTTGTTTCCTACCAGCTATCGTCCTATATCCCTCATTAATATTGACATTAAAATAATCTGCAAAGCCC
Organism: Valencia hispanica; assembly: GCA_963556495.2. Classification (NCBI taxonomy): domain Eukaryota; kingdom Metazoa; phylum Chordata; class Actinopteri; order Cyprinodontiformes; family Valenciidae; genus Valencia; species Valencia hispanica. Next base: position 15,152,226 of record OY747719.1, on the reverse strand, counting down.
TCGCAAAAAGGATAGAGAAAGTAACCCCTCTTATAATACATCCTGATCAAACTGGTTTTATCAAAGGGAGACATTCATCCACAAATTCACGTAGATTAATAGATTTAATAGATTTTTCTTACTGTAAAAACATTAAAACTAATATATTATCTTTAGATGCAGAAAAAGCATTTGATAGAGTTAACTGGAAATTCTTATTTGTAACCTTACATATGTAGTGGGGGAAAGGGGTGCGAATGTGCTGGTATTTGGTTGGAAAATACTATAGGAAAAAAATAAAGCACCAGACACAGGCAATTCCCCAAAAATAATGCGGTCCTTTTATTTCCCACTGCTTCCTAAAAGAAAGCAGCAGCAGTTTGGGTGATTTGGTTTCTTTTTGTTGTTGAACATGCGTGTGTATTTCTCTGTTCAAAACAGCTCTAGTCAAGATTGTCCATTCTCAGTTTTACACACGCAGAACAGTGCAATAGAAAATATTTCCACTTAAAACACTACAAAAGAAAAGACAACAGTAGTGGACTCAAAGAAAACAACAGAGGTAGGTAGGTCTCCTATAATACAAAAGAGCAGAGACCCATGTAAACACACAATGTGCATTTGTAAAATAAAAATAAGATGTAAATCGAGATATGGTTGAACTCACTTCGAACTAGCAGTAACACAGTTCACCACAGATCCAGAACAGCCAGCAGCTGGACCGTATTATCTCCCCTCTATGACCCAAAATGCATAAAGTTTGAATAAATAAAAGTTAAATCTTAAACATAAACTTGATCTCTGCTTTGTATTTCCTACTCACGCCAGAACGTAGTTAACCCCCCCCCCCCCCCCGCTCAAACAACCTCTTTATGCAGGTCCTTGCTAGCTTGTAGGCTCTGGATACTCAAACCCCAATCTGCACCAATCTCCGCCAGTACAGAGTCATCCCTCAATAATCTGAGAATATATCGCCATTTTAAAACCTTAGTTAGCAATATAAGAGATTACTCCTACACTAAATAGTCATTTTGATGTCTACCTTACCGTTTTTTGTCTCCATGTTTTTCCATGAGGCCCTCCTAGTCTCCTAATGCGTCGCCACAGTGACGTCACATATCTGCGACCATGCCTGACCACTATATATTATACACGCTGCAACGACACCCACTGGCGAAACAGAGAACTGCAGACACTTATATTAAAGTAAATGTTTTCTTTACTTGACCTGGCTACACATAAATTTGGCTTTGGAAATTATTTTATAAACTGGTTGAAAATATTATACAGTTCACCAACAGCATGTATTAGGACAAATAACCAAACATCATCTAGGTTTTATATTCAGAGAGGTACCAGGCAGGGATGTCCTCTCTCTCCCTCCCTGTTCGCTATTTTTATTGAACCACTAGCTGCAGCAATCAGTCAAACTCACAATATTAAAGGCATAAAATGCAATAAAATAGAACATAAAATCAGTCTTTATGCAGATGATGTATTACTTTTTCTCCAGCATTCACAAACCTCTTTCTCTCAGGTAATTGGGTTGATAAACTCTTACTCAAATGTTTCAGATTATTCTATAAATTGGTTAAAATCTACAGTTCTTCCAATCAATTGTTCTGTCCAGAATCCAACTAATACACAACTGCAGTCAGGGAATATTACCTATTTAGGTATCAATGTCTCACCAAGACTGGCAGATTTAATAACGCTAAACTACATCCCACTTTTAAAAAAAGTGGAAGATGATCTTGCTAGATGGAAATCCCTACCCATATCACTTATGGGAAGGGTTGCTTCAATAAAAATGATGGTTTTGGCCAGAATCAACTTATTCTCAATGATCCCAAGTAAACCATCACTAGACTGGTTTAGATCTCTGGACTCCTCTATCTCTAAATTTCTTTGGAAAGATAAACCCGCACGTATCAGCTTAAGAACACTGCAGAAGACCAAAGAAAAAGGAGGTCTAGATCTACCAAACTTCCATCATTATTTCTTAGCCAACAGGCTCCAATACATCTCAAGATGGTTAAAACATAGCTACCTAGACGAGTCCTGGATAGACGTAGAACAGACACTATGTAATAAGATAAAACTTTCAGACCTACCATTTATTAGCTCAAATAGAAAACAATATGAATGCTTTAAAAGCATAAATATCAACTCCTCTCTGACAGCATGGTGGGAGTTTCTAAAAATGACAGAGTCCACAATAATCCCATGCAGACGCACACCCATCTGGAATAACCCCGACATCTTGCAAAAAAAATGTGTGATACGTTTCCCAGTCTGGAGGTGCAATGGAATTGAATACCTGGAACATATATTTGAAGGAACTGACTTTATCCCATTTAATACATTAATTACAGAATATGGAATTGATAAAAACAAATTCTTAGAATATCAACAAATTAAATCTATTATTAAAGGTAAATTTAGGCTCAATACAGCTGAATTACAAATTCCAGCAAGAGTTTTAGATTTTCTTAATCTCAACCCCCCCAAATTGCTGTCTAAAATATACAAAACGTTATCTACATTAGATGAATCAATAGCCATCCCTATTTCAAAATGGGAGGTGGATTTATCAGCCAGCTTTGACCAAAACGTCTGGTCTCAGATATGTTTAAGAACCTTTAAAATAACAAAAAATCCTCATTTGCAATTAATACAATACAAAATCCTTCATAGAGTACACTATACAGGTCAACGAATGTTTAGGATGGGTTTCACATAGTCTAATACCTGCTTACAATCCACAAGCAATATACCAGATACTTATGTTCATGCGCTTTGGTTCTGTCCACCTGTTAAGAAATTTTGGTGCCAGATATGTGAGGACTTATCAAAGTGTCTGAAATGTAACATCCCACCATCTCCCTCAATTTGCCTGTTAGGAAATTTAAATGATGTCACCATGGACACAAAGTCAGTTCTAATGGTTCACATTGCCTTATGCATCGCTAAGAAAACTATCCTCCTGAACTGGAAAACTAAAAAAGCTCTCTATATTAATCAGTATAGAAATCTCTTGTTGGACCATATTGGACTTAAGACGGCCTCTGGCTCCATATCTGATCAATGTCTCTGGGCTCCTTTGATCGGCTCCATCACCTAGTGGGGGTGGGGGGCACTTGGTTTTCTCGTTTGGGACACTGTTGCTGATGTGGGGGTTTTGGGGTTGGAGGCGTCTGGGGGGGACCCCAGGGGGTGGGATCACTGGGCGGATGGGGCGCTGGACGTCGTGGCCGGCCTGGGGTTGGGCTTTGGGTGGTGACTCCTGAAGGCTTCATGTGGTGCCGTAAGGGGGTTGCACTGACGGACATGGGTTACTGGCTTGGTGGCCGTGCTGCGCCTGGTTAGGGTCTGGGGTGGGCCTGGGGATTCAGGGCTCGGGGGCGCCACGCCCCCTAGCTGTGGTCCTGGCTGGGGGTCGGCCGGCGTGGGGTCTCTGTTGGCTGTGGGGGTCGGGGCCGGCCGGCATGTGCAGCCGCCTCTTTGTCTCTGGGCCGATTGTCATCACCAGTCCCTGTATGGCGTCTCGCCTTGTTTGCTGGTTGGGGTGCCTGGTTGCTGGTCGCGGGGGGATGTGCAAGGGGGGGCGAACTCAACCTGGGTGTCTAGTGTCTTTTGTGTTGTGAGAGTAGAGCGAATGTCAGGGTGGGTTTAGTCCCCCTCCTGGGATGGGGCTGGGGGGACTGCCTTGGGGTCCGTGGGGCTTTGTGGTGCTGTGGCCGTGGGCCCCGGGTCGAACGTGCCATGGCCTCCCTCCCCTGGTGGATCCCGGTGAACAGCGGTGCCTATTGGGGTCAGTGGGGGAGCTGGCTCCCTGGGAAGACATTTTGTCTCCCAGTCCTTCCCTCCCCATCCCTGGACACCTCTGTCCACCCGCTCCATCACTTTACCACTCATATAGGGTCTTGGGGCATGGGCACATCACTGGGGTGCGAGGAGGGGCTTCCCTCCTCGTTATCCCGTGGTGTCCTGGGTCCCAATTTTAATATAGAACTTAGACACTCCCACTTATAACATTCTCACACGACACATATGTAGGGACTTTGGGGTGGGCACACTTTTCGGCATCCAGCTTCACCTCTGGTGCCAGTGCCCACTGTTAAACCACATATAGACACTGATGGCTCGGGGTGGGGGTTGGGGGATGTGTGGCTGCCTTCCCCACATCCCACCCCTCTGTTTTAAATCCACATTATAACAACACGCATCAACACCATACTCGAGCGGGAGGATGGAGGCTAGGGGTCTTTTCACACCCCTGTTCGCTACGGGCCATCAAGGGTTGGGGTCCGGAGGAGGAACAGGCGGTCTGGTCGGGGTCCTGGGCTGTCGGGCTGCTTTGCCACTGTGGGGCCCTTGGCAGTCTGCTTGTCTCCGTCCTAGAAGGTAGGGGGTCCATCTCCCGGGTCCGGTGGCTGGTGGCTCTACTGGGGCATCGGTACCTGGACCTGGGAGCATAAAGTGTGTATGGGGTGTGTGAGTGAGGATACAGCGTCATTTTTTTGGGTGTCTTGGTGAGTCAGTGAGAATGTATGGGTTTAAGAGGGAGGGAACGTATGACTGTGTCTGTATGTCTTTGTCTACCTGTCAGGTTGGATCTTGGTCTGCCCCCTCACCTGGCGCACCTCAGACCTTACACTTAATGGGGGGCCTATTTCCCCTCCGTCACTCCCCGCCGGTGACAGGGGCCCCTGCCTGCCGGTGCATCGGTGGTCAATCCGGTTCGGACCTGGTGCGTGCCTGGCCGGGCCTGGGCGGGCCGGTGTGTAGGTCGGCTGATGCGCTGGGCCGATATCTTCCTTTGGTTGGTCGGGGCACCTCTTTTAGAGGTGCCAGGTTTGGGATTGTTGGGTAGTGCCTGCTCGGTGGCTCGGCGGGATGCGGATCCGGCGTCTCTTCTCGTTTGATCACCTGTTCTGTGCGCACCGTGCGTGGCCGATTCATTGGCGTGTTGGACCGGCCCTGGCCCTCGTTGGATGCCTGGTCTCGGCGCCCTGCTTTGCGCGGGATCAGGACCCGGGAGCTGGTACAACTTGGTGTCCAGATGCTGGCTGAGCCCGGTCTGGGGATGCTGTCCGTCCCCTGCGGCTTTCGGTGGGGCGCTGGGATGTTGGCGGTGGGGATTGGCCTAGGGTGGAGGCAGCGCCTGGCGGCCGGTGGCCGGCCGCGGCCCCTGCAGTGCCGGGGGCCCCTCGTCGGCCGGTCCCTTGTCGGGTCCCTGCTGGGGGGTGCCCCTGGGCCCCGGCTCCCCCGGTCTATTGACCGGTCCGCCCTGGCGCGGCCGGTTGCCGGCGGGGCCCGTGGGCTCGTCACTGCTGCCCCCCGGGCCCCTGCATAGTGGCCGCTGGATGTTCCCCTGGGGTTCTCCTTTGCTCCACTCTTGGGGGATGCGGTCGGCCCCGCCCGGGTCCGCCTGGGGCTCTGGGGGTCCTTTGGACGTCTTTGCTCCGATCTCCTTCATGTCTGCATCGATTCCTGGGAGACGGATTGATGCCTGCTCACACCAACTATCGAACACTCTTATGGAGAAACCTTATATGCACCAGCATGCTAACACACAAACATAGATGTGGGGTCTCTGGTGTTCAAGGATATATTCTTGGACTGAGGTTATCATTACTAGAGCTTGATTAATCGGTACCATGAGTTTTTCTGTGATATTGTTGTTGTATATTTATATCTATTTTTGTGTGATGTGGTTGTGTAATTCTTAGTTCATAATGTTTGGTTTGTTTTGTCGATGTTCCTTTTTCGTGTTTTGTTTTGTTTTGTTTTTCCCCCTCTCTCTGCCGTCCTGTGGGTATGGAGGCAGACTTCAATGTTTTCCTGTGTTTTCTTTGTTCCCCTTTCCTCTCTTGTATTTTCAACTCACCCTCTCTCTTGACTTTTTGTTTCCTACCTCTCTTCTTCATCTTCCTTCTTTCTTCTCCTTAATTTTCCGTCTCCGTGTCCATAACATCAGGAAATAAAAACACCAACAATTCATAATAAAGATTTCTCACACATTCATCAAGTGGAGGACTATAGCAAAAGCTGTACTGCTCCGCTTATGAAAGTAAATCTGTTGGGCTTCTACTTGGTACTCAAACACCAATTCTGAGCTCCACACTGCCAAACAGGACACGTAAAAAAAAAAAAAAAAAAAAAAAAAAAAAGGGCGAATTTTTGTATGGAGACATGACGGCCAAGAGGACCGGGTGGACTGATTTACCCAGCCAAAAAAAAGTCTGGTTAAATTACCCAGAAGTTCCGATAGCGGAAATGCGCCTAGTGTGTAACAAAGTCTCTCAGTTTGACCTGTGTATGAAACTACAGTGGGTACAGTGCATTGCAAACGTATAGATACTCCTTAGGCCAGGGGTGCCAAAGTCCAGTCCTTGAGATCTACTGTCCTACAACTTTTAGGCGCATCCTTGGTTCTGCACCCCTGAATCAAATAAATGGCTTGTTACCAGACCTCTGCAAAGCTAAAAGATTCAGTCATTTGATTCAGGTGTGTTGGAGTCCTTCCAAAAGTTGAAGGATGGTAGATCTCGAGAACTGCCTTAGGCTATTTCATATTTCGTTATGTTACAATAAAAAACGTTGCTGTACTTTATTGGGGTTACGTGATAGAAAAAAAAGGGCAGGAAAACTATTTATGGTTCATAACACCCCCCGCCCCAATGTCAGTCGTTTGTAGAGCCACACTTTACGCATTTAGAGGCATTATTCATCAAATTATGCAAAATACGATGTTTCACATTTAAATGCTCTGATCTGAGCCATCCCATTATAACTCAAGCAGTGGGTTTAGGGGAAGGGGAACGTCTATTCCAGTTTCAAGTCTTTCACAGCCTCATACACGTATTCCTTTACAATTGCCCTATATTTGGCTGCAGACATCGTCCCTAAAAGGCGTCCCTGTCCCTGCGGAAGAAATGCATTGCACAGCATTATGCTGTCACCACCACTGTGTTTCATGATGATCATGATGTTCAGATGTAGTTGCCCACCAAACATAGGGTTTTGCATGTAAGTTTTATTTTAATCTCATTTGGGCAAATGAAGCTAATAATAAGCCCATTAGTAGGATTCTGTAGAAGAGAGAGTTTGACTCACTTTTTAGCAACAATTGCTTACTTCTTGCAACTGTTCCATAAAAGCCAGATTTGTGGGGTGCTTGGCTAATAGCTGCTTCTCTGATTAATCGACCAATAGGGAGACCGGTGAAGGTGGCTGGTTTCACTAAATTTTATTCAGGGGCATCAGAGTCAACGAGGCTAAAAATAAATGATGCAACACTTTTCAGAAAAAAAAGACCATCTGTCTTTTTGCATCCATTTCACAATTTTCCCTATCACATAAAGTCACGAGAAATAATAAGATTGTGTCACGTCACAGCCCCAAACTACATTAAAAAGTCCAGTGGGTATGATTTTTTGACAAAGGTATTTTATATTTGAACACACATGATTGGATGATCAAAAGCAATAAAACACATTCCTGGTGTACCCAGTATAACTAGTCCTTATTCCCATCTGTAGTAATCTACCGTCTTCCTGCAAAAATGAAAGTTTATGAAACTAACATATCAAAATGAGATATTGAGATATTGTATACTTCTGTGATTTCTGTACATTGTGCAGCAATTGCTTGATATGAAAAAAGATTAACCATAACTGCATCTGTCATCTCCTCTCCCTATGAGTCCCCCCAAAAGTGTCCTTTCCATTTTTCCTTTTTTTATGTTATTGCCAAACCGTGCAGCTGAGGGATAACATTTTCAAGTTGGCTCCATTTATTCCTCACCTGGGCTCCAGATGTTTACAACAGGCTGTGAGAAGAATCAGAAAACAACGTATGATTAATAACTCGGAAAAGCATTTTTTATTTTATCTCAGGTGGTTTCAAAAAACAAGTCTATAATTATTCACAACAATGCACTGTGTTCTCTGCCTTTTTTTAAACTTGCAGGTGGGAAATTTAGAGGGTCTCTGTTAGGAGTCTGGGGTGTTTGTTCTGTCTGTCTGTGTTTCCTCTCTACCAATATTCCTGCTTGAGTTGGGGACCTGTCCATCAAGCCTGAGGGCGGAGCTGTGCCTGGCAGCTGATCGCAGCTGCACCTCCTTGAGGCTCATCAGCTGGTGTATGAAGGTAGCTGGCTGTCAGCCCTTCTATGCCAGAGTGTTGCATCTCCATGGTAACCTCTAGCCCTTTGTGTCTTCTAGTGATAGTTTAAAGTATTTCTTGTGACCTGCTTGAGTTAATCCTACCTGTGCTCCTTCCAAGGTTTCCCCATGACAACGCTGTGTCTCCAGTCATCTACCTGTGATCTGTTCTCCAGCTTCTCCATAAGCCCTGGTTCTCCTTCTATGTCTGACCGGTTCCTGGCTCACCCATGTCCTCGCTCCAGCGTCAAGCTCTGCATGTCCGCCCTCAGAAATCAGTCCTCAAACCAGGATCCCTCATCATTTACTGGAACTTCCTAGGAAGATCTCAGACGTCCCAGAGTCCTAGATTCTCTTCCCTGGCATCATTAACACCCGCTAACAGTGAGCCGAGCTTGAGTGCCATCAAACAATCCTCATTAATAAAGGAAAAACTACTCACCTGTAATCTTCCCATCCTACAGTTCTCCTCACCTCCATTCCTCCATGCAGTGTTCCTGGTTCCAGTGATCAACCTGCATTCTTTGTTTGAATAAACTGTTTTATAATTTCACAACTGGTCTCCCTAGTGGTGTTCTGCATGTGGGTCAGAAAACTAAACTCAAACATGACAGTCTCACTTGTTTTTGTTTCATTTGATAATTATTGAAAATTGATTGAAAAACCAATATTGCTGCTGAATATTATTTCTGAGCCATATGCAGGCACACCTATTTAGTATCTTAAGACCAGTCAAGTCAGACTCCCCAATAAAATGCTTCATCTTAGTCCAGCAGTGTAATCCACATATCTGCTGTCTGCCTATGTGGTTGTTCAAGTCCAAACAGGGGAAAACTGATACTTGATGATGGCAACTTTGGTTCACCATAGTCCGATTTTTGGCTTAATCCAGTGGTTCCCAAAGTGGGGGTAGTCATTGCAGGCGCAGCATGAATGGATAAAGGCGGATTCCAGACACCTTAGGAGCAAGAAAGAAAAGGAAAAAAAAATTAGCACCCTTGCCAGGGTGGGTGGAGGGGGCCCACGGAAGGAGGGCTCGAGTCTTTCCGGGAACGCCCCTGGAAGTCTGGCGGACGGCCCCGGTGGCGTCCCCTTGCTGGAAGGCAGTCGGGCAGACGGCCCGGATGGTGTCCCCTTGCTGGAAGGCGGTCGGGCGGACGGCCCGGATGGCATCCCCTTGCTGGAAGGCAGTCGGGAGGACGGCCCGGATGGCGTCCTCTGGCTGGACGGTGGTCCAGAGGACGGCCTGGTGATCCTCCCTTGAGGACCTGCAGATCGGCGGACGGACCGGATGGCGTCCTCTGGCTGGAAAGTGGTTGGGCGGCGTCCTTTGGCTGGACGGCGGGCCGGAGGACGGCCTGGTGATCCTCCCTTGAGGACCTGGAGATCAGGCGGACAGCCCTTAGGTCCTCTTCTGAGGGTCAGGCAACGGCTGAGGAGCTTGGCTGGTCGGCGGCAACGAAAATGCCTGGCCAGTAGAGGTCGGCCGAGACGAAGAGAGTCTGGAGGCTTGGACGCCGGCTGAGACCAAGAATCTGGAGGCTCGGACGCCGGCTGAGACCAAGAATCTGGAGGCTCGGACGCCGGCTGAGACGAAGAATGTGGAGGCCCCAGCGACGGGGACGGGTCCTCCATGACCCTCCCTGGGAGCTCTAGCGACGGGTCCTCCATGACCCTCCCTGGGAGCTCAAGCGATGGGGACGACTCCTCCATGACCCTCCACGGGAGCTCTAGCAACGGGGACGGGTCCTCCTTGACCCTCCCTGGGAGCTCTAGCGATGGGGACGGGTCCTCCTTGACCCTCCCTGGGAGCTCTAGCGACGGGGACGGGTCCTCCTTGACCCTCCCTGGGAGCTCTAGCGACCCATGGGGAAATATCTGTTGCTGCAGAGCTGCCGCTGTGACTGCTAAAAACACAGCAGCCACGATAACGGCAGGTTCTGGGACTGGAACGGACTCACAGACGACTGGAACGGACTCACAGACGACTGGAACTCTGGCTGATGCTGAAGCCAGCGGACAGGTCTGAGCTGGAGCCGAAGGGCTACCGAGAGCTGAAGGACTGGGCGGAGCCTGTGCGCTGATCGCTGCAGGGAGGACCGGAGGCAAGCGGACAGCTCTGACTTCCTCCCCAGAAGCGGCCCCACCTCGGCGGCGTCGCTGCCTGCGGTGAGTCGGCAGAGGAGGCTCATGCCGTCGAGGACCAGTCCCCAGAGAACAGAACGCCAGCCTTGTGCTGACGAACGCGGACCGCTGCTCTGAGTCGTCCTCCGCCTTGGATGTTGCTTCGGCCGACGCAGCCAGACAGGGAGAGACTGAACAGGCGGGCGGGGGTGCTGCGTTGGTCAGCGGAGGATCCGATGAGGAAGCAGCGGTCGTGCAAGCAGCCGGTGAAGGTGCGGCTCCCCGCTCCCGGAAACAGTACTGGGGGCGCAGCGGGACCTCCGCCGGCGGCCAGCTGGTGGAGACGGAGAGGGTGGACCGGTGATCTGATCCAACGCCTCCCGGCAAACCCTCTCCGCCTTGGTCCGCAGCGCGTCGAGATCCGGAGCGGAGAACACCCTCTTGAAGTGAGGGAGCACTCCAAGGATTTCCTCAGCTCCGGAGACCGGAAGGTGAGGAGAGGCAGCAGGTTTTGCCAGGTTGGACCAGACGTCCTGGCACAGGGCGGCGATCTCCCGGGCGAGTGCTGGGTCCATGTTTAAGGCCGGATCATTCTGTCAGGGATGTGTGTGGTGGGATGTCATAGTTTTTTTTTTGGTTGAGGTGTTGCATGTTTGGACAATTATTCCCTCTGGTTTTGGATCTTGTGCATCTGGAATAATTGTTGTTTAGTACAGTTGTTATGATGCTTTAAAAAAGTAATTAGTTATAGTTACTCACTACTTTTTCCAAAAAGTAACTGAGCTAGTAACTGAATTACTCTATAATAAAAGTAGAATTTTAAGAGGGAAAGTAACTGTTTGCGTTACTGTAAAAGAAAACAAAAAAAAACACTTGCTATATAGATAAAAAATAGATTTTTCTGAGCTGTTTTCAGAAGTCAGTTGAAATGAGTTGAAGAGACAGGTAGCCAAGTTGTACATAACTTTCTATTTTGCTCATCAACAGACAGCAAGATGTTTTTCCTGCACTTCAAGTATTATCTTTGTAACAAAAGTAAAAGGTAAAACAATATAAAGTGTGTTTATCTCAATAGCAGATTAATGTTAAATGGCCTGTACCTGTATAGCCCTTTGTTTAGTCACTGAGGACCCCAAAGCGCTCACACTACATTCAGTGCTTCACACACATGTGATGTTAAGCTACATTGTAGCCACAGCTGCAATATAGCTGGGGCACACTGACAGAAGTGAGGCTGCCGAATACTGACCACCACCAGTAGGCAGAAGGGTGAACTGTTTTGCCCAAGGACATAACGACTGAGACAGACAGAGCGGGGGCTCGAACCGGCAACCCTCAAGACGACAAGACGAACTACAAGACAAACTCCTCACTTCTGAGCCACGGTCATCCCAGATTAAATCAAACACTTAAAATCTAAGACAACTGGTCAAGTAAACAACCTGTACTTCCAAGTATTTTGTTCACAACAAGAGTAAACAGTTAAACAATATAGGGGATATTTAACTCTGTAGTCCTAATTAATTTAATTAAATCAAACTCACAAAACTCACAATCTTAAAGAACTGGGACTCACCATTTCTGCAGCTTCATCGAATCGGTTTGTCGTTGGTGTCTGTGGCACGCATATCCTAGCTTGTGTGTAAAACGCTGGCTCCGATGGCTACCATGAAACATGACTCTCCCTTGGCCAATCATAATCGCTTATTGCGTTGTTAACTCACGCAGCCTCCCCAAAAGCAGTTTGATTTTGGAGCCAGGGTTGCATTTGGAGTACGTGGTTTATTCCATAAAATAGTAACGCACCGCATTTATCGTTTAGTAACAGTGACAGTGTTGTAACGACCGAAACACTAATTGGTTTGATAACCCCTTAACAGAAAGAATGGCTTTATCCAACACCGTTCTTATAAATGGCGTTACTACCAACACTGGTCATGAGGCTGTCATAATGCAACAGTCTTCAGTCAGAGGCCTTTTTTAATATGTTACAAGACTTACTGCTACTAGAGATCCTTCCTTCCCAAAGCATCACCATTCACAACAATTCTTTGAACATACTTGGATGATGAGTTACGTCATTGAACTTCTCTTTGGGATAAATACAGTAATTTTGTCATGAAGTGTCGTTTAGACGCAAATGCAGAGAAGGTAGAAACTCATTTGATGATTATAGTAAATTATAACCAAACACAGGTTAAGGAGCAGGATGACAAGGAGCGACGATGACAATGACTAGACACGACAAAACACAATGACGATTCGACAAGGACATGGAAACACAGAGGGGTATAACTACACAGGGATGGCAATGAGAGAGACAATCAGGAAAACCCGGGGTAGGTGGGGACAATCAAGGACACAGGGACTGACAAAAACAAGGAAAGACACCACATTGTGAATTTTTTTTTACTGAATAGAATTGTTACTTGGAATTAAGGTTGGGTAAGAATAAAATCAAAAAGAGCAACAGAAAATGTGAACCCAAGCAAAGCTCATTTTGTTATTCCAGAGATAAGAAGAAACGTGGGTTTTGACGAATCAAGCTGTTGATCAGATAAAGTAGAGAATATGTGCAGCACACCACATAATACTGTGTAAATGCTTGTAAACACCACGGCTGCAGAGTGAACAGACGCTCGCATACAAGCTCGTCATATGAGCGGCTTGCCTGTGCAGCTGCCTCCCGTCGCCGCCGTGACCTCGCCAGCCCGCCGACAGCAGGGAAAACAAGATTTGTCAAATCAGAGCCGCCGCTGATGAGGAAAAACACAGATCCATGTCCCATATATCAGCCAGCCAATCAGAAAACAGAACTGCCCTGGGAATAAAAGCAGAAACAGAGCAGCGGGGTGGAGTTGAACACTCGTGTGCGCACGCGAAAATTGCAAAGGGCCGAGCGGCGAACGCACGCCCACGCTGCACTACTCCGGAGTTGGGCGGGGGAGCCATGTTGCGTCTGGCTGGGGTGCGTGGGCACATATGTGTGGGTTTGTGCTTGTGAATGGTGGAGGGGTGTCCTCCAGTCATTTCTCAGCTTTCATTCAGCTTGGCCCTTTCACCATCTGTACATCTGTGCGTGTGTGTGTGTGCCGCCAGCAGGTCAGGTTCCCTTCTCACAATAAGACACAGAATACAACGACAAATAAGAGTCTGATTAGTTCCTTCCTTCCTCAGAGGCACAAAGCCCAATCTAATCCCTGAGCAAACCCACCGTCTGTGGGGTGAAGGGAGAGTCCAATGTGTGGAGTGTTTGCCTAACTGAAGGCAAGGAAGAGTGCAGGGCAGCTGGATCAATGTGGAAAAAAGGGGGCTGAGGGGTGGATTGAGGAAAAGGAGATCAATCCAAGAATGAAAGGGGTGGAGTTGAATGGAGAGGGAAGGGGATATGCAAACAACACCGGAACGAGAACAAAGATGGAGGAGTCTGAGAAGAGCTGGTGGGGATTAAACACGCAGGAGCTCAGGTGTAACCGTGTCGCTCACACTGACCTCCAAGGAGCTTCACCACCTGACGGGGGTGGAATGAAACAGGACTGCTTCTTGATGGATGCGCAGTCCTGTTTGCCAGGCCTAATAGTCTCTGTTCAAACACTCAGCGGTTTGCGGGGCGTGTCCGCATGTTTGCCGAAGTGTTTTAGGTGTCCATGCGAGACTGTAGGCAAAAAAGACTGGAAGCCGGCCTTGTAGCGTCTGTTTCCGACCACATAATCCAACCCTGGCTTGCTTGAATTCATCCGAGTGATCTCATTTCAGTTTGATAAATGATTCTGGACTCTGCAAGGTGATCGTTTGTGCAGAGAGTCATGGCGCTGCCTTCAAATAGAGCCCATATTTCCAGCTGTGTTTACAAGCAATAAACACACACTTGTCCCCACAGCTGAAAGCACCTATTTACATATGCTGTAAAAAAAAGTAATGTCATTTTTTTCTCAAGGTGTGGAGTTAAAACAGACTAAACTTTGCTGCTTTGGATCAGATAGATAAACAAAATTATTTCTGTTTGATATGGCAGATTATTGAGAGGGAGTTTTTTTTGTCAATTTCTGAAGTTTCCATACATTTCTTTGTATTTGATAGAAATAAACTGCATGGCTTGTGTTATGTAAATGATGCTGCTGTCTTGTACAAATTCACCAAAAGTACTAATAGTCAGTAGGGCCATAGATCTAAATTTCATGTTTCATGAGACCGCAGGACAGTTCTATAAAAATGGGCTCTGGGTGCATTTCCAAACTGTAATCCGTCTTTTTATGTTGCTTTCGGGGTAATGGCTTCTTCCTGTCTGGGTGTTGGTTTTTATTCTAATGAAGTTGATATGTTAACTTAGGTTCAGGAGCAGGTCTACGCCTCAATCACTCTTCTAATACCCAGCTGTCCACTTATACCCAGTTCACCCAGCCTTTATGGTGCATTCCATTTACCTCGGGAGTCTGAACTTGGATCTGGGTTTGACGTCACACCCAAGTAAACAGCGTTCCGGTTAACATAGTTGAAGAAGTCGGGATTTCCTGTGACCCCCGGGTTGCCAATGTTTGTCGTATCTCTTACAAACATCTTTTTAAGCCGTACTTTCTGGCAAACACCACTTTTACATGGTTAAGTTTAGAGTTGCCGGCTCTGGCACTGGCATTCCAGTTTATTTTTCCAGCTATGAATTTCAGAGTTCCGACTACAAATGGAATGGACCATTAATAGTCACTTGTTTCTGGTCCCTTTGCAGACATTTCCTGAAAATTTCATCAAAATCCACCTATAACGTTTTGAGTTATGTTGCTAACAAATAGACAGACTAACAAACCCTGCTGAAAACATAACCTCCTTGGCGGAGGTAATAAACCTTGAAACTCATAATTGTGGCGTGGTCCTTCTCAGTCTTAAACAAGGATGTGGTGCACAAGTTCATATTTACTGTTCTCTTATTATCGCGAGTTTAAGATTATACACGCATCCCAATCACTTATCATTTGGATAAATGTCTTGGGGCATAAATCTGGCTGGATTATAGACCACTCTTTTTTTTAGGAAGGTTAGAATTTATTTACATTGTCTGGGTTCATGGCATAGATACAGTTTCAAACATCGGCCCCTATCTTTCAGTATGGTTGAGGTTGGAGGCATTTCAAAAGCTTAATATTGTTGACATTGCCTGTTTTATCCAATCCAATGCCAGTTTTGATCTGTTTTTGGAATCCTTGTCCTATTGGAAAATTTAATTATTTCCCATTTCTAACCATCTAGCTGTTGATTTCAGGTGAAGGGGAAAAATATTCTACTGCCAGTTAAATTCACCCTTAGCATGATGTTGCCACCACCCAGCTTAAGAATAGGTAACTGTTTTTGGGGGCATAGTGTTCAGTCATTATCTAATCTCAGCTTGAAGGTGTTGATTTTAAAAGAGCATCTTTCTTGGTTGGTTTGTAAAGTGCCCTGTGAATTGGTGCTACATAAATTTAACTGAAAAATGAAACTTGAAGGAGGTCTAGGCAGCAAAACATTACTATACATTTTCTTCTATGGGTTTACCCATGTGCAGTAGCTTTATTCTCTAATGGATGCTTTGCTGGATCAGGATCAGACCAGCTCACCATCATAGAATCCAACTTGAATTCAACTGAGTATCAAAAAATGTGAGACCATCTGTAAAAAAAGAAAAAGAAAGCTGAAGCAAAAGTGGACCCTGCATCATGACAATGGCCACAACATACCAGTAAATCCATTGAGAACTGACTGAGAATTATGACATGCAAAGTCCTGAGCTGAGTCAAAGCCCAGATCTTGATCTTACAGAAATGCTGTGGGTGATTTGAAAGAGGCTTTAAATGCAAGAAACCACTCAAACACCTACATTTCCTCACTAAGGGACAGTGAAGGACATTTCTTTTTCTCTGAACATCTCACAGCTGAATTCAGGAGCGGGACAAACTTTCCTCAGACCAATGTCCGAGACTGGTCGAGGGCTACAAGAAGCGTCTCACGGAAGTCACAAAAGCTTTCATTTTAGTACCCAAAGTTAGAATTAGATAACAACATGGGGGTGAGTGGCCCTGGTGGAGGTCTGCGTCCTCTCCCCAGCCACTTGGGCCAGCTCTTCGGGAGGAACCCCAAGGCGTTCCCTGGCCAACCGAGAGATATAGTCCCTCCAGCATGTCCTGGGTCTTCCCCTGGGCCTCCTCCCGGTGGGACGTGCCTGGAACACCTCACCAGGGAAGCATTCAGGCGGCACCCTGACCAGATGCCCAACTTGGAGCTTTACTTTGAGCCCCACCCGGATGACCGAGCTACTGACCCTATCTCTAAGGGAGAGCCCAGACACCTTGTGGAGGAAACTCATTTCAGCCGCTTGTATCCGTGATCTTGTTCTTTCGGTCACTACCCAGAGTTCGTGACCATAGATGAGGGTAGGAACATAGACCGACCGGTAAATCGTGAGCTTCGTCTTTCGACGCAGCTCTCTCTTCACCTTGACAGACCGGTACAGCCCCCGCATCACTGCAGATGCCCCACCAATCCGCCAATTGATCTCCCGCACTATTTTTCCCTCATTCGTTAACAAGACCCCCAGATACTTAAACTCCTCCACTTGAGGAAGGACCCCATCCCCGACCCGGAGAAGGCACTCTACCCTTTTCTGGCTCAAGACCATGGTCTCGGATTTGGAGGTCCTGATCCTCATCCCAGCCGCTTCACACTCGGCTGCGGACCGCTTCAGCGAAAGCTGTAGATCACATTCCTTTGAAGTCAACAGGACCACATTATCTGCAAAAAGCAGAGACCCAATCCTGTCTGTTTCAATCAAACATGGAAATTGGTCAATTATTTGAATAGATTTTTTTTGTGATAACCCAGTAAACACTTTTGTAATAGTCTTGATGCATCATGAATGGATGTTGCCCAATTGTTCACAGAAGGATATTTAGTTTGTATTTTGTATTAGTTTATAATAGTCATACTTTGCACACTTAATTTGGACGTCATGATTTTGTAAGGGTAGGAGAGATGACGTAAAGAAATGAGCCTGCAGGAGCAGTAGCTGCAGCACCAGCATCATCATTAGGCATGTGAACTGGTAATATTTAATTATATTAACATTGTGTTATTGATAATGAATCAGAAAAGGTCTTATTTCCAGTTATCATAATTACCTATTAGGCTACCTATTAATATATAAATAGAAGCAAATTGGAAACGGGTCAATCACAGTGCATCATTGAAAATATAATAAATGAAATCAGAAAAGCCTTGCTTCACCTTAAATGCTCATTCGCCATTATGGCATTACTGACGGAGCCAAACAGACTATCTAAGACAGCCCCAATGATGGGAGAAGACCAAGTGATGAGAGCGAGAAGAGGAGAGATGAAGACAGAGTAAGACAGCAATAGGCAAATAGTGTATGAATGATGGTATGTGTAGTGTGTTTGTTAGCAATCTAATGCTTAGTAAGATTTTTGGTAGTTCACTGGAAGGACAGAGATGGAACAACCAAAATAAAAAGGGGGAAAAGGAAGGGACTGTCAAGTAAAGAAGGGAAAAAGGAGACCGACAGAAGCAGGTGAAGAAAGACTGACCCCCTTTTTTTTTATTTTACAAGAAGAGGAGCCGAGAGGAGTATAGATTTAAGAATAAGTATAATAAAGTCTGGTGGTATAAGGATTAAAAGATTAAAGCTTTTGTGTTGTTAAGCTTTTGTCATTTGCAGATGTGTTTTTAATATGTTTTTGTAAACATTAAATTTATTAATTCATTAACTTAATTAAACAGGATTAGATGAATAAGTTTTTTTAAAGCCCAGCAAGATTTAATTCCATTTTTACCAGCTTGTGTTTAGCGTTGTCATGGTTGCGAGGCGACAGGACATACAACGAGGTAAGGGAGGGAAGAAAGCTAAAGTCTATGAATTTTCATAGCGGCTCACTTCCGGTCTTTGCAGTCTACCAACAAGCGGCCCTACGTCGCCTGGGTAGGTCAGGTTCGTCGAAGGATGCAACCCCTGAATTTGGACACACTCGTTAAGAACAGAGGAAATCAGGAAACTCTGAATCCATCCAAACACAAAACTCTAAATTAAATAGAAGCATGAAACTGAATGCAAACAAGATACCCTAAAAATGAGAAACTATCTCAGTTTCTTAGTGTCTGGAGCCTCCATTGTTGTTGACGTGCCACAAGCAAAAATTAATCTCATACCATCTTTTCCCTCCAGAATGATTATATATTTGTTTGATTTGTCCTTTGAAACCACAGTTGTACTTTCTTCCTCATCTTTAAACCATAAGTTTTAAGTGATTTCTTTCGGGTGTGGGATTTTACAAACTGTAAAATTGACGTTCTTTCATTCCTCTCCTTTGAATTGAGCATACAAAGAATACTCTGGGACAGTGTGCGCCCTCAGGCACTGCTTGCTTTCTTCTCTTACCGTTCTGTGTGTGTGCGTGTGTTTCTCTGTAGCTGCCAAGCATTAAAAAAGAATCATGATCTTTACTAGCATCCTACTGTGCTTCAATGTGTCCTCTGTGGTTTGACATGTTTGTAAGGGATCACTAGCTCCTGCCATAAGTGTGACTGTTTTCATGAGTTAGTGTGTGCGCGTGTGTGTGTGTGTAGGGCGGCAGTCGTTAAAAGTGGAAATGAATGGTTGCCACCATCGTTCATAGTTCCCTAATGAGGGGACTGGGCCCTCACTTTTTCTCGTGTCTTCTTATTTTATGTGTTCTGTGTGGCCAGGTTGCCTTCTCATCTCATGTCCTCTGAACACCCAGGGGCCTCATTACCCTACCGTCGTTGTTTATTTGGAGGGAAGAAGAAAAGAAGAGGAGAAGGATCAAAGAATGCTGTGTGATCGACTGCTTCCCGTCGCATAGCTTTCCGCAAGGCTAAGTTTCCTCTCGGCGTCTGGATTGAAAATAATTTCTATTTTTCTACTACAGTCTGAGGCATTGAGCTGTTGATGACATTCCCTTGATCAGCCCCAGATTGCTTCACTGTGTCATCTAATCCTTTCTGAGGATTATTGTTTTGCTATTTTGGGGAGACCCAGCTTCAGTTCTCACTTTGAAGAGAGATGATGTCATGGCTCGAAGCAAGACCCCTGTTGTAATTAGAAATGAGCCGTCTGTGATCACATTACAGGATTATGTTGTTTCCCAGGAACACAGTTTAGAGTCTGACTGGAGCGGGGGGGGGGGAAAGAAAAATAGACAAGATGGAAGTATATCAAACCTTGGAGTCTTGGTGTTCTTTCAACACAATGAATCCGGATATTTCCAAATATCCATCCCACGATCCATTGTCTATACCCGTCCATCCGCTGCAGGACTGTCGGGGGTTGGTGCCTATCACCAGTGCAGGCATGGGGCGAGAGGTGGGGTTACATCCTGGCCTGGACAGGTCGCCAGTCCATTGCAGATTTCCAAATATCATTCCTTTAATTTAAAACTACTACAGTGATCTTTTGCCAGCTATAAAATATAAATGCAAATAATTCTAAGCTCTGTAGAATTTATTTTCAGCGACACTTAGTCTTTTTAGGCAGTTTCAAAAGACAATGGCGCCATCAGTGCCGGCATCAGTGAGCCTTTTGGTCATTCATAAGTCAGCCTGTGTTGATAATGTTGCGCTATTAGTTGTTTGTCACAAAAGATTACATTATGGCGGGAAAAAGGGGGGTGTGGGGGTGGTGTCCAGGCTATCGACTCTCAGGAGTCTTGGGGGGGGGGTTTCTGTGTCTGTCTGCTTCCTGTCTTCCACCAGAGGTTGCAGCTGAGCTGAGGACCTGTCCATCAAGCCGAGGGCGGAGCCTGCCTGCTGCACCTGCACAGGTGTGCAAATGTGCAGCAATAAAATACAAATACATTCTCTAAAACTCATACAATGTGATTTCCTGAATAAATAAAAGCCATCCCTCAGTGAAAATGCACCTACTATGTGACTTTCAGACCCCTCCATAATTTCTAAGTGGGAGCAGAGGCGGAGCGGCTATCGGGACAACCGGGACTTTATACAGTGGATCACAATTTAAGCGGCGCGCGACCGGCCTGACTCTGAGCTCATTAAAATCATTACCATTATTAAATTGACAGCGAATAGCGGCCATATACTCTCAATTAAGATATCTAAGATGTCCAACCAGTATTTATATCATTTGTTCACTCTCTGTATCTTAGTCATGGTTTTATCTTGCAGAACATTTATGGTCACAGATTTAAAAAAAACTATTTGATTTGTTAGTTTGTTCTTGAATTTCATCAATAAAGTCTATCTGTAGAATGGAGCAAAGCCTCTGGCTCCATATCTGATCAATCTCTCTGGGCTCCTTTGATCGGCTCCATCACCTAGTGGGGGTGGGGGGCACTTGGTTTTGTTGTTTGGGACACTGTTGCTGATGTGGGGGTTTTGGGGTTGGAGGCGTCTGGGGGGGACCCCGGGGGGTGGGATCACTGGGCGGATGGGGCGCTGGACGTCGTGGCCGGCCTGGGGTTGGGCCTGGGGTTGGTCCAGTGTCTTTTGTGTTTTGAGAGTAGAGCGAATGTCAGGGTGGGTTTAGTTCCCCTTCTGGAATGGGGCTGGGGGGACTGCCTTGGGGTCCGTGGGGCTTTGTGGTGCTGTGGCCGTGGGCCCCGGGTCGGACGTGCCATGTCCTCCCTCCCCTGGTGGATCCCGGTGAACAGCGGTGCCTATTGGGGTCAGTGGGGGAGCTGGCTCCCTGGGAAGACATTTTGTCTCCCAGTCCTTCCCTCCCCATCCCTGGACACCTCTGTCCACCCGCTCCATCACTTTACCACTCATATAGGGTCTAGGGGCATGGGCACATCACTGGGGTGCGAGGAGGGGCTTCCCTCCTCGCTGTCCCGTGGTGTCCTGGGTCCCAATTTTAATATACAACTTAGACACTCCCACTTATAACATTTTCACACGACACATATGTAGGGACTTTGGGGTGGGCACACTTTTCGGCATCCAGAGGGGGAGCGGTACATTCAGCTTCACCTCTGGTGCCGGTGCCCACTGTTAAACCACATATAGACACTGAGGGCTCGGGGTGGGGGTTGGGTGATGTGTGGCTGCCTCCCCCACATCCCACCCCTCTGTTTTAAATGCACATTATAACAACACGCATCAACACCATACTCGAGCGGGAGGATGGAGGCTAGGGGTCTTTTCCCACCCCTGGTCGCTACGGGCCATCAGGGGTTGGGGCCTGGAGGAGGACAGGCGGTCTGGTCGGGGTCCTGGGCTGTCGGGCTGCTTTGCCCCTGTGGGGCCCTTGGCGGTCTGCTTGTCTCCATCCTAGAAGGTAGGGGGTCCACCTCCCGGGTCCGGGGGCTGGTGGCTCTACTGGGGCATCAGTACATGGACCTGGGAGCATAAAGTTTGCATGGGGTGTGTGAGTGAGGGTACAGCGTCATTTCTTTGGGTGTCTTGGTGAGTCAGTGAGAATGTATGTGTTTAAGAGGGAGGGAACGCATGACTGTGTCTGTATGTCTTTGTCTACCTGTCAGGTTGGATCTTGGTCTGCCCCCTCGCCTGGCGCACCTCAGGCGTTACACTTAATGGGGGGCCTATTTCCCCTCCGTCACTCCCCACCGGTGACGGGGGCCCCTGCCTGCCGGTGCGCCGGTGGTCAATCCGGTTCGGACCTGGTGCATGCCTGGCCGGGCCTGGGGGGGCCGGTGTGTCGGTCGGCCGATGCGCTGGGCCGATATCTTCCTTTGGGTGGTTGGGGCACCTCTATTAGAAATACCAGGTTTGGGATTGTTGGGTGGTGCCTGCTCGGTGGCTCGGCGGGATGCGGATCCGGCGTCTCTGCTCGTTTGATCACCTGTTCTGTGCGCGCCGTGCATGGCCGGTTCATTGGCGGGTTGGACCGGCCCTGGCCCTCGTTTGAAGCCTGGTCTCAGCGCCCTGCGTTGCGCGGGATCGGGACCCGGGAGCTGGTACAACTTGCCGTCCAGATGCTGACTGAGCCCGGCCCGGGGATGCTGTCCGTCCCCTGCGGCTATTGTTGGGGCGCTGGGATGTTGGCGGTGGGGATTGGCCTAGGGCGGAGGCGTCAGCGGCCGCGGCCCCTGCAGTGCCGGGGGCCCCTCGTCGGCCGGTCCCTTGTCGGGTCCCTGCTGGGGGGTGGGGTGCCCCTGGGCCCCGGCTCCCCCGGTCCATTGACCGGCCCGCCCCGGCGTGGCCGGTTGCCGGCGGAGCCCGTGGGCTCGTCACTGCTGCCCCTCGGGGCCCCTGCATAGTGGCCGCTGGATGTTCCGCTGGGGTTCTCCTTTTCTCCTCTCTTGGGGGATGCGGTCGGCCCCGCCCGGGTCCGCCTGGGGCTCTGGCGGTCTTTTGGACGTCTTTGCTCCGATCTCCTTCATGTCTACATCGATTCCTGGGGGACGGATTGATGTCTTCTCACACCAACTATCGAACACTCTTATGGAGAAACTTTATATGCACCAGCATGCTAACACACACACATAGATGTGGGGTCTCTGGTGTTTAAGGATATATTCTTGGGCTGAGGTTATCATTACTAGAGCTTGATTAATCGGTACCATGAGTTTTTCTGTGACATGGTTGTTGTATTTTTATATCTATTTTTGTGTGATGTGGTTGTGTAATTCTTAAGTTCACAATGTTTGGTTGGTTTTGTCGATGTTCCCTTTTCGTGTTTTGTTTTGTTTTGTTTTTCCCCCTCTCTCTGCCGTCCTGTGGGTATGGAGGCAGACTTCAATGTTTTCCTGTGTTTTCTTTGTTCCCCTTCCTCTCTTGTATTTTCAACTCACCCTCTCTCATGACATTTTGTTTCCTACCTCTCTTCTTCATCTTCCTTCTTTCTTCTCCTTAATTTTCCGTCTCCGTGTCCATAACATCAGGAAATAAAAACCCCAACAATTCATAATAAAGATTTTTCACACATAAATCAAGCGGAGTACCATAGCAAAAGCTGTACTGCTCCGCTTGTGAAAGTGAATCTGTTGGGCTTCTACTTGGTACTCAGACACCAATTCTGAGGTCCACACTGCCAAACAGGACACGTAAAAAAAAAAAAAAAAAAGAATGGAGCAAAGCCTCTTGGGAATTGGGAATGCGTTTATCCAATGAACCGCTTGTTTCTTCCCAAAGGGAATGATCTGCGCATGTGTATGCAACATGATCAGACTATGTCCACTGACCGATCATAAACCTTTTTCGGTTCATTTCATCCACTCACAAACGAAGTTGTTTGGTAGTTAATGTTAATTCTAAAGTAAAAAATAAACATGCATGTATACAAGACCGATCTTTCAACGGGAATTAAGGCAGACGCTTGTCTGTACTATGATGCATCTCACACCTGTGGTGCATTCAAGGAACGTTCGAAATGTAGGGTGAGTTCAAAAACATAGGACATTTAAAACTTATGACAAAAATCCCCTACTGAAAAAATTACCATAAGCAATAAACTTATGTTTAATGGCAGTTTGCAAGAAACATTTGATGCATGCTAAATATGCCCTACTTATTTTTACAAAGTACTGAAAAACAAACAAGTATATTCTCTGTATTATCCAAATTGAGGTGTTTATGTCATTGTGTGGATGTCTATTGTGGTATAGCCCTGTGAGTGAGACTGTTTCACCTTGATTTGGTGGAATGCACTGCATAGAATGATCGTGGAGACAGGGCCGGCTCTACGGGTGGGCAAGGGCAGGCAATGCCCACCCAAACAGAGTGCCTTCCCACCCAATAGAAATACAAGGAAACGAACGTGACATAGCTTAGTCTTGCAATTAAATGGTATAAAACATAGCAGGACATATCTACACTTTTGATTGGATGTGCTGTAGATATATAGCTAAAGCTTAATACTGAATATAATAAAACTTACATAGAATAGCATATAGCCTAAATCTAACATAGAATAGAGTGTAACTATAATGTATACCCTAATGTTATTAACAATATATTATATAGCTAAAGCCTAATATTGAATACGATGTGACTATAATGTAATATATAACAAGATATAACAATAGTATAATACGTAATATATTTACTGACCCATAATAAATATTTATACACATAGATTGTGGATTTTAGTGCCCCACTCCGCCCCTGAGTGAGAGAACTTGCAAATTCACAGGATATTCAAAAACTTATGTTCCTCACTGTATAATGCAACATTTACTATATCTTGTAAAATTCCAATGGAAAAGGAACAAATATTTTAGAAAGAAAAACAATTAATAAAAAAAACCTTCAATAAACTGGATGCAGAAGAGGACACACTCTTATCAAATGATTCACATGCATATGTTGAATGCAGTACTCTTGGTTGCAGTCTCAGTATCTTTTATCTTGACAATATTTAGACACTCTGGTGTGTCAAAACTGTGAGGACATCTCTTGTCCTCTGTCCTCTTCAGCTAAACCAACAGAGATCCTTTGTAACCTCTCTGCAACTTAAACCACAGGATGCAAATGTCAGGCAAATGCTACTAAGACAGCTCAACTTTATTTCAGCCCAATCAGATTCACAATATGGAGACGATGGCAGGTGTGTACTCAAGGAGACTGCGTCAAAGGCAGCAGAAGTCTTGAGACACCCTATATTGGAACGACAACCCTAAACATACAGCCAGAGCTATGATGGAATGGTTTGAATCAAATGTGTTAAAATGGCTCAGTCAAAGTTCACACCTAAATCTAATTCACAATTTAAAGTGTAAAGACGACACGCCTTAAGACAATTTATTTTGTGTGGGTTGAGAACAATACATATAACATCGTTCCAATTTCTAACTGTAAAAAAAAAGAAAGTCAAACCTAATTTAGTCTCAGTTTTCTTCCATCTTCTAACACAGTTATGGGCTACTATGAATCGATCAATCACGTACAATTCCAAACAAACCAATTGAACTGCGGTTGTAATGTGCTGTGGCCTCTCTGCATTTGGGGGCCCGGCCCCACCAGATGTCGCTGTGGAGTTCTATGCACGGCATGCTTATATTCTTCAGTAGAACATGGTCGTTCTTTACAGAGTAATATTATATAAAGACTGATTCTGTTACCAAGAAGATTCTGTTGTAAACATTTGTGTATAACTCTCTAAGTCTTTGCCAGAATACTGACAAGCTCAGTAGGCTATATCCTCTTGAAGCAGCGATTGGGGCCGGCCCCTTAACGTTTGTTTAAATAATGAACCTCTGAAATCAAAGTGCCCATGCCCAATGAGCGCACGGTAGACAGCCGTGGGGCACAAATGCCACGGAACCCAAACTGAAACTCCACTACCTCCCTCGATGGAGAAAGGCAGCATTCCGCCAGCTGGCGTGCAGTCTTCCAGAAATATATCATGAGAAGAAGAGATCCTGCGATCAAAACCACAGGAAGTGATGCGCCCCGTTTTGCCAAATGTAAAAGTTGGTTGTGCAGCATAACTCATTAAAATATCGGAATAACACACGTCACGTTTACGTTCTGTTGGATAGAAGTGTGCAGCCATTTAAAAATCCCTTCTCGCTACCAAGACAATTTTTTATTTTTTTGGGCATTTAATGTGGGCTATAAAAAATCAAATGGCGTTTGTCATGTGTAGATGTGTGATATTTTATGTGGTTCATTTAATATTGAATCAATATCAAATTAATAATATAAAATAGCAATCAATGTTATTGATCAGTCAAATTGTATGCATCGTAGAAGAATTAGTTGCCGCTATTAGGTGTCGAGTTGCTGTGCCCCACATGACTCACCATGCCAGAGACGCCACTGGTAAAGTGTCGAACTAAATTATGACACCTTTGAAAGGGTATAAATACCTTTGTACAGTCAGTGAAGAATACTTCTCTGGAAGTCCATCACTCATAAGATTGGCTCATATAAAGCCCAAGTAATTGAGGGAAATTCTGAAGTAGTACTGCTTTTTGCAAGGAGGGCAAAAAGACCAACTGTTTCAAAAGTTCTGTGTTACAATGAAAAACAAAGCATCAGTAGGAACATTTAATGGCTGACCCGCCCCAAAAGATGGTGCCTTGGACGTGCATTCTGTAATTAACAGGATGATCATTTCTGTCCATTACTTTTTGGTTGCCTGAAAATAAAAAATAAAACTGAGAGAGCATTCAGACCATTCTCAACCAGTCTTTTAGTTTTCTATTAGTGGAACGTTCTATATAAAGCACACAAAGATATACCCCTTAAACCTTTAAACAAAACCACTGCACTTTTTTTTGCCTTCCGGACCTAGATAAAAGACAAATAGGAGGAATAAATAGGATAGGTGTCCTCAGGGATACTAGGTTTAGTGAAAATTAACAATACTGGAAGCAAGAGAAAGGTTTATGAAAACAGACATGTTTTTTTTAAGTCTGAGTTTCTTCAGTTGCTAATGTTATAACAAGGCTGGAGGCAGTAAACTGAGGAGCTAGCTATAAGCATAGGAATGCATTCAGAGAAGTCTGGATGACGCATTACAGAAACCAAAGCAAAGTCCCTGGCCGGCTGTAAAAGACCTCCAGGAGGACTTTGCAGACTCTGGAGAGAAACGGTGCAGTTCTAATATGCAGTGACACCTGTACAAATATGACAGTCATGGGAAAGTCATCAGAAGAAATCCACTTCCTGCATCCTCACCGCAAAACAGAAAAGAAAGAATATCCAGCTGCAGTGAACAAATGCACACTTGGAGAAAGATGGGTACCGAATTTCTTCAAACCCCCCCCCCCCCGCTCCACCTGCTAAGCACGTCGATGTATAAATCATGCTACAAGCTTAAGTTGCAATGGATGACATGGGAAAGATTTCACTCGTATGGGGAGAATGGATTCAAAGGAATGGCTGCAAATTCTGCAAGTAAACTACACACTGTCCATAAATATGCTGAGGATGAAAAGAGGATTGGTTCGACAGCTGGATAATGATCCTAAAGTCAACTAAAAAATCCACAAAAGGCTACCTCCAGAGGCTTTAGCTCAGGGCTTAGTCGTGGTCCCGCCAGCCCCTCTAAGACCTTGAACATAATCAAAAATCTCTGAAAATACCAATAGAGTCTCTCAGCCCTTTTTTTCCAGAAAGCATGGATAGAGCCTCAAAGCAGAAATTGAAAGATTCCGAGCTGCTGCAAAAAGCATTTACAGGCCGGGATTCTTGTTAAACGGGGGGCATCAGCAGGTGCTGACTTCTCAGGGTGTCTAAACCTTTGCAGCTGATTCCCATTTTATTCAATTGGATCTGTAAGAGCTGGAAGATAAAGAATCAGGTAAGAAATGATAACTTTATCAAGTTTAGCAATTTGAGTTGAGTTTGAAGCTGCGGTGACGTTCAAATCAGGGTGGGGCTTACAACACCGACCCAGGGCGGCAAATACAGCTATTTTTAGAGACTTGATGATAATTGAGTCTTTTAATGTGGGCACGTTGTACCAGAGATGGATCTAAAGGTCGGAGGACAGCGGCCCCTGAGGTTTGGAGTTTGAAACCCCTGACTTAAACTAACAGGGGATGCAGAGTATTGTTCAGAAAAGCAACAAAGAAAACCACGGTAGCTTTGGAGTAGCTGCAGACATTCACAACTTTAGGTGAAAGAACCTGTTGACACTTTAACTATTGTGGTGGGAAGGATTTGAAAGTAGGCCATTGGTGAAAGAGAATCGTATGATGTCCCATTTGTGATTTTCCAGAAGCCATAGTGTAAGCCAAAAATTGTACTCAAGTAAAAGTAACACTACTTCATCATATTTTTACTCAAGTAAAAAGTACAAAGTGGTCATCCAAAAAATTACTGGAGTAAAAAAAGTATTTGCTAAAAAAAGGGTAATCAAATATTGAGTACTTCTTTTGAGATCGTAACATATAGTTTAATATCTAAAAAATATTTAATTAGACAAAAATATTAAGTTATAGCCAAATTCTGAAGTTTCAAATAAATAGAAATACGTGACATAATTGTAAAATAATAAATTTGACAAGAAACATTTTTTCAAATCCTTTTTTCTTTTCAAAGAAAAACTAATGAAACCAATCCTTACTGTAGGTAATGTATTGTCAGGAATGTGGTGTGGAGCATGGACCCAAACGCAGACGCAGAGAAAAGGTGCAGGATATTTATTAAGAGTGATGATGATGTGGGAGGAGGTGATGAGGACGACGGCAGGAACGGAGAGGCAGGATGGGGAAACAGCAGGATGACACACCATGGAGACAAAGAAAATCCAACAATGATCCGGCGCTGAGTGAAGGGAAGTGACGGGTTTTAAAGGCAGGAGGTGAGTAGGGTCAGGTGTGAATGATTGGAGAGACACAGGTGAGGACAATAATGAGGAGGAGGAGTGAATAGGGCAGCATGACATGTTAGACTAGGGTAAGGTACCCCCACCAAACCTCCAAATGGCACAACAGCCTCAGCAGATTGAAAATAATGCTGAAATGACGAAGCTTGTGTACAAACAAGACGTCTCACATTAACAGAAACTGTATGTTTGAGTCTCGTGCATTTTTGGGTAAAACAAGCATTCAGTTTCATTCAGTAAAGCTACCCGCTGTGGGTAGAGCAGCCAGAAACTTTACTCAAGTAAGAGTAGCGATACTTCATAGAAATATTACTCAAGTAAAAGTAAAAAGTACAGTCTAGTAAAACTACTCCAAAAGTATATTGTTTTCAGAAAGTTACTCAAGTAAATGTAGCTTTGGAGATGTAACCACGGGAAACCACAATGGATGGAGCTCCAGTAAATACAGGGGAAAAAAAGAGTTAGCAAGCAACTGGAAACTAGGATAGAGCAATTAAATGGCTTAGATAAAAAAAAAAAAAAAATCATCTTTTGAATGGTCAGGTCAAAGTCCAGTTCTAATGAAAACTGAGAAACTCTGAAGACTGGAAATAGATGTTGACAGACATTTTCCATCATCTGTGGCTGAGCTGGCGCTATTTCTAAAAGAAGAACAAGTAAATATATTTAGTATTTAGTGCTCCAGGAGTTGTTAGGACATACACTAAGACTTGTAGCTTAATTAAAATTGATTCCACATAGTATTGCCTGAGGAGAGGCATGGCAAAAATAATTCATCAAATAAAAACCTGCGTAAATTTTAAATCATTAATATTTTTCCTTCCACTGCTTATTGTTGTTCACCTTCACTAAACTAATTAAAGAACATCTTTGGAGAATAAGTTGCAGCATGCAGCTCTGTGTTCACCAAGAGACTAAATATCAACTAAATGCGTTTAGGGAATTGTGTTGTGGTGTTAACTGCTGTCTGAAGTGTACATGAAATGCCAAAAACCCACAGGACACTCATTAAGGGGAACGCTCACAATGCTGCAGCTGACAATGGTGAGCAAAGGGACATTACCAGAGAGTCAGCTATCGATTTTCATGATTCGTTTTTTTTCCATTTCTCACAGATAAAAGCCTTGTGTTTGTGGGTCAGGGAAGTCAACCGGATTTAATAGGAACATTTGCATTTCAATAGCTATTCACATACAGACGCATTACAAAAATATTTAAAACATCTGATAAATGATGTACCCTTTATATAATCTCTTTGTTAGGGTTGTTGAAAATATCTTGCCTGCAGTTATTTCCTATTCTAATGTAGTCAGGTCAAGGAACTGTAACAATTCTTTGCATAAGAATCTCTTTTTTTAAATCCTCTATCATTATAAGGCGTATATAAAGGTATGTACATATTTAAGATGTCATGCCATCTATTGCAGCCGGAATGTTTTTTATTTGCTGGTATTTTTTTGGGATCTCTGGTAAAGATAAGTAAAAAGCCTTAAAGCAACGGGTGTTATTGCAGTAGCATAATCTCATGCTGAAAACTTAAGAAACAAAAAAAATATCAATCTTTACTTATAGAACAAGAAATAACTCTTGAAATCCTTAGGTCCAGACCTACTGTCACTGCCTCCAACCCTTTGGCTTCACCCCTTCACTCATTCTCACCAGTAGGATAGAATTTTGCTTTCTACAACCTTTGGCAATGTTGAACCATATAGAGTGAGAGAGAACTATAACCATTCCTCTTCACAACACATGTTATCTCAAGACACTTTAAAGAATTCAATTCAATTGTACACACATTTCAATTAATCTTTCAGTTCAATATTCCAATCAGTTTAAATGTTTTCTATTTAAGGAATCCCTGCAGATTGCATCGAGTCATTGACTTGCAGCATTCACTCCTCCTGAACGAACATATAGCGACTGTAGACAGTTGCTTGTGTTGTGTTGTTGACTTCACAACAATCCCTCATACTGAGCAACCATGTCTTCTTAAATATTCATTTTGGATCAACTGAAGGCTTTTAATTGCATTTTGTGGACTTCCTGATAGTAAAGCATTACAGTAGTCCAGCCTTGAAGTGACAAATCCATGGACTAGTTTCTCAGCATCACTCCTGAACATGATGCTTCTAATTTGAGCAATATTCCGGAGGTGAAAGAAGAAAATCCTAGAAACCTGTTTAATATGGGATTTAAATGTCATGTCTTGGTCAAAATCAACACAGAGGTTCTTTACGTTATTACTGGAGGCCAATTTAATGGCATCCAGATGAAGTGATTGACTAAGCAGTTTCTTTTTTAGAGCTTCTGGTCCAAACAAGGCCACTTCTGTTTTGTCAGAATTTAAAAGCAGAAAGTTTAGAGTCATACAGGTTTTTATGTCTTCAAGAAACACCTGTAATCTACCTAAGTGACTGGATTCATTAGGATTTATTGATAAAAATACTTGCTTTACTTGGAAATTTATCCCATGCTGTCTGACGATTTTACCAATTGGAAGCAAATATATATATGTATATATATATATGTATGTGTGATATTAAATAGAATTGGTCTTAACACAGAACCTTGTGGTACTCCACAAGTCACCTTTGAGTGTGAAAAGTATTTTTCATTTATATGAACAAACTGGAATCTGTCGGACGAATGTGATTTAAACCAGCGTAGTGCTGCTCCTTTTCATCCCTGCAACATGTTCAAGCCTTTCTAAGAGAATATGGTGATCGACTGTAATGATGAAGTTTGATTTTTAATCCCAGCAGCGTGGCTCGACTTGGCTCAACTCTACATAGCTCGGGTGGTTTTCCACTACAGTTGAGTAACAACTTTAGTGGGTGACGTCGTCATATAGTTGGGCGCTACATGATCTGTATGTGACACAGACACAACGCAACAATGGAGGACACGGAAGTTATGTTGAACGTTCTGCTCAGTCTGCCATTGTCCTTAAAAACTCAGTACAAAAAAAAAACCTCTGTCGGCGTTGTGAGTTTTGTGAGCATTGTGTAGCAGAAATGTATACTATTTCTCCGGGTTCTCTCCTGGTACCATAACTTACTTGCACAGTCCAAAAAGAATAATTTGGCATTTAAATAGCATCCTGAATCCACCATAACACCTGTTATGGTAATTAGTGACCCCAAGATGCCACTTTTTGCTGTGGTTTTCAGTGTGAACTGCATTCCTTACCATCTAGATTAACCTTGATAATTTTCCAGTTCTGTTTGTTGGATTTGAATTTGCTTTAAGCTTTTAAAATTTCCCTATGTAAAATTTGGAACGTTTAGGCAAGCAATCTTTTTTTTCCTAACCTTTTCGTGCCGATCAACACACATTCTGCCTTACTTGAATGGCATGTTCTCCTGTCTTTCCTATTTTGAACAGTGGCTTGAAAATTAGGGCTGGGTCCAATAACATTTAAACCCCAGAGAAATAGGAGGTAACTGTTTACCGTTGAAACATTTACAGACATCCATAATGAATTTTAAACAGAATAATTTTGAGGAAGCAAATATTTTTGACATCAAACCTAAACACTTTATATATATAATGTATTTTATACTTTGCTTTAACAGGAAGAACCTTATTTGCACTCCATGAAAACTTGTGTGAGACCATGGAAGCTAAATTAGACATTTGGCCAACATGGCAGCAAAAATCTGATTGGGAGTAAAGAGTCCAAACCAGAACCCCATTCATAATCTGTGAGGGAAACGAATCACTAAATTGATTCCTTTAACCTCAGAGACCTGGAGATCATTACTGCACAGGAGTGCTCTGAACCCCATGAGGAGACTTCCAAAAATATTTCTTGGAATGAAATTGATTGTAAAGATCGTAAATCAGGGCTTTGCTATCGAAACCCCCCCCCCCACACCAGATTCAGATTAGAGGGGTCCAAATGTATCATAATTTGTGGTCCTGTGTGAGATCATGTTTTATCATTTATTTACAGAAAAACAATATCACAAACTTGGAATAAAAATAAATGCAATGACCCGAGTGACTTGATACCTTGTACAGCCATCTTTAGCAGTTATACATGGAGCATCAACTTCTGCATGATGTTTTCAGTGCCTCATATTATTGTGCAAGCATACATGGTCACTTTTCTTTGTCTGGCAGTCATTCGTGCACAGTTTGCACTTTAACTAGGCCCTTTACAGAGAAACCATACTTAACTGCCATTAACTTTGGTATTTAACACACTACCTGAGTTATGTCTGTAATGTAACTTATTTTTTGGGGTGTATATGACCGATGCATGCTTTTGTGTTAAGACCTCAAACTGTACTGCTTGGGATGTTTGCTCCTTGAAAGACTCCTTGGAAGTTATCTCTTGTCTGTAAGATGTTAAAAATATTTTACAAATGACAATATAAGCCTTCCCATGTTGCAATTTATGTTTTTGTAAAGCTTTTTCGATGCCAAAAAACCCCATCAAAAAATGTTTAACAATTCTGTAAAATAAGCAGTGAAACACCACCTTGAATAAGAATGGTAAAATGGTAAATGGCCTGCATTTGTTTAGCTCCTTTTCAGTCCACAAAGCGCTTTACACTATATTCAGTCATTAACCCATTCACGCACACATTGATTGGTGGCAAGCTACTGCATTGTAGCCACAGCTGCTCTGGGGCACACTGACAAAGGCGAGGCTACCGGACACAGGCGTAGTATCTTGCCCAAGGACACAACAACCGAGACGGACAGAGCGGGGATTTGAACCGGCAACCCACCGATTGCGGGATGAATTCCTACCACCTGAGCAAATATGCAATGCAAAACTCAGTTGGGAGGTTAAGTTTCCCTTTTTTATTTTAGTGTATCTATGTCAACCCATGGCAGATGGGCTCCCTTTGTAAACATATCACTGTTTTATGGTATTGCTTGGACTCTTTAATAATAGGGATGGGTGTAGCTACTTTAGGTACCACACCACGACACTAAATGTTTCTCGGGAATAGAAATATAAGTAGTTGCCTTGCGGCCAAAGCTAAAGGTTGACGATGTCCGCCAACTGTGCCGGATACAATCCACAACTCATGACAGCAAGTTGGAGAAGGGTTTTTAAGATGTACGTATCATCGTTCATGAATACGAAGGTGAGTGTTCTTTATAGTTTTTGTTCTAGCCTGGCAAGCTAGCTAGCTTTAGGCTAGCATGCTCAATGTTAATGAAACCTTGATTTATGTATTTTATATAAAGTACTGCAAAGGTTATAGAAGTCACATTAACATAGCTGTGAGATACAACTTTACCAACAACAGTGCCAGAATACCTTTTGATATTAACCTAGCATGTTTAAGTTTGCTACGGATGGATGGATGTTTTCTTCGTGTGCTAAAGTAGCCTGCTCTGCTATAATCTGTGTTGTGTGCAATTCAAGTGTCAAATAATGACAGACAATCAGGAGAGCTATCTGTGTGAGCGTTTTGCTTCAGTTCGATGAGGTAGGCAGAAAAACCTGGTACTCTTGAAAGTAGGGCGTTATTGGCACTATATTTGTTCAAGTTCAACTGAGATGTTCGAGCCCAGCTGTTCACTTTAGAGAGGTTTGTTTAAACATGGGCCAAACTTTGCTTTGGTGTGGGTAAAACTAGGTTTAAGCTAATTTATATGATCACTTAAATTTTACATACATGATACATAAATTATTATTGCTTGAACTATAGAAACATTTGTTTAACTTCCTTATCTCTTGAACTAACCAAATCACACGATGATTAAGCTGATCAATTTTAAAATGAAGTTTGGTAAAACTTTATTAGGGTGTAAACCCATGACCAGATGGCAAGTTTATCATTCATAGGCAAGCTGAGACATTCTCAAAGTCAGCAGTGTACATACATTAAGATTTGTTAGCTGTACACCCCTGTGTTGGTCTAAAATTTCCAGGCAAAGAGGTGCATGCTGGATGCCCTTCTTCCCTCCTCTGTCAGACAGGCTGTTCCTTTGCTTCTGTTTCAGAGTACAGTCTAAGAGTGCATGTGTAGTCATCCGGCACTCATATCTGCACCCGGTTTCAGCGCAATGACAATAGATGGCGGGCTGTAAAACCGTCAGCTGTTAATAAAATGGAGTGCCAGGTGACTGGCGAGCTCCTGATTTAAGGCGTCCTCAAGCTTCCAGTGACCTGATCCTTGGAGCGCTACTCTGCTGCAGAAAGCTGTATTATGTGGCTGATCAGTCTAAAAGTTGGTGTTCCTGCCTAGGATTGCTTTTTTTTCACAAACCAACAATGACAAAGTGCGCATCAACTTTTCAAACTAGCTAGTTGCCCGTATGTAGGCAGGAAAGCAGGCTTTGTTTCAAATGATTTGCAAAGTTTATTCAAAATGTCCTCTGGCAACAGATTCACTAATCAACCGCTCTCCAAGAGTGAATTTCAGGAGAGTGTTTGCATTTCACAAAACAAAGGACCTGCTGTCATGCAGAGTTTTGTTATTCTCCAAAAATCCTGTTTTGTTTTTTTTTACTTTGGATTTCCATGTCTGGCGTCCTCCTGCTTCCAGCTCTCTAATCATAAACCTACCCAACGACAGCGCAAGTCTCATCTAGCCAGTAAGTAGTTTTCCCTAAAGTGGATTTGATATGTAGAGTATTTCATTGATAAATATTTACTTTAGGGCTCTAGCAGTGATTATACTCAAGACTAAACCCGTTACTGGTTGTACCAAAATACCTAATGACAGTGGAGGAAAAAAAAACTGGCGAACTTCAATCTCTATGTTAAATCAAATCCATGTGACAATTAATGGTAGTCAGGACATTTCCAGCTGTTTAGTGACTGAATGCAAACAAACAGCAGTCCAACAGCTATTGGTAAAGCAAATGCTATTTGAAAACCCTGTATTGTGAATCAATATGCAGTGAAACCTTGCCTGAAAATGTTAGACGCAGCGCTTTGGCGCTGTGATTCTTCTGCTTTTAGACCTCACAGCAGTGTTTGATACAGCGGACCACAGTATTTTTATTTCTTGTTTGGAACACTGGGTTGGCATTAAAGGTGCAGCACTGCAGTGGCTTCATTCATATTTAAGAGGCAGAACGTTCAGTGTAAATATTGAAATTTCTCTGTCCACCTCGGCCTATTTGTCTTGTGGGGTTCCTCAAGGCTCAATCCTCAGTCCTCTTCTTTTTTCTTTGTACCTGCTGCCATTGGGTTCTACTTCTAGAAAACATGGCATTCAATTCAACTGCAACGCAGACGATTGCCAAATCTACTGGCGTCCAACACCTATTCAATTCAATTTCTATTCAGTTTATTTATATAGCGCCAATTCACAACAGATGTCATCTCAAGGCACTTTACAAGAAAAGTAATTTCAATACAATCATAGAAACATTCCAATTAGTTTAAAGTTTTTGTTAGTTTCCTATTTAAGGAATCCCAGCAGATTGCATCGAGTCATTGACTTGAGGTTGCGCCCCAGACTTCCAACCACAGCAATCCCTCATACTAAGCAAGCATGTAGCGACAGTGAAGAGGAAAAACTCCCCTTTAACAGGAAGAATCCTCCAACAGAACCTGGCTCAGTACAAGCGGCCATCTGCCACGACCGTCTGGGGCTTCAAGAAGACAGAGCAGAGACACAGAAAGAACAGAAGATCTGATATAAGAGTACTTTCTACATTAAAGAAAGTAAAAAGTTTATAACAGGACACGCCGCCGTCCAACAGGGCATTGTAGCTAAGCAGGATACCAGACCAGTTGTACCTTCTATGGAGGGAAAAACACTGAGAGAAAGCAAAGTTAACAGTGGAAATAACAGCATATAATGCAACTGGAGAGTAGTAGAAAAGAAAATAACAGAGTGAAGAAAACTGGTCAATCTGTCCTCCAGCAGTCTGAGCCTATAGCAGCATAACTACAGAGATAGCTCAGGATGACCTTAGCCACTCTAACTATAAACTTTAAACCTGGCCTTAATAGTAAACAGTGTCTGCCTCACGGACTAAAACTGGGAGCTGGTTCCACAGGAAAGCAGCCTGATAACTAACATTCCATGCTCCATACAACCACTTTTAAACCACCTTGAAGACATCATGGGTTGGATGGCTCTGAACTTTTTAAGCTTCAATGAAGGTAAAACAGAGGTAATCCTATGCAGGCCAAATAGAACCTCACAAAACCCAACTTTTAATTTTGGTTGAATCGATTCTAGTCTGTCATGTCACAAATCTGGGAGTCACTATGGACTCAGATTTTAAATGTAATAAACAGATGAGATCGGTGTTACAAAAAAGCTTCTTCCAGTTAAGGCAGATAGCAAAGATTAAGCCAATTCTTTGAAAAGATATTACATGCTTTTATCTCAAACTGGCTTGACTATTGTAATGCATTTTATCTTGGTGTTAGCCAAGCATCCCTCTCACATCTTCAGCTCATGCAAAACGCTGCTGCCCATCTTTTATCTGGTATTCACAGAAATGAGCACATCTCACCAATCCTGTCCACCTGTCATTGGCTTCCTGTACAGCAAAGAATTCTTATGTTGTCTTATTAATGTCTAAATGGTCTTGCTCCTCCATACCTTTCAGGTTTACTCCAGCCTTATCTTCCCTTAGATCGGCTGACCAGCCGCTTTAGATTGTCCCTAAGGCTAGGTGGAAACATAGAGAAGATCAAACTTTTTCTACTGTAGCTCCCAAACTCTGGAATCTGTTGTCTTTTGATATCTTCGTTATGTGTTTCTAAGTCACTTTTAAAAACATCTTTTCAATAGCATTTAGACAGTTGTATGTTTTATGAGACTGTGTTTAATATTTGTTTTATGACTTTTTACTTCTTTTATTTGTCTTGTTTTTATTTTTGTACAGTACTTTGGGCAAACGCTTAGTTTTTAAATCTGCTTTATAAATCAATTGGATTTGGATTCTTGGATTGGGTTCAAAGTAATTAAAGTTTTCAAGATTATTTTTCAGTATACATTTTTTAGGTTAAAGTGACCAATTTGAAAGTAGTCCCACATCTTGCTGGTTTGCCATCTGCTGGTGGATTTCCACAGGCACAGACACCGGTGAACATCCAGGGTGTGGGCATCGATATAGTGGACTCTTGGTGGTCTTTTGGAATCCAGGGAGGGCTCCTAAATACCTTCTTTAACTCTGTGGTGGCATCAGCCATCTTTTAGGGCGTAGCATATTGGAGCAGCAGTTTATCTACAGCTGAGAGGAAGAGCTTTGATATGCTCATCAAGAAGAAGAACAAGTCGGTGGTGGTAATGCACTAATTTATTGTTTGCCAGTCGCCAATAAACATCACAAAAAAGAAGAAGGGCACTGTGTTATTTCTAGGCTAATATGAGCATGCTAACGGTAGTCATAGCAAAAAATGTGTGAGAAATACACGCAAAGAAGGAACTTACCAAGTTTTATGTTGGATTGTGGACGTAAGACTTACTTGGACCGTTGTGGATGTAAAAGGTTTTTGTCGAAATGGCTCTGTTCTGTCAATGATATTAAGGCTTTGAATCGTGAGTTGCACATCATTTGCTTTCTGAGTGGTTTGACAAAGGCGTTTACTGTGTCTACAGTTATGATTGTATCATTGATTGGCATACATAATTGGAATCACAAGAATCTGAGTTTTCCAATTATGTATTATATGTCTATGTACATTGGAAGGGTGTTGCAAAAAAAGGCAGATTTGACCAGAGCTATGTAACGTACTGCCAACAGGATATAAACGCACTAAGAGATTAAATAAAAAGACTGTTTACTGCCCCCCAAATAAGACAAATCTGTGTAGAGTTTACATACGTTTTCTTACAAAGACCAAGCCTGGCTTAACTGAAGGTCAAATTATATATAATACTGTATCAGACACAGGAGCATGACATACTTAAAGATTATTTTATGTGTTCTCAGAACAAAATGCTGTAGGTTCACAATGAAAACTCTTACTGTCACAATATTGTTCGTATCCATAAATCCATCCATTGTCTGTACCCATCCATCCTGTGCAGGGTTGCGGGGGGCTGGTTCTCCCCCTGGACAGGTTGCCAGTCCATGGCATTATTGTTCATATGTGTTTCCCTTTATAAATAGTGATAGCGCTTACAACTTTGTACAACACCACATAGATGCTGAAATTCCTGTAATGCATATCATGAAGTTTTGTATGACAATGTTGCTGACGTAGTTAATCAGGACACCATAAGTTCAAACTCCGTCCCACATGATTTATTTTTTTGGCTGCTTCCTTTTTG
The DNA here is from genome assembly GCA_963556495.2 of Valencia hispanica. Taxonomy (NCBI): domain Eukaryota; kingdom Metazoa; phylum Chordata; class Actinopteri; order Cyprinodontiformes; family Valenciidae; genus Valencia; species Valencia hispanica. Next base: position 15,113,479 of record OY747719.1, on the reverse strand, counting down.
CTGCTTACATCATTCTCTCTCAGGATTGGTTAGGGTGGGAAATAGATTTTCAATTACATAGTAAATACATGGTAAAAGTTTATATGATGCAAAAAAAAAAAAAAACATGGTAAGCATTAGAGAATTGCATAGTGGTTAGAGGTTACACCCTTAATTATTCATGGCTCTGGGTTTCCATTACGCCGTATGACTGTTACCCTAAAGAAAACCAACAAGCAAGGGATACTTTTTTATGGACTGTGACACTGCTGGGCCTCAGACATACAATTACACACTTCTTAATAAGCCACAGTTCAACTTTAAAACATTTTCAGAATGGCTGATAAATGGGGAATCTTGAAAGGTTTGTATCAGGACTACAATTGTTTTTTTTTTTTTTATAATAAACCACGAATGCTAATGGGAAAATGTAGTGTTAGTTGGGATTATTCCTCGGACAATTAGAATCAAGGTTTGGACAGTATAGCATCCTTCTAACTTGAAAGGTGGCTTACTTCTATATCTTGTGAAATTATTGGCCGTAAAGCAAATAACCCTCATCTGCAAACATGATTTTGGTTAAAGGTTATCAAATGTCATTCTCATGAAACTGTATGATATCTTTGCGATTTGAGGTCTTTTTTTTTTATGACATTGGGAGTTTAATTTCTTTTCAGCCATTTTTGTACCCATAGGTTCAGCCTCCAGGACCAAATGATCATGAGTTAAACTAAATAAAGTGTCAACTACTGCATGTAAGATATTAAGTGCTTATAACCTTATAACAGAACTTAAAGGAACAAATTCTGGGCTATCCCTTCAAGTTGTGTTGACATCCCCAGCAAGATGAGGACTTTTCCTAAGTAGCCAAAGACTAAATTTCCCCTTGAGTGCTCGGGCTTGATTTAAAACTGTCCAACTTAAAAAAAATAAAAAATAAAAATCTTGAAACACTGCATTTTGGTTGTTTCATATGCAATTTATATAGGTACGAAAATTGGCCATTTACCTTGGGAGATTTTATCTGACACTGGATTTTGCAGTTCAATATATACGATATATACGATATATTGCGATATACTGCGATACTATGAGTAAGACAATATATTGTGATTTTTAAAACTGAATTTAACTGTAGAAAAACTGTCACAGCATTCCAAACACTCCAAACTGTTTCAAACATAACACATGCAGTTTTATTATTAAATCTAGTTGATCCACTGGAACAAAGAAGGTGAAAACAGCCACCAACTACCAGTCATATCTTTAATTTTGCTACAAAAATGACAATATTTTGCTTTTGAATTTCGATATAGTATCAGGAAATAAAATATCGCGATATATCGGTGTATCAGTATTTTCTTACATCCCTATGCACAATTAATTGGCTGTTCATAATTTGGTGCTGCACGAGCTCAGCAGTCTGCGAGCTGTCTGAGACAGGAGAGGAGTCCATGATAGCGCTGCTGGTTGGTGGGAGGATACGCGCTTCATGTGGGATCAACCCCAAAATTAAATCAGTTGTTCCTCGTCCCATTGAGGACATTTCCTGAAAATTGTATCGAAATCCGATCATAACTGTTTGTGTTATCTTGCTAACGGATAGACAGACGACCATGAAAACCTATACATACCTCCTGGTGGAGGTCAAAAATGAAGATGATTTAGCTCTGCCATTTTGTGCCACCAAACATCATGCCAAGTTTTGCAATTTCGTACTGGTTTGTGTATTTTTAACCCATGTGTTTTGTGTAGGTTTCTGTGTCTCTCACTAGTTAAGTAATAGAATGAATTATGAAATAGAAATGTTCTTCGAAAAGCCTAAAATCTGATCTAAAAATTAATTTAAAAAAAACTAATTTCTCTGAACCTTATCTGTTACATTCCATTTCCTATGATAATCATGTCAGTTTTTGATTAGAGTAATATGACTCATTGCCCAGGGTGGAATACTGTCATGGGGAGGGCATGTGAACTTTAGTGAGAAAAGTGCGAGGTTGCACACTGAATCCGTTTTTCATGGGTCATTTCTACATCTAAGCAATGCGGAATGGTCAACGCTTCTCCCACTATAAAAAAATATAACTTTAAAACATGGTTGGACAAATATCCTGAAGTTAGGCAGTGACAATAATAAGCTGTTGGCTATAAATTAGAGTGTTTCACTGTTTTTAAAATAAATTCTGTATGTGAAAATAACAAAAAAATCAATTGCATATTCTTTGGACATTAGGATCACCTTAAATTAAGAGAGGCATGAGAACTGTAATATATAGATGAATTATAACTCAACTGCATTATTTACACTGATTAGAGATGATTTACACACATGAAAAGAGTTAAGAGTCAGGAGCAAAAAGTAACGCTGACAAGAAACGCAAGTGATTCTAAAACAGCTTCTTGGTTTTTTTTAGCTCAAACCTGTTAGCATTTTGTGTGAATCTTGGTTTATAACCTCAATCAACCTCTTTAACGACAGCCTGAAATTCAGAGGGGATTTCTATTCAAAGAGACTGGTGAACATGCTTGTCTGTAGCCTCAATTCCCGTCCCTCTCAGGCTCATTATGATCAGTGAGGAACATAAGAACTCATTAAGTTTGGAGCTGAAAAAGGATTAACTCTGACACTGCTCCTGAATATCCTGCACATCTTCACAATTTCTTACAGACCTAGGGTTGAAGAACCTACCAGAACTGGGGGGGGGGGGCAATAAAATGGGGAAATTAGTCTCGAGTGACCTTGCTCATCACTTCCTGTCAGGTCCTGTCAGTATTCAACGCAAACGTCGAGCTGCAGCCCAAATGGCTGAGGAACGTTTCTGGGAACGTTTTCGGGGGGGATGCTATCCTGCTGGAATCTTGTTCTCTGACTCGGCTTCTTTGTATCGGGAGGTGGATGGAAGTAATTACCAGCGCCAGCAGCTGAGAGAGTGCCAGGCCTCTGCACATCAATCAGTGCTATTCCTCCGCCTCAATGTGGTGTGCTCTGAAGAGTGTGTGAAAGAGCACGCCCTTGTGGTTACATCCCTCATAGCAGCCAGCCCAGTTTGAATGCCATCACAGCCCCTGTCTGCTGCAAGCTCTTTAAACTGAATGGACCCCCCCCCACACTCCTCCTCTATCTATATTCATCTTTACCACCTAATTGCTAATTTTATTAGCAGTGCACAATAAAGTAAGAAAAAATGTCCTGATTTAATTTCCATGGCTGAATGTGAAATGAGTCTGAAAAAGAGGCAAAGAAGCCGCTTGTCATTTAGTTCATGTTGAACTGCAAAGCAGAGACAATTTAGGTTAATGTGGAATGAGCGGCAGAGAGAGGACAGAAAAAAGCAGTGGGTAATTTGGTGTGGCAAATTGATGAGTCATCTTTTGTTCGTGGCCTCTGATTGACAAAAGGGCTGCGGTGCATTTGCATTAAAGGAGCCGGAGATAGTCTCTGCATTAATTTGTCATTGTGTCGTTCCCTTTTTTTGTCATGCAGCAACACACACACACGCACACACACACACATGCTCCAACTCAGACTTTATGTCGCGCGGTCCTCCTGTGTTTAGGCTAATTACAGTTCCACTAAGCCTTAGTGTGTCAGCTGTGACATTTTCACTGTTGGCGTGGCAACATTAGCTCTGCTGTCCCATTATGTCCGCATTAGGGACATTGCACATTAGCTACACTCTCCTCTGGCTTTCAGCAAACAGGAAAACAAGGGATTAAGTGCAAAATCCCAAAAATATTTATATATCTCCTCTGAATTTTGCATTTGGCACTTGATTCAATGCCCTAAAATTGTGGTGCCAAAAAGGTGAGCACGAACAATCATCCCCCACTGATTAGTTCCTTCTCTGGAGCATGGTTACCAAAGCCCCCCTTTCACCTCATACATACTAAACCAAACAAAAAGATTACAGCTGAATACTTATGCTCCTCATCCCTGAGGTAGAACGGGTTAAAGTAAGAAGCAGTTTGTTGTGAGTTTGGTCCTCGGAAGATTGGAGCAAAGCAAGGTTGTGTGTGTGTGTTCATCATATTCAGGTTGGACTTCAAGGCCAAACTGGAGGAAGATGAAAGGGAAAGGCAGGACGCACTGTCCTGTGACGAATGATTGTTGGATATAACTCAGCCCTGAGGGTAAACAAAGAGGGCCAGTCTTCCACGGGGGTGAGAGGATCGAGGGTCTGGATGCCTTGTGGGTGATGAGAGAGAGTAAATTGTGACAACATCAAGGCTGCCGCTCTTTGAAAATCGGGCTGGAACGTGGACCATTATGGGACACTTGATCTACAGTAACCGTTGATTGAATTGTACATTATTATATAGAGCATCTTTGCAAAGGTATCTTTGGCCGTTGGAAATATTTTGTACCTTTCGATCAACAAACTATAATGTCTTTCATTTGGACTTTTTGGGACAGATCGCCACAAAGTAGTGCATAATTATGAAGCTGAAGAATGAATGATACATGGTTTTCAAATGGTTTTAAAAGGAACAAAAAGTCTGAAATGGATGGTTTGCCTTTTGTATTTACTAAACCCTGAAATCAACACTTTGTAGAACTTTTCTTGTTTTGGAGAAAATCTCTACCAGCTCTGCACATCCAGCAATTGAATGTATGCCCATTCTTCCTTTGCAAAATAGCTTAGCCTTACATTCTCAATTGGATTTAGGTCAAGACCTTGACTGAGCCTCATTTATACATGAATATGAGTTGATCTAAAGCTTTAAACTATTGCTCTGGCAGTTTGGTTAAAATTGTCCTTTACCTCCGCCCGAGTTTGCAACCTTTGACTATTTTCCCTCCAGGATTATTCTGCATGTTTGCTGTGTTACTTTAACCCCAACCCTGACCCTTAGCACTTACTGTTCTCCATGTTATAGATATATTTATGCTTTAGCATGGCTGGTTTAGATTAATCCATCATTTTGGCATTAAGATTTCAAGAAGCCTGTTTGCAGCCCATTTATTTAAATTAGATTTGTGGCACACAACAAACAGGCGATCAGATGGAAATCTTTCTACAATGGCTTTCTTCTAGCCACTTCTAGAAAACTAAATATTATCTGGTCAACAGATTGTCCCTCCTGAGCTGTGGATCTCTGAGTTACCATGAGCTTCTTGATTTCTTCTTTGATTAATGCAGTCCTTGCCCGTCTGTCAATTTAATTGGATGGCCCATCTTGTTATGTTTGTATTTCTGGTATAGAGTTCAAGGTATCAGAGTACAGGGAGATGAGCACACTTGCAACATTTTTGCAAGGCATTATAAGTAAGAGACACTAAAAAGTAACTGAACATTTTAAATGAGGTCATGTATTTTGTTCTTGCTGGAGCAAAGTTCTTCATTCCGTTCACAATAACTGTCAACGCCAATGTTAAAGAATCCCCTGCTTTAAAAGGGAATGAGACAAGCTGATATGACTGGTGCTAACCAACACCACTCCTACTTCTTATTTATTCCTTCTAGTACAATCGTCTCTACAACTGCGCGTACATTACGAGTGACACAAAACATTTAATGGTTAAAGGGTTAAATCTTAGAGAAGTTTCCTTTTAGTGGATACAGTCACGTCAACAAGGGAAGTGGGGAATGCATCAACACAAATACAAAAAGGCAGTGTAATTCACTAAATGACCTATGATTTGTGAAGCAAAGTTAATAATGCTGCACATTACTTATAACACTAAGGTGGAGTGTTGTTGCAGTAAGGAAAATCAGTTCAATCATCTCTTGCCCAGCTATTATGTCTATACACTAGTGCAATATGTATTGAAAGCAGGAGTTATGAAAAAGCAAACATAATTTTAAGAAAATAATACTTTTATCAATTCTATTTCTCAAATGTAAACAGAAGTAGAGTTATGATATTGTCAAAAAATAAATGAAAATGCACAAAGTAGAAAAATGGCAGTTAGCTGTTTGTATTAATAGTCATGCTTTCATCTTTTCAATTTCCCAAAGAATTGGCCCGGATTTTCTATCTCAAACTTCTACCTCTGACTCACTATTGTGTTTCTGCCTTGTGTTTCAATGGCATGAAAATTTACAGCACTTTAAATAAATAATGTTCCAGCATCACCTTCTTTGTATCCGATCCCCCAGTGCAAACAACTTAATCTCCAGATTAGCTGAGCAGTTATGGATTGCCCCCCACAATATCAACATTTTGATAACACTGACATGGCAACTGAGAAATGTAATTTTTAATGTACATAAGCATAAATGTTACAAAATCCATGCAAATGATTCACCGATGTTGCAGCAGTGATTCAGAAATAATGTTGCTTAATCTCTGGATGCATTATGCAAACACTCTGTCTGCACTGCTGAAGACCAACCTCTGTACACAGGCTTGCTGTTGCTTTCCTGACAGAGGAGTCTGGCCTGGGTTTAATTGACCACTTAGGGACACTCCTATTTTATCCCCAGATGGTCCGGCAATAATTAAGTATGGGAAAAATTACAAATAGGCAAAAAGGAACTTACTGCTTTATGTGGCAGTAGATTGGAAGTTTAACATCCTTCATGCCAATGCATGTACAATATACAAAAGACGCTCATAAAATACACATACACAATGTAACAGACATGTAATAGACATAGTGACTTAAATGCCCCTAATTTCTCCACATTTTGATCAACGTGAAGCATGATTTATAAACGCGCTTGTGTAAGTGGCAAGAAGGAACGTTGTTCCAACAGCGTCAATGAAAATATTCTGTTTTGGTTTGTAAATTACGGGTGGAGTCCATACCCCGGGTGTCTTATTGCTTGACTCTCTATGTAAATGGGTTGATCAGTCAAATAGTTTGGGTGTCGGTGGTCTGAAATTTTAATGTTATTAACGCATTTTATTTATCTTACCTGTGTTTTATTTCTGTTTCTTTTATACTAGGAAAGTTAATTGTTCACATATTTTGTATAAGCACTTTGGTTATTTCCGGCTGTTTAAAAGGGATTTTAAGATAAAGCTGGCTTGGCTTGGGTGTTGCTAGTTGCTGTAGAGTCATTGCTTAAGTTGTGTTTGGCTCTGTTGGGTTTGTAGGGTGGAGGATGAACTGCTGGCTGCGGTAGGGTGATGGGACCTTTCGTTGGCTGTAGGGACCAGGGGAGGATTTTGCATCGTGTGAATGCTGATGGAGATGGCATGATAGGGCCTGGTCTGCCAACATGGTCACCGCTGTCTCTGAGGTCAGTCACATTTCTGCACTGCTGCATGTTTTTGCCTATTATGTTTTGGGGCAGCCCCTCCACTGGGTTTAGGATTAAAAACAACTCAAATTGCAAACGGTTCAAGAGAATGCTTTATAGTACACCCCGTGTGCTGTCAAAAAGCAATTGACTACTAATAACAACTCAACAGAACTCCACCTCCAATAAAAAGGCCCTGTCCTGTTAATGAATGCTACAGACATTTTTCCATCATTGGCTAAATTTATTTAACAAACAGTAATTCTTTTAACCTGTGGAGTTGTGCGGCTAGTTGTTAGGTCCCCAGTTGGTCATCCAGCCCTTTAAACCTTCTATTTAGTTGGCGAAAAAACATTTAAATCTTCCCTTTTATGGCCCATCTTACCTTTCAGCTACTGCTATGTGCACAACAAACACATCCCTTGAATATTCACTCTCACGATCAATGAGTCTATGTAAACAGTAGTTTTGCTGTGAATGGACACATTTTTGGTCTCTGAGATGTTATTGCCCAGATCTATTTACTCGATAATTATAGGCTGGGAAAAAAACTATAAAACTGCAAAACAGCCTAACTGAGTGCCTTCTTGGCAAATTACCATTTTATATCCTCAGTGAATCAAACGGCTTTCTTGAATAGCAGGGATTGTTTATCTATATGGTGGAAAGTGCCGCCATTAGCCACATTTTAACCAATGCATGTGATGTGTGTAGAACACGTGAAGAAATAAGTCTACATTCAAGCCAAAAGGTGTTTCAAATTGTGAGTCATTATGGTGTGTGTGTTTGTGTGTGTGTGTGTGAATTGGACGGTGCAAAAAATAAAAATACAATTGGGTGTGACTAATTTATTCATTCACACGTATCGCTTTAAAATAACAGGAAGTTATTCTGACCTATTTCATTAGAAAACATCTTCCACGAAGACACCTTTTCAATGAGCCCTCCTTACCCCGTATGGAGAACGACCACAGTCACAATGATATTATCATCATCAGTAATATTTTTCAGCATGTTAACTAACTCCATATCTCACTGTTATACACTGTAGTTTTTAAAAGCACATGCCAGTGATCACATTTTCACTCTTTTTTTAATGCTGTGATTCGTTTGCCTTTACCGCCTTTCTGATGTTGCTTTAATCGAGAGAAATTTACTAAAATGTCAACAACAGCAAAAAGCGCCTATAGATAGTGTTTATGAATCTCTTAACGGCTTGTGTCACTGCTTCACCTGGAAAGTTGAATTGCCTATGAATGCATGAAAGTCTGAACTAATACAGCAATTATCCGACAAAGAGCCAAGAGGCCCATTGTGACACTGGAGGAGCTGCAGAGATCCACAGCTCAGGTAGGAGAGTCTGTCAACAGGACAACTGGATAACTGTGTACTTCTAAAATCTGGCCTTTATGCAAGAGTAGAAAGAAAAGAAAAACATTGAAGAAGAAAAAAAAAATAAAGGAAAGCCTGTTTGCAGTTTGCCACAAGCCATGTTAGGGAGCACAGAAACACCAAAGAAAATGTTAAAGATTTTATGAGAACAACGTTAAATGTTTTTGCCTACATACAGAACGCTCTGGACACCTCCTTCCAATCATGTTGGGTAACATCCCAACATTGATCGAAGGTATTGGCAGCATCATTTTGTGGGGGTGCTTTACTTCAAAGACGGTAGAGACATACCCCCCCCAAACACCTGCTGCTAAAACTGCAATGAAATCGAGTTTGACATTTCACAAATGATACAGTAGTCTGAAACCTTTTGTAAAAGTACATTTCTAAAAGATATTGTGGGAGGTAGATCTTATAGTTATTAGGCTCCTCTTGTGTGGAACCAGCTACCAGTTTTAGCCCATGAGGCAGACACCCTGTCTACTTTTAAGACCAGGCTTAAAACGTTGTTTTTTGATAAAGCTGGTAGAGCGGGGAATGTGGTCCAGACTGACAGTGTTATGATCCCTAGGTGTTAGTCTTTTGTTAGTTATTTTCCTTATTTAGTTCCATTATCATGTTTAGTTATTCTTAGTCTTTTCCTGTGTTTTCTGCACTTTCTGGTTTCCACGTTTCCCCGTAGTCTTGTCTTTAGTTAGTTTCTTAAGATCTTTCTAGTTTCCCAGTTTTCTGTCTCCCAGCCATTTCACCTCCTGTCCCAGCTAATCACTTCCACCTGCTCACTCCCCCTCAGCTGCAACCGCTTCCCTTAATTAGTCCTGCTCCTTCTCTGCTTCACTCTTCACTCCTCCTCAGTATAAATTCAGTCCTCTCCCAGTCACAATTTGCTGGTTCGCCGTCGCTCTTCCCTTGCCGGTTCCTGCCCTCATTGTTGCCCGTTCTGGTTCCTGGTTTTCCCTGTTTGCTGCCTGTGCCCTCCTGAGTTCTGTAAGTCCCCGTTTCTTGTGTTTTTTCATTAAATCATTTTGTTTGTACATTGCAGCATTTGGGTCCTCCCTAACCTCAAAACATGACAGACAGTTCTCCTTGGCTCTCCCTCTTTTATATCTCATTATCTGCTGGGTTATCCTGAGCTATCTCTGTAGTCATGCTTCTATAGGCTTAGACTAATGGAGGACAGACTGACCACTTTTTCTCACTTTGTTACTTTTCACTTCTGCTACACTCCAGTTTCATTATTTGTTGGGATTTCAACTGTTAACTTTGTTTTCTCTCTCGTTTTTTCTCTCCTATAGAAGCTACACCTGGGTTGTTTCTCAATCCCAAGGAACCTTGCCTTGATCCCGCCCTGGTTGCCTAGGAGATACGTCACTGCCAATGCGTGTTCCATGTGCTACCGAGGCATCTATCCTCCGTTTTTCTGTCGTTTAGCTAACAAACCAAGGATACATGGGAGGTTCCTTGATGCCTTCCCTCGGTTAAAAGTTTCCCAGAATACAGCGCGGTGTTTTCAAAAACATGGCGGATCAGGAGCCGGGCAGCAGCTACTTCGGGAGAGAAATAACACGTGCAACGATGCTTTAATAAAAACTGGTCGAAATACCCAAGTTACCTATAATATTGTCCACCTGGTAGCTGTAGTTTTACAGTATTTAAGGAAGTAGTAGCGGGTTCAGATAGACTATTATTAAGCCATTCCTACACGTTTTGGATTTTTAAACCTCTGTAAGTTATTCATCAAATGTGACCCAAGAGTCACCCAACATACTAGCATGAGAGTTTTAGCAACATCAAAGACACTAACCATTATTAATCTGCACTCATCCTGCCACTTTATTAGGTATGATGTTCTAGACCCAGGTTAGAATCCCTTTTGCCTTCAGGAACTGCGGTACTTCTTCATGGCATATATTCAACAAGGTGTCAAAGATTCTGCTCCATATTGACGTGATAGCATCACACAGTGGTTGCAGATTTTCCAGCTTGGCATCCATGATGTGAATCTCCCATTCTGCCAAATGGACTTTATTGGCTTGAGATTCTAATGACTGTAAATGGCATAAAGGGCTTCCATTGCCATGTTCAATAAACCAATTTAGGATGATTTAAGATTTGTAACATGGTGCATCCTGCTGGAAGCTGCCATCAGGAGAGTACACAGTGGTCATAAAGGCATGGATGCGGTTGGACATGGCTGTGGCCTCTCGAAGTTTAACAAGAAAAAAAAAATACAACACCATGCTACCTCCAGCACCATGAACAACTGATACAAGGCAGGATGGATCCATCCGTTCATGTTGTTTACACCAAATTCTGAATGCTGTAGCTGAAGTTCAACTATGCTACTTTCAAAGTCATTTAAATCCTCTTTCTCCTCCATTCTAATGCTATCACATTCACCACATTTAGATGGGTTGTTGTCACATCATTGGCTGTGTTGCTCTTTTTTATTACTAAGCAATCGTACCAAGTAGTATGGAGTGTTAGTGTATATCCTGATGATGCAGTTCATCCATTTGTCTTCCACTTATCAAAGATCAGGATGTGGGGTAATCGGTCCAGGAGTAAACGCCAGACATTCCTGTCCCCCAATGGGATTCTCAAGTTCATTCTGAGGCATCCCAAGGCGTTCCCAGGCCTACCAGGATACAGAAACCTGGGTCTTCCCCAGGGTCTCCTATGTGAGACATGGCTGAAAAATCTCCAAAAGGAGGTGCCCACCTTGAAAGTTCTTAAGACTATCACCTCTCATTGGCTTGTACAGCCATTGGTTACCACGGAGACATAGCCCCAACTGATGGATTTTGGGACGAGGAGTCACACTGATGTCTTGGACACCTCGCCCTGCTACTTGGAACTGTCAAGAACTGACCGGCGCTGCCTACCCATCTAAATACTGTTTGATCTGCTACGTCTGAAGCAAAAACAATAATATCCTATAAACATAAGAAATAGAAATGTGTCTCATTTAAGATTTCTGATGACAACAAATGACTACCTGCTTGTTACGTGTTGTATGGCTTTGACTTGAGGACTACTTGTCATTAATGGTCCTGTTTGAAAACTGCTGTATCTGGTAGGAAGCAATCAGATTTCATGAATGCTGTGATATTAAAATGTCACCATAGGCCTAATAGCCTCAAATATCTGGAGTAAAAACAGAAACATATACATCTTTTTATGCCCGTGTTCAAAAACAGGCTACTATTTGAGAAGGAATTCTTAAACATTTCAATGTTCTACTACACTGAAGTGTAGATCCATCTTCAAGTTGAGGAAACATGGAGGTTAACTGAATGTGGAGAGAGAGAGATAAGGGCTACTAAAGCGGCCATATCCTTCTGTGGAATTACCAGCAGGCACTCATACCCATAGACACAGGCAGTGCAGCCATCATTTCTAACCTGATTAGCTCCACAAGCAGCAATATCCTGAGGAGAAGACAGGGTATTTTGTTCCACCCATTAGTGGCTTCAGAGACAAGAGGCAAAGCAGGAGATTAAGAGCAACGTCTCTCTAAGAGCATCTTTGATGAGGGCCCTTTTCATATACATGCTATATCAAGGCCAGAGAGGATATAATAGAAATCAAATAGAATATTTTTCTGTGATGTAAATGATCTAACATTGCAATTTGCATGTGCTTATCATCAATCTAGATCAGAGAGATGATAACAGACGAGTGTGAGGAAGAGCAAGACGAAGGATAAACAGATCTGACTGGAGATGGGGTCTGGCTGTCTGGGACAATTCAGAGCCACTGCATGCGTGCACTATGAAATGTCAGGAAATGCATATGCATTAGTGATGAAGTCAATATATTCTTTGCTGACCCTCAAATATTGACTTCTGGGAATACAAGGGAGGGACAGGGCACTGAAGACATCATTGGGTTCTAAAGCAGCTACAAGAATATAAATCAGTGGAAAGCTGATATACAGGGAAGATGCACAGATTGTCCAAATGAAATGATTTAACAGGGGTACTGTGGAACATGTACTGTGTCTTTTACTTACTAATGGTAGCACATGTTTACACAAGCTAAAAAATATATAAGAATTGTTCTTACTGCTTGATATCAAGTTAGACTAAACATTTGTATTTTAGGCCATTTAGGATTAAATGAATCCAATTAAGTTCATTTATATAGAGCCAATTCACAACAAATGTCATCTCAAGGCACTTTACAAAAGAAAGCCATTTCAATCCAATCATACGGACAGATTTCGTGTCAAGTACATACATTTTACGTGATTCTAGTTAATAAACAATCCGATCAAGTTCAGCTTATTGTTCAAATTGGTAGAAACGTTTTCTATCTGAGGAAATCCTGCAGATTGCATCGAGTGACTTGGAAATTCACTCCTCCTCGACAAGCATGTGCCGCTTGCATTGTGTCATTGACTTTGCAGCAACCCCTCACACTGATGAACATGCATTTGGTGACAATGGAGAGGAAAACTCCCCTTTGACAGGAAGAAACCTCCAGCAGAACCTGGACCAGCGAGAGAGGCCATCTTCCACGACTGACTGGGGCTTTGAGAAGACTTATTGGGCGGTGTATGCTTGGGTCATTGTCCATTTGGAAGAACCAGTTGTCCCAAGGCTTTAATTTCCTGCCTGATCCTTTAAGATGTTGCTTCAAAGCTTCCACAAAATGTTTTCCCTCATGATGCCTTGTATTGTGTGAAATGCGCCTGTCCCTTCTGCAACAAAACCCGCACACTGCATGATGGTGCCTCCCCCTGTACCTAGCAGTTGCGATGGTGATCTCTGGTTTGCAAACTTCTCCCTTTTCTGACGCATATCTCTCCCAAAATGAATGTCTTTGGCCCTGAATGCCTTTGCAAACTGTAATCCGGATTTTTAAGTTGCTTTCAGAGTAATGGCTTCATCTTTGAATTTCCTTTCAGCCCATGTTGGTACAGGACTCGTTTTTGCCATGTTTAGTGGTTGAAGGAGGACCCAAATGCAGATACTGAGTAAATGAGATGTATTTAATGATGCAAAAACGGAGAACTGACGAGATCAAACACTGAAGGGTTCACAGGAATCTGAGCCGAGGAGTACAGATGAAGAACAAGCGGAGAACAAAGAAAACCAGAGAGCTTAAATACACAGAGGAGGAACGAGAAGTGACACTGAAAGCCTAAGAACCAATTAGTGACAAACTGATGCAGGTGAGAAAGAGAAAGCAGGTGAAGGTGATTAGCACCTGGGCAATGAAACAGAATGGCAAGGGGGAAAACAGAAGAAAAACAAAGGAATAAACAGAAGAGAAGACTGGACAGAACATCATTCTAAATGAGAAAAGTAAGAACTAACTCTAAGGTAGCTAGGATGAAAGAGATCTAAGAGAAACTTCAAGTAAAAACCCTAATGAGTACAACAAGAAGGAGAGAAGGAAAACGGAACAGAAAAGAACACCAGTTAAAACTTTAGGAAGAATTTAAATCAGAGAACAATAATCCTAAAGAGGAAAATAAAGTAAAGCAAAGCTAACAGAAGAAATTGATGATAAAGAAATAACAAAAAAAAAATTGAAACAATAAAATAAGAGTAGAAGCATCTACAGAACCAAACACAGATAAGAAAGAATAGCGTAGGAGTAACTGAGATAAGACCTAAGCTAATAAATAAGGACTGGTCCAGAAACAAGAGAAACTCAAAGTACAAACACCTGAGGGTAAAACAGGAAAGGAGGAGAAAAAGTAGTGGAAGGAAGAAACATAACACTAAGTAGAAGGAAAGTCAAATCACAAACACTTAATGATACTAACACTAAAACGATAAGGTAAACTGAATAAGAAAATTGTAGAACTGAAACTCAAAACACAAACAGCTAAGAATCCTGACAGTTTCACTATGGATAAGGACAATCTCGTACCAGCTTCAGCCAGCGTCTTGACAAGGTTTTTTTTTACTGTGGGGGTTCTGAAGTTTATAGGTACATTTTGCAGCAAAACACATTCCCATACTTACTGAGGAGGACTGCTAATACTTGCATATTATTGTGTAAACATTTTGAATATGTCATATTCTTACATCTGGAGTTTGCACCCAAGTATGGACCAGACTTTTCCATGTCTTCATATCTATTCTCAATGTGTTGGATGATCTCTTGTCCACAATATCAGACAAGGAGGCAGTGTCTTTGACTTCACTGACTTTCAAAGTCAATCAGACAGAGTGAGTTTATCTTCCACACAAAAAAATACTGCAACGTTGTCACATTAAACCGATTTTCAAAATGATCTTTGGATCAACTAAAAACTTAATCTGAAAGTTATTCCAGTCTGAGTTTATTTCACGATAAGCTTAACACAGGTGCAACATTGAGCTTTGACACACACACACACACAAAATATTAAATCAGTTTTCATTTTGACAGAACAAATATCAACATCTGAACCAAAGCTCAACCTGAACCACAAACCTGAAAAAGTAAGCCAATGTCACAAAGGAGTCTCCATTTTAAAAATCCCACTGATGTCAAAAAGCAATGCACGTAATTCCCTGGTTTATCCACAACATAAAAACTTTCCCAGTTCCATGCATCACCAAAGTGACACTTTTGGGCTTTTCCCCCTGAACCTTTCTACTTTCAAGCATGCCATCCTCAAATGGATGGGTGCCCCATTAAAACTGCACCTGAAGGGGAAGATTTATTTTCCCAGTAGAAAAAAAATATATATTTTAACACCCTTAGAGAAAATGCATGGTAACTAGAAGTGCATGGTGTGCAGAGAATACTAGAGTTTCTGGGCACCTGCAAATTGTGACATGGTGGGAGACTATCACACCCATGTGAGTTAGAGGTATTCTCATTCCTGAACTGCTGGCCTGATTTGCAAAAGTAATCACATCCTGAAACTGAAGGAGTTCAAGGACGGCTTTTTAACCCGAGGAAAGCTAAAGCGTCGCTCCATAAGGAACTTATTTGACTTCTCACTCCACAGAGCGTTTAGTCTGCTGATAATACAGGCAAGAAAATGGAGGACTCGTGTCAAGATCTGATCAAAGATGGAGAGTCAGAAATGAGACCACAGGCAGACGCTTGGAAAGAAGGCAGAACAATCGGGGTTCTCTAAGGAGGATCTGCAGATTTAGGGGAAGTATGAGGCTAAATCCAGCCTTGTTTTTCTGAGTCTCTTTGAATGCTTTTAGATGTGTGTGTGTGGTATCGATCCTCTTTGTCTTCAACACTTTTCCCCACATTTTTCGGATAAAATAGAAGATACACATGTCCCATCTGGTTTTAGCTCTTACTTTTGAATGCACTTGACTGTCCTTGACTGAATCTACAGAACTTTAAGGACACCATCATCTCATAGTCAGAGCTTTTTATTAAAGCCATGAGAGGAAATATATACAGCACCTTACAGAAGTACTGCTACATTTTTTTTAACTCTGTCACCTTTTGTCTTGTTACAGTTACTTTAACAGATTTTATTAGGATTTTATGAGAGAAACACAGAGTAGCAAATATTTGTGGGAGAAAACCCCATACAAAGGCATGATAAAAAACACTTTTTGTATTGTTGTATTCAGAATCAATGAGCCAAGTCTTTTGGGATGTTTCTCTACCAGCTTTGCACAGGTGGAAGCTGAAGTTTTTGCTCATTCTTTGCAAGAAATACATCAAATTGAGTCCGGTTGGAGGAAGAGTCTTGACCAGGATTTTATTGGATTTATGCCTGGACCTAGACAGGGCCATTTCTGGTGGATGTTGAGGGTCATTGTCCTGCTGAAAAAGAGAAACTCTACTCCAGTTATAGGTGTTTTGCAGCCTCTAAAAAGTTTTTGCCCAAGATTCCGCTGTCTTTAGCTTCGTTAACTCTACTCAGCATCCTTCTGCCTGCTGAAGAAAATCTTCCTAATGCTGCTGTTTTGCATGTAAGGCAAAAACTTCCATTTTGTTTGTTTTTATATAGAAGAAGATACTCTGGTCACATGTTTGCTGTGTTCACTATAGAGACCTGATTGGTCTACGTCACTCCCTGCTTTGCTGTGCATGTTGAGATCGTTTTTGGTTGTGCTGCTTGTTGCACAAATCGCTTTGATAAAAATAAAAACGTGCAAGGTCTAGAGAATTCCATCGACTCACACTCCTTTCAAGACAAACAAAAGACATCTTTGGTTACAAGCGATTGGACTGAGTAAATAATCAAAAATACAACAATCTGCAGCGATCACTTCATATCATGTAATCCTTGGGTAACAAACAAGCTAACATCGCTAACCAACATCGCAACTACAAAATAACAAATAATCAAATGCAAATAGTCATGGTAATCAGAGCTATGGACAGCGGCGGCATCTCTTTCTGCAGCTAAGTTGCGCACACATCCGCTGTGCTAATAATTAAATAATCCCTCTATATGGCTTGGGACAGATGGAACTTGTGGCTGTTTTTGGTGGTAATTTTGTTCTTTGGTCTTAATGATTTGCTGGTTCTCTAATGTTCTCTAAAATAATACCTGAGGCGTTTACAGAACACTTAGAGAATAGGCAGTTGGTGTCAGAAGACGAGGTGTTAAGAGGTGTTAAGAGTACAACCCCCCCCCCAATAAAAAGTTATAAATGAATTAACAAGACTAATACATGCACAGCTATTGTGTATTGTTGAAAATCCCAATAAAAAATAATTAAGTTCATGATTGCGAGACAGAATGAACATTTTTAAGTACTGTGAATATTTTTGCATTACTCTCTCCTTTAATTGGCTTAAATCATATTAGCAGCTGCATAATTTTCAAAAGAGTGTCCATGATCCAAAATCTATTAATCAAAATAGAACTGTAATGCTTTAAACTTTGATCAAACACAAACACTCTGTATTCCACTTGGATGCCGACCCGGGATTCGGACCAACTCACCTCGAGAGGGAGTTGAGCCTCTCTCCGGAGACATAATTAGAGGGAAACTTTTTTTGATGATGAGAAACGCTTTTAGACGGATTTTCAGCACAGTGTATGTGGGATTAACTGTACATTACATGGTCTTCTAATCCATAGCCACGCTAAGCCAGGAATTAGAATGCATGATTAGGGTTTAAGCCAGCTATTAGATGAGAATTATACTGTAAATCACCTAAAATTGCTTTCGGTGTTTTGACTGCACTAGAGCCTGCGTGAAGCTCTCAAATGAGCTGAAACGGGAGATCTAAAGAGAGTCCAGGTGAATCCCTAATTGACTGACACATTCAAAAACGAACCACAGTGTTTTCAAATATTTATTTACCCAGCCCAGGTTCTTTCCAGCACTGACTTACCTTATTACCGATATCAGTTTCTTACTTTTACGGTTATATGTGTTTAGATTGTGGGGCTGTTCAGGAGCCAGAAGATTCTGAGGAACAAATGGGCCATATTGATGGCAGCTGTGGAGACAGAAAGAGGGCACTTCACATTCAGATTCCCCTTCTTGAGCAAACAGGTGTCTCGCTATACTTCAACTAGTTTCTCTGACTATGCATCCTCTAATGTGCATGCTTACAATGTGGTGCTGAGTTTAAAAGTGCATGCTCATGGAATAGATTAGGAAAAATCCAACAAAAACATTTATATTCTAAACACTGAAACTTGCAGATTGACATTTCTACTATCTGTTCATCTATCTTCTCTTGGTAAACACCTTTAAAAATGTGATTTCTGGGTGTAGGTAAACTGAGACTCGGTTTTCCAGCAGCAACTGTTTGCAGGCAAATTGTCATGGACCCACATTGCATAGTTTATTTCTGACTTTCTCTACTTCATCAGTGGGATTGTGTGCAATAATGAAAGTCAAAGTACACATCGTGACTTAATTGATGACTATACATTTAAAAGTCTGGCTTCTTCAGTGGAGATCATCACCACACCAGAAACTTGTCCTGGATCGGTTCACTAATATGCTAGATTACTGATCATTGATAGCTACTCCCTGAGGATAAAGAAGCTTGCTACCAAATTTGACTTTGACATTTGTGTTGTTGATCAACCATTTTAAGATGGGTAGAAACTGAAATTCTCGCTCTAACAAAGAAACTTTGCTAATCACAAGTCTTATGACAACTCGTAACTTACCATTCTCTACAGGGCCCTAGAGAGGGCATATAAGAAATACGGTCAGCCAGATCCGGTGCCAGAGGTCAAGTCGGGCTAGCCCGAGACAGATTACAATGCCTGTGTAAACCAAGTTGCAACCATGCAATGGATGCAATACAACCAGTATGTACAAGCTTGAGTGAAATTCTGGTCCAGATTCCATACCAATCGGTGGCAGAAATGCAACAATTTGTTATTTGCCAGCCGCCAATAAGGCAAGGCAAGGCAAGCCCAGGCCCGGTGCCATGGACAGATCTGGGCTGACCGGCCCCGCCCCTTTGGGTATTGGGCCTGCCCAAAACAGATTACAATGCCCTAAATTCTAACCATGCAATGTATTGACTCTGGTCCACACACCATACCAGTCGGTGGCAGTAATGCGCCAATTACTTGTTTGCAGGCCATTTATAAACAAGAAGAAAAAGAAGTGTGCTGTGTTATTGTTAGGCTAACTTGCATGCTAAAGGTAGTTTTGCTGAAACTTTGTGAGAAATACACAAGGAGGGGAATTATCAAGGTTTTGAGCAGCAGATGATGCTGGATTTCAGACATAAGACATGCTGTGGACTAGCTATTTTAAAGGAGGACATTACTGGACCATTGTGGCTGTAAAAAGAGATTTTGTTGGAGATGGCTCTGTCCTGGGTTTTGAAATCTAGCTTCGAATGGTAAATTGCCATTTATTTGCTTTCTGAATGGTTTGACAAAAGAGTTTGTGGTGTCCACAGTTATGATTGCATAACTGATTAGTATACATCATTTGAATCACAGGCAGGGATAGAATGGTGTTGAAATTCAGCCCGGGCAGCTCCATGAGTAGTGCTTACAAAGATCTTCTATAAAGGAAGATGCCTTACTCAAGTACACATGCAGCCACACAGCAGGAGTTTGGCAGGGAGTCAACAGCGGCTGCTTTTGGAGTAGAAAAACAAATGTTCTAGCCCCCTATCTAGAACAGACCAGCCGTTCGGAAAAACTACCGAACCTCCCTCTGGTCCTTGAAGGAATCTCAGCTTTCAAATGATGTATAAGATGTATATGTACATAGAACTTGCGTAAAAAAATGGCAGATTTGACCTGGAAGTATATAATATCAACGGTGCGTAAAAACACAAAAGGGTTAACACAATACGTTGTAGATTCTCAGTCATTCAGGACATGATATTCTTGAGTGTTTAAATGAAAGCAACTGAACTTTTGTTGTTGTCTTGAAAACGTTTCGTCTCTCATCCAAGAGGCTTCTTCAGTTCTGAAAACTGGATTGGGAGTATCAGATTTCTAAGTCTTAGGTTAAGGCTCACTAATGGGGCTATCATGGTTGAGAAAGCTTCTAAGCACTAAGCAATCTTGATGATGTAAATGTCGTTAAAAGATGAAACGACCCAGGTTATGTAACTATGCGCTGTTTTGGTCACATGCCTCAATGTGTGAGTCTTGGTGAAACTTCTTGGGTAGGCAATTCAAGGTTGCTTTGCATGTGTTTGAAACCTCCTTTGTTCAAGGTTGGTTTCATAGTGTTACATAGATGGCTTCTTTCACTCCTCTCTCAAACCATCTGTCTTCTCCATATAAAATGTGTACATTATTGTCTTCCTCTTTTAAAGAGAATAATGTACACATTTTAGATAGTCAACAATCACGCAAATTTTCCACAAAGCCAAGACAGCATCAGGGAGCCTTTGGTCAATCATAAGTAGTCAGCTTGTGGTCAGCCTTTGTCGGCAAATTGGCGAGATCTGGTGTTTTTCACAAAAGATTACGCAATGGCAGAATAAACAGGGTGTGAAGGGATCAGCGCTTTTCATTTTACCTATTTTCTCCTCCTCATCGATGCTGTCTCCATCATCCACTGACTCGTTCTTGGCTGCCACTACCGCTACCGCTGGCGCTGGTGACTGTGGGGTCAAAAAGCATCTGAACATCATCTCAGACTTGGACACCATGCTCAATGCATCACGTTTACCAGGGTGTGAGAGCGTCTGTGCGTCTGCATTTCAGTTATGCAGAGCAGGAGGAAGCTGTGAGACTGGCCACAGCAGGTGAACTATTCTATTCTAAGTGCAATCGTGTTGTTTTTTTTATATGTAATTCTCTGTTCAGCTTGTTCGTATTTAATATTATTTAAAATATAAAATAGTATTGAATATTCAATCATTTTAAAGATTGATGGGTAAAAATAGATTATGACCGGACTTTGTTGACCCCGCTGGTCAAAATGACTAATAAATGTCTAGCGTGACCTCTGCTTCGTGGATTTAAAAAAAATCTATTTAACTTGTTTCATATTCACATTAAAGCCCTGCTCCTTAAGTATTTTTCGCCAGCCACTCTAAAAGGTGGCTGTCCTTCATGATCTGTTGCACAAAGGGGTAATCTTCATTCAAAAGTCCAGAGTTGCGGCAATATTGCCCTAATATTACTATCAATTGCCGGCATGAATGTCGCAATATTCTCGTCTTTGGATACTGCCATGGCGCATTCAAAAGACGCACTGTGCCAGCAATATTACCCTTTTCCAAAGAGGCTATTACATGTGACATTTCAGCTAATAATAATCACTTAGTCAAAGGCAGCACTAAACAGAGGGGTTTTTACCCTGGATTTAAAGGAAATCAGTGTTTCAGCAGCTTTGCGGTTGTCTGGAAGTTTGTTCCAGATAAGGGAAGCATAGAAACTGTTCTTTAGGTAAGACTCAAACCAGCTAAATACAGTACCAGAGAGTCTGACCCAGCTCTCCAGTCATTTCAATAATATGTCATGGTCAACAGTGACAATTGCTGCACTAAGGTCCAAAAGTACCAGCACCATGGTTCTACCACAGTCCCTATTTATGCAGATGTCATTGATGAGGGCAGTCTCAGTGGTGTGTAGAGCATGGAAAACAGACTTAAAATTATCAAAACAGTTGGTCATTGTTAGAAAGCTATGTAACTGTTGAAACACAGATTTTCCAATAATCTCACTGATTAATGGAAGATTAGAGATTGGCCTGTAGTTCAATTCAATTTATTTATATAGCGCCAATTCACAACAGATGTCATCTCAAGGCACTTAACAAGAAGTCATTTCAATACATTTATACAAACATTCCAATCAGTTAAAAAGTTTCCTATTTAAGGAATCCCAGCAGATTGCGTCAGTCATTGGCGTGAGGTTGGGCAGACTTTCCAACCACAGGAATCCTTCAGCAATCCCTCATACTGAGCAAGCATGTAGCTACGGTGGAGAGGAAAAACTCCCCTTTAACAGGAAGAAACCTCCAACAGAACCAGGCTCAGTAGGAGCGGCCATCTGCCACGACCGTCTGGGGGTTTGAGAAGACAGAGCAGAGACACAGAAGGAACAGAAGATCTGATATAAGAGAACTTTCTATGTTACAGAAAGTAAAAAGTTGATAACAGGACACGGTGGATGCTCAGTTACTGGGAGCAAATCCTAGGAACTACAAGTAAACCTGCAGTCTGAGAGCGAAGTGCTCTGTTGGGAACATATGGAACAATTAGATCTCTGATGTATGAAGGAGCTTGCTTATTAAGGGCTTTATATGTAAGAAGAAGGATCTTAAATTCTATTCTGGATTTAACAGGCAGCCAATGAAGGGAAGCTAAAACAGGAGAAATGTGATCTCTCTTTTTAATATTCATCAGAACTCTTGCTGCCGCATTTTGGATCAACTGAAGGCTTTTAATGGCATTTTGTGGACTACCTGATAGTAAAGAATTACAGTAGTCTAGCCTTGAGGTAACAAATGCATGGACTAGTTTCACAGCATCACTCCTGGACAGGATGTTTCTAATTTTAGCAATATTCCGGAGGTAAAAGAAAGAAATCCTAGAAACCTGTTTAATATGGGATTTAAATGTCAAGTCTTGGTCAAAAATAACGCCGAGGTTCTTTACGTTATTACTGGGGGCCAATTTAATGCCATCCAGATGAAGTGATTGACTAATCAGTTTCTGTTTTAGAACTTCTGGTCCAAAGACAGCAACTTCTGTCTTGTCAGAATTTAAAAGCGAAACGTTTAGATTCATCTATTTTTTAATGTCTTCCAGACATGCCTGTAATCTACCTAACTGACTGGGTTCATCAGGATTTATGGATAAATATAGTTGTGTATCATCGGCATAGCTGTGGAAATTTATCCAATGCTGTCTAATGATTCTACCAATTGGAAGCATATATATGGTGAACAGAATTGGTCCAAGCACAGAACCCTGTGGAACTCCACAAGTAACCCTTGAGAATGAAGAAGATTCATCATTTAGATGAACAAACTGGAATCTATCAGACAAATATGATTTAAACCAGCCTAGTGCTGTTCCTTTGATCCCTGCAACATGTTCAAGCCTTTCTAAGAGAATATTATGATCGACTGTGTCAAAAGCAGCACTGAGATCTAACAAAACCAGAACAGACACAAGTCCATTATCTGAGGCCATGAGAATATCATTAGTAACCTTCACCAGTGCTGTTTCAGTGCTATGATGAGCTCTAAAACCTGACTGAAACTCTTCAAACAGCTCGTTCTTGTTTAAATGCTCACAGACTTGATTAGCAACAATTTTCTCAAGGATTTTGGATAAGAAATGAAGGTTAGATATAGGTCTCTACTTCACTAATTCATCTTGATCAAGGGAAGGTTTCTTGAGAAAAAGGTTTAATTACAGCTATTTTAAATTATTGTGGTACGTATCCGTTTACTAAGGATAGATTAATCAAATCCAAAATGGGGCCAGGAACCAAATGGAACACTTCCTTAAATAATTTGGTTGGAATTGGGTCCAACATACAAGTTGAAGGTTTAGATTAGGCTAATATTTTTGATAATTCCGAAAGCTCGACTGAATCAAAACAGCCTAAGCACAAATTAGGTTCTACAGTTCTTTCCGATGCTGCGTCATTTACTGAGGAAGAAGTAATCATGTTTGGGAGGATACCAATGATTTTATTTTTAATAGAATTAATTTTATTTATGAAGAATCCCATAAAATTATAACTGCTAAGAGCTGGGGGAATAGTTGGCTCAACAGAGCTATGACTCTGTGTAAGTTTGGCAACTGTACTAAAAAGAAACCTAGGATTGTTTTTATTCGCCTCTATTAATGATGAAAAATATGCTGTTCTAGCTTGTCGAAGGGTCTTTTTATACAGCAATAGACTGTTATTCCAGGTTAAATAGGAATCCTCTAGGTGTGTAGAGCGCCATTTTCTCTCCAACTTCCTAGTATTCTGCTTTAAAGTTCTGCAGCAACATGTTGTCCAGGTTGTTCTTCTTTAGTGCTGGTTTAATAACTGTTGTTTTTAAAGCCTGGGGGAACTCCCTATGTCCAGCCCGCCCCTGATCTCAAGAATCTCAGCTTTTAAAATATATCATATATATGGGTGCACCAACAGGCAGATTTGACCCGGACGTTTGTAACGTACTGCCACCCAGTGACGTATAAAGGCGAAGGGATTAAATAAAAAATCCCCCCCCCAGAATAAGCTACAGCCCCCAATATGACAGCCCTTCTCTCATGTGACGTCCTCCCCAAGCTGCTGACTAGTGGGTGGTTCTGATCTGTTCATAGACGGTTCAGACAGCGGGCAGCTCTGTGATCCACTGCACCTCATTGTGCTGTTCCTCATTGCACCACGCTGCTGCTGTTTACAAGATTTTAAAAAGTGTAAATGTATGGACAAACATGGCCGGCAAAGCTTGCTATTTGTTTCTGTGTATGACAAAAGTGGGCAAAGATCCCTTAGGTCACACGGACACAAAAACTATAATAATGCTGTGCAAAGTAAGAGTTCATCTATAAATTGACAGAGGCTGAAGATAAAAAAACTGAAGACTGGAATATGCACTTTTTTATTACTATTTCTTAAAAAATAAAATGATACTTGCTTTCTCCCAATATTATTTCAGATTTGTTATTGTTTTTGTCCAGTATGGCTTAAGACGTAAACTATTATTGTTACCGGTAAATTTTCTAATTCGGAAGAGCAATCATTTCTTTTAATTAATTCTAACCTTTAAACGCTTTAAATATGTTAAAATCAAAGTCCTGAAAGTGTTTAGGGACTGGCCCAAGTGTCCTCTTTTTCGGAAATTAAAAAAAACAGTCTACCTAATACTGGTGATACATAGAGAGACAGCACCGGGCATGCTCCAACTGCCTGATTCATACACTGTGTTCGACACAGTGCCACAATTAGTGAGGCACATCTCATCACTGCCTCTCCTCGCCCTTCTCCCATGTGTTTGAACAGGCAATAACTTCAGGAACTCTGACAATAAAAATGTTAAAATCATAGAGGAAACCAATTTATTGAACAGTCAATTGTTAGCATTTTAGCGGTTGTGATGACTTGCAACACCCCTGACTGGATGTCACGTATTAATTTAAAGAGGCCCAGGGATGTTTGGAAAAGGTGGTTATTGCTCAATGATGTCAGCAGATATTTTGTGCTGAAAGAGGGCTCATCAGAACAGAAAAAAATGATAAAAAGGACAATCTGTTAATTCTAATTTCTTCCCTGAAAAGCTCTGTGCCGATCTTAGCAGCTGACTCTAGTTTTTCCTGCTATAGCTGTGGCATTACCTGTTCTGCATTCTTGGATTATAACCTCCCTTTGAAGCCGTGACTCAAATCGGTTCATAACGCAGAAACAAAGAATCTTTCCAGCTGAGAGGTTGTTGTTGTTTTAATCGAGTGGCAAGAAATCTGGCCTTTTTAACCATTTACGAATCTCACCTGGGGAAATAAGCCAATAAGCACCTAAACATCCATCACACATATACTCGATAGAAATATCTTTTTTTGCCAGCAAGTGAAAATCTGCGTTCTGTTTACAACAACAGGCCTCTGTGTGCTGCTGTTCCATAGGACACAACACAATCCATATATGGTCGTTGTTTCAAACGGGTGTAGCTCCAAAGGCAAGAGAGACATTTAACATTACTTATCTGCCTTGAAATACAATGAAAAGGGTTGTTGTGATAGATTTTTCATACTTTAAAGAATTGTATGTTTTCTTGCTCTAAAATCAGATATTTGTGCTTTACTTTTCTGCGATGGACTGGTGACCCGTCCAGGGTGTACCCCTGTCTCTCGCCCGATGACGGGCGCTGGAGTTAAGCACCAGGCCCAGCCACGACCCTGCATAGGATAGATTACATTAGCATGGTAGAAGGCTTATGGTAGTTGATACTCAGATGCTGAATATCATGTCGATTTGTACATATAAAAAAAAAAGAGATTTTTTAAAATTTGTATAAGTTGTGTAATGACAATTTAAAACAATATGAAAAATCTTTCAAATCCATTGCCATGACTAATTAGTATGCATTGATGTGGATTTCAGGGACTCTTAGTGCTCTGTAGGATTGTCTTAATTTTCCTGGTATATTCTCAGCAAGTTTGTATTGATTTACTAAAGTTTTAAGTTTTAAGTTGAACTTCCGCAGACAACATCCAAAAGGTCACAGTTCTTTAACCTCTGCTTCTGCTGCCTCTTCCAACTAAGAGAACATAAAGTAAAACTTTTGCTAGTCCTCATTTTCCTCTGAGAATATTCTTCAAAGCTCTGCTGTCCGTATCTTTTCAAAATCATCCCCAGTCCGTGTTCCAGTAGCCCCTGTGAGCTAGTCTTTCAAATGCCCAGTTCCTGCAGTGCTTAGTATTCAACAAGTCCTTCTGACTACATGATTGTTTTTCAGCAAGACGGATAGGACCTGGCCACAGGTATACAAGCTGCTCCCCAGAGTCCAGACAACTTTGCTGAGCTGATCCCTAAAGCCACAGAAAGAGGCCATTTTGATTTGACAAGTGGGCAAAAAAATTGATAAAGTATAACAAAAAAATGTCTCGAACACAAACCCAGACCCACACTGAGATAAACCTAATTTTATTACCGATGATGTAACGTTTATAGTGCTCTGAGACACACTATATTTTCACTCTGCAATTTGGCAACAAGAGCTGGGTACTCGAAGGGGCAAGGTTCTCTTTGCTGCTCTAGAATGCTCCGTTGGGAACGGCTGTGTGTTGGGAATACAGTTAAGGATAAAAGGCAGATACAGAAATGGATTCAGCACTCATGACATTGCAGCGTTTATTCCAGTCCTATTAACAGCCACTATGTTACACCATGCATTTTTCATTATGATTTCCCTCTAAATGCATACATACCAGCTACTTTATAGGAGTGGTGAAAGGACAGGTTAATATGGTCGGAGACGTATTTCTTGGTCGGACTAAAATTGCAAATCTTTCTTGGTAGAGGCAGAAAACCTTTTCTTGAAGATGGCTGCTGAAATTTAGGATATAAACAAAACTACTTACAGCAGCTCTCAAAAAGTGAACACACCCATTGAAAAATGAAAAGGTTTTTGTGATGTAAAACTGAGACCAGAACAAATCATTTCTGAACTTTTTTCACCGACCGATTAATCTAACATATCCTGTACAGTTAAACCGAAAAAACTATTACATACATCAATAAATATGGTGCGATACCTCAGTTCCATAAACGTACACACCCTGTATGCAAATATTTTGTTTAAGCGCCTTTTGATTCAATTTCAACCTTCAGGCTTTTTTATGTGGAAAAACTCACCAAGTTATTCTTTTGTCCGTTTAAATGCATGCTTGGATCACCAGGAAGCTGAAAAGCAAAGTTCTTTTTCATCAGCTTTCCAGCAGAAACCTGAAGGTTTGGGTCAAAACCAAACGGTATTTGAGACTTTTCATAATTTTATCAATCTTCATAAAAGCTCTAGTTCTGCTTAAAGAAAACTAATCCCAGAACATAAGGGCTGCATGGTGGAGCAGTTGGTTGCATTGTTGCATTGCAGGAAGAAAGTCATTTTGTATGGACTTTGCATGTTATCCCTGTGCACATGTAGGTTATCTCCGGGTAAATCTTTAAATTCTTCATGAATTACTCAATCAAGCTAACTGTTACGGTGTAGGGTTTTATTGGTTTGGTTTTGTGGTTCAAGTATTTTGGAGGTAATTTCTTCATTTATTTCTTGTTGATTATTTTTCTCCTTTTTTGTTTTTAAGTTTGCATTTTCTTAGGTTAGTTTCTTTCTTTCTTTTCCTCCTTGTGTCTTCTTTTTTTAATATTTTCACCTCTCCTCTGCCTGCCAACCTGCTCCCCTTCCCAGCTGTATTACATATCTTAATTGCTCCCTGCTTTTCCGCTCTCAGGTGTTTCCAGTTACCTCCGATTGCCCTCTCTAGTTCTCCCTGTCATTCTCACCCTTTCCTCAGTATTTAAGCAGCACGGATATTCCTGTTTTGGTCCTACAGTGTGTGGCATGCGGCCACACAGCAATGACGAGACACTGCACACGCAAATATTCCAAGGTCAGACAGGAAATCTCACAAAACCTCATTATATAAAATGTGACAAGAGTCAAAAGAGTAAAAAGATATGGATGCCGAGGATGAGGCATTGGCAATAGTTTGTGGACTAGTTTTCAACAGAGAAAAAAATGAAATCCTGGCGTTGGATAAAGGAGTGGACACAGCAGGAGCAGGGGCTATAAGGCTACTTTTTACAAAAAGATATGGAGGTGAATTATTGTTTTTTCTTTTTTTCACTGGAAAACGTCGTTCCACACTTTGCTCTGATCTCTGTTTCTACGCATTTGTGGACTGCGGTCAAGTGAGCTGACACTTGGAAATAATAATAGATACTTCCAAGGTGTATCGCTGCCTGTGACCTCGCTTTCTGATTGGCTACATTCAACGTCACGGTCAACTGGCTGCAAGGTCGGTTGTCCTCGCAACACACCACACACGTTGCGATGTCGGGCCAAGACAATCCAACAAGTTGAAGATCCCTGATTTGGGATTGGAGTGGTCCCGACTTCCTACCAAGGACACCAGAGCGTTCGGAACACGGCAGGAATATCTGTTAGGATTATAAGAGCCATCCCGATAATCAGGCCGTGTCGGAAAGGAAGAAACGGCACAAAATTGGCCTAAAAATCTTGCCGTTTGAACCAGGACTTCTACCACGCCTCACTGGATTCTCCGTCTTCTTAAGACTTTTGTCTCCACTGGTTCCCTTGTAAGTTTATGAGTTTTGTTATCATTAAACATTTTTATTCTTCGCATCCTGAACTGCTGTATTTACAACATGACAAAGACATGACTGGTAATTGATCTCTCTAAAATTGTCCTTAGGTGAGAGTGTGTGTTCTGCACAGTTTTTTGTACAGTGTGTCTTTGTGTTGAAAGGAGATAAGAAACAGCACCCACCACGACCCTCCAAGAAGGGGCGCAACCATCATCTCAAAAGTGACAGGGACACATTTTTCAGAGGTCAATTGACTGATTTATCATCCTCTTGCATTCAATTGCACCTTTCATCCAGAAGTAAAGGAACCATTTAAATCACTGTTGCATCATGACTGAGCTGGCTAAGTTATCAACAATATTAACAGCAGTTCAAAGAGAGTTATTAATGATCATTATTACTTTAATAATATGAATATTTACAAGGTGCCACGTAAAACAAGCAGAAACTAATAAGGAAGCTCAAATATCTGTTGGTGCCAATCTGGAAAGATTTAACGAATTAAAGAATGAAGGTTCGAGTTCATGCACTTCAGCAAATAACACATCTTGATGACAGATCACCTCTTCAGAATACAAGGTTGTTGTTTTTGTTTTTTACAAGTTATCAAACTCACTGACATCAATTGAATTACCAAAACAAACACTATAATCTACTTTGCTAGATTTCCTATCTAAAATATCTGGTGTGAAGGGAGATGGCTAAAGCTTCTAAAGAATTATGAACAAAAGATGGCTCATATTTGGGAGTGGGAATGAGAGTATTTCTAAAATATCTTTAAAAAACCTCTCTTGACATCTGCCTGGTTTCTTCCAGGAATGTTGTTTTGATATCAGAGAAAGTATAGACCACTAGCTGTCAAAATGCAAACGAGACCACGCCCACTTCCGGATACGCCCACTTCCGGGTACGCCCACTTCCGGGTGCGCCCACTTCCGGGTACGCCCACTTCCGGGTACGCCCACTTCCGGGTACGCCCATTTCCGGGTACGCCCCTTCCGGTTACGCCCACTTTTGCAGGCTCCCTGGCTGCCGTGACAAGCTCCGCCCTGTCACAATAAGCTCCGCCCCCTGATGGCCACGCCCACCTGTCACAATAAGCCCCGCCCCCTGATGGCCCCGCCCACCTGTCAAAACGGGATACGCCCCCTGGTGGGCACGCCCACCTGTCAAGATAGGACACACCCACCTGTCAAAATGGGGTACGCCCCCTGGTGGCCACGCCCACCTGTCAAAATAGGACACGCCCACCTGTCAAAATAGGGTACGCCCCCTGGTGACCACGCCCACCTGTCAAAATAGGACACGCCCACCTGTCGAAATAGGGTACGCCCCCTGATGGTCACGCCCACCTGTCAAAATATGGCACTAAATGGCTCCCTCTAGTGGTTCTACAATTAAACTAAATGCAAAAAATGAAAATACCTCCCCCTAGTGGCCCAATAAATACTATTACACCAAAACTTATAAATGCCTCCCTCTAGTGGTTCAAAATTAATATAACAGCCTATTGTATAATTGGCCCCCTCTAGTGGATCAAAGTAACATTACATGCAAATGTAAAAATACCTCCCCCTAGTGGCTCTAAAATTAAATGACATGCAAATATGAAAATACCTCCCCCTAGTGGCCCAATAAATAGTATTACACCCAAATGTGAAAATACCTCCCTCTAGTGGTTCAAAATTAAAATAACAGCCTATTGTATAATTGGCCCCCTCTAGTGGATCAAAGTAACATTACACCCAAATGTGAAAATACCTCCCCCTAGTGGCTCAAAAATTAAATTACAGCCTATAGTATATATAGCGCCCCCAATGGTTTGAATCTAACTCCTCAGTGTCATCAGAACATGTCCGAACAAGTCCATTTAATATTATACGGTCTGGGCTCTGTCTCAACATGACTCCTTGAGCATTCCATTTTATTTTAAACAGTTAAAAGGTGCTTTTTAGCTTCCTGACTTTAATTTAAAACCACATTAGCTCCAACACTCTAGAGACACCATTACATCTGATTCTAACAATTCAACCATGATAAATTAAACTTGTAAGAGCACTAAAAAGAGAATTTATTCACCCACAGCTATGTTGAAGCAGATGCTCATCCTTTTGTTGATTTTAAAAATGCACCATTACACAGTCTTTAAAAACAGATAAGGATTTTAAAAAACATCACTTTAAACCTGGGTGCTTTAAGCTGGAAATAAGAAATCTATCAAACTACTAAAGTTACTGATAAAAAACAGTCCACCAATCAGCGTTTGACACGCCCCTGCTCTGCTTTGTATTCGCTGTATTTATCACGCCCCTGTCTTCACCTACGTCCGCAAGTCGGGTAAACCGGTTTGGGCGGTGCTCACCGGGCGGCATTTACCTGTATAAAAGGCTGTCGGAAAACGGTTAATCTCTACAGCATGCTGGAAGGACCTCATTCAACAATCCGACCTTAAGGACACGGAGCGCGGTGCTGCGACGAACAAAGAAAACAGCGGTTTCACGAAGACTGTATCACCGGCTTCATTCGAGGGGAATCCCAGAAGCCCGCGTCATTGTCAGACCGCGTCAGAGCTGAGTCCTGGCGGGATTCCCGAGCTTCCCCTGCTAAGAGCTGGAGTTACGGGTTCAGCGGTGAAATCAACTTCACAGCGACTTCAGGAAATCTTCACATCGGCGACCTGTATTATCGGTTTGGAGCGAGGTGAGTAAATGTTTTTTTTAGCTCGCAATTGTGCGATCGTCTATGGATGTTTCATAGCACCAAGATGGATTCGCTGCTGGCTTATCGATAGATTCACCGTAGCATACATACTCTGTTACAGCTAGAAGTATCGCTCAACTCCAGTTGCTGCTCTGAGCTGGTTTTGGGCTGGAGCGGGAAAAAGGCGCTGGAGATTGTTACAAAGCGAAACTTCGCTCTGAGGTGAGTTTACTGTTTGTTAAATTATGTTGACTGTTTATATATGAGCGTTACCGTATATGTATTTATTTTATTATATTCCTGACTTTTACCTGCGCTTTATCATAGATCGTGATCGAAGCGCGGAGCTGTTTGCAATTGGATCTCAGCGGATCTGCCCAACGCCAGCCTTGGCGCTCCGGTTAGCTGCGAGACTGTCTGGAGCTTTCTCCAACTTGTGTATTGTCTGACTCTGAATGTTTTTTCATGTCCTTTTTTTTCTGATCGTGTGTTTAAATAGCAACATCAACCAGTCACTATGAATGTCTCACAGGAGCTAAATAGTCCTCAACCGTCTAGTCAGGAAGATGAAGAATTTCAGATCAATGTACGTGACGAATTCAATAACATAGAGATCCGACACAACTTTGTCCGGCCTGAGGGTGATCATCCGTGTCCGTATGAATTTCATAATCACATAATGAATATGCTCAGGGGTTTATCAGACCGGGTGACACCGCTGGTTAACACTAACGATATTGTGCAGATAGAGGTTAATGGACCCGGCGTGTCTCGCAGCGTGACTTTCTCTGTCGATGAAGGGGGGAGTAACGTCATGCACCAGTTCGAAACGTTTTTAGATGATCTGATGCAATCCAATGCTGAAATAGCCTCAACAGAGCGTTTGGAGTTTGTAATTCAAACAGTGCGTGATCTTAGCGGGGGAGCTAGACGAAAAGCTGAAATGTCTCTCGATTGCGAGCTTATACACAAGAAGAGACGCCACCTATACATTGTGAACAATGATCGAGATGATAAACTGTGTTTTGCTATTAGCTTAGCCTGTGTTGCAGACCCTAGCCTCGGCTCCGATGCGGCTAAACAGCTCGGTAGAGAGTTGCAACAGCGTGCAGGCCTTTCAGAACACACCCCCGTCAGATCAGGCGATATCCACAAATTTGAGAAGTTGTTGAACAGAAAAATAGTTGTTTTTATCAGAAGTGAGGGAGAGAGAGCTCTAGGGAAGATTCAGACCGACTTTGAGGACCGAAGCAGGACTGTTTTTCTATTGCACTTCCGAGACCATTACTACGGGATCAAAAACTTGAAGGGTTTTATAGGGGCTCGGGATATTTGTCACTACTGTTTCGATCCTATAGGGCATAAATACAATCATGTATGCAAAGGTTCGTGCGCTGTCTGCAATGATGCAGCGTGTGCTCAGGGGGTTACAAATCCGATTCTTTGTCATGACTGTAACAGATATTGCAAGAACCAGACGTGTTACGATAGACATAAAGTACCTGAGCTAAAACCCAGGGCGCGTGTGATGGTCAGTCATTGTGATCAGGTGAAGAAATGTCCCAACTGTGGGTTAAACTATAACCAGAGTCTCACAACAGGCAAGAAGCATGTGTGTCAAGGGAAGAAGTGTAGGATTTGTGGGGGTAAGCTTGACAAGGACCAGCCAGCATCGGACCATAAATGTTATATCCAAACATGCTCTGTCGATAGCGAAATAAGTGACAAGGTGATTTTTTACGATATTGAAACTTTCCCTGGTGCGCAGGGTGAGCATGTTCCATTTCTGATCTGTTCAAAGTCCACATCTGGCGAGGAGTGGTCAGCCTACGGTAGTGATTGTATTCGGGAGTTTATTCGTGAAATCAGGAGGCCTGGCCGTCGGAATTACACATGTGTAGCCCATAATGCTAGAGCTTTTGATTCCTACCTTGTTCTGAATGCAATGACGGAGATGGGTTTAAATCCTGACATCATTATGCAAGGGTGTAAAATTCTGAGCATCACTGATCCTGATTACGGTTTGAGGTTCATTGACAGCCTATCTTTCCTTGCCATGAAGCTTAGTAAAATGCCTGAAGCCCTCGGTTTTCCTGACCATAGCAAGGGCTATTTCCCACACCGTTTCTCATCCTCTGATAATCTGAGCTATGTAGGTTCTTACCCGCTGCCATCATTTTACGGTGTTGAGCGAATGAATCGTGCTGAGCAGGAGGAATTCTATACATGGTACGCTGAGGTTAGCAAGGGCGTGTTTGACTTTAAAAAGGAGGCTCTCTTTTACTGTAAGAATGATGTGGAGATACTCCTACAAGGATGTACAAGGTTTCGTCAGGAGTTTTTTAACGACAGTCAGATTGACCCTTTTAACAGGATCACCATCGCAAGTGCTTGTATGAAAGTGTTTCAAAGCAATCATTTGAAGGCAGACACTCTCGCTGTGCCTTCACCTACAGACTACAGCGAACAGTTTAAAAAGTTTTCCACAGCTTCCGTTGAATGGTTGGAATATGTTTCACATACATGGAGGGTTGGAATACAGCATGCTCTAAGAGGTGGTGAGAAAAAGATTGGATCATACTTTTTAGACGGTTACCTGGAGGTAGGGGAGCGTAAAATAGGGTTTGAGTTCCATGGGTGTGAGCATCATGGCTGCAGCACCTGTCGCTATCCAACAGCTGAGAGTCCATTGACCGGTGTGCCTTATGGGCAGCTCTACGCTGCCACCATGGAGAGGGAGCATGTGCTGAGGACTGTGTACGGTATAGAGCTCGAGGTGATGTGGGAACATGTGTGGGAAGAAATGAAGAAGAGTAACGCTGATGTGAAGCAGTTCATGATGACCTACCAGGCTCCTGCACCACTTACCCCCCGTGAAGCGCTTTTTGGAGGGCGTACATGTGCAGTCAGGTTGAGGTACTCTGCAGCCCCCGGTGAGCAGGTTCTTTACCAGGACGTGTGTAGTCTTTACCCATTTGTTCAGAAGACAAAAAGCTTTCCTGTAGGGCACCCGATCATAATCAGGGAAAACTTTGATGATCCTAGAAATTATTATGGATTTATCAAAGCAGTCATTTCACCACCTCGTGGTCTTTATTTCCCCATTCTACCATTCAGAACAGATCATGGAAAGCTTGTATTCACCCTCTGTCGCACATGTGCATTGGAGAACAATCAGACACATAGTTGCACCCACACTGACACTGAGAGAGCCTTAACAGGTGTATGGGTGTCTGAAGAGGTTAAAGAAGCCCTTTCACACGGCTACAGAATCGATCAGATCGTTGAGGTGTGGCACTTTGAGCAGCATAGTGATCAGATCTTTGCAAAGTATGTCAACTCCTTTTTGAAGACCAAGCAGGAAGCTTCAGGTTATCCTGAGGGTGTAGAGAGCGAGGAGGACAAACAGAAATACATCCAGGATTTCATGATGAATCAGGGTGTAGAGTTAGACCCTGAAAAAATTAAAGTAAACCCGGCAAAACCTCAAGTAGCCAAACTGTGTTTGAATTCGCTTTGGGGGAAGTTTGCTCAAAAAAATGACCAAACCCAAACCTCAATCATTAAACACCCTGACAAGTTTTTTGAGTTCCTGTTTTCAGGGAAGTTCGTTGTGACATACTTCAGCTTTCTGAACCCCAAGATGGTCATGATTCAATGGAAGTACAACAAAAACTGTGTAACGCCCCCTAACAAAACCACCAATGTCTTCGTTGCCGCATTTACAACAGCTTACGCACGACTAGAGTTATTCAGATACCTACACCAACTCCAAGAACGGGTACTCTACCTTGACACAGACAGTGTGATCTATGTTGTGCGTGAAGGCGAGAGCTCTCTGCCGACAGGTAGCTATTTAGGTGACTTGACAAACGAGCTCCCACCAGGGGACACCATTCAGGAGTTTGTTGCCGCAGGGCCAAAGAGTTACTCGTATCAGACAAAGCACAGGGGGAAGGTCGTGATGAGGGCAAAGGGGATATCGCGAACCATAGAATGCTGTGAAAGGGTGAATTTTGATACAATGACAGGACTTGTTGACGGTTACCTGGGTGGTGAGAGAGGCGAGGTACTCAAAGCACCGCAGCATTCCATCAAACGTGATAAAAACGGGTTCCATCTGAGGAATCACTCATTTACCAAAACTTTCAGGGTGGTCTATGACAAGCGGAGGTTGTTCCCAGACGGAACGACGCTACCATTTGGTTTTTGAGGGGGAAAATGCAGCATCAGGGTGAACTGGAAGCGATTAACTTTGATCCAAGATTTAAAACTCCTTTTTCAAGTCTTGTGGTAGGCCCGAGTGGCTGTGGGAAGTCTTTTTTTGTAAAAAATGTTTTGATTAATTGTCTACATGTGATGGATTCTGTACCTGAAAATATTGTTTGGATCTACACTTCATTCCAACCATTGTATACGGAATTGATGAAGATTAATAAATCAATTAAATTCATCGAAGGATTGCCTCATTCCTTTGAAGATGATGTTTTATTCCCCCCAGATCAATCGCATCTATTGATTCTCGATGATGTACTCTTTCAAGCAGCTGAGCATCCAGAGGTCGTGAAAATATTTACACAATATCGACACCATAGAAACATGAGCGTTATGATGTTGACTCAGAATGTGTTTCTCAAGGGGAAACATACTCGAACTATCAGTCTTAATTGTAATTATATGGTCTTGTTTAAAAACCCACGTGACAGATTGCAGGTAGCAAATTTAGCACGTCAAATTTTCCCTGGACAGAAACCCTTTTTCATGGAGAGTTTTGAAGATGCTACGAGCCAACCACACGGCTATTTATGTGTAGACCTAACCCCTGACACACCAGACCAATACAGGCTCAGGACAGGTTTACTTCCTGGACAGTGGCCGGCTGTTTACATAGCTAAGAACAAGTGACCAACATGTCGGCACGCATAAAAAGAAATGCACCGTTACTAGGGGCTCTTTTTCATTCCACACCCCAGAAACGTAAAGATATCCTAACTCATTGTTCTCCCGACTTTCTACAAACCTTGTGCGAGATTGCTTTAAATGTGCTGAAAGGGAACATCAAGCTGTCCACAACACAATACAACAGACTTAAGAAGCAGAAAAAAATCCTCAGGCTGTTGGCTGATCGGAAGGTGGGGTTAAAGCGCAAACGACAGACATTGAAAACCCAGACAGGAGGAATTCTCCCACTGATTGCAGCTGTAATACCGTTTCTCGGAGAATTGGTGGCTGGAATATTCCGCCGGTAGAGGTGTATTATGACACTGAGAGCATCACAGAAAATGTTTCTAGTCTCACCGCATCAATTAAATCGTCTGAAGCAACGGGATAACTCCGGAACCATACGACAGAAGGCTCAGGATGACACTGATGAGGACATGCAGGCAATATTGGATGACCCAAACAGTGCATCGTACGAGAAAATTAAACGCTACCACGCATTACTTCAGAAATACCTAACCCTCCTTAAGCAAGGAGAGAACGAAGAGCCGCGTGTCACCCTATCGCTGCAGAGAGACCGTGCGAATGATGACCCCCCGAAGGACAACCAGATCGTTAGTGGGTATAGCCGAGGTTTAGACGGTCTAGACTCCTTAGAGACCTCTTCTACACCTGCCGTTGAGAGTGTCGTGGATGAGAGAGCAGGCAGGAAATCAAAAAATAAAAAGCGCGTATTGATGTCACCAGTTTGGCCGTCTTTAAAGGCTCCAACTGCTACAAAACGGCGGGAAAGAAGGAGGTCGTTCATGATGTCACCAGTTTGGCCTCAGAATGCGCAGGTACCACGCAGAAAGCGTAAGAGTGTTACCTTATCACCCCTCTGGACCAGAGCGGAAGATCATTTCAGTAAAAAGTCTCTTCGTAAGGCAACCCGAGCCCCCAGCTGGCTCACATTCTCCCCCTAGCTGCATTACTACTGAATAAGCGTTGTTTCTTTTCATAATAAACGATATGCGTTCACATAATTTCATGCGTACAGGTTTATTTCATTCCATGTTAAACATCATAAGTCTAATACATTTGATGCATATTCTCTTACATATCAAAACCCGTAACAATCTTTAAACACATCTAGAGAACAGGTTCTATGCGTGAAAAACGTTGTGTTTCGCTTCATAGCACATTTCACATACTTTTTGACAAAGTTAGATACAAGCTCATCATTTGATTCAGGAATTTGACAATACTTTGATAAAACTTGTTGCATGGAGAGACCACAGGCTCTATGGCATAAATAAAAAATACAGTGATGCCCACAAACAGAAGATTGAACGCTCTGAAATTGTTGGTTATGGTACATTATCACAGACGAACGATCTTTCAAAAAATCCAAAATGGATGAAGGGTAATAGACAAATTCTGGTGAGTACCCGTAAGAGTCAAAAAACGTTGCTTTACCACCCTCTTCCAGAGTGAGGGCTAGCCAGTGTTCCCCAGGCATGTTAGAAGGGTGTGTATTGACGATAAAATAAGCCGGTCTGGGGAATGTTAGTGGTAGCAGCTCCAGTTGGTCGCTGGCCCATACACCGCAGAAAAGCTTCCCAAGCAGATGACTGAGTATTGCATCGAGTTCGTGATTATTCATGTTTCCAAGTGGTTAATAATAATCCACCAAAACTCTTCTTTTAGAGTCTATTTCCAGGATGGAGTCGTAGCACGCGTATACAATCAGCGTTGTTGTGTGCGGTAACGGTGTTCTGAATCTCATTTCTGGCCTAATGTTACCACTGCGTACTGGTGATAGTGCTTCAGATTCAGCACATGGGTCGAGATTAAAAGCAAATAATGCGTAACCCGTGTTAAAGTCCTCCCTAGTTATGCTTAGGGGGAGATCCTTTAAATGCCTCCCTGTGGATGTAAACAGGTTGTAATATTCTCGTACAGAATTACCCTGATCGAAGTTGGGTTGGAAGGCCTTAGCAGGAATCTGTCTACCATCACGGGACAGAGCTAGATACTCCATATTATAATGGTTGAATGAAAACGGATTCAAATTGCGCGCTCCTGTGAAGGCCTGGTGATTAACCATCGAAATAACCACATATTTAGGTGTCATACCCAAGAACAGGTTCTCCTGAGTGCATATTCTTGAATGTTCAGGTATAGAGTATGTTTTTACATTCACACGCGATACCGGGTACAAAGCATTTCCTTTCATTAATGCGGTCTCATGACCGAGCCGTACGGCGGGAGATACAGTCACCTTTTTGACAAAGAGAGCTGCACCTAAAATCCATAGTTTGAAAGTAGAATCTGCAGCCCCCATAAGACAGAACGCATCGCTTGCTCGTGTTAGCTTAATTCTTATGTCAACAGAGTTCAAAAGTAGTCTTTCACAGAATAATATGTCAGCATGAAGCGGTCCTAGCAGGTGCACCTCTCGAGATTGGGCTGTAAAGGAGGCACGTTGGTTTAATCCTTCATTCGGTCCATCAATAGTCTCTGTAGAATCCATTTCATCGGCTGTATCTTTATAAAAAAGCCCTGCACTGAACTGGCTTTTAAGGGTTTGATCTGAATAATTAAGCAATGTTTCGATCATAGCTCTATAAGGATGCGTAGCGCTGGACTGCGATATTAAACGGTCTCCAAGGGTTACATCACATTGGGAAAAAATTGTGTTCAGAGGGTAGTTAATTAAGCCGACCTTAGCGTCACGAGCCATGGGCGAACCGTTAGCATTGCTAATTTTAACTCTGAGATGGATCAACATGTCATTTAAATCGGTATACGACTCGCCCCCACCAGGGATAAAAAATTCTATCGGTCCTCCATCGGTGATGGCTGAAAGGGGTGAAATCTCAGTGTACAGCTTATCCTCTACCGATAGTTGAGTCATAGGCGCTGAAAATAAGTCAAGCTCACCGAGCGTACACTCTCCCGATTTGACATGTAGTAGAGCCATATTCCTATTCGGTTAAAATATGTCAGAGCCTCTGCCGGACTTCCTTCCCCTCTGCCTGCTCACCCTGAGTGGTTTCTTTTTCTTTGTCTTGGCTTGTTTTCTAGTCATCCAAACACGCTCTCCAGGGGGTCTCTTTCGACCTCGTCTTGATAAGATCATTATTCCTGAACCTTCCTGAGCATCAGAATTCTGACCGATCTTGCTCTTGATTTTATTGACCGCCCTCCCAAAGACGTCCGAAGCTATATTCGATGCCGCAGCTTTAAGGTGCGGTTTAGCAATAGACACTCCTTTCTTAACAAATGGGGATATAAATCGGAAGAGGCGGGCAAACACAGATCCAAATCCACGACCATACATGACAGGCTGTCCTGAAAACCCGGGTAGCTCTCCACCCGTCTGGTTCACATAATATTGTACAAACCGCGTTGGTTCTGGTCTGTGTGTTAAATATGCCATTTTACCGCAGGTGTCAAAACCGGTTTAAAGTGCAGCTTCACGATCGTCTTCCCGTATACAAAGTTCACACACTCGTTACGATCTGTTTTTA
Organism: Valencia hispanica; assembly: GCA_963556495.2. Taxonomy (NCBI): domain Eukaryota; kingdom Metazoa; phylum Chordata; class Actinopteri; order Cyprinodontiformes; family Valenciidae; genus Valencia; species Valencia hispanica. The sequence continues at coordinate 15,073,601 of OY747719.1, read as the reverse complement.
CCTGTATGCAGATTGTCTTAATATAGCTTTTTGAAACGGGGAGGTAATGCACTGTGTTATACCTCACACCAATCACGTCACCGAATTTACCATTTATGTTTTCGACACCGAGCAGAGGTGAGTGACTGTCACCAACAGTTTGGAAATGGATTATGTCTGTGTAGACAAACAGGTTATATACACCAGTGCCGAGATCCGCTGGGTGGGGCGCAGGTCTGTTGGAGATGGTCCACCATTCGTCAGCGTTCAAACCGAGCATGATGGAGAGAGGGTTGCTAGCTCGAATTTTGTATCTTCCATCCCCCTTGAAGTCAAACTTTTTCGAGACATTATTGTAGGTTAGATCGATGCTCCTGTCATATTTCTTCACGGCTGGGACTAGAGCATCTGAGAGGTCTTGAGGTCTCTCAAAATATCCCCCTCCGGAAAACTTGGACCTGGCGTATTCTATACGGGGTGTATTCCTCTCATCTTTAGATTTGTCTCCCACCTCATAAACAACCTTCTTTAAATCAATGTACGAATGCTGATCCGACAGGTTATACCATGTATGAGGGTAGACAATTTCACACAGTCCCACTACCCAGTCTCCACTTAGCTCAATAGCCTTTGGAAGGTCTGTAGTATAATTTGAGCTCGTGTTATCTTTAAATACCTCTCCGCTGGCGTTGGAAGGTAGAGTTACATAGAACCCCTCATCAGACATTGTGAATTTGATGGAGCAAAAAAAGTCATCTAAAGGCTTTGGAGGGTAAGGTTTACTAATTAATCATAGTCTGTAGAACCCACGCTTTATAGTGAATCGACGATGTGTTACACGGTTTTGTGGGCGATATTATTTGACACTTTTAACATCTGAGGCTCTGACCCAACTGTTGAATTTTTCGGGCCAATTTCTCCACCTCACAAAGACTTGGTCCTCCCCGTTGACTCTCCGCCGCTTTAAAATCTTGTCCACGTTATACACCCGCTCACCATTAATTTTTACTTTCTGCAATTCGGCCTCATAAAACGATCCGTGTATTCGATCCTGATCATAATCAACTAACTCGTACACTGGGGGGTAGCGGAGTATGCAACGGTCAACCGTAAATATTTCATCTGTGAAGCTGTTCTCATATTTCTTATCAAATACCCCACGTAGCTTTGATATTCTGACCAGATCCCCTTTCTTAAACTTTGTCTTTATTTTACCAGAGTCTATCGATGGGGTGATGCAATAGAGGTTTTTCATGACTTGAGGAGTATTCTCTGACGTCACTTGCATAGGTGTCATCTTAATGCTTGAGTGGAAGCTGTGGTTGTAACTCTCCACTAGCTTTTGAAGGACGTCGATGTACCGGAAGGTGTTATTAGCGGTGAAATATCTCCACATTCTACCCTTCAGAGTGCGATTGAAGCGCTCAACAACAGATGCCTTTAGATCACTGGCTGTACTAAAGTGGGTAATACCATATTTCTTCATCATTAACTTAAATTGTTTATTATAAAACTCTTTACCAGCATCCGTCTGTAATTTTTGTGGAATTTGACTCTCTTGAAAAACTGATTCAAACCCCTTAACGACCTCACACCCCGTCTTTCTCTTTAAAGCACGCACATACGCCTTTTTTGAAAAGACATCAATCACTGTTAGTAAATAGTTGAATCCGTCGTTATGTGTCGCCAAGGCTTGCATGTCACATAAGTCGGCCTGGAATTGCTTCAAGGGTTTGGTTACAAAAACACGATTCCGGGGAAACTTTACTCGTGCAGGTTTATGCAACGTGTAGGTGTCCTCGCCTGAAAGAAAGTCTTTTACTTTTTCGACACCGATCACACGTCCTTCTCTGTCCTTTAAACCCCTTCTCAATCTGTCAACACCCCCATAGCTCCCCGGATGGGCGGGGTCATAGTATGCATTGGTCAACACCCTCTGTTCTGACATTTTACTATCGAATGATAGTACAGGAGAACGGCTAGTGTAATTTAACCCTTGTATTAATCAGATAGATGAACCATATGATTGGATCAAAGTTTTTTTTTATTACAAGTTTAAAACCATAGCATTACACAATTATAAAAACAAATGAATAAAAAACAAAACACGTCAGGATTAAACTAGAGCATTTATATCAGAGGAGATATAACCAACATTAGTACACATCAGATTTCATAGCCATAGCATCGGGAGACAGTCCTGAGTTCTTCCAAGATGGCTTCATCATCCCTATCACCATACACAGCTTGAATCGCGTTGTAGAACCCCTGCATACTCCTCAGCTCATGTAGAACGGTTTCAGCTACTGTTTTCACCTTCAGATCATCATCATCATGTATGCTCCGATTTACCAGCAGAATTCGAATAGCTGGAATGAATCGCGGGGTAAGAAGTTGTCGCATGACTGATTGAAAGTGGAGTTGGTAATAATCCTCATCCATTAGCTCTAGGCATTGATGCTGCAACTGACTGGGATGGCTAATTTGACATCCATAACAGTTATCTTTCTGATAAGCAGCACTGGTCATGTGAAATAGATGCAGAACAGCAGTCTTTACAGCCTTGATGAACCTGGATGACATCAAACCGTCCACCAGGTCCCATTTGTCAACCTCAGCCAGAGTCGGAGAATCACCCCCCTCATCCTGAGACGCACACCCGTGTTCCGGTGTCGCGCATTCCGGCGCATCGGGGGTCCCACCATCGCTGGGCGCTGAAGGTCCATCACACTCTCCCTCGAGATCGGGCATAGGCACCGGGGTTAAAGTAGATAGAGGGGGTCTTACACGGCGATGTTTCGTTGTAGGCGGCCGATAATAGTTGAAATAAGGGTGACCCGCTCCCCCAGCTTCAGGGTTGTATGATCCCTCGACCCAAGCGTCGGGCTGGGCATCTGCAGGCAGAATCTCCGAAAGAGAGAACACAGGGGATGGTGGAGAGTAGCATGGCGAGAGCGATGAAATTGACGGTGGATGATACGGGTTAGCGTAGCCGAACCCCACAGGCGATGGCGGAGTGCTCATCGGCTCATACGGCTGGCCGATCCCCCAGTATGACGGTAGAGTGGTCTGCTTGACGAATCCTCCCATATCCATCGTCTCGGAGCGAAGATTACGGCGGCCTGGAAGTCCTGGATGTAATGCCGAAGACCAGGAGGTTTATATAGGAACCTAGCGTACGGGGCGGGGCCTGTAGACTTGTCTGGACATGTTCGGCATGAGGGGCGTGATAAATACAACGAATACAAAGCAGAGCAGGGGCAAGTCGAGCGCCGATTGGTGGACTGTTTTTTATCTACAACTTTAGAAGTTTTACAGATTTCTTATTTCCAGCTTAAAGCAACCAGGGTAAGCTACTAAAAGAGGGTAGGACCTGTTTGTAACAAATTTTGCTGGGAATAAAACATATTTTGCTTTATAGCATCTACACCTAAACACTGGTGCTCCTGCTGACTGCCTCCCATTTTGCAAGAGTTACATTGTTTCCGCAGTAAAGATATGCAGGCATAACCCATAAAATGGCTTAGAGCAGTTTTAATAGCACTGTTGACTGCGGTAGGTATCCAGTTCTCAATTTCCTCCATTTGATTCTCTTGATCCAGGAAGGAAATCAGAGTCTCGCTTAAAAGAGGAAAGTCTTCTGTAAAAGCCAATGTCGGATTTTTGTCCAGAGTTGTAGAGGTTGATTTATCGCACATTGAGCGTGTCGTCACGGATGGAATCCCATTTGACAATTCAGATAAAAGAACAGACGTTTCCTCATCAAGTTCTTCATTTTTAAATTCAACTCTTTTTAGGTCCATGGTTGGAGTTGAGGCAGAAGAGGCTATATGCTTGGACTCAGCTCTGACGCGGTCTGACAATGACGCGGGCTTCTGGGATTCCCCTCGAATGAAGCCGGTGATACAGTCTTCGTGAAACCGCTGTTTTCTTTGTTCGTCGCAGCACCGCGCTCCGTGTCCTTAAGGTCGGATTGTTGAATGAGGTCCTTCCAGCATGCTGTAGAGATTAACCGTTTTCCGACAGCCTTTTATACAGGTAAATGCCGCCCGGTGAGCACCGCCCAAACCGGTTTACCCGACTTGCGGACGTAGGTGAAGACAGGGGCGTGATAAATACAGCGAATACAAAGCAGAGCAGGGGCGTGTCAAACGCTGATTGGTGGACTGTTTTTTATCAGTAACTTTAGTAGTTTGATAGATTTCTTATTTCCAGCTTAAAGCACCCAGGTTTAAAGTGATGTTTTTTAAAATCCTTATCTGTTTTTAAAGACTGTGTAATGGTGCATTTTTAAAATCAACAAAAGGATGAGCATCTGCTTCAACATAGCTGTGGGTGAATAAATTCTCTTTTTAGTGCTCTTACAAGTTTAATTTATCATGGTTGAATTGTTAGAATCAGATGTAATGGTGTCTCTAGAGTGTTGGAGCTAATGTGGTTTTAAATTAAAGTCAGGAAGCTAAAAAGCACCTTTTAACTGTTTAAAATAAAATGGAATGCTCAAGGAGTCATGTTGAGACAGAGCCCAGACCGTATAATATTAAAGGGACTTGTTCGGACATGTTCTGATGACACTGAGGAGTTAGATTCAAACCATTGGGGGCGCTATATATACTATAGGCTGTAATTAAATTTTTGAGCCACTACGGGGAGGTATTTTCACATTTGGGTGTAATGTTACTTTGATCCACTAGAGGGGGCCAATTATACAATAGGCTGTTATATTAATTTTGAACCACTAGGGGGAGGTATTTTCACATTTGGGTGTAATACTATTTATTGGGCCACTAGGGGGAGGTATTTTCATATTTGCATGTCATTTAATTTTAGAGCCACTAGGGGGAGGTATTTTTAGATTTGCATGTAATGTTACTTTGATCCACTAGAGGGGGCCAATTATACAATAGGCTGTTATATTAATTTTGAACCACTAGAGGGAGGCATTTATAAGTTTTGGTGTAATAGTATTTATTGGGCCACTAGGGGGAGGTATTTTAATTTTTTGCATTTAGTTTAATTGTAGAACCACTAAAGGGAGCCATTTAGTGCCATATTTTGACAGGTGGGCGTGACCATCAGGGGGCGTACCCTATTTCGACAGGTGGGCGTGTCCTATTTTGACAGGTGGGCGTGGTCACCAGGGGGCGTACCCTATTTCGACAGGTGGGCGTGTCCTATTTTGACAGGTGGGCGTGGCCACCAGGGGGCGTACCCCATTTTGACAGGTGGGTGTGTCCTATCTTGACAGGTGGGCGTGCCCACCAGGGGGCGTATCCCGTTTTGACAGGTGGGCGGGGCCATCAGGGGGCGGGGCTTATTGTGACAGGTGGGCGTGGCCATCAGGGGGCGGAGCTTATTGTGACAGGGCAGAGCTTATTGTGACAGGGCGGAGCTTGTCACGGCAGCCAGGGAGCCTGCAAAAGTGGGCGTAACCGGAAGGGGCGTACCCGGAAATGGGCGTACCCGGAAGTGGGCGTACCCGGAAATTGGCGTACCCGGAAGTGGGCGTATCCGGAAGTGGGCGTATCCGGAAGTGGGCGTACCCGGAAGTGGTCGTGGTCGGAAGGGGCGTGGTCTCATTTGCATTTTGACAGCTAGTGGTCTATACTTTCTCTGATATCCTTATCATCAACCTTTAAATTACAAATACAAAGGTTATGCCTTGGCTTTGTCAAAATCCAGACTTTTATCAAATGGAGATTTTGTGGGATTATTCTAAACAGAACGATCATACTCCAATTTGAATTAAAAGCAATTCTGCAAAATGGACCAAAATTCCTTGACAGCAAAAGATCACTAGTCATCACTTCATAACAGTTTTGCTGCCAAGGTTAGCACAAACAGTTACAAGCTTTTGGGGGCAATAACTTTGTCTCATTGTGTCATGTTGTTTTGGTTCATACCACACTTAAAATGCACTATGGATACGAAGATGATTCTAAATAACACATAGTGGTATGATGATTTACAGTTCATGGACATCAAAGAGCATAGAAGAAACATTAAAAGTATTGAAAGCCTATTTTTTGCTCACTAATGATTCTGTAACACCTAAGTCAACAGTTAACAGCATTTTACCCCCAAAGAAACATAGCCCGCCAAGCAGAGGTCATCTCCAGTGTGCTCACAGGTGCAGGATTGTTGATAACATGACAAAAAGCTGTGAAACTAACTCGCTCTCCACCTTTAACTCCAAGTGAAATCCAGAAAAGGATGAGAGCAAAACCGTGCGCTCCACTAAATTCAGCCTGTGTGTGTGTAGTAGAAGTAGTAGAGTGGGGAGGGATGAATGTTTCTATAGCAGACCGTGTTTAATTACATCCTGGAGAATGGAATATGAGGGCATCAATTATACCCACTCACCTGGCAAATGTTGAGCATTAGGTAAACAGGAGGATACTGTTTACTCTTGACAAATGTGCTCCTGAGAGCCTGAATCATTGTGAAGGGCACAACCTCTGCCTCCCACAGATTAATATTTATGAAGGCAATTTAGTTTTTTTTAATTTTCTCTGAGAGCTCGGCAGTAGCCAGGGTTTATGGGTGTTTATTCGAGAGAATCGAGCCTCTGAGGAGACATGCAGCTATATAACCTGAATGTGTTGGGTTTTACTTCTCCTTAAACAAAGTCGCTTATGCTTGGCTTAATCTGCCGATTGATCTGAGCTGGCATCAGATTTTGTTCTTTGAGATCTGAAACTTCTCAAATTCCTTAATTATTGATTTGTACCTGAGATTTTTAATCCCCACCACGGATTAGGTTAATTGGCAAAATTCTCAATTTCTCAGGTGGTTCCGATAAACAAATTAAACAGGAACTGTTTAAGTAGTTAAATCAAACTAATATTACAAGGATTACATCCAAATTCAACAATTAAATTCTACTTTTAATGACTACTGAAGTGCCAATACCGTTCATTTTTCTAAAGAGCACACATTCGTAAATCAGCAGTGATTGAGGCACAACACCTCAAATACCTGGACTGTTGATGGTGACATCGTATTGCCTGTTAAACTATGGCCAAGTCAGACAATTGTCCAAAAGCTTTAGAGAAGAGATGCAAAAACAAGGAAAATGATACTAAAAGATGGCAAATTTCCTAAATGTTTCATAAAATACAGCTGGAAGCATAGCTATCAATGTCACCAGATTTCTGAGGAGGCAGGTGGTAAACAATCCTTGACTACCCTGCACAAAGACTTGGCACATACTAAACAATGAAACGGCTCCATGCCTGAACTCCAAGACATATAATCAGTCAAGCAACAGAACATCCTAAAAGATAATGTCAGGGAGGAATTTGAAACTTTGGTACCATTGGACCTTCAAAGAAGTGAATAATGACAGACTCATGACTGTTATGACACGCTAACAGATGAATGCACCAGAGAAATATTTTATCTCTCTGCTCTTTGGTCCTGCTCTACATCCATGACTCCTCCTTTTCAACTCCTCTGGGATTTGCTGCATAATCAGCTGCTTCAATTCGTAAAACTAGAACAGATGGAGGCTATAAGTGTGTGAATGCGTGCGTGATTGACTGAATGTATTCTAAAGGGCTTTGTGGTCCTGTGACTCAAAAAGCGATATACAAATCCAGGCCATTTACCATGTATGATAGTTGAAATATTTCGTTTCAAACTTTATGTAAATATCTGGTGGGATTTGAAAAAGGCCATTACAGCAGACACACCTCAAGACATGGATAAACTGGAGGTCTTTGCCCATGAGGACTAGGCTAAGATTCTTCAGGAAAGCTGCCAAAAGCTGGTGTCAGGCTTTGAATCATGTTTGAAGCAGGTCATACAGGTACAAGGCTGCTAAAGAAGCTTGTTAAATAATTTTGAGATGGCAGTGATAGTTAAAAGTGGTCTTTTGTGTGTAATTTAGAGAGACAATTTGTGAAATTAGTCGTGTTGGATTATTTCAATTGTTCTGCTTTGATTTATTCATTGCAAACAGCTGCTAGTTTGGACATTTTGCCAATAAATGTAATTTGCAGCGAGAATCAAATAAACTCTGGGTGAACTGCACTCTAAATGTCAGTTTTTCACTTTTATGCCATCATATCATTTCATACATCTCTTCCTTTGTTTAAACTGTCTGGAGAAAAGAGAACAACTTCCATCCCCAGTTCCTAGAGAACTCATGCACTATGTATAGTATTGATGAGAAAACAAACACAGCACTTTCCTGCCTTCTTTGCACTTCTCCCTCACCCCCAGGAGAGGTTGTTTATCTTGTTTATCTGCTGGCCTGGATGCATGAGCTTGGTGAGTCTGTTTGTTGTTCCTTGTTTCCTCTGGCAAAAAGAAAAGACAATCTCCAACAGGCAAGCACTGAATTTCTTTTAAAGCCAGATCTCATCTCTTCGCCTTGTTGTGTTTCACTGCCAATCAATCCTTTGACCTGACACTTCCAAAATCCAAAACACACATACAGGAGGAAAACAATGCTGAGCGTAAGAAGGTAATATACAATAAAGATGGATTAAGACTAGAGCTGAAATGCTTATTTTATTTCTTCGACTGCCTAATTTTGATTTCCTGAACATCACATTATTCTAAATGTCAATGGCAAAAAGTAAACCTTCTGGCACAAAGCTGGCACTCCAGCAGCCTCGTGACCAAGCCAAACTAGACCTCTGGTTCATTTACCCCCATGTTGCGGTTGGTTTGTGTAGATGTGAAAAGAGCCATTACCCTAGGGTACGATCCAAAGCAACCGTACCAAAACCGTTTAGAGTAGATGGTCTCGGTACAGTTCCAAACAAACTCCAGAGCGGTTCGCTTATGGAGTGAACATAATCCAACCTCAAACCAACACAGCTACCATGTGTACGCATCAAGCTTGAGCCAAACTTCTTCCCATAGCTAGGTTTGCGTCGCTTTTTGGGATAAGTGAACAAACGAAAAAAGCAAAGTATGAAGCACCATGAAACAAGATCTTCTCAGTATCATTTATTGTACTAATCAGATAGTTTTGCATAAAATAGTACCCAGTAACTGTACTGTAGTAACAGTAATGTTATTAAATTATCTGTTGTAGGTATGAAAACGCCCATAGCAAACATTAATGAACAATCAGCATTATAAAGACCAGGGTAAGGAGGAGGAGGAGCTTCTAGTCCACCCAGTGCGATTGCTATGTCACAAATGCAGTTTGTTCTAGACGGCCTTTTAGCATCTGCTACTGATTCACAGCGATTTAAAAGCAGAAATACTCAGAAATGCAATTTTGAGCTTAATTTTCTTAAGATATGTCCTCTGGCATCAGAAAAATGCCACAACAACATGTTAACAACACGAAAAACACGATTTTCAACATGATAAGACTATGGCATAACTGTCATACCAGGACACAGCTTTCCATGTAAATTGATGGGCTTGGCAAGGAAAGCATTAGTCAGAGAAGCATAATGGAGGCCCGCGGTAAATCTGGAGGAGTTGCAAAGTTCCACAGCTCAGGTGGGAAAATCTGTTGACAGGAAACCGTAAGTGATGAATTCCACAAATCTGGCTTTTATGGTGTAGTGACAAAATAGAAACTAATTGTTGACATAAAGCCTTAAGAATTCACATTTGTTGTTTGTCACAAGCGATGAGCCTTGGTCAGATGAGAACATTTTGGCAAATGTGCAAAACGGCAGGTATAATGGAAACACTGCACATCAGGCAAAACACTAATGTCACTCTGAAACATTGCGGTGGTAGCGTCATGCTGCTATGCTTTGCTGTTAAAGACTTGAAAAAACTGGAGGTTTACCTTTCATAAGGAGAGCAAACCTAAAAATACAGCCAGAGCAACAATAGTAGTGTTTAGATCAAAGCATATTCATTTGTTAGAATGGACCAGTCAAAGTCCAGACCTAACTCTAATTGAGAATTTATGAAATGCTTTATTCTTGTTTTTTATTTTCCTACAACAAAACATTCTACCGCGACCTCTGATTGAGACTTACATTTTTGACCATTGTTGTTTTGAGTGGATGGATCAGGGAACATTTCTCCAATTGAAGTGATCAAAAGTCGGAAAGACTCCCTGAACGAGGGCTTTTCTGATTGCGGGATGAAATACCCTGCATGCACACTTTTTGCATCAGTAGTTAGGCTGCAGCGATCTGTCACCGCCGGTCTGTGTACGGTGCAGTCACAGATGCGCTCCAAGGCCTCAGTAACTCTTCGACGTGCTGTCAGTTCCCGGATAGCGATACGGTGTCCAGGTCTGAGATGATGTTCAGATGCTCTCATGGGAATCCTTTTTTGATTTATTCAGTTATCTGATTTCTATGTGTAAAGTTGAAAATGTTGTACCACGCATTTTGTACCAAGTGGTCAGGGGTGTGAATTGCAATCTGTCAAAATGACCGATGGCCTTCAGATTTCTCGGTCACCGTTTAAGAAAAACCCGGTCAAATACAGAAAGTATTCGGTTAATGCAAACTCTGATCTCAATAAGTTCAAAGCTGGTAGAAACATACCCCAATACACCCGCAGCCTAAACTGTAGTGTCCTAGATAATCTTAACTCATTAGGGCTGAATTTAAAAAAATTTATTCTATAAGAATTCTACATTTTTGTTAGTAAAAAAAAACTTTGAAAACCATACATCATTTTTCATCACAATTATGCACCAGTTTGTGTTCATTTATCACATAAAATCCCAATAAAACACACTGAAATCTGGGGCTGTTGCATGACAAAATGTGTAGACCAATGAGGGGTTCAATATTGCACACATCAACACGCAGAGCTTCTCTATCTAATTCCATTTGAACAGACGGTGGTTTTGATGGCACAACTTCCCTCAGAAGTCTCTTTGTGTGCCAGGTGTTGCTGTGGTCACTTCATTTCATGCAGCAAAAGAAATATGCAATTCAAAACCAACATAAATATGACTTATCACCCGGGCTCATGACTTTTATGGGGGCAGCAGAAAGTTCCATTTCACACATCATCTCAAAATCTTGTGTAAAATGCTCAATTGAGCACACATCCAGTTATTCAGAGAGCTTGCGCTGAACGCTGAAAGAATCAAGGACATATTACTGTCACCGCATCAAAGTCCATTCGTGCACAGTTGCCTAAAAGCTTTCTAATCCTCTGTCCTCCTCTTCATTACTTTTTCCTCTTCTGAAATTGCCACATATCTCATAAAGAAAAATCAGCAAGAGAGAGAGATAATGGATTTTACCTGGATTCCCCTCACTGGAGTATTTCAAGCAAAGAGCTTGCTTAATGCACGCTAAGTGTGCTGCATACATTTGGCACATGGATAACATCACCTCTGTGTTTGCAGAGTACTTATTCCTCACTCATCAATGCAGCGCTGCCTTTCTAGTAATGTGAGGCTGTGAAGTCAGAAATTGGTGAGGAAGTGAAGTGAAGGTGATCATCTGGAAAAGTTATGCTGGATTTAAGGAGCGCTCATGTGGCTTTCTTCAGGATAATTACACTGATTGCATGTCAATAAACCCCTCCTGTTTTAATTCCAACGCTTCAACACTTCAGACCATCAATGATTGTCTAGAGTTCCTTCCTGCATTCCCTTTTATTGCATAGCTGAAAAGGCTTGAAGATTGTATTTTCTAGACGGCGGAAGATATTTATGCCAATACTTACACTGGGATGTGTGGTAGTAGGTAGTAGACAGCATAACCTTGTGGTACAAGCCTTAAAACCTTTTCAACATGCTCCCAAATTTTGTGTGAATAATTTCTTGATGACTTTTGTTGGCAAACACAGTTGCACTGTACAATTCCTCTCTTCAGCAGAATTGCTGATAAGAGTACCAAATGTATTCACTCATTTGCCTTCGCACACGCGTGACCTTGAGGGACATGTCGTTCTTTATCTAGATGGTTTATTGGGATGTTGCCCCACCATTTGCAGCTATACCAGCTTCAACTCTTCTGGAAAGGCTTCACACAAGGTTTAGGGGAGAGTTAATGGAGTTTTTTGGACATTCCTCAATTTGTAAGGTCAGATATTGATGTTGGACCAGAAGAGCATGCTAGCAATATCTGCTCTAATTCATCTCAAAGGTGTTCGGGTTGAGGTCAGGATCGGTGCAGAAGAGTTAATTTCTTCTGCACTGAACATCCTTTCTATGTCCACTGGTATCATACCCATTTATTGGGTATCTTTCATCACTTGAGGGAAAGGATCTCAACTAGGGTATGGGGAATGAGAACCATTTCCTACTTAAAACCGGTCCCAACAGCCATTAAACAACCTTAATGTTTCTTTTCCCGAGCTTTTGCATCGTTACAATTACGTCACTCTTCGCAACCAATCATCCCTTCTGATGAGCAGCATCATGGAAAGGAGGAAGGGATCTAATGCCTTCCTCCATTTTACCAAACGAGATGAGAATTGTGTAGTCTATGCAATGCTGTTAAATCATGCAAATACCACCAATATGCTAAAACATTAGTCTACCCAGCATGAAACTAAGTTCCAAGAGTGTCACGTTCAAACACCTGCATACAAGTGCTTGCATAGCCAATCATACAAGCTATTCTGTGATGTCCGTTGACAATGGCAACGTTGATATTATATATGCTGCTTTAGCACACTGTCACCTCACAACTGCAAGTAGCAGGCACATGTGTATTTCTATGAGAAGCTGATGTAGGCTCATGCATTTTGAATGAGGATTACGACGATGACAGAGACAGATAGGCCAACACAGATGGCTCTCATGCAGCTATATAGAGACCCTTTCTGAAAAATTTGAATATCATGGAAAAGTTTATTTATTTCCATAATTCCCTTCAAAACGTTAAACTTCCATAGATTATAGATTCAGGGCCCATAACTTAAACAATTTCAAGTATTCAGTTGTTTATTTGTTCATAATTTGGGCTTCCAGCTCATAAAACCCATGAAAACAGGAATTCAAAAAATTAGAATACTGTATAGAAATCACCCTTTACTTAGTTTTTGCAGGAAATTTGGGGATTTGAACCAGCAACTTACCAATTAAAAGACTAACTATTTAGCTTACAGCCCTTCTCCACTGTAGAGCAACCCCAATTTCAGTAGGTGGTCTAGCTACAGCTAGAATGTTTACAGGGCATTTTAGCCCATAAGTCGTATCTACAGTGAAATTTTAAAAGGAAAATCACAGCATGTGTTTTTTCTGGTGGCTAATACATCATCAGTATGTGTTAAATTATGTCTTGTTGGTTGTATCCTAACCACTGTAAGTATTATTGAGAAATGATTTCAGGGAGATGGTGAGGATCTTATATCCCAGATACAAACCCCCATCAGTTCAATTAAATTCAGTTTATTTATATAGTACTAATTCACATCTCCATATGTCCTCTTAATATGTTGACATTCACAGTCTTGTGCAAATATCATATTAGGAAAACAATTAAATGACTGCTCTTGGTATAGGACACTGTGTAGAATTCATTTTTTGCCACTCATTGAACTACTCAGGAATCGATAAGGAATTGGATTGATAGGCAGAATCGTCAATGGCATTGATGTTAATAAAACTTTATCAGTTCCTAACCCTAATCTCAACTGCTCTAGAGTCCAGTGGCAAAGTGCTTCATACTCCTACATGGTATGCTAACGTTTGCACTCGGTGATGTTAGGCATGGATGTTGCTGCTCAGTCATAGAAATGCCTTCCATGAAGCTCTCTAAACATTGTTCTTGAGCTAATCTGCAGGCCACATGATGTTTGGAAATCTGTGTCTAATGACTCTGCTGACCCCTTTCTATAATTTTACTTGGCCTAACACTTCATGGCTGAGTTCCTGTCATTCTCTATTCTCTTTAACTTGGTATAATACCCCTATCAGCTGACTGTGGAATAATTTGTAGTGAGGAAATTTAACCACTACACTTACTGCACAGGTAGTATTTTTCAGTAAAGTCCGCTGGAATTCACTGAGCTCCAAAAGGCGCTCCATTCCTTTACAGATGTTTGTAGACGTAGTTTGGATGGACACACTGGGCCATGGAAGTGAGTAAAACACCCGAATTCAACAATATGGAGAATTGACCTCACATTCAGTATTGTGCACAGAATGCAGGATGGAAAAATGCAAAGGGAATATATTTACAAGAAATATAAGTTCGATCAAGAAGGGGTTTGGAGTTCATGGTTATGCAGGCAGGATAAGAGTTGCTAGACTAGGCAAGGAGTAATAATGAAAAGCTAGAAATAGGAGGATTTACCTGCTCGGGGTGGAATGACAGGGTTGACAAAGGGATGATACTGGCGGCAGAGTACAGATGGAGGGTCGATGAGGGCTTGTGTCCGGGGATGATTTTGTTGGAGGCAGAGTCAGTGAGCCTTGTGATGCAGGAAGTGGGCGAACAGAGGGTTGGAGAACGGGCAGGCTGAATACAACTGGAGATGGTGAAACTGCAGTGGGTGGCCGGGGTATGAATGAGACACTGAGGGAGATCTGTCACAAGGATTATTGTTAAAGGAATCCAGAGTCGGGGTGGCACAAAGAGCATGGGGTAAGCTGGAGATGACGTGATTATACAGTCGTTTGACTCTACCTACAAGGTTGATCATCAAGTGAAGAATGGTCATCCTACCGCTCCTTAGGTCCCCAGGAGTGTGATAGGTGTGAAGTCTGCAGCAGACCAGCCTAACCCTCCAGCAGGGATCCTCTGTTTAGGAGGACGACTCAGAAGTACACAAAACCACTGTCAAACACCCAGATCACGACAAGGCTAAAATGTACTTTTGTTGAGTCTGTTCTCCAGCTAGCATTCCATTATATTCTGTTATTGGGAAAACATCTAATCTCATCCAAGTTTAAGCCTTCTTTCATATATCAATAAAGTTAAACACACACGCACGCACACACACATCTTAAAAAGATAATCCGATCTAGTTGTTGGCGTGCACAGTGGTACTGTGGAGTCAAACAATGTTTCTGGGCTAGAAACCAAAGTTGTAATGTGCAACATTTTTCCCCTCTAAGGGCTCAGAGGAAATTTCAGACACAGGATCATTTATACAGAACCAAATATTAAAGTGCTAAAAAAATAAATAAGAGGGAGAAAATGTTAATGTCCACATAGTCTCCTATGCTGCTTTCATGAAGGTCCCTTGTTGTGAGGGTTTGGGTTACTCATTGAAATTCTTGATTTTATGATTACCTTAAAGAGATTTTTTGCTGATAAACTGTATAAATGAGTGTCTAATAATGCTGTTTACATGTCTGATGTCATTATTTTTGGTATTTTAGTACATTTTAGTAAAAATATTAATTTCCTACCAAAAACCATCCGTGTGGCGCCCTCCTCAGGTTAAAACTCTACACTACACTTTAATTTGAATCAGGCATTACATTTCGCTCTGTGGTGATGGCTGCCGACAGCCATCCTGCCACTGTGGGGTATAGAAGAAGCAGAGTATCGACCACACCTCCATAGCGACAAGCATTTACAACCAGCTGCATTTTTCAAACCGGAAATGTAGGTGGAGTAAGACTCTGGTAGGGGAACAACTCAGTAACAAATGAGGATGTATATACCGGTTTTCGATGAAGACAAGCTCTAACAAATTTGATTTTAAACCAAGAAGCCACAATTACTACTAGGGCAAAAATAAAATGAAATATTGATTATTATTATTACATTAATATTATCTATAGTTGCTTTATAGACAAACACAAGTATAATATGATGATAATACCTGGTTTTTGAGTTGGCTTTTGGGAGCCTAAGTCTCCTCCCCTTCCGGTCGATCCATGGGTCCCAGGACCGGAAGAAATCGACATCAAAATCTGTCTTTGAAATTCACTGACATCATATGTTAAATCCATCGCACGTTTCAAACGGGATCAGGAAATAACTTTTATCACTCCGTTAACTCATTCATATTTTGACTGTAGGGGACCCATGGACCGGACGTAGATGGGCGTGACTTAGGCTCCCTACATGATCTGGTAGAGGCTCCAACCAGACAGTTCAGTTTTACCTTTCCCTCCTCCTGCTGCAGCCAAGGTAGTATAGAGGTGAAACACAAAATGTTTTACTATCGTGCAAAAGTTCTTTTATTTCAGTAAATTAACTTAAAAAGGTGAAACTAATATATGATATAGACTCATTACATGCAAAGCTATAGATAGCTAAGATATTTCTAGCCTTTATTTGTTATAATTTTGATAATTATGGCTTACAGCTTATTAAAACCCCAAATTCAAAATCTCAGAAAATTGGAATATTACATGAAATCAATAAAACAAGGATTTTAAATAGAGAAATGTCGGACCTATGAGTATAATATGCATATGTACTCAGTACTTGGTTTATGCCCCTTTTGCATCAGTTACTGCCTTGATGTCTTGGTAGATGGCTGCATTGACTCTGGACTTAATGAAGCCAGGACCAACACCAGCAGATGTCATGGCTCCCCAAATCAACTCAGGCTGTGGAAACGTCAGACTGGACTTCCAGTATCTTGGATTGTGTGCCTCTCCACTCTTTCTCCAGACTCTGGGATCTTGGTTTCCAAATAAGATTTAAGATTTGGAGTCGGAATATGACTGGAAGGTGAAGCGATTTTAAAAACTACAAGTTCTTTAAACTTGTTATACTTGAATGACGAGGCTTTGCACTCACTAAGTGCAAGAATGTCTGTCATTAACCCTTGTCACAGCCTTTGAGCATTCATGTCTGAAATCCTGATTGGGTACCTTAACCATTTCCTGTCTTCTGACCATCGCCTTTGCATGGCTCTGACAGCTTTGAGAGTTTCTCTGCTTGTGCTTCCGACCCCTACTTCATGCACCTGTATATTGATTGCTGTCTCACGGATTTTGGAGTTGCTTTGCCTGATCTCCCTTTTTCATTGCCATTACCATGACTGTTTACCCGACCACTGAGCTTTGGATTACAGACAAGTGATCATTCACTTCCTCATGGTGAAAACGAATTATAGTAGTGGTGAGTGTGAACTAACTTACTTTACTGCCAGACTTTCTGCACTCTGTGATTTCACTATCAGTTTCCTTCGCATAGAGTGTCCTCCTCTATGTGGTCCTGCATGTGAAACAATCCCCAGTAAACACACATTCCTGACTTCCTCTGTTAAACCTCCATGGATTCCAGTCGATCATGGTTCAAGTCTCCAAAGAGGAATTCTTGGTGAACCACCTTTGCCGGGAAACCACTCCTTCCTGTTTATTCAATCCATCCTTGTCACTCACCATTCTGTCTCTTATGCAGAGTCTGACCAGAAAGTCATTCCAAGGAGGTGAATTTGTTCCTGTTGCACATTCAAACAATTGTTAATAAAAACTGTTTAATCTTTACTGGGTTGTGGTTTTTGTCTCGGGTTCAAATCGTACTTTTTAACTTTACTCATGCTGGGTTACGTTCATGGTAGTGTATCGTCGTTGGCCTAGAAACAGACTTGCCTCTGAGCTACTGACTGCTGAGATAGGCTCTGCTGCAGCCCTGAACAGGACAAAGCTGCTATAGAACATGAATGTCTGAGTAAGTGATAAACATTTTTTTTTTCAACAAAAGGCCACATTTCACTGAAATACAGACATCAGCGTTCTGTCATATACAGTTAACTTTAATGATGCGGGCTTGCATAAAGCCGTTACTAATACAGAGCTCTTCTCGGTTTGCTGTCTTAAACTTCCTAAATCCCACTCCTCTCAGCAGCAGCTGGACATCCCTTCTATTCAAATGCCACAGTTCCCCTGAGCACACATGGCAGATTGTTAATTAGGACGAGTCTGAGCGAAAATTACTCTATTGATTTGCATCAGGCCTGCATTTTGCAGAGAGAATACAAATTTGGCTGAGCCTGGTCTGTATAGAAAACCTCTTCTGTCCCAGCTGCTGTAATGCCTGTTTTATGTCAATTGTGACAGACGTACCTTTGCTCCCATGACGTATTTATTTGTTATGCATCATTGGTAGTTTGCCACAGAGTCAATCAGCCTCGAGCCACAGCCTCCCACCCCCCTTATGTCTGACAGGTTCTGATATGAGCTGCCGGCTGGTCAGCCACAGCACCTCTGGGAGAGCTGCAGAAGTTCAGCGAGGGGGGGGGGTTGGTGGTTAGGGGGGTGGAGTAGATTTGGAGTGGCAAACCGGAGTGGGATGAAAGAGGGAAAAAGGCTGAATACAAGGAGAGGCAGATGGAGAGAGAGAAAAATAGGGAACAAATCTAATGTGCCAAGGCCAAAAGGTAGATAGACAGAGCCACTCTGGGCAATGGAGACATCCAGTCTGACAGAACTGGCCACATTCCAGGTAAGGAGAAAAAACAAGACATGCTGTATGGGGAATTAACTGAATGGCCAGAGGCATGGCTTCAACAGGCGCGTCTTGGAAACTGACAACTGTAGATGAACCGGGAGACACTGAGGAAATATGTCAGGCAATCAGCTGCAGCTGACAAGCGCAGCCACGGTTGCTCAAAATCTATTGACTCGATGGGAGCTGACTCCTTCACGGGGTTTTTTTCTTTTCTTTTTTTTTTAGAAAGCTCATTGAGATGGGCCGCAACTGTCGGACCAGTATTGTTTTTTATATATATATATATATATATATATATATATATATATATATATATATATATATATATATATATATATATATATATATATATTCAGCCATTACTTTAGATTTTAGTAGTCAACATGTGTAGCTGCAGAGAAGGCAATCTTCTCAAACTGTCCTCACCGCTGTGCTATAATTGTGCTGGTTTCCAAACATGGATGCATAACTTCACACCTGCCAGGGCGCTGCTGTAGAGGCACACAGATTAACACATCCACAGAGACGTGTTGTTTATTATGCTCTTTTATTTAAACAGTGCGAATACAAAACTAAGACTTTCACCTACACCAAAGAAAAGGAATTTTGGAAGTGATGAAGTTTTAGTTTTTGAACCAAGGATCTCTAAGTACTAAAATGCCAGAATATTTTTTTTATCAATGTGAAATCTGTCTAGGTGCTTTCTGTGACTTTGCCTATTAAAGTATGTATAATGCCCCGGCCAGATATAAAGGTCAGTCCTTTAGGTTTATACTCTGTTGTGTCTATGTTTAAGACTCTTATTTTAAAGTTAAAAAGGAAATAGTCCTTCAGTTGCGACTGCTGTGCAGTCAAATTTAAAAGCATCAAAAACCCATTTGAAACTTGAATATTTAGCAGCTTTTTTTACTTGGAAACAGTGACAGAATAATGTCCCCGCTTAGATGCTATCAGTGCAAAAACTGGTTTCCTATTGGCAGCAAGCCACAGGGCAATTTCCCTTTTTTTGTTTTTTTTTAAATGGACTGTTTAAAATTAAAAATTCTGCTCTGGACAGAGATTGTTTAAAATACCGGTCGAGTTTTGAAACCTTGTTTCTATTAACCAAAACAGGAGAATTGTCAATAGTTTTTTGCATGTTAGTTTTCATGTTAGAATTAGACTATCTTAAAAATGTTATATATGAGCCACACAGTTTGTGATTTGTAAAGCCTTTGTTCTGTTTGAAAAAAAAAAAAAAAAAGGCTCTCAGTATCCTTAGTTTTCCCAAAACGTTGCTAAAACATGGTCTCTTCTCATTCTCATATTGACAATACACTGTAATAACCACATGTAATGCATTGCCTTGTTTCATGGATATATTTTCACACCCCTTAACATCAACAAATTAAAACCATCTACATGTTGATAAAGGATCTCAGTTTGCAGAGAACATTCCTTTCATAATATTTGACAGAGATTCTGTTTTAAAAATTGGCTACCCAAATTCGGTGACAAATCTTACCTAAACAATTTAATTAGACTTTAACTAAATTAAAGTGCTGGTCATTTGACCTCTTGCGGATTTTATAGTATTGTTTTGGTCACTTTGCATGCAAATTTTTATCATATTTCTAGGCAGGACATCTCATTCTGACCCTTCATACCTGCCAGGGCAGCGCCGGTTTGAGGTAAAGTATAAGTGAACATTGCATTTGCTAACGAAAACTCAAAATGCAATAACATAAGAAACCAAAAAAAAAAAAAAAGGCTGGAGATATCCCTGTTGGATTTTCACTTTTTTGAACCACACGTTATCCTTCCACCAAACCTTCTACTAAAATGCTTGGATACAGTAATCTGTCAACACCCGAGCTTCTTCAGCAATGTACAGCCAAAACACACATCTGACCCGCAAATTAAAAATTTAAGAGACCCTTTACCCTGACTCTTTGTGGAGCATGGAAGTATTTTTGTCGAGTCAGTCAAAAAGTGGCACGGTGGCAACACAATCAACAATAACAGCCATATTGACCAATGTTGCTTTTTTTTCCAATTCAAGCCCTTTTTTTTATCTTTTCCTCTATTTATAAATGCAGACGCTTTCTCATTGCTATTTCTGGTATTTACGTTACTTTCTCAAGAGGATCTTGAGACCACACACTAACATGTTTATGACCGCAACTTTGAGAACTACTTCTGTGGAGAATGGTAAGACTACAAGTTAAGAGTTGTCAGAAGACTTGTGATTACCAAAGTTTCTTTGTTAGAGCAAGAATTTCAGTTTCTACGCAGCTCAAAATGGTTGATCGACAGTGCGAACGTTAAAAGTCAAACTTGCAAGCAAGCTGAGCTTCTTTATCCTCAGGCGGTAGCTGTCAATGATCAGTAATCTAACATGTATAACAAAAGAGAGGAAAAAGATCATATAATTTGTTAGAAGGTAAATAATTTAGTTGAGTAGTCGCAAAATTGGTTTGAATTAAAAAAAGTGTCTTATGCTGTAAAATATCATTTATTTTCACTTTGATGTATTAAGAACCATCAAAAAAAAAATAAAAAAAATTTAATTAGTTGAATTCTAACCGTTTGTTTCACCCGTGTATAGCTTAGCAGGTACACACATATTATAGACACACATGTTTATCCCTCCATCATCAACAAATCCGGTTGCCATGACGAAACAACCTCTATTCTAACTGATTGATGATCACAGGAAGGTTGGTCTCTTTGAGATGCAGACAGAGAAAGTGAAAAAAATGAGCATTCTGGTAGGAGCAGCTATTTGAGTGACTGATACGATCTCAGATCCTTCCATCTGAAACACTGATTCCATTTTCTGCAATGTGCTTTATGATCCGCGATAAAGCATTCAGAGCCCTCAGACATATCTTTTACCCTTGTTTGAATTCCAAAGGACAACCCGTTGGCGATGGGAATGTCGATGAGAGCCAATTGAATATGCTCTATGCTGAGACACTTGTGACAGCCAGCGATATTTACTGCATGTTTATCTACTTTGAAGCGATCCTATTATCCCATTATCTCATTATCTTTGCATTCTGGCGTGACTTCATTTGCTGCGTCGTGCTAAATGAGTCTTATTAAGAGCCGCCTTTGTCCTTGAGAGACGAGAGGAAGGAAGAACAGACTGATGGGAGGTATCGTGTTTTTTTTGTTTTTTGTTTTTTTTATCTTGTTTATTCACATTTTCAAACAACGACGTCTACTGATAAGTTGTAATCAGATTCATATTTAGCACATCATGCACAAGCCAATTTCAGTCTAATCTTCAAATATGTAAAATGAGAAAAACGCATTATTTCATCGGGTAAAATTATAATTCTGCCCAGAATTACAGATGATTTTTTTTTTTTAAGCCACACAGAGCTTTTCTGACAGTGATCTCAGGGACCAAGATGGTGACACAGCAGTAATGGAACACTGTAGAAATAAACTGTTTAACATCATGGCACTTCTTCACAAAGCGCTGTCTAACCTCTGTCTGTGTACGGAGTTCTTTTTAATTTGGTAACGCAAACAATGACTCACCAGGATTAGGATTTGGTTCTAGTTTTCTGGCTGGGCAAAAACAAGAATGCCTTCAGCTTTGGTTTGACGTCACTAAGCTGTTACTCTTGTTTCCCAGTGTAAATAAAGCCCTTTGTCAAAGGTTCCCTGTGAGGATGCCGCTGATTTTCAACGAGAAAGCTTTTACCTAATTAAATTTCAAAGGATTTGTTAAACATCGACATTATTCTACTGAAGCCAACAAAGACCAAACAGCTATTTAGAGACATTCCCAAATTTCTGGGTGATTCACAAAGTATTTAAAAAAGTGTGACAGGAATTTGTTCAAAATAATTCACAAATCATGAAACTTAAAGCATTTACAAACCTGTTAGGGACAGTTTTTCCCAGAGAGTGATATCAGATCAATTCACTCCCCTTCCTTCGCCAGGTCACACTCTTCTTTCATCTCCATAAGTTCCCATCCTGTCCTAACCTACTACCATTTATGAACCTTGCTGTTAACTATTCTGTATCATCTTATAGCCTTGGCTTTTTGATACATTTTATTTGTACTTGAATTTCATATATTCTTAACATTTTAAACTACACCCTTTTCAGAGGTGGGTAGTAACTAGTTACATTTACTCAGTTACATTTACTTGAGTAACTTTTTTGGGGGAAAAAATAAAAAAAACTTTTTAAGAGTAGTTTTACTACACCGTACTTTTTACTTTTACTTGAGTAATATTGTTATGAAGTATCGCTACTTTTACTTGAGTAAAAAGTCTGCATACTCCACCTACTACAAGTAACTTCATGGAATGAAGAACAAACCCGTTTTAACAAAAATACACACAGACATAGACACACACACACCTACAGTTTATTGAAGGAGGAGGGGTTCATTTATTTGTTGTTGTTTTTTCAATTCAGTCTTTAAAATACCTGAATTTGCCCAGAACATTATATATTTTTTATCTGTCTAATGACATCATTTTAAAAGTATTAAATCAGATGTTACTCAATACTCAAGTAGCCTTTTCACCAAATACCTTTTTACTCTTACTCAAGTAAATTTTTGGACAGCTACTTTTTACTTTGACTTGAGTAAAAAGATGTTGAAGTAGTGCTACTTGTGTACAATCTTTGGATACTCTGCCCACCTCTGCCCCTATTGCACATGACTGCTGTTCTGAGGCCTGTTTGGGGTCACCTAACTTATAAAAATAAGTTACCCAGCTTTAAATTCCTTAAAAATAAAACTTTTAAACTGATTGGAATGTTTGTGTGGTTGTGTTGAAATGCCTTTTCTTGTAAAGTGCCTTGAGATGACATCCGTTGTGAATCGGCGCTGTATAAATAAACTGAAATGAAGTGAATTAAGAAAAGAGATTATGAAGTTGGAGATATCTTGCCCACGTTGGTTTAGATTCTTAGTCATCCATGGAGACGGCAGTCCAAAGTGTTAAAATAGAAAACAAGTGTATTTCTTCTTTTTTTTTTGTTTTTTTTTTGTTTATTGAAGACGTTTTTATCTCTCATCCAGCTGCTTTCCAGTTACGGCAGCATTGGAGAAGCCTCCATCATTTTAAATCCTTTGTGCAGCAGCATATTGGGTAATGGGTAGAAAAAAGTACTCAAGCCTAATGTAGCGCTGTGATAGTACCACAACTGGTTAACCGTTAACCGCTAATGATGCTAATGCTGGCACTAGGGATGTCCGTTTGGCGACAGTCACACACTCCATTGCAAATGTTCAATGACCCACTGAAAACCAATGAACATCAGGATTAATATTTATTTTTATAGACTAGACGTGGGTGATGTAAACACATTTTATCACAATATTTTGTGGTATTTATTGTGATAAAAAGGCATTCGTGCCTTATTTTCAGCCTTTTTAGGCAACTGCATGACTGTGACTGCATATCACTGCAGTCAGAGCCATACGAAGAGAAATACTGCTCTTAAAAACATGCCTATTTTTGAAATAGGCCTCTTCAGTACACCAGGTACATAAAGAAGTGGGATTCTAATCACTAAACTCCACACAGTGACTACAGGTATTAATAATTTTGAATGTATTAATATTTACTCATGGAACCAACAGTGGAGAAAATAGCAAACGTAACCATATGGACAGTACTGTCCGTTTTGCTGTTTTCAGACATCGTTAATTGGAATTTACTGTTACAATGAGTCAAAATTCTTATCATGAGAAGAAAATCTTCCTGATAAAGATGCGACAATACAACAAATGTCTTTCTATAGATGCTTCTGATCTATTCTGTGAGGTTACTTTCATGTTCTAGTATTGCCCAGTTTATCAGTCTAAAGTTCCTGAAGGCAGCTTACAAGCTTCGGTCTGAAACATGTGTTTTTGCTTGCTGCTTATTAATCTCCTCGCCAACTTTTCTGCAGGCTAATTAAACCCCTACCTGATATAACAAACATCTCTCCCTATTTTTCTGCCACTAATGTTTTAACAAATAGTTTCAAGACTATTTATTGTTACCATCACCTGGGGAGTAATGATGCCTGGTCAACAATCACTCTTTTTCTGTCTTTTCAGGTTCCCTCGGTTGTCCTTTTCCTCTTACCATTAATCCCAAAACCAGAAGAAAAAAAACCCCACCCAAAATAATTAAGTATTGATCACGCAGTCCAGGTAAAAGCATTCAATATCTAAGTTTGACTGAGCATTCGTCATACAGTAAGAGTTATGTGTTTGGATCATTTTTACTCCGAGTCAGGCTTGAAATATGAAAAGTGCTGCTCTATGTTAAGTTCATGATGGTCTGATGATTTGTAAGCTTGAAGAAGGGCTCTTTCTGTATATCCAATGAATCTTTCATTTCCCTACAAACTGCCAGAGCGTCCTTGGAATATATATATATATATATATATATATATATATATTATTTTTTTTTTTTTTAATGAAACCTCTCTGTGAATTGTGCAGCATTACATTTTGCTGAGTGATGAAGTGAAAGAGGCTCATGAAAGGACGGCAAACACACAGCCGAGCGCGTTTGTGTTATTTTTTTGAACATGTTCAACGATCTGTCATAAAGGCTGTGTTTTGTTTTGAGAGTGGGTTTTACTTGCGTGCGCAGCGCGATTGGGAGTGTTTTACTGCTGATTGGATCGCGGTGTTGCTGTGATTTTCATTACTTTACACTCTGCCTCCCTTCCAATTAAGTTAACCCATACTGATGCAGCCACAAGCTGAGCCCTTCGCCCACAACCACGTGAATTCAACCTCAGATATTGGAAGCCATATGATTTAATTGGACAGAAAAAAAAAATTATTGAATGTTTCTTGAGAAAAACAAATTTCAGTGACTTGGAAAATGATCTATAATCCTCAGACCTTTTCTTGTTTTTGTCTCATTAGAACTGCAAGTGACACAACAGACAAATGAAAAGCTAACGATACAATGTTGTTAATCGTATCTCTGTATGAACGCAGCTGTCCTGTGAAGGCCACGGAGGTTTGCTAGAGAACATTAATGAACAAACAGTTCCCATCCCGCTCTCCAGCTGACCTCCTGCGCTCCCTGGAATCCTCGCCCTCTGGATCACGCTCAGCGCCTCATCCAGCAAGCCGGACTGAACCTTTTCCCCTCAGAGCAACCTTCACGTACAAAGACAGTTAGACAGCACAGAAACGTATATATATATATAATTTTTTTTTCCAAACATCACTGTCACCGAACACGTTTTGTTTCCGACCCAGAGACAGCCAGGCAACTATAAAACATCTAGAGTGAAGTCCTGTCTTGGAGTTCTTTCTGCGGGTGGGTCAGAAAACATTAATGTTCTGATCAATGAAGTGTTGAGGTTGTGACAATAACCTCACAGTCAGGTTCCAAGTTGTTTTTTTGCTTTTGTTTTTTTCAATAAAACCTTGGCCTTCTTTGTTTGACTCTCCAAATTAGGCGAATACATTGAACTGCTTAACTCTTGAAAAAGATTTTCCCCCAATTCAATTTAAAGACCCTCTCTGCTTTAATGCCAATCAGCGTTTCCAAGGAACACCGACCATTTGCCTTGTGTTCTTAACCCGTTTCTGAAAATAGAACAATCAGCCCACACTCCAGAGCAAATAAAGCTGCAAAAACCCTAATGTGTTTGTTTTCCCCCAACTTTGCCTGCCTCTTCAGGATCTGGGCAAACAGCAGCGAGCAAATGAAAGTGACGCAGCGGGGAAGGGCAATAGCGTGCATGCTTCCTGTGTTGCTTCCCCCGTTTCCCTGACATGTTTATGGCTGCACCCGTGGAGGAGTGTCTGCCTCCTCGTTTTGCTCCCTCCATGTGTGTTTGCGTGTGCGGGTGCGTATGCAGATGGAGTGCCAGAAGACAGACTGTTCCCCCTGCTGCTCCCCCACTGAGACTGTGATTATCTGCTCTCTCCAGGACAGAGACCTCAGCCAGCAGCTGTTCTGCCGCTCTGCGACCTTATTGATGAGCCGCCACCAGCCACGATAAGCATGCCTCGCGTCAAGACACGCCTGCCGCAGGAGAGTCGCGGACAGTATACCAGAAAGGAATCGAAGGCCAAATTACTGAGAACAGAATTGTTCTCCCCCCCCCCCCCCCCAAAAAAAAACAAAACAAAAAAAACTCTCTCATGCCATGAAGATTAAATTTAGTTTGGATTGCAGCTACATTCGATAGTGTGGAAAGATAAGGCCAACTCAGTCTTAACATGTTAGTCGTGAAAAATTGAGGGCACACACCATAAAAATATTCACACATCGATTTCTAATCTTATTTCTTATTTGTCTCTGCAAAAGAAAGTAATTTCATTGCACTTAGGTGACAACTTTTCTGTAAACAAGTAAAACCAGGTTAAGAGCATTTTCGAGTTCAGGACTCAATGGCTGGTGGTACCAGACCCGGCGCCAGGGCAATTTAGCTGGGGGGGCTGCAGCTTATTTTGGGGGGGCCCGGTTTTTATTTAATCCCTTAATATTTTTACCTCCCGTTGGCAGTGTGTTAAATACCTCCGGGTCAAAACAGCCCGTTTCGACACTCTTTCAATGTAAATATTCGTATTATACATAATTTAAAAAGGGACTGGCTGAGGTAGGTTCTGGAGTTTTTCCTAACGATCGCTCTGTTCTAGATCGGTGGTCAGAATGTATGTTTTTGTTCTCCGAGATGAGCAGCGGTGGAGCCACTGTCACCACCCTGCTTTGTTTGTGAGTGAGCCATCTTCCTTTATAGCAGATCATTGTCACTCAGCGGGAGCTGTGGTTAAGTCGCGCTGATTCAGAGAGAAACGAGCAGACGTCACCAAACAACCGGCTTTGTAAAAATAAGATTTGCTCGCAAAACAGTTAATAACAGCAAACAGAAAACACAACAACAAGCCCTGCTTCTTCCATGTCGATTCTCTTGTTATTTTTCTGCTTCTTTGATCAGTGACGCTACTCGCTGCTGAAACTGTCCTGATACACTCAGAAAGAAAAATAATATAATGTCCAACTCACCCTTCTCAGCTGCGCCTGCACATCCACAGAGCCATCGTCTCGAACAAAAACAATCCTTTTACATCCAGTGAATGTCTTCCTATAAAGTACTTAGTCCGCAAGTCTTCCTCAGTCCAACTCTGCCTCTAAAAACCATAGTGAATTCCTTTCTTGCGTGTATTTCTCCGAATGTTTACATCTTGACTACCAGTTAGCATGCTCTTAATAGTGTGCTTCTTCTTCTTGATAATTATTCACGGCTGGCAAACAACAAACTGGTGCGTTACTGCCACCAACTGATAAGAAGTGTGGACCAGAATGTCATTTTAGGGTCATGTCTATTCTGCATCCTTCTAAGGACTACATAGGACGGGTATTTCCTCGAACGGGTAGACAGGATGTTAGCAGCTGTGAATTTGGACAGTCTGGCCTTCATATCGGCTTATATCCTGTCACCTAGCAACCGTGACGACGCTAAACACAAGCTGGTAAAAATGGAGCTAGAAATGTTTCCCGAGTTTTCTTATGATTTTTTTTTTTTTTATTCTAGAGGAGCTACAGCAGCTTTACCATCGCCGGCATGCTTTATATCTCCGGCTGAGAGGTAATAATTTTATGTGCTTCTAAGTGTCCTCTTTTACTGCATCCAAGACTCCCGATTAGTAACCTATTGCACCCTCTGTTGGTTGTCTTGGGCCAATACATTTGCATGAGGCGTAATCTGTCATGGGTGGGGCTGATACGTGAATGAGCGGGCCCAGCCCGCCCATGGCGCCGGGTTTGGGCGGTTCCCACTTTTGCCGATATAACTTGAGTTAGACATCTGGTGGCTATAAACCAGTTTCTCAAATATGGAAAATTTCCCCCACTCCTCGGTTTCAGCTGTGAGATGTTTGAGGGGTCTCTTGCTCAGCTTGTTTCAATTCACCCCACTGCCTCTTAATGACATCAAGACCAGGGCTTTGACTAGGTCCAGAACCTCTTTTTATTGTAAATTGTATTTTCACACTACACACATCCTGAGGAAATAAAACATGTGCATACTTCATTTTTGCAGACTTTTCAGTTCAATTCCTTGTATTTACTGCATGAAAAGTAGCAGAGTGAAGAAAAGAGGTCAGTCTGTCCTCCAGCAGTCTACTATAGCAGCATAACTACAGAGATAGCTCAGGATGACCTTAGCCACTCTAACTATAAGCCAGTCTAACTCTGCCTCACGGACTAAAACTGGGAGCTGGTTCCACAGGAGAGGAGCCTGATAACTAAAATATCTGCCTCCCATTCTACATTTAGAAATCCTATGAACCACCAGTAAACCTGCAATCTGAGAGGAAAGTGCTCTGTTAGGAACATATGGAACCATCAGATCTTTGATTTATGATGGAGCTTGATTATTCAGGGCTTTATATGTAAGAAGGAGGATCTTAAATTCTATTCTGGATTCAACAGGGAGCCAATGAAGGGAAGCTAAAACAGGAGAAATGTCATCTCTCTTTTTAATATTCATCAGAACTCTTGTTGCTGTATTTTGGATCAACTGAAGGCTTTTGATTGTATTTTCTGGACTTCCTGATAGTAAAGAATTACAGTAGTCCAGCCTTGAAGTAACAAATCCATGGGTTAGTTTTTTCAGCATCACTTTTTGAGAGGGGGCTGCACAGTGGCGCAGTTGGTAGCACTGTTGCCTTGCCTCAAGAAGGTCCTTGGTTCAAATCCCAGCCTGGGGTCTTTCTGCATGGAGTTTCATGTTCTCCCTGTGCATGCGTGGGTTCTCTCCAGGTACCCCAGCTTCCTCCCACAGTCCAAAAACATGACTGTTAGGTGAATTGGTTTCTCTAAATTCTAAGTGTGTGCATGTATGGTTGTTTGTCCTGTATGTCTCTGTGTTACCCTGCGATGGACTGGCAAACTGTCCAGGGTGTACCCTCTCGCCCCTTGACCTGCTGGAGATAGGCACCAGCCCCCCCGCTACCTTGCATTAGGATGGACGGGTATAGAAAATGGATTGATGGACTTTTTGAGAGGATGTTTCTAATTTAGGCATTATTCCGGATGTGAAAGAAGGATATCCTAGAAACCTGTTTAATATTGGATTCGAATGTCATGTCTTGGTCAAAAATAACACAGGGGCTCCTTATATTATTACTGGAGGCCAATTTATTACCATCCAGATGAAGTGATTGACTAATCAGTTTCTTTTTCAGAACTTCTGGTCCAACAATGACAACTTCTGTCTTGTCAGAATTTGAAAGCAGAAAGTTTAGAGTCATCAAGGTTTTTATGTTTTCCAGACAGGCCTGTAATCTACCTAACTGAATAGATCAATCAATCAATCAATCAATCAATCATTTTATAACAAGACGAGTCAAAACAAGGCACTGTACTGTGAAAGACCAATACAAAGTGGTGAAAACGTGAGAAGTGGAACGAAAATCATAAATGATTCCAAACATTTTTTGCAAATAAACAACTGAAAAGTGGGGTGTGCGTAATTATTCAGCCCCCTGAGTCAATACTTTGTAGAACCACCTTTTGCTGCAATTCCAGCTGCCAGTCTTTTAGGGTATGTCTCTACCAGCTTTGCACATCTAGAGACTGAAATTCTTGCCCATTCTTCTTTGCAAAACAGCTCCAGCTCAGTCAGATTAGATGGACAGCGTTTGTGAACAGCAGCTTTCAGATCTTGCCACAGATTCTTGATTGGATTTACATCTGGACTTTGACTGGGCCATTCTAACACATGGATATGTTTTGTTTTAAACCATTCCATTGTTGCCCTGGCTTTATGTTTAGGGTCGTTGTCCTGCTGGAAGGTGAACCTCCGCCCCAGTCTCAAGTCTTTTGCAGACTCCAAGAGGTTTTCTTCCAAGATTGCCCTGTATTTGGCTCCGTCCATCTTCCCATCAACTCTGACCAGCTTCCCTGTCCCTGCTGAAGAGAAGCACCCCCATAGCATGATGCTGCCACCACCATATTTGACAGTGGGGATGGTGTGTTCAGAGTGATGTGCAGTGTTAGTTTTCCGCCACACATAGCGTTTTGCATTTTGGCCAAAAAGTTCCATTTTGGTCTCATCTGACCAGAGCACCTTCTTCCACATGTTTGCTGTGTCCCCCACATGACTTGTGGCAAACTGCAAACGGGACTTCTTAAGGTTTTCCTTTAACAATGGCTTTCTTCTTGCCACTCTTCCATAAAGGCCAACTTTGTGCAGTGCAACACTAATAGTTGTC
Organism: Valencia hispanica; assembly: GCA_963556495.2. Lineage (NCBI taxonomy): Eukaryota > Metazoa > Chordata > Actinopteri > Cyprinodontiformes > Valenciidae > Valencia > Valencia hispanica. The sequence continues at coordinate 15,043,154 of OY747719.1, read as the reverse complement.
CTATGGACAGAGTCCCCCACCTGAGCTGTAGATCTCTGCAGCTCGTCCAGAGCCACCATGGGCCTCTTGGCTGCATTTCTGATCAGCGCTCTCCTTGTTCGGCCTGTGAGTTTAGGTGGACGGCCTTGTCTTGGTAGGTTTACAGTTGTGCCATACTCCTTCCATTTGTGAATGATTGCTTGAACAGCGCTCCATGGGATGTTCAAGGCTTGGGAAATCTTTTTGTAGCCTAAGCCTGCTTTAAATTTCTCAATAACTTTATCCCTGACCTGTCTGGTGTGTTCTTTGGACTTCATGGTGTTGTTGCTCCCAACTTTCTCTTAGACAACCTCTGAGGCCGTCACAGGGCAGCTGTATTTGTACTGACATTAGATTACACACAGGTGCACTCTATTTAGTCATTAGCACTCATCAGGCAATGTCTATGGGCAACTGACTGCACTCAGACCAAAGGGGGCTGAATAATTACACACACCCCACTTTTCAGTTATTTATTTGTAAAAAATGTTTGGAATCATGTATGATTTTCGTTCCACTTCTCACGTGTACACCACTTTGTTTTGGTCTTTCACGTGAAATTCCAATAAAACTGATTCATGTTTGTGGCTCTAATGTGACAAAATGTGGAAAAGTTCAAAGGGGTCAAATACTTTTGCAAGCCATTGTATATATATACATATATATATATATATATATATATATATAGTAAATAGAATTGGTCCAAGCACAGAAGCCTGTGGTACTCCACAAATAACCCTTGAGTGGGAAGAAGATTTATCATTTACATGAACAAACTGGAATCTTTTAGTTTCTTGAGGCGTGTTTCCGCTATCGAAATTTCTAAATAATTTTAGTGGACCATCACGGTATGCGCGTCACCACTTCACCGGGAAGGCCCAATAGGGCTGTTTTCTGAGCCATTTAAGGTACAAACCGAGTACCAGCCCTGGGCTATGTACTCAGAAATGGCTCGGTCACTGCTGTAGCTGCCTTTTGGCACTGATATGTGATGCTACTCATTGCCGAAAAGGTTATGATATGGGGACGTCTTAGGAAATTCCTTAAAGGGCCCATTTTGTGTGGAATATAGTTTCAGACCTGTTTCCATCATTCAGCAGACTCATAAGCTGAAACAACCTTATTTTTGTAGCACTAAAAGAGTGTTTGTTATCTAACCATGGTGTTCGGTCTTACTTCAACAGTCAAGAGCAAACCAAACTAGATGTCTGAGAAACATTGTTCTAATGAAATGTTTCTAATTTAAAGTTTCTGATATTTGATTATAGCTGCAATTCTTCACTATCAATAACATTTAAATCAGTTTGTCCAATAACGTTTCGAATGGTGTCCTATTTTCTTCACGACTGCAGATACAAAATGAGGTCAAGCTTAATATTGTACTGTATGAGAACTAATTACTCTTCTACACAAGGAAACTTTGAGGATAAATCCCTATCAAGGCAGCAACAAGTTGGGAACGAGGAACAATTTTCTGCTCAACACACTGCAAAAGAAAACTTCTTTTCCTTTTTTTATGCTCTCTGGTGTCTTGTTAAACAGAACTTAAATTGTGGGATGGAAAATTTTATTGGTTTCAAAGCCTTTTTTTGTTGAAAGATTGACCTTGACATTAACAATCAGCTACTTTTACTTTACTAAATCACCCAGATGTTTTTTATTTAAATCTAGCCATGCACCATATCCTTCCCTACAGTACAAACGTCCTGTGTACTTGTGAAGGTTTTATCTGAACAGATTTGTCTTCATGATGGCACAGTTCTTGATATCACGCCATTTTTCCTAGAGAAAAGAGAGCACTGCAAAAGGAGAGAGAAGAAATCATTTGGCTTCAGTTATTGTAATTCAAAATGAAAATACCGGAGCCTGGCTGCAAAAAATAAAGAGCACCTAGTTAAATGATATTTCATTGACTCCTGTGCGAGTACTTATATCAAAAGTTAAAAAAAAACAAATTCCATAAGCCTTCTTGAGCCGTCAGTAAATGTCATGATTGAAAAATTGAATAGATATTGCTGTTTGCCTAAATTCTCAGCAAAGTTTGCTTTGCTAATACAAAAACGAATTACATTAGGACAGCAATGAACTAAAAAAAAGCATGATTCATCTTGTTCTGTTCGGATAAAACAGAAAAGACCAAAACAATTTGAACAGCGTGAACTGAGCAAATAGAGAAAACTGGAAATTGACGGTAAAGGAAATAATGCATTGCAAAATATTTAACGATAAGACAAAGGGTTATGTTAGATGCTTTGGGAGGTTGCAGCACATACGCTGTGCTAGACTGGATGGCCAGCAATATAACCTTTCATTACATAACTAACAGCTGCAAACTTTGAAGTTTTGTCTACTTTTTTCTTTCTGTTTTTCCAGCTTTTATTCTGTGTCAGCTAATCTACTATTAAACAATAGAAAGAGTTAGGGGTAAAGGTATCTTTTTTTTTTTTTTAAGAAAGCACGTATGGCACTTAATTGATAAATAACCATATTTTTACCTTTTCTCACGATCTATTGTGTTCAGGCTTGTATCCCGCATAGTTGAATTCATTTCCATGTAGAAAAAGGAGAAATACATGAAAAAGGTTGGATTGTAAAACAAAGAAATCTGCACAAGGCAGCTGAGAATGCAGCTATATGTTGGCAAAAAAGCTATTATGTTACATTTGGGAACATCTAACTCAGATATCACGCATAACACAACAGCCTCCCTAGAAGAAAAGAGAGATAGTGTAGTCTCTAAAATAAATTTGAGTTTATAAAAACGTGGACATTTCAGTGGAGATTTGTGCAGTGAGTAGAAGTAGGTCAGGTAGCTTGTAGAGATAACAAGCTATCACTGTAACCAGGAATTGAAAATGGCTCGTCGGTGAGTCCGGTATGCAAACTCACCAAAGTGGTGACGGGGAAAAAAAGTGGAATTTGTTAGACTGAAATTCTGGCTGCAGTCAGGTCCTCAGGATAGCCTGGTTTATGGTAGCGAGTAATGCAATGACTTTGCAAGCCTCACTTTTCTTCACATAACTGGTCCATGTTTTACTTGTGAGGTTAAAACTGCACTCCAGTTATATAATTGTCAAAACATTATGACACTTATCGCTCCCATCAATCTCTGTAAGTCCATCTAAAGCTAGTTTTCTCTCAAAATGTGATTTGCTGTAGTCAAACACTCATTTATTTGGCTCAAACATGAAGAGAGAAAAAAGTTGCGGCTTAGACAATAATGTAGAGGGAACATTCATATTGATTTAACATGATCCGTGGATATCAGCAAATTTTTTGTAGTCAATGAAGACATTAATCTTAAAATCATAGGGAAATGATTTAAATACACCTGATTACCTTTATACTCACAACACCCATAGTTACCTCAGTGGTGTGGTTGTTGACTCCCTGCTCGAGCTTTCAGCCGTGACATGAATTGTGTTGTGTCCTTCTCACTCAGGTTTGGGGTTTTTCTTTGTTTACATCCAAAATTTTAATTTTTTTCATCATCATGGTACTTGCGTTCCCAAAGAAGAGACTGTTTTTGGTTGGGTGAAGGGAAATCTGGCCACTTCACTTGTTTCCTGAATTGATGGATTTTGTCACAAAATTGCTCACATCATTTTTCGGTGGCCAATAACCTGCCAAATATCCATTTGGGATATTCCTGTTGGCTTGAAGGCGATACAGAACAATATTAAATATGGGAGTGTACATCCAGGTTTTGGGCTGTGACTCAGAAGCCTCCATTGATGTCAAAAGATTACACATTTGCTTTGAAAAACTGTAGAAAATTGGTTGTGTTTTTTATAGTCTTGGGATTTGGGGGTGTTCTGACTAAAATATGATGATATGGGCACAGAATAAGGCCTTTTACATTTCAGCATCAATACACAAAATAAAATGAATTTTTTTTTTCTTCTTTCGTTTTTTTTTTAAATACTCCTAAACACTTTCTACCTTTGTGCCATTTAGGTTTTTTCTTTCTGTAACAAGCCACAGTCCAGTGAAGGAAAAAAATAGACACAAAACAGTATCATCCTTTTGTAATCTGTTGCCTTTATGTTGGGAACTGCCACATTGTTTTAACTTACTCTGTCCCATGTTTGTCATTACACAGCTTGTGGAGTTCCAATATTTACAGTGGCGACAATATTGTGTCCGTGGCCGTGTTCCCATAACAATATAGAATCCAAGGGTAAAACCTTCACACAAGAAGCTGGGGGTGGGAAAAAAAGGGAATACGTTAATCAAAACAGAACGTTTTTTGGCATGAGAACTTACATTTTAGCTTAATTGAGTAACCTGCATCATAAATACACAAAAAAGATTTGTAATAAATTATGAAACTTGAAAGTAGGATGAAAACTCTGAGCCTTGGATTTTAAACAAAATTAGAGAAAGCTGTAATGCTTCGTTATCTGCAGTGCTGCTGCATGAACTTTAGTTCCAACTTGGGAAGATGAAAACAGTTCTTGTTTTTTTTTACTGTTGATTGATAATTATATGTAACAACCCTAGTGTCTTTGCGTCCTATTTTGGGAACCAAAAACCCCAGAATATAACTGCAAGTCAAGCGATTTAAATGGTGGCCAGATTTGACCAAATAAAATGAAAAAGAAGTCAAAAGAACATGATCATGTGTAAAATGATTCCTCTGGGCAACTCAGCAGAATGAGATTCTTGAAGTATTTCACTCAAGCATGAATAATTATGGGGCAAGGGGGAAAAAAAATCAAAGGATCACCGAAACTCAGAGTGATACATCCCAAGGGCGCTCTAAACATATTTCCCAAACGGCTTGGCAGTCCGACCAAAACCTGTGGACATATTTCACTCTACAGTAGATGACCCTTTGCGGTCCCTGGAGAAAAATATTCCTACATTGTTGATGCATTTCTTGAGCAGTTTTTCTCGTTTACCTGCAGCAAGCTTATTCTCCGGAGTACACTTAGGAAACGGTGGAAGTAGGGCGAAGAGAGTGACCCTGCTGCGGTGAACGGGAATGACTCCTCCGCTCCTGCCTCAACCAGCCAGGACGGAGCAAATGCGTGCTGGAGAGCGTGTCAGAATGTGAATCTAAACAAGCTATTTCCGAATGGAGTGGGCTGTGCTGCAAACAAGGTGGATGAAAGAAGGCGCCAACTCTCTTGTTAACACAAGCGAGAAGAAGTACACCCCCTTATTTTTTGGGGGGGACGAAAGAAAATTTCAGGGAAACAACCAATTTACCTTCCCAACAACATTCGCTCTGTTCAGGCTGGAACAGAGGAGCCCCAGCTTTCTGGAGATTGTTTTGTGCACACATTCATCAAACTCCGAAATAAAATAAGGCGGCTGGAGCTTTTGGGCTTACACTGTAATTCAGCTTGTTAAATATACCAGAGGGTTATTGAAAAGCATGCAAAGCAGCTCTGTTTGTCAAGCGACTCGCTTGCAACTGTTTGTGCCTTACACAAATCTTTCCTCTGATTAGAAGATCCAGGCCTTTCTCAGCAGAACATGCCTCTCGTCAAGGCTGGCTGAACAAACTGGAGGAACAACGAACCATTAATACACCGCCCGTTTATTTCACCTCTTAGCTGTATTAGGGAGATCATTGTCTGTTTTACCTTGCAGTACGTGCACACAGAAAGAACCTATGTAAACAAAGCCACGGTGTTTGATGTGTACAGAGAGCGGAGCAGACCCCGGTGACGCTAAACCTGGTCGACTTTAAGAACAAATGGCAGAAGGGGAGCGTGCACATGCAGCCAAGGTCCTTTCTGCCTCCGTGGCTGCTCGCTGATCGCGGATGATAAATGGTTGGACAATGGCCGAGCCCTCATTTGGCTCGCATGGCATCAGGTGATAAAAGTGGAGCCCTTGTCAGGGATGGAGGGTGCTCTGCTCTGCAAGGACAAGGCCTTACACCCACTGAGACATTAGAGGAGAACAGACTTAATATTCACTGCAGGCATGCAACACTTTTACAGAATGGCTGTGGAAATGTAAAAAAAGAAAACTGACTACAAGTGACTTTGTTGGAGAATTTAGTAGAACGTACTCTGAAATGTGGCACAGCAGAAGCTATTTGTAGCTCAGTTTATTGATAACCCTCTAATCTTTTTTTTTTTTTGCAAAACAGGCTAGGCTTAGTCAGACCGGATGGTTGGATGGGGACCATCTGTGAACATCAGTTTTTAAGTATTGTCAGATTCCAAATTTAATGTAGGTCCAAACTTTGACATAGTCCCTCTAACACCATTCCCCTGTTGCTTTGACTAGAGGCTTTGGGTCATTGTTCCATTGACCCCTCAGCCCCCCCGCATGCAAACGAACCAATAGTATTAAACCACCAGTTTCCTGGAACTAAACAGACTCTGACATTCTCTCCATCTCGCTCCATTGAGAACGTTTTGTGCCAGCAATACTTTTGTGGTTTTCTGGGCTTTATTTGTGTTTTAAGGCACAAAATGGCTAAACAATGTGCCTGGAGCACATGCAAAAGTGATACACGGTATCCTGAGAGGATAAGCAACAGAGTTTTTTTTTTAATCCCGTTTCCCAAACCAAAATAAAATATGGACAAATGTCTCTGTTGGATAAAGCTGTGTGGCAGACCACACAGTCAACTCAATGTGACAACTATAAACAAGAATGTCTACGTTTGTAGACATTCTTGGTCAGACCATGGTCTTGTATAAGATTGGCAATCAGGTCATACAAGTTATCAATCACAAAACGCCTAGCGATAATTAGCTTTCTTAAGCTAGCCACTTAGCATTCAATTGTTACATTAAAAGTCTCATCCACCCATTTTTTCAATGAGTTGCCTGTGGTCTAGCCAATTTATATATGTTGTGAGCCGTTTTATGTGGGAAAAAAATTGTCTTGCTCCTGTTTCAGGAGGTTGCAGTTTGTTGATGGAGTGGACGGGGTGAAACGTCAGGATATTATTCACGATATGCAAACATCTAGTCTCTGATTGGCTGACAGCAATGCAACTCTTATGCTGCCTTCAATCAAATAATTTAAGCTTAACTTACTTTGCTGGTGGGGTTCCAAAACACATTCCAACCCCTTTTCTTGAGGAAAAAATGCAACACCATGTAATAATAATTGCTTGCATTTATATAGCAACTCCAATTATTCATTCACTCTCATATTCATACACTGGTGGAAGCAAGCTAAGATTATAGCCACAGCTGCCCTGGGGCAAACTGACAGAAGCGAGGCTACCAAATTGTGCCATCGGCCCTTCTGGCCAACACCAGTAGGCGGGTAGGTGAAGTGTCTTGCCCAAGCACACAACGACATGTAGCAGGTGGAAGCAGGACAATAACACAAGCCCGACCGTGTTCTTGCCATGTTGTGGAGTTGCTAACGGTTAGCTTCCACCAGCCGCGATGCACTCTCCTCGCTCTGGCCTCCCGCGGGTGGCTGCAAGCCAAGGTAGGCGTGGCCAATATGGTTTTCCAGGTTTTCAATGTTTTCTCTGACCCCTGCTTTCCACCAGACGCGTAAGCGGCACGTAATATAATAGACGCGTTTTACGGGCGAATTCAGTAACGTCCCTTCCCACCAGGATCAGCTTTCCAAAGCTGGTCCTGGTGCAATCACAGATTTGCAATTGCATAACTTAAAGGGTAGTATCCAGGGTAAAAATATAATTCTATGTTAATAATTATCATAGACTCACCACCCACTCCCCAAACTGCAAATATTCCTGTCCATGTCTTCTCCTTTTTCATGTTGTCAACAATATTTTCACTGCCTCTGTGTCTGATTTCCTGTCTGGCCCGATCTAAACTGCTGAGATTGACGCGTTTTAGAAGCGTGGAGCGTAGAAAATAGACCTGCAGCGTAAATTTAGGAGAGGGCCGCACCACAACGCTTCTGAGACGCATACGTTTCGCACTGCTTTGCACCCGGTGGAAACGGTCCAATTGACTATAATGGCGGCTATTAGCTGCGTATTACTCTTCGCAGACGCTACGCTGATAGTAAATGAGTTGAACAATACCCTGCTGTAAATGAACAATGTTAGTCTTCAGTGATGTTTCTCTTCTCAAAGACGATTGACACTAGATGAGGCTTCTTCCTCTTGCTTTGAGACCTAAAGATCCATACCTTTAATTTCAGTTTCTTTTTATATAATTCCAGTTTGAAATGTTGTACATAGGTCTCCAAGACATAATGCGGACCTTTGGGAAGGCTCCTCGAAGATATTAATTTTTGTTATCTCCAAACGTTTTCATGAGCCTCTTTCGGAATTGCCTCGGCACTGACCGCTCTCATCGCCTTGTCTGAGTTAGCAACAGTCACTAAGGAGGGCGGGGCTTAGCAGGACTGAGCGATAGGTCAATAACCTCTGCCCCAGCCTTTTGCAGCATTAAACAGGTTTTATCCAAGTATTTACTATGCTTAGCTCCGTCGTTCTTTCCATCAAGTCTGACCAACTTATATTCCCTGCTAAAAAAGGTGGAGGGTGGAGATGGTCTGTTTAGGGTGATGTTCAGATCAAGTCTTTCTCCACATGTAACATTGTGCGTGAAGGCTAGAAAGGTTTAGCTTAGGTCTTATCTGATCAGATCACTTTTTAACACATGTTTTCTGTGTCCCCTACATGGCTTGTAGCCAATGATGAACAGGTCTTCATAGGGATTTTTAACAATGGATTTTTTTTTCTTGCCTCCCTACCAGTGGATCTCTGCAGCTCCTAAAAGGGTTACCATAGGTTTCAAGCTGTGACATACTCTATCGATTGTCCAAAGTTTGGGATATTCCTTTATTACCAAACCCTGCTTTTAACTTCTCCATAGCTGTCTCGCTGACTTGTCTGCTTTGTTCCTTGCTCTTCATGATGCTCCTTGTTCTCTAATGTTCTCAAACAAACCACTGATTCCATCACGGAGGAGCTGGAATTATCCTGCGATTAAGTTAAACACACGTGTAATGTATTTACTAATAGGCGATTTCTGATCGCAGGTGGTTGCATTTCATCGTTGTTTTATGAAACAACTTTAGTATGCTAAAACGCATCTGTTTTTTAGGTCGTTTTTTTTGTGGATTAAACACTGGAACTCTTTTTGTTTTCACAGCCAGTGAGCCAGTATGAGGAGGGAGGCCACTACGCGTCCGCAGCACACTTTTGGACGATTAATTATCTTAGCAGGCCTTACCCGACTAATCACTCATGAAACAGAGATTTGGCATAATTCGAATCTCCTCCGACAAGCGAAAAGAAGAGAAAAAAAATCTTTAATTAATGGAATCAAGCAAACAAAGTGAAAGCCACTACTAATTACATTCAATCAGTGCGTAATCATAATGTTGTGTGTCTCAATTACAGGATTTTAATGTCCTCATCATTGTAATCGCACACCGCGTGTTTAGATTCATGCAGGCGGCCCACTCTGTTTAAAGATGCCCACCCAGCTTCCTAATATAGCCACGTGTGCTGCCTTTGGGATAATTGATTTGGTTTAATATAATAGAAGACAGAGAAAGAGAAGAATCTCAAAGGAAATAGGGCTGTCAGAAGCCTTCAGTGCTGATATAACGCCGTACCTTCACCTCCATCTCCTGATCTCCGAAAACTAATGAAGTTGTATTTGCAGACTGGCACCACGTAGTGACACTCTCTCTACTTTGTGGAGTTTGAAAATGATTATTTTGTCATCAGTGAGGACATCTATTTTTGTCTGTGTTGTGCCAGAAATGAAAATTATCACTTTTATGGAGGTGAAGAAGCAAATGCAATAAAATTTCAGCTTTTAAAGTAAGAGAAACGCACAAAAGAATTATACCCTATCTGCTGTTTACTACAGATATTGTCTCATTTAAACTTATCGGATGGTTTTAAAATTACAGATAATTTTTCCATATGGCTGATAATATACTTAACCTTTCATTTTATAGAGGTAATGACTGTCAAGAACGTTCATGATTGTGTATTTTCCCCCTTACGTATTGCTTATGTTTTTGCCACATTTAAATGTTCCAGATCATCAAACAAATTTTATTTTTAGACAAAGATTATTTAAATTCATTTCCATGTACGAAACTGAGAAATACATGAAAAAGGTTGGATTGTAAAAGAAAGACATGTGCACAAGGCTGCTGAGAATGCAGCCAAGAGTTGGCAAAAAGCTATTATGTTAAATTTGGAACATCTACCTCAGACATTACGAATAACACAATGGACTCCCAAAAAGAAAAGAGAGATAGTATAGTCTCTAAAATAAATTTTAGTTCATAAAAACATGAATATTTCAGTGGAGATTTGTCCAGGCTTAGACTGTTGGAGGACAGACTGACCACTTTTCTTCACTCTGCTACTTCACTCTGGTTCAAAAGTTTTAAAGTGATGATTACATTTATTAAGGCAATTCATCTATCAAAACCAACCTGGCCCTATATGAAAAATAAATAAATAAATAAAAGCTACTAATCTAATAACTAGTTGTACCATAGCCATACCCTAGCCACTCTACAGGGTTTTTGTGCATGAATGTCCTGGTTGAGGACATTCCAAAATACCTCAATGGATTTAAGTTCAGACATTGACTGGGCTAGTCCAAAACCTTAATTTTGGTGTTTTTAACCCATTTAATAGTGACATACTTGGTGTGCCTTGGATCATTAATCTGCTCTATAACTGATGTACAGTTGAACTAAAGGTCGCTAACTGATTGCCAGACATTCTCTTTTAGGATTTTCTGATAGAGCAGATATCATGGTTCAATCAATTACTAACAAACTGCCCAGGTCCTGAAGCTGTACAGCAGCTCCAGTCTATCTCACTACCATTAACATGTATGACTGTCAGTATGATGTTGTTTATCGAAAATCCTGTGTTAGTTTCAAGCCACCTTCCAAAAAGTTTAACTTTTGTTCAATCTAAGGAATACTGAAGTCTTGGAACTCCTCCAGTGATAACATGTTTTGCCTAATCTCATTTTTGGATTTGAAACACGAACACGGACTTGAACTGAGGTTAATTTTGCATGCTGTGCGTTAGATGTTTTTCCGGGTTGTTTTGTGATGTTCTGGAGGGTAAATGAACTGAATTTCCATTTGTGGCCCCACCAACCACCCAACGCACTTTACACTGAGCCGCATTCAACCACCTGCACCTACAAACTTAAACAAATTCTTAAACCAATACACACATTTATAAGCAACTTGGTGTTCAGTGACATGTGGCAGGAGGAAGCTGAACTGGAATCCGCAACTTTTGGATTGCGAGATGACTCTACTAACCACGGAACCACAGTTGCCCATGTGAGCCAGGCAATACAGTCTTGGAGTAATTTGAGTTGGCTGGCCACTCCTGGGAAGGTGGGCCAAACTGTTACGTGTTTTCTTTATGGGTAAAGGCTCGCTGAATTCCCAAAACTGTCATGTTTGTGGTTAGAACGTGTTGTTGCTGACCCAAATGCAGAGCAAAAACTGCGAGTAAATGGGGACATGTAATCAAATAACGAACCTTGCAGGCTGAGAAGGCAGGACACGAAACATGGAATCAGACAGGCAGAGTAACCCCTGCCTTGCGTCGGACGCCTAAGCGGCGCGTAACATAATAGACGCGTTTTACTTGAGAGAAGCGTTTCAGACGCCAATCTCTCGCAAAAGCTCTCCATCCAGCTTGTCCCGGTAGATCACAAAATCACAAGAGAATTCCAATTGCGTGACTTAAAGGGAAAAAATTTAATTCTGTGTTAAGTATCATAAACTCACCATCCACTCTCAAAACTGCAGATATTTATGTCCATGTCATGTTGTTTTCATATATCATATGTTTTGTGTGTGCTTCATGCTTTATTGCTGTTTTTACTTTATCTCCTAATCATGTAAAGCACCTTGAATTACCTTGTTGTTGAAAGTGTGCTATACAAATAAAACTGCATTGCCTTCTCCTTTTTCCTGTTGTCCTTGTAAAAATGATCACTGGTATCATATAAACTGGATGATTCTCCACTTCAGGGATTAAATCATCCTCATCCTCATCCTCGATAAAACCCAACAAATTAGACCCACAGACCGACTGACTTGAACCCTGGAGTCACTGGTAATAATGTTTGGTTTGTTTTTTTTCATAGTTAAGGAATCTGAAATCTGCACGTGTCTTTTGTTTAGAAGTTTTTTATTTGATGCTTTACACTGCTCACGTGTCTGAGTTCCTGTCTGACTCGATCTAAACTGTTGAGCTTTACACGTTTTTGACACACTGAGTGTAAAAAATAGAGCCTCTGTGTAAATTTAGGAGAGGGCCGCAACACAATGCTTCTAGGACGTGTCCGATTCGCGCTGCTTCGCGTCGGGTGGAAACTGACCCAGTGACTATATCGGCGGCCATCAGCTGCGTGTTTCGCTTCACAGACGTTAAGCTTACTCATCTGGTGGAAAGCAGGGGAATCGGAAAAGCATCCAGCAACAAACAAAGAAATCCAGGACCTCAAGTACTGAGGAGAGGGAGAAATGACAAAGCAAACCAGAAGAACTAATCAGAGGCCAATGGGAACAGCTGAGGGAGAGTGCAGGCAGTGGAGAAACAGCTGTGAAGGGGAGCAAACTGGCAGACTGAAGGAAGGAAGGTGAATAGGGCCTGCTCTACATGGACACAAAATGGGTATAGTTTCAAAAACAGAGTAAGTAAAAACGGCACCACAATAATTCAAAAGTCTGTCCGCATTAATTCACACAAACCAGCCCTAAAATGCTGCACCACATATGCCTGCCCCACTGGTGGCGCTGTGACTAACCAGTGCGCAGTGAACCCGGGGGAAAACACGACAAATCTTGCTTCAAATGAGAGCTTTATTCAAAAGCATATGGTGTTTGTGGTTCTCCGGATCCAATTTTTGCTCCTGGGGAATCGAGGAGGGACAGTATATCATGTTCTAGGATGCATAATAAAGTCAGTATTTGCTTTATTAGGACCGCAACGCCATACGGCACCATGTTTGCTTACTTTATCACAGAGTTGCGCGTGCGTGTTACATATAGGAATGGCGTGGCGACGTCATCCACTCAGAATAAATGCCAGAGAGCTCATAATCACGGAGACAACTGAACCCGCGTTGTGAGATTCCTCCACTCTGGGACCCGGTTTCAAACATGATCGTTTAGGGCTCCTTATGGATAAGACATCTATTCCATGAAATATCTTTGCTGCTACACCTGGTTTCATCTCCATGTAGACAGGGCGTTTAAATTGGAATGAGAGGAACAGCAAAATATGGGAAAAAGCATGAAGAACAGTCCTAACAAATAAATAAACATAAAGGAATGAATTGATAAGGCATATTTTATGTCATCAGGAAGGCTCTATTTCTGTACTTTCTTGATTCCCTGGGCCAGGTACTAATCAGGCCTTAGTGTGGCTTGGGAAAATTAATTTAGCATCTGAGTGTTATCAGCTGGCATGATAAGCAGTTTCAATTGGTCAATTCTGTCAATGTAACAGGGCAATACAAACGGGACTTCCCTTCTTACTTCAAAATAAGACTGTCAAACATGGACGTAGAGTCTTGGGTGCAAAGTGTAAACATCATATAAGGGGCTGATAATCATAACTTTGTGAAATTTACAAACGCTGAATATTCAAACAGATTTCATTTTTTTCAACATTCCAAGATTGTCTTACACCCCTTATCATAACACTCATAGTCCATTATTGTATCCAATGTCTGTACCTGTTTGTCCTTGCAGGGTTGTGGGAGAGCTGGTGCATATCTCCCGGTCATGGGGCAACAGGCGGGGTACATCCTGGACAGGTCGCCAGTCCATCATTGGGCAACACAAGGACACCCCAGACAAACAACACACTCATACCAAAGGGTAATTCAGAGAGATCACTTAGCCAGTCATGTTTTTGGACTGTGGAAGGAAGCGGGAGTACCCTGAAAGATCCCACAAACGCATGGGATAAACATGCAAACTTCATGCAGAAAGACCATAGACCGGGATGCGAAACCAGGATTAACTTTTTACTTTCTTTAACATAGAAAGTACTCCTACATCAGTCCTTTCTGTGTCTCTGCTCTGTTATCCTCAAACCCCCAGACGGTCGTGGCAGATGGCCGCTCCTACTGAGCCTGGTTCTGTTGGAGGTTTCTTCCTGTTAAAAGGGAGTTTTTCCTCTCCATTGTCGCTACATCCTTGCTGAGTATGAGAGATTGTTGTGACTTGATGCAATCTGCTGGGTGTCCTTGGATAGAAAACTTTTAAACTGATTGGAATGTTTATATGAAATAAAATGACTTGTAAAGGTGCCTTGAGATGACATGTGTTTTGAATTTGCGCTATATAAATAAACTGAATTGAGAAATATAATGAGGGGTTAAATGCAAGCTTTTTAGGAACATGTAGTGTTTAATCTATTTGATAATAAGATTAAGGCCCTGTTCACATTGACATTTTGGGAGATGTTTTCTGATGTATTGGCACCACTTGTCCACATGGTGTCTCATGTTCAGAAAAACTCCAGATTTTTACAAACTTTAGCCTTTCTAAAGTCGAGAGTTTCAAAAACCTGACCTCGTCGGCCGGTCCCTTGTCGGGTCCCTGCTGGGGGGTGGGGTGCCCCTGGGACCCGCTGCCCCCCGGGCCCCTGCATAGTAGCCGCTGGACGTTCCCCTGGGGTTCTCCTTTGCTCCTCTCTTGGGGGATGCGGTCGGCCCTGCCCGGGTCCGCCTGGGGCTCTAGGGGTCCTTTGGACGTCTTTGCTCCGATCTCCTTCATGTCTGCATCGATTCCTAGGAGACGGATTGATGCCTGCTCACACCAACTATCGAACACTCTTATGGAGAAACCTTATATGCACCAGCATGCTAACACACACACATAGATGTGGGGTCTCTGGTGTTTACAGATATATTCTTGGGCTGAGGTTATCATTACTAGAGCTTGATTAATCAGTACCATGAGTTTTTCTGTGACATTGTTGTTGTATTTTTATATCAATTTTTGTGTGATGTGGTTGTGTAATACTTAGTTCACAATGTTTGGTTTGTTTTGTCGATGTTCCCTTTTCGTGTTTTGTTTTGTTTTGTTTTTCCCCTCTCTCTGCCATCCTGTGGGTATGGAGGCAGACTTCAATGTCTTCCTGTGTTTTCTTTGTTCCCTTTCCTCTCTTGTACTTTGAACTCACCCTCTCTCTTGACTTTTTGTTTCCTACCTCTCTTCTTCATCTTCATTCTTTCTTCTCCTTAATTTTCCGTCTCCGTGTCCATAACATCAGGAAATAAAAACCCCAACAATTCATAATAAAGATTTTTCACACATATATCAAGTGGAGGACTATAGCAAAAGCTGTACTGCTCTGCTTGTGAAAGTAAATCTGTTGGGCTTCTACTTGGTACTCAGACACCAATTCTGCCAAACAGGACACGTAAAAAAAAAAAAAAAAAAAAAAACTGACCAATTTCATCAATAGCCTATGTTGCTTTGCGTGCTAGAAACCAGAACCACACTGGAGTCATTTTTATTAACTTTTTTCTACATCTGTCTCTCTTTTTGTCTCTCGTTGTTTGGACTATTTCTATTTAAATTGAAATGTGTGCTGACAATGTTGTATGTAATTTCTACAAAAGAAAAACAAACGTCTGGAAGAACCTTTAGTCTTAGTGGCTAAGGAAGACAGCTAGGTGGCTCTCAGTCTAAATGTGGATGTGTCCTTAGTATAGACAGCAGGCCACCTACTGGGCCAAGCACATATATATATATATATATATATATATACACACACATGTTTAAAATGTATCTTGAATAGTTTAGCTGGGGCCTTAAGAAAAACGATTCAAAAGCATAACCCAGCTTGTCAAAGCTGTTGAAACAACTAAAAAACATATAACACCAATCTAAAGCTGCTTGTTTTCCATCATATATAAATTTGAAATCAGTTTTCCAAAAATGAATAAAATCTGATCAAATGCATTAGAGCTAGTGAGAAAAGAGCAGGCTCTATCTATAGGAGAATAATTTTAATAAATACTCCTTTTTTCACTAATGACAAGGTTGAAATCAATGCAATTTAAAAAAGCACATTTTGAACTTAAAAGCAGGTCCTGTGTCCCTTTTATGTACTGAAATGGCATTACAACATTTTTATAGCAGGTATATTTTAACGCGTTTGTATATTTTGTTTCTAGAGTCAGCAATAAGTCATCCAATCGTTCTAAAATCTTTCCTACAACAGCTCAAGGTTATGCAAGCATCCAAAGTTGGCCTGGTTAAGTTAATCCATGTCACATATGATGATTATTGTAATTATCCCTTTAAGCCATAGGTTTTCTGCAATTATTTCTGCAAATATTAATGTCAATATGTCAATGCTCTAATTTACCTCCTGTCACTCTATTGCTACACGCCAAATATTAGCCATCTGGGACGGCAGCGTGTGCGGAGCCGATCTATCTGATCTGTGTACTAAGGAGCTGATTATAAATGATGTTTGATGGGCAGGCTCCTGAAGCTTTCATGAGATGGAATTTCCATAACTCATTATCCTCCAGGTTTAATAACTGTAATCATATTAATCCTTGGATTACAGTCGCATCAATCAGACACATTTATATTTAAAGGAAGTAGGATTCCTGCTAACAGGTGTTTAGTGTTTTTCTGATGGATGGCTTCAAGACGGCCTCATTTGCCTTCTGTCGGTGACAGAAGGGGGGAAAAATGGAGCCTGTCAGAGAAATGATGTAAGAAAAATTTGTTACAGTGTCGTTTTGAGTGTTAAATAAAAATCCTTCATTACTTGGAGCAGAATTTAGTAAAAAACTGTTTTATAAGTAAACACACTAATTTGTATGTATATCTTGCTCATGTATAGAGCTTGATTACCTGTAATTCAGTTATTGAGAAATGTAAAATTCAAGTTTCTTTCAAAACAAAGTGAACTATTAATTACAGCGGAATCCAGAAATATACATAGCCTACACCAAATAAAACGACACATTCACATTTTTTTCCTCGCTGTCTAAAATTACATCAGATCAAACTTCTCTTGTTTAAGGTCAGTTAGAATTACCAAAATTATTTCTATTTGCTAAGTATTTGCCACAATAATGAGAGACATAATCTGGCATTTATTAATTGTCTTCAGAGGTTTACATACACTTCCTCTAATGCTTAGTAGCATTGTCTTTGAATTGTATGTTTTGCGTCAAATGTTTTGGGTTTTCTTCCACAACCTTCTCACAACAGTTTGCTGGAATTCTGGCCTATTCCTCCTGACAGACTTGGTGCAGCTGAGTCAGGTTTGTAGGCCTCCTCGCTCGCACACACCTTTTCAGATCCATCCATCAATCAATCGATCAATCAATCGAACTTTATCTATAAAGCGCTTTTCATACAAGAGTTTGCCACTCAAAGTGCTTTACAGATTGAAATGACCCCACATAAACCATATTCCCATCCCTCACCCACAGATTAAAAAGCACGATCACAGTTATACCCCCAACCCAACTCCCATGCACACAAATACTTAAGAACAACAATGAAAGGGACATAAAAAGAACAATGAGCCAAGTGCAGATGAGTCAGATAAGTAACGGCATCAAGGGAGCCATCTGCGCCTGCAGCAGCAGATCAACCACAGCAGCCGAGGCACACCGGGCGCCCAGAGGAGGCAAGGCCGAGACCCCCACCTCCACCCAAGCACTACCTGGAGAGCACCCAGGCAGCCACATCCGACCGCCGCTCCCGAGGCAGAGGGCTCCCACAGAGGAAACACTGGCAGATATACCCACAAACTCTCTATAGGATTGAGGTCAGGGGGTTGTGATGGCCACATCGAAACACTGACTCTATTGTCCTTAAGCCACTTTGTAATCAGTTTGGCTGTACGTTTAGGGTCACTATCCATTTGGATGACCCATTTGGGCCCCAGCTTTAACTTCCTGGCTGCAAGATGTTGCTTCAATATTTCTACATAATGTTCTATCCTCATGATCAGCTGCTTCTCATTGTCCCTAACGCACGCTACAAGTCCACAGGTGAGAGAGCGTTCTCAGTCAGTGCTCCAAAGCTCTGGAATTTACTCCCCCTCCAGTTTAGGCAGGCATCATCCCTTGGCAGGTTTAAATCTTGCCTAAAAAATCTTCTTTTCTTTTCAGGCTTTTAAGCGGTCTTCCTTTTATATCTTTATTTCTTGGCATCTTTTTAGAGATTTATTTTATTTTATTTCTCTCAAACTCTCCTTGAATCAGTTGTAACTGGCCTGTTTTATTGGTGGCTTTATTTTAGCTAATTTCTTTTAACCTGTGTTTGCTATTCTTATTTTTTATTCTCATCTTTTTTATTGCTTTCCATAGTCTTTGCCACTGTACAGCATTTGGTCAGTTGCAATGCTTCCTCCTCACTGAGTGGCCTTTTGGCCCATATCGGTACAGGACTTGTTTCACTGTGGATAATGACCCGGTCTTACCAGCTTCACCCAACATCTTCACAAGGTCTTTGGCTTTTGCTCTGGGGTCAATTTGCACATTTCGAACCAAAACATGTTCATCTCTGGGACACAGAACCCGTCTAATACCTGTGCGGTATGATAATTGAACATTCCTATCATGTCTTAACTTGTGTATAATTGTTTGAATAGATGGAAGCGGGACCTTCAAGCATCTGGAAATTGTTCCCAAGGTTGAACCAGACATGTTTAGCTCCACTGTTCTCTTCCTGATATCCTGGCGGATTTCGTTTGACTTTGCCATCATGTCAAACCAGACAGCAGTGTGTTCCAGGTGTGGCCTTAAAATGCATCTACAGGTGTGTCTCCAATGAAGTCAAATGTGATGGTTAACCTATCAGACGTTGCCAAAGACATGACAGTCATTTGGACTTTTCCTCACTGTTTAAAGAGAATGGAATCATTCTGCATGTAGACTTCTGATTTTGAAAACATTGCTAAATAAATCTCTGACATACTTGTTCTCTCATTATTGTGCCATTACAAATGGAAATAATTTTGGTTATTCTAACTGGCCTAAAACAAGAGAAATTTGGTCTGATTGAACTTCAGACAGCGAAGGAAAAAAGTTGTTTTTTGTCTTCTCATTTGCACTGTGTAAACTTCTGATATAGCACCAATTCACAGAAAATATGTTGTCAAGGCACTTTACAAAGAAAAAGTCAATTGAACAGAATCATATGTACAGATTCTAAGTCGATTACGTTATTCCAAATCGATCCTAGTTATTGGTGTCAGTTGTTATTCAGCTTGGTCCCTCATACTGAGCAGCGACAGTGGAGAGAAACAACTCCCCTTTAACATGAAGAAACCTCCAGCAGAACCTAGCTCAGTTTGAGCGGCCATCTGCCACGACCGTCTGGCGGTTTGAGAAGGCAGAGACACAGAAAACACAGAAGCACTGAAAAAAAATCTTTAGTGGCTTCCTCTGGGGGAGAAACACGGCTAAACACAAACTCTGAGTCGCAGAGTCTATAAGATGAAAGAGAGGACATGCAATTGGTCGCAGTAAAAGCTCAGCCAAGAGTTTTGTCTAGGAAAGAGACACTAAAGGACAGGGCCAAGTGAGCCATCTGCAAAAGTAGAAAATTAAGTTGTTTGCAACAGTAGCTCAGCCAACTTCTTGTTTGTGTCACACACGGCGCAGTTTGTGGGGATTCTGCCAGTAGGGATTTAAATATGTTTGTTTTATTTGTGTGTGTGTGTTCCTGCAGTTTGGTAATGAATGACAACTCGTTTATGTCATTAGAAAAGTTTTACACAATTATAGTGTACTTAGTTTAATGGACCCATTTAAATAAATTTAGATTTTTATCATTTAAAATTTTATGTATTTATTCAATTCCTAATGTGCTGTTATCCAGATAGCTACACTTTCTGAGAAAGTATGAATGTATAAACGACTTGATTATCTAAAGACATAATGTCACTTTTAAAAACTGCCCACGAAAATAAAATGTCGCTTAAGAGTTCATTTCAGATTATTTGCCGTGGCAAAGCTTTTCTACCGCAGCTGGATCTTATTTACCCAAACAACCCTTATTATGATGACTAAGCTGCCCCTTTATTAGGAGCAGCTTAGCCTCTCAGATTCTCATCATTTCTATACAGCAATCCCTCCCAGCTTCAGATTAGTGTTACAGAAAGGAACAACTTCCATCAAAAACCCTTGTCCGATCACTGTGAATACTCTGGACTGATGATGAATTGACTCGCGCTTTAGCTCTAAACCAAACTACGACTGGTCAAGCTGTTTATCTGAATTTACAGCTGTGGTCAGAATTTTATGCTCATTGAGGGCATGAATGTCAAATTATTTGAGGATTTTATTGATTTATTTGAACTGTTTTTTTTTTTTCCTAAAAGATTGCACAACACGCAACAGCATTTTTATTTTTTCATGTAGTGCAAAGTGTCTAATTTATTGTGGATGTTCTTTAATCCATGCAGGGCCATAAAACCTTGATGAATGAAAACATACCTTCACCTAAATCTTTTTATAAGTGGAGCTGAATGTTCTAGAATTTCTTTAAACTTTACTTGGCCAAGGCTTACTAGCGTCTTGATGATGATTTCTATGGAACACTGTAGATGTACACAAGGTGGGAAAGCCCTTTGGAGCAATTTCTTAATGACTCCAGAAAGAAACAAGCAGAGCAGAAAACATCAAGGCCTCGAGCCTTTTGGGACACAATAAATCTTAACATCACGATAGTGTGAGAAGATGCGTTCTGTGATGAAATATTTCTTGTTTAATTAGTATTCTCTGTTTTAGTGGGTGCATCTAGGACAGTAGGTCATGTAGAGAAAACAAAGGCCTTCTGTGTGTATTGTTCTGATGAGTAATGTGTCAGACGCCCAAGCAGACGTCAGCAAGCAGATATCAACAGTGTGTTCGGACCTGTCGGAGGTGGCAGGCTCCAGGCTGGCAGAACACACTGTGGACACGGATGCTGAGCTCATGCTGTTGGACGTTAAACAGTGACTGCTAAATGCTACTTGAGGTTTTGAATTAGAAGGGTTGGGAGAGGGGGGATAAAGAGAGAAACTGCAGTCAGTAAACTCTGTCCCTCCATGTGGGTTTTGAGAAGAGCTATATTTTTAGTCATAATAGTTCCATGACAGAAGAAGAACCTCACCACACTCCCTGTTCCAGATTCAACACCTTGCCACTCAGTTGAATATGGTAGCTGACCACATGGGCAAACCAAGGCCTTCTAGGGAAAGTTTTTATGGTGAGATGAGAGGAAGAATAACCTATATGGCTTCAATGACAATAGATACGTTTAGAGGAGACAATGTGAGGCTTTCCATTCTTCAAACACCAATCTAGCCGTCAGACATGGGGGTGGCAGCGTCATGGTGTGGGGTCGTTTTGTTGCTAGAATTATTAGGGCATTGTACAAAGTGGATGTAACAAAAGAAAAAAAAAACAGATTTTCTGTTACTTTTCATGTCTAATGTTGTAGCAATCCGAGTCCGGGAACTTCATTGCAGTAATGACATTTCATTTTTAACTTCAATATGAAACTAAATTAGATTTAACTGGAATATCTGAATACCTAAACATCAGGATTTTCTCAGTGCTGATTTGTTAGGATTTGTGTTTAGGGCCTCGATGAAAAGAGCGGTTATGACCTACAACAATGACAACACGCCACTGACGATGCTGCGGGACATAAATAGTGCATGGCATTCTTCTTGAAACTCAGTGAGTGTGGTCAAACAAGAAGAGCACATCGGCTATAGCAACACAAGGCAACGATGACGGACCCCGCTGATTCTCTCTGGTCCTCACATCGTTTGTAAAACATTGGAATCATTGTAAGGTGGGGGGCGGTCTGCAGAGGATGAAGAAACAGTCAATCCGTCGTTTCAACCTTTCTTTTCCTCCCGCTGCTTTCTGTACACACTGCTGCCACCGCTCTGACAGGGAGCGTGTTTCAAACCCAACTGTCAGGGTAGATTGGCAGGTAGAAAGGTGTCTGCGTGTGTGTGTGTGTGTGTGTGTGTGTGTGTGTGCGTGTGTGTGTGTGTGTGAAAGGAGCAACGGGTAGATACAGAATACAGCAGGATGATTGGCAGGTTAGTGCCTCAGAGTGGCAAAGAATTGTCATCCCTGTTGATGGCATGGCCTAGTTGGCATCTACCACTGATGCTAACTCATTATTTAAAACAGTTGTTTTTTCTATTCTCGCGTTTAAATACCATCACAGTCACAGCTTTTAAAGGAATCACTGACATTGATTGATAAGTTAAATATATCATACATTCTTTTTAGTGCATTACTTTGATTCTAGAGCTACAGTTTACTTCTAATAACATGCAAAAGCAGTAAATCTCTTAATAGCTGAAGGGCTGTGAACAGAAATAGATCTGCATTCAATTATGTCATATAGCCTCAGAAATCTGTTTGTTTTGGCCCTCAAGCATATTCTAAGTTAATTAGATATCATTACTTTGAATATAACAATAACAGAACATAAGTTAAGGTGTTCAGTAGGCAAATTAGTTAAATTAGGCATAATTTAGCATAACCAGTACAATCCTTGGAAGGTGTAGTATTTTCCAGATACATCTCAAAATATTAGAATATCATGTTCAAGTTCAATATTTTTTGCCACTCTACTTCTCCATCTTCCCTGTCCTTTGAGACTCAGCAAGAGAATCAAAGCAACATGAACACATTTCAGCACAAACTTGAGGGAAACTGTGAAAAGATCTTACAGCTCTTAGGCTATGTTCACGCAACAAGCCGAAACGCATCAAATCCGAGTATTTTGCCCCTATGCGACCCACATCAGATTTTCTATGACAGTCTGAACAGCAAAAATCAGATTTTTTTCTAATCTGACCCAAGTCCCTTTTATATGCGGTAATAAATCTGATTCATATCTGATGTTTCCTCAGTCGTAAGGATCATGCATTAAATCCGTCTTGTACGTCAGTAACACAAGACAGACTTCACTACTCAGTGCCAGAGGAGGCAAGCATGGCCGACACTGGAGGCGGAGCCAGTCAACGGACAGAAAGTGAGGTTTTTGGACTTGACAAGTGAGGTTTTGTCAGCTCCAACTGTACAGAAATTGCGAATCTACTGCACAAACACTAACATCTGTAGCCGCCATTTTTACTTCAGTAAACAGAGTTGTTGTCTGTGACGTCCTGTGCGCATGCGGGCTGCTTTGGGGTCATGAACCGTTCACCATTCGATCAGTCGGACTTAGTCAAAAAAAAAATCGCAAATAAACATTAGGACCTGCAGTGTGAACGTAGCCTTAGAGCTTAAATTTGTTGACTGACGAGTTTTTGTTTGTCTGGTTTTCTTTTTAGTACATAGCTGTAGATATAGATTAGTTTGATTATGAACAAATGTATAGTTTTATTCAAGTAGAGGCTGCTGGTGGGATTTTCCTATATGCAACAGGAACAGGTTAGATTAACTACTGCTCAAATTTGATGTATAATATATACTCTTCAGGCCACTCTACACTACACAGTTGTACACATAAATGTTGGAAATGTGTTTTCCCAGGTGTCAAAAGATTAAGCCCCTCTTTATAAAATGTCATTACATATCTGTCATGTGATATTACAAAAATTGACGGTACAGGAACTAGCGGTAAGAACTTCAAGCTGGATCGAATAGCTCAGCTCCCAAAATGGATCCTGAAATTTATTCTGGGGAAATTAATTGATTACAGAAAAATTGTAAAAAACATTATTTGTACAAAACATTCATTATATGAAATGTTTCCTGTATACGTAGCTTATTCTACTCAAAAGAATGCTGCAAAAAAAAAAAGCAATTTAGAAGTCAGAGAACTAGAAACGTGCTTGGGCAGGTTATTTGTTCTCGATAACAGATTTTAACCTTGGACATCCCTCTCTTTGCTCCTTTAGACGAACTGAAATGCATTCAAATTTGATTGCTTCTCCTGCAGGCACTCATTTTCTCACCAGTGTGTTGTCTGTTGTGACTCTTCTCCCTCCCTCTTTCTCTCTTCTCATCCACCTCTCCCTCTCTCCTGTTTCGCTCCCCCTCGTCTGCCCCGCCCCTTCCTGCTCTGAGATGACACATAGATGCCGTTCAAGTGCAGCTTCAACAGAAAAGACAAGGCCAAAGAACCCAGCAGGTCTGGCTCCCACCCCTCCAAGGAACATAAATGATTTGCAGCCATTGCATTTTAATGCTTCTTAATGAAGCCAAACCAAAAACCATCAGTCATGTGCTTTCAACCATCAGTTTGGTAACACAATCTCGGTCTGTGAAATATTTTATTTCATAAATTAAATTATTTATGAAATTATTATTATTATGACTTGAATGATACATGTTTGTTTGGTTGGTTTTGGGGTTTTTTTTTTTTTTTTTTTTATAAAAACCTGGGGAGACTGGCATTTATTTGAATAGCACTCAAAGCGCTCTACGCTGGAGCCACACTAACCCTGACGCGCACACATTCATACAGCGATACGCAGATCGGTAGGCAACTTGGGGTTAGGTGCCTTGCCCAGGGTCACATCGACATATGACAGACAGAAGCTGGAATTGAATCTACAAACCCTCCGGTTACAAGCCAACTACTCTACCTGCCAAGCCACAGTCACAGAGCATATATTCCATGTATACCTTGTAGAACAACCTGTTGGGGTTCCATTTTGTTCAGTCAGATACAGATAGGGTATGCCAACAGCAGTTTTCAATTCTTACCACAGATTCTTAACTGGACTTAGGTCTGGACTTTTACCGGGCCGTTCTAAGACAACAATATGTTGATCTCAGCCACGCCGTTCTGGCTCTGCTTGAATGTTTTGTGTCATAACTGGTTTTCTGAAAGAATGACACTGTCATCGATTCTGACCAGTTTTACTGTCCCTGCTGAAGAAAACATTTGACTTTTGAAATGCATGTATACACCTTAGTCTGGATGAAGTCAAACTGAACTGGCCTACTTCTTTTTTAATGTTTTGTGGCCACAGAAGCCTTTATTAGCCGTGGATAGTGTGTAGAAACGGGAGAGAAGTGGGGGAAGAGACATTCGTCAAATGTCCGCAGGGTGGAATTGAACCCTGGGACAACCGTGTCGATGACTGAGGACTCTAAACATGGGGCGGCTAGTCTTAACCACTATGCTACGCGACGCCCCCTGGCCTACTTCTAATCAAGCTAAGACTCCCAGATAACGCGGTTATCCCTCTGCATGTATACGACATCTCAGGTTAGTCGAGCTTCTCCCAGCCTGGGCACTCCCCCCATTCCGGAAGTGACGAGCCAGCGGAAGCGGGGAATAATAACACCAGCACGACAACAACAAACCAGCACCGACACATGTACCACAATCAAACAGTAGAGTATGTACGAAATGTACTGGGCTGCAGATTTGTTGTCGTCTGTTTCTTTGCTCATTGTGCATATCCTGCTTTTACTCCATCTGCTTCACTGCCACCAGAAATTGTTTAGTATTTGTGTGACGCTATAGGTCAACCAGAAGAATGCCAACACGAAAGGATGCCTGTTGTAACCCACCGTGGCAGAGTCGAATGCACTTTCTTTCAGTAATTTGATTTTCTCACTGAATATTCTTTTACTGTATATTCAGGTAAAGGCTCCTGTTCTGGTTAAGGTATTGGCTCAGTTGTTGCCATAGCTCAATGTAGATTTGCATGTACACATACTGAATGTTTCTGTCAAGATGGTGTGTTCAGGGTCTTATGTACTTCAAACATATCATGTGGGCCAAAGAGTTCCTGGTCCCATCTGATCAGCTTCCACTACATGTTTGCTATGTCCCCTGCGGGGCTTTGGTACAGAGTTTTAAGGGGACGTCTTATGGCTTTCTTTTAACAATGGCTTTCTTCTTGACACTTCAATAAAGACCTGACTTGTAGATTGCAAGACTTCAAATCAACCCATTGATAGATTTCCTCGCCTAAAGTTGTGGATCTATGTCAGTTTAGGTGAATGGCCATGTAGGATTACAGTTGTGCCACACCTCCCCTATGTGATGAGGTATTCGGAAATGTTTTGAAAGATGTTGAGATTTTGTTTTAATGTTTCATTGTTCCCCTCAACTTTCTCTCTTAATTGTCTGCTGTGTTTCTTGGTCTTCCTGATGCTGTTTGTTCTCTGAGGTTCTCAGAGAACAAAACTGTGTGGCCTTCAAAGAACATCTGGATTTATGCCTTGTCCACACGTACTCGGGTATCTCACAAAACGAAGATATTTCTCTACCATTTGGACTTTGCGGTTTTTGTTTGCTTGTTTTTACAAGCTCAATTACTACCGTATGTAAAAGTTACAACATAGAAAGTTACTCTGAGCGGATAGGATTTGGGGGAACTACTGCCCCCTACAGGTCTGGCATGTCTATGAATGTGCACACTTATGCGGTTAGGTGTGGACCTTTTTGAACGAGGTGGTGATAATATTCTTTTCTTTTTCTTTTTTATAGTCGGCTACGTGTGTACATGGCCTTAATAACACACAGGTAAACTTTGTTAACAATGTAAGTGACTTCTTGTGAAAACTGCTAGACTGGAAGTTCTTTAGAGGTATCAGAGTAAAATGGGCTCAAGACAACAGCGTATCACACTTAAAAGCAATCAAATCTTTGGTTGTCAGGGCCACCGCTGTCCATACGCAAAGTATGCAGAGGGTGTAGGGCCCCAAGTACCTGGCGGGGGCCTCCAAAAAGGGTTTCCAAAGAAATGTCATGAAAATTATTACGTTAGCCTATTGCATATAATACATAAATTAGTTATAACAGGCCCACCATTGTTTTTTCTTAATTGTGAAATAGGTCATGTCATTATTTGTCTTGCATCCCATAGTCGACTGAAGAGGCAGGAGTCTCCCGCTGGAGTATTCTCATTAAGCGTACTCCTCGTTCTTTGCCCCCCCCCCCGCCTCCATGACCCTAATGGTACAGGCCTCCAGGCTACTCTGTTGTTAAATGGCTCAAGATGTCAGGTAAGAAGAGATAACATTAATCTGGAGCTGAAAAAAGAAAGAAGAAGAAACAAAGAGATGACGCCCGTGCATCTTTTGCTGGTAAGTTCATGTTTTTATAGGCTGTCTAAGATGTAACCCACATCACCCTCATCTATAAACGGGTTCACAAATAATAACAATAACTACAGGAAATGACAATAAGTAGGCCTAGATAATTGCGAATGTTTGTGACAGCTCATATGGTTGTTTGTTTTAGAAGTGTGTAAAAGATGATAGTTTTTTTTTTTTAAACAAGTACGTGAAACAAACCGAGTACGTGAAGCACCCACCCCCCGACCCCAACCCCACCCCGCCCCGCGCGTGGCAGCAGGTGAGTGAGGGACAAACGGGAGGAGAAGCAGTTTGAAGTTAAAGTTAAACACAGAGTTTAAACTTCACTTCCGCGGGTAAAAGCAAAACTTTTCCAGTCAGCATTGATCCCCTGGTACCGCCAGGACTCTAAACATCTAACCTAGGATGAGATTTATTTTAGTTATACATCTTATTTTCGGAAATGTATGTGAAGAGTTTACAAGCTAATTAAGCCTCAAACTCCGTCTGTAAAACAGGAAAAGACTTGATTACTTGAGTAAATAACTTTACTGAACATATCTGTGTTAAGCCCCTTGTGTTTGATTTTCCCGACATTATAAGCCTGTATTTGGCGTCAATCAGCTGTTTGTGAAGTTTAACGGCAGACATGAAAGCTGCCGCCTCGTCAAGTTGACCAGTGTTAGAGATTTTATTTTTCTTCTTTTGTTTGACAATTTTATGTAAATGAATTTGAGTTAAACAAACTTTTCTGCATGGTCTGTCATGCAGGCCAGTTTTTTTTTAAACAATTTTGTTTAAAATTGATTTGTTGAGTCTTGATAAATTACCTTTTATTTTGGCCACCGTATGTCAAGGCCTAATTGTTTTGGCAAAACAGAAAAAACTGTCAAAAACTATATTATTGACCTCAGCGTTAGCATACACATTAGCATACAGCCAATGTCAAACCTGTAGCCTGCACAAAAGACCATAAGCTACTAACAGGACCAGGACTATACCCGACGGGCATTATTTTAGGACACGACCGAGCAGCACCGATCCGTGGCATGCCATGGTGCTCTAAAGAAAGTTTTGTATATTACTTACTTAGCCTATATATTATTTATATATTACTGCTGTTGTTGCAGTTTATTTTGTTTTTGTTTTATGCTGTATATTACTTAATATCTAAATGTTCGTGTTCATATCTCAATTTAATGCCAATTTGAAAATAAATAGCAACAGGTTAAGTAGGAACTCGAGTTTTGTCTGTGTTTGTTTTTGGAGGGGGGCCTCCCTAGCTAATTATGCTTAGGGGCTCCAAAAGCCTAGCAGCGGCCCTGTTGGTTGTAAATGTGAAAACCATGTGTCCTTTTACTCCTGGTCACCTTCAAGGCTTCTATATCATCTCAGTCCATCCATGGTCCATGTTTGGAAACAGAAGCTTTTCAGAGCATACAATTATGTATCAGTACTTGTTACTACCTGCCATAAGGAAGTCCATATTGTTCCGTGTGTAAAGGTTTTAGTTGGGTTTGATGCCTAAGTACGTGAGGAGTAAAGCAGGGTACTTATGGCACCCTGCACCCTATCTGAAGAAACCTTGAGCTCGGCTGGGAAAAGTCATTTATTTTGTCGGAGACTTAAAAATCCATTTTCTCTCACGCTGGATCACCTTTTTGCTTCCCCTTCATTCAGGATCACATTTCCGTTCACGGACGCCGTGTGCACTCTGATATCTCTGGCAGAGCAATTCCTTGCTGTGAAGAAGTGAGATAAGGGAATTTTAACGTTTTGATTATGTCATTATCCGACCGGCGAATCTTGAGCTGCACCTCCAGCCAGTTGGAGAGGACGGTCATGAATAATGCTAATTCTATGTAAACAGCTTGGAAAACAGGCTGACAGAGGAAATGCGGGAATCTGGTACGCAAGTAAATGTTGACTTTGAGATATTGAGAAAATGTATGGTGTTTAATGGATTAAATTGGTTGGAAATAGCTTAGAAATATGCTTGTGTTTTAATAAATGCAAGCCTATCTGAAACAGTGATGCCTGATTACACTGGCCGCCCTGGATTGATAGTTTTCCCACTGGAAAAAAACAAGCCCACCACCCTCCAGTGTATTTTAAAGAACAACAGTGCATTTAACTTTGAAATCCCTATAAATTAAGCACTGGCCCGCGTTTTATAATTGATAAGTTGAGAGCTATGATTGAACTGCTGCAAGTTGATTAACAAATTTGTCAAACCCACTTTTCACTAGCCTAATCTAAATGCTGTAATTTAGGAATAACATAGATTCTATGTTGCTTTTCTAAACTGAGCTCTTTAAAAAAAAAAAAAATCCTTTAAGTGTTTCCTGACAGTGAAGCCATTAAATTGTTTCAGCAGTAGGGGTTGAGCTGTGCGTCAAGACGTTCGCTACAAACAGCAGGCAGATTTTGTGCAGGAGAGGTTGAGGTGAAGATATTTAAAGTCTGCCTTTCACCTTCCTCCTGGAGTTATTTAAATTGCTGAGTTTACCTGTAAATGATTAGAGGTGGAGGAGGCTTAAGGCAGATTAGAACCATCACAGTCTGAACATAGAAAACGTGTTGCGCAGTTAATTTGGACTGTCCTATTGATGGGATTTTTTTTTTTTTAGAAGTCCTCAAAAAATGTGTTTAATACAAGAGAGCATGTAACGTGTGTCCATATTAGAGCTCTTCACCGGTCTACATTGAACTGACCTGCAGAAAACGTCATTATCGCCGCTCATCGTTGTGAAGCTTTATGGAGAAAATGTAACATTTTTAAGGGTTGTACGATTTCACATCAAGCATCACTGTTTTAGAAGGTTGAAAGGACTTGCCGTATTGGTCACTACACTGTGTAACATATATGTAAGTCACATGACCACTGTTCTCTCCCTGAACTTTTGCACATTCCACTAAGCGATGTAACAACCAAATGCATTTCACAGTAATTAACTAAATACTCCTCCATGCAAGAAAATAGGAATTCATGACACAACAAACAATATTATATATGAAAATTCAGTACAAATGGTAATTCCCCATTTTGCCTCGTACAATCCTTAATCAAAGTGAGAGTTGGCATATTATTTATCCTAATCAATGAATATGGGAACCATCCACTGTACCTAATTATGATAAGCAAGCTGAACAAATATGGCTAAAAAGAATATTTTGTTTCCAACAAATGCAGTTTATTTATGTATGTATTGAGTTGCAGTTTTTGAATTTTCATTTGATTTTATTTTTTTTTTAAAGCTCCACCAACAACGTAATACCTTTTTACAATATTGGCTCAAACTTTGCCGTGTTTTATAGGCAACTTGGCTTGATCACATTTAAAGTGGCCAAAATTATAACCTTATTAGTAGGTAAGATACTATCTGGACTAACTAATGAACAGAACCATGGTGTGCAAAAAAAATTGCTTTTATGACAAGGATCTGTTGAATTAACTCACCCACCATCAGGGTCACCCGAGGGCCGCAGGAACTAAAGCCTTGTTTTTTACTTTAGAGTCCGCAAGTTTGCACGGACACGTAAAGACAGAGACGTTTTCCTTTCAGACTTTTCCGTCGCCTGGGGAGTCTTTCAGAGCAATTGACCGCCAGGACAACAGGGGGCGTAGCTCTTTCCTGTGGACGTCCTGCCACCATTACGAATTCTTTTAGCATCTTGGGGTGCTGCCTACGTTTGTTTCTTCATTTTTTTTTTTATTTTACTCATATTTATGTCATTTAGAATTTTTTCTTTGCTGATTAAACGTACTTCAATTAAAGGTTGGATTCTTGTCAGTTTTTCACTGTGAAAATGAACGATGAATTTACTCGAAAGCTCTGCATGGGCCAGCCCTATGATTTCCCAAAAAAAAAAACATGCTTGAATTTCAGTAAAGTGTTACGAAACAGATTCCATCAAGTGAAAGGCAAACGACTGCCTCCCTCGCCGTGAACAGCGTTAATCCACCTGTGTGACTGTACGTTTAAAGAGTCCATCTGTAAATCATTACAGCTGCCATTTGGAAACCAAATCCAACAACCTGAGTCACTGGCGTGTCAGTGTAGGAACACCTGCTCGCCTGTGTTCGTCACCTGTCACTCTCTGCTGATTGGCAGCTCTTATTCTGGAGGTGAGCCACAAAACTGCCGCCTCAGCGGGTGCCTGGGGGGCCTGGCTGTGCTGATATGATTTATGTAGGCGCTGATTGTGTCACTTGCTCTGCAAATTGATTGTGTCGCTCTGTCCTGTAAACCAGTGCCCTGTTGAGAAAAAAAAAAGAAAGAAATCCCCAGGCTGTCCGTTTAAAAATGAAAAGATGAAGGCAACTTTTTATTTTTCATAAAGTTGTAAATTTTTTAAAAAGAGTCGCAAACTGGGTTAATATTTCAAGGTTTTGTACGCCTTGTCTTTAAGGCTGAAAGTCAATACATTCTTTAAAAAAAAAAAAAAAAACACCCAAAAGGAGAAGAAAGAAGAGGCTCAGACTCGTTCACTTGAAGATGCTCTGCTTGTGCTTCAACGTCGTCGCCAATAAGTGGGGAGAATTTAAATGAGTGCTCTTCTGGACCTCATTTGGTTTTATAATTCACCTAAAGGACATCTGCAGCCAGAAAAAAAGGGTAACGGTGTTTGAAGCATGAGTGCAGGTTGATGAGGCTGAGAATAATGGGATCACAGGGTAACGTGGAGAAAGGTGAGATTTCTGCAGAACTCTTCACATTAGAGAGGGAATACATGTAACTAAAGAAAACAGTATTCAACATCTTAAAGGTCCTATATCATGCAAAATCAACTTTTTGGAGCTTTCAACCATGTTGTAATGCAATTTTCTTATTTAAAAAACCCCAGCCAGAGTGGTTTTTGGCTTAATTCACACATGTCTCAGTAGCCTAATCCTCCTGATCCTGCACTCTGAGCAGCTGCACTGCACTCTCCTAAAAAAACGACTGACTCATGACATAGTGACGTGTTTTACCTAACTTCCTGTCAAACCAGGAAGTGCCCGATATGTCCGTGCCACCCCTGCAGATTAAACACACACGCCCCCTTTTTCACAGGTGCGAGCTGAGAGAGTCCGAAGCAAGCGTCACCGTTTTTATAGTATTTTACTTTCTAAAATGGCTTGGCGAAACTGCGCATTTGGCTGCAAGGCCGGGGCTCAATGGTACGTCAGGAAATGGGTGGAACTCACAGGGGGGGAGGCGGGATTTTAGTGAAACCGAACGTCTTACTTCCGGGTCGAGCATTTAAGTTATATTTCAGTAAAAATGAATACTATATAATGCCAACGGTAACATTTTATCATAGGTATGCCTATCCCAGACGTTGAAAGCTGTAAAATAGCATGATATAGAACCTTTAATGTTAGGTCCTACCTCCTGAAAACGGACTGATGAAACTGCATCTCCCAGGATTCATAGTACCGAGAGGATTTTGCTGAGGTCACTGAAGTTATAACGGACAACGTTCGCTATTCCCTGACAGTGTCCCAGCTGCGAAAGGGGAGCACGAACTCACGCGAGAATCTTCCTTCACCCTGCAGAGAGGGGAGGGTGGGGGTAAAACTTTAAACATTTGAAGAAGTTGAAGAAAGCCTTAAGAATTGTTGCTTGTGTTTCCGACCATTCTTTGCTTTTATGGCCAAAAACTGAGTTTTGCGGTTTCCAATTACTGCAACCTAGACAGAACCAGGCCGAAACAGCTAAGGGCACCATCTTCCCCACAAACCAGGGCTGTAATCAACCAAAGAAATTCTTGGTCGACTGAAACCCTGAAATCCCGACCAAAAATCGACTAATTTGCGGGGGGGGCGGGGGGTGCTTGCTCTGACAGCATTTTGCATTACGTGCATCTGCGCAATATAATATGCCATGATTACTGCAATGCACTAAACGGCAAGGCAATTCAGGGACAATGATCTTTTTTAAACATGCCTGATCAAGACAAGTACAAACGGAATAAAGCTGTGCATTGGGCTCGAAACAAAGACTGTGGGCACGGCGCAATTGCGCATTAAGCAATAAAATTTAAAAAATTAAAAACCCGACCAAATCCAGCACTGTTCTGCAGGCTGCGCGCGGGGGGAGTGCGCGCGGGGAACTGGTGTGTGTCTGTAAACGGAGATAGACAGACAACCGGTTTATGTGAGAGTTCTTTTGATTACTGTTTTGTACGGCGTGATTGCGGCCAACAGCAGTCGGCACTAAAGCATTCGATTACAACCATTGTCTGCATCTATCGGAGAACATTACAATATTTAAAACATTCAGGCCTGTGAGGCCCACATCATGTTTTTACACGTTTTTGTTTTTTTGCGCTACCATTTACTGCGTTCCGGGACCTGTGCGCGTCTCTGGTCATGCCTGCGCTGTCATGTACTTTGCGTTCCGGCACCTAATGATTTACAAATCAAGCACTGAAGCCACAGCACGTTGAATAACGTGGACGTTCTTCGATCTCCCAGTAGACTGTTAAAGCAACATCACACGAGAGGCAGCGCTGTTGTAGCATACTCTAACATTAACACCGATCAGGTCTCATGGAATGTCTCTTGTCCAATCAAATTTCAAAAATTTACATGGCATAAAATCGACCAATCAGAATTTTGGTTGACTCAGAACGCATCGACCAATAAGTCGACCAGTCGACTAGGACTTTACAGCCCTACCACAAACAATCCGTTTTTTTTCTTTGGAGCTTTTACCCTGGACATTGTTTCCAAAGGACACTGCCGAGAGTCATTTTACAGTAAGACAGAGGTTTTCTTTATTTGTCTGCCCTGACATAAATTAGTTAAAGTATACCGATTTAGATATTGTTGTTGTTGTCTATTGTTCATTCACTCCGCTAATCTGGCATCATTGATGAAAAAAAGCCACTTTTTGCAGTTTGCTACAAGCCAGATAGAGGACACAATACACATCTGCTCAAATGAGACCAAAACCAGTCACCATCAGCCTGAATGCGCCATCCCCACTCTGAAATATGGGGGTGGCAGCAGCATGCTGTGGGGACGTGTTTCACATCTTTAGATTTCATTTTGTAAAAAGCTTTGAAAACCACTTACCCTTTTCCTTGGACTCAACAATCACCCGCTACCCGGTTGCATACCTGTGACAAAATTCCAGTAAAATACGCAGAAGTTTCTGGTTGCAAGTATGTAAATGGTTAAATGAAAATGTTCTTAACTGATACAGAGTACTGTTTCACTAGATCCAGCCACTGTAGTTGAAACCTGCTCATTAACAGTATTGATTTTTGCCAAACAATACTTCAAACCATACTGTCAATAATACAATACTGTGGGAATTTATTCTATTTATTTTACATGGGATGCAGCTGTTGTGTATCAAATGGTTCTGTGCATATTTAAATGATCCATTAAGAACTTTTTTTGAAAAAGGAAGTGTAAAGACTTGTTAGAATTTATTGGGATGTGAGGTTGATTATGAATGATTAAGTAATTATTGTTCATAACAGATGTATGGTTTCTGTTAAAGAGGAACAAATCAACTTTTCTCTATTTTTGCATTAACAGGGAATTGAATCTCTGCTTAGCCTTTTTTAGATAAGAGGGACCCCTTGTCATGGAAACATGTCTGAAAAAGCTCTGCCATTCTCCTTCAACTGCTGCTCCTTAACAGTGTAAAAAAAAAAAAAGATCTTTCTTGGTTGACATTTACAAAGAGAGGGTCATTCAATCATTTCCTCTCTTCGCTGAGTCTTGAAATACACTCACACTGTCACAGGCAAAGGAATTGTCCCCGACAAAAAAGATTTAAAAAAATGTTAATGACAAATCTGTGTGTGGCTTTCTTATTAAACATTAATGTCAACTCAGAGCATGATTTTAATCAAGGTCAGACATTAATTATTACCGTGTGTTTTCTGAAATTCCATTTCAACTAAGAGCAATTTTACGCATAAAATGTGAGACTGTAGTTCTGTACTGAGAGTTCTCCCCTACAGACTTTTGAGCTGTTGATTTCCTTTTTAAAATTTTAAAACAAGGCAACTTTATGCTCCAAGTGGAAAACACAGAATTTACATTCCGCCTCTCCAGTCACACTGACCACTCAATGTGCTTTACAGTAGAGACACATCCACCCATTCACACACACCAATTGCTAGGCAACTTGTTGTTAAGTGCCTTGCCCAGGGGCACATTACCATCTTATAGGAGGAAGCTGGAAAGGTGGAGAATCTGACTGTAAGACAACTACTCTACCACTAAGTCAGAGTCACAACCTAGTGTGAACAAATACTATTTGCCCCCTTTAAAAACTGATGAACGAACATTCTCCTTTCAGAGTTCATGGTTCTATCGACTACAGTAACTCTTCCAGGTTCTGAGGCAGTAAAGTTCCCCCAGACCATCACATTATTAGCACCATGTTTGACTGTAGGTATGATGCCGTTTTTCTGAAACGCTGCACAGCTTCCAAAGAGCTCCACTTTTGTCTTGTCAGTCCACAGAATACTTTCAGTAAAGTGCTGAGGATCATCAGATGGTTTTTGTAATATGTGAAATGAGAGGTCGCGCTAGACTTTTTAGTTGTTGGTCATTTTGACTGATGGGGTCAAAACTATCTGGTCATAATCTATTTTAACCCATCAATGTTTGTTGTTTTGGCTCTTTCTGACTCCCTTGATGAACCATTTCAGTAGGAACACACATCACTGTTCCATGTTTTTGTCTCTTGATGGATATTGGCAGCATTGACAAAGCAAGACGCCACCTCAGCCTTGTTCTTTGGATGCTCACTTGTGTCTTGCTAACATCTGGGACTGCTGCAAGTCATTAATCACACCGATCACTAGAACCCCATGCCTTTCCATCTGCAACACAAGCAAGCAAATACCCACCTGACAGTTGTAGATTTCTGGGGCCTTAGCCATAACAATTGCTGCTAAAAAGCCCCAGCCAAGACCCTGGCATCAGCTAACCCTATTTGAGCTGCAGAGACAACACTTAAGGCTGTTTCAAAAGACATACCAGGGCGGCGTATCAGGGTATTATTGCTGCCACGGTGTGTCCTTTGAATGAGCCGTGGCGGCATGGAAAGCCAAGAATATTGCGCCATTTGTGTCGGCAAGCTTGATAGTAATATTACCGCAACGCCAGACTTGGCCACTTATGAATAACTAAAGGCTCCCTGATGCCGCCTCCGCTTTGCGGCAAAGTGGCGTCATTGTTTTTTGAAACAGGCTTTAGAGGATCAGCCTCCACCTAATTTAGAGTCAGCTCCATCTGCTTAGAGGGTTAGGACTGACCCCCCTTACCTACTGAAGGAAGGCTGCCGAAATATTCCAATTAAGAAAGTCATGATCAAAAGAGGATTCATATACTCTGGATTTATCACAGGAATAAAGTATTAATATCAATCAAAACCCAAAGAACTTCACCATCTTTCCCCTATTTTTGGGAACAAAACATTTAATACTGTGACAGTTCACGGCTAAAGCTTCTAGTTTTGGATCATTTTAGGTTAAATCTAGATCATTTCCATTTCTTGACCCTGCACAATACAGCCAGGTTGAGTCATCAAGTAGAACAAATAACACTTCTGCCAGAGCCATCATGCCTGTAGTCATCATAAGGTCGAGAGCACATTTTGTCACTCACATCGGCTCAATAACTCTGTGTCAGAATAGCACATCCCACACTGCAGAGTATCACGACCTGATCATCTGCCCACACGTTGTCACACATTGTATTAGTCTGGGCTGAAGGACAACTTAGAGTGACTGTGTGGATCTGACCTATCATTATTAAGCACCACCTTTTGAGAGGGTCATTTGTGACACTGGATTGTCACAATTAAATGAATGTGACGTGAGCAGAAGAAATATGTCAAAACCTGCAACAAATGGAAGTAATATTCGCCCAATACCAGGATTAATATCTCCTGTGATGTCAAGTCATGAGATTTTAGGAGTCTGAGAACATAAAGAAGGAAGTTTTAGATGATGTACTGTGTATGTTTAAATGCATGAAATGTGAAAGGAAAATGATAATTTGCTATGACCTTCCATTGTTTATCTCTCTTGCAAAAGATTTGGCACTTTTTGTTCCCGTCTTTGAATTAGTCGTCCTGCTTTTTGAGTAAGTTGGAAAGAATGTGTAGCTCTTAGTATATGACAACGAAGATATTTAAGAGCATATATAAATGATCTGCTCTTATGCGTACCAAAAATGCACAATGGATTTCCCACTGTCATATGTTAAAGTCCGACAGTACAGTTAGGAACAGACTGAAAAAGTAAGACTTGTTAGAATAAATTTCAGGAGGGAAGTCTGTTTTCACTAAAAGAAATATGGCAGCATGACTTTGGTTTGCATCGTCAAATCTGAAAGAACCAGAAGAGTTCTGGAACAATGTATTCAGGACACATGATGCTAAAGGAGAGAGGTTTGGCATCAAGTTTGCAGTAAACTAACCACAGTAAATTATCAAGAAAGCCTTGCACCAGGTGGTAAAGATAGTGAAGGTGGGGTGAAGAGGTGGATTCGTTTTCCGGCCACTGAAACTCAGCAACATGAGGCCATTTGTCTCAGAACTGGAGCGTGGACCAAATTTGGAAAAGAATGAATGCATGAATAAATGAATGAATGAATGAATGAATGGAGAGAGAGAGAGAGAGAGAGAGAGAGAGAGAGAGAGAGAGAGAGAGAGAGAGAGAGAGAGAGAGAGAGAGAGAGAGAGAGAGAGAGAGAGAGAGAGAGAGAGAGAAAAGAATGGCCCAAGCAGGCCAAGTTCAGACAACCTAAACAAAATGACTTAAACAGACCTGTGCAAAAATAAATTAGGTCTACTTTCAGTCTGAACTGTGACTACAAACAGCACCTGGTTCATGTAATCAACAGTTTGATTGCGGTTATTTAAGATTGTTTCTTATTCTTGCCTGATTGTTAAATATTCTGTTGACAGATTCCTGCCCCATGATGTCCTCCTGTCAGAGGAAATCAAAAGAACTTCAAGGTTTTCTGAAGTGTTCCCTTTGCTGTCTCAATTCCTGTCATTTTTGAAGTCGTACACATAGGTCTATTTAAAATAGAGATGCACTGTTTAGAATTGTTTTAACTGTTGTCTTTTTTTTTTAGCTTTGACCTTCTATTTGAAGCAGAGGGAATGTCACACTGTGTGTGAAAAAGAAGTCACTGTAAAACTGCTATTACCAGGCAAACATTACAGAGTTGCCATCTTAAGCTGTCTTTAGCATCTGAATTAATGAAGGGTGTGTTTAGTGTGGATGGCATTTCTAAAACAATCTTTGAGTATTTCTGGGGAAAGATCCTTCCCCTAAATCTGAGATTTCCAAAAGATTGCCAGCATATGTCAAAATGGTACTGAAAGTCTAGAGGAATAAAGCAAAGCAACTTTGCTGTGAATATGTTCAGCCTTCCTGTTATCTGGTTAAACTCACATTCTCTCTCTCTTTCAGAAATCCTGATCCTGAATCAGTTTAAACTGGTTATTTAATACTTTAGCTGTTGTTAGTTAGTGATGTGTTTACTTTTCAGAAGAAATAAAAACAGATTTTTCAGCACGACTCCCCTGTCACCGGTTGGGGGTGCTCAAACTGAAAGTTGGTCTATTCTGGTCAGCGGCTGCTTTTTTTGATGTATCTCTAGTTTAAACCCCCAACAGCAACTTGATATTAGAGGTGCATCATCAGTAGTAAAGTTCTCAGTGGCAGCTATGCTAACTGAACTTCAGAAGGGATTTCTTGTAGACCACGAAGGCCCTTTTGCTGGATTCCCTGGGGGCAAACATCCCCTGCAGCCTATCTGCACAGTTACCAAAACAGCAACATCAGTGACACTTTCCACACCTCTAAGCCTCAGAGAGCAGATCCCATCCTCCTCAGAAGCCACGTTGCCTGGTTACCTGCAGCAGGCCCCTCACGGAGCAGTAGTGTTAAGCACGGATTGAAAGGTCAGCCACGGGTCCCACCAAGTACTTTATCAAATCACACAGCTGTGTGGCTGCGAAGGATTCAAGAGACCATGTCCGGGTGTGATTTTTCTTTTTTTTCTTTTTCTTGTGTTTGTGCTGAGTGTAAATGTTTGGAATAAGTGGTGCTCTCTTGACTGGCCATGCATTTAATGCTGTCTTAAAACTCAATAGCTACAGGGATTTTCTTGTTCTCCAAAAGCCCAGGCCTCACCGATGTTTGAAAGTGTTTCAGAATTAACAGAAGATCCACAGAGAGAAGGAAAATGAGAAAACAGACATTTTGCAGAAGCAGCATTGTTAAGTGTGATTGTTTTGAGACTGTATATCCCATCAGTTTCAGAGTTTTACCTTCTTTTCTTTCTATTTTTCCTTTTTCAAGCAGACCTGTAGGATTCAGACAGAAACAACAGAAAAGTGAGTCCTAACAAGAGGCCATGATCATACAACGGCACGAACAAAGGTAAGATGTTGCCAGGGCTCCTTTACAGTCTGAAGAGGTCCAAAAGGTATCTTTTCCAGGTCTGGAAATGCAAGGGAAAAAACCAAATAGAGACCAGAAAAAATGTTCCATAGTTTGTTCCCTGTCCCAATGTCTAAAAGTTCAATCGATTCACCCATCTGGTTGTCTGACCATCAAACTTTCCATGTATTCATTTTTCTTTTTTCCTCCCTCTGTCCTTCCCTTCCTTCTGTCTTCTTTCCTTTCTTCCTTCCTTCTAATTTTACCATGTTTAGGATTGCTTGACCTTACAATCATGTGGTGAAGTGAACACCAGGGGTGCTACTCAAACTACTAAACAGAAACCTTTAACAATAATGGCTTGCATTTATATAGCGCTTTTAAAGACCCTCAATGCGCTTACAACTCCATTATTGATTCACTCTCACATTCACACACTGGTGGAATCAAGCTATGATTATAGCCACAGCTGCCCTGGGGTAGACTGACAGAAGTGAGGCTGCCATATTGCGCCATCAGCTCCTCTGGCCAACACCAGTAGGCGGGTAGGTGAAGTGTCTTGCCCAAGGACACAAATAGAGGTAGCAGGTGGAAGCAGGAATTGAACCCATGATTTCTGGGTCGCAGGCCGACAACTCTACCACTGATCTACAACCGCCCCACTTTATATAACAGCAGAGCTGCTTTATCAGGGGGTACGATATTGAGATAGAAAGAGGACATAGGGAATATCAGCTGCTCACAAGAAGCAAGAAAACAATCCCTGACAACAATGGCTCCTGAGAGGTTAGCAGTCTGCTAAATGAATCAAGAACCTGGTATACTCAATTACAGGAACCAAAAGTGTTCCCTAAAACAGATTCTGAACAATGTCTCTGTTTTCCGCTTCCTTTAAATGTTAGTGTTGGCTTCTTTTGTGAACAGAAATAACTTTTTGACATGAGAAAGAAAAAAAATAATATGGCATGAGACAATATTACCTTGACAACTTTGTTAGCTCCGTTGTTGGTTGATGAGCAGATATCTCTCTTGGTAGGAGGCTCTGGAGACTTCAATTCCAAGACAGGGCAAAGCAGAACTGTCAGGATACAGATGATGGACTGTTCTATGGCAGTAACATATGCTTAGATTATTTGAGCATCTGCTTTGCCAGAAACTCCAGAAGACACTGATGGAGCCCTCAACAATCGCCTGGATTAATGACTACCTGACAAACAGACCACAGCTTGTGAGACTGAAGGATTGTGTGTCACACCAGGTGGTCAGCAGCACAGGAGCACCACAGGGGACCGTACTCCCACCATTCCTTTTCACTCTGTACACTTCAGACTTCCAGAACAAGTCAGGGACCTGTCATCTGCAGAAATACTCAAATGACTCTGCAGTCTTCGAGTGCATCAGAGAGCTGGTGGACCACTTTGTGGCATAATGTGGAAACTGTCATCTTACCTAGATTGTGAAGAAAACAAGAGATATGTTACATTCTGTGTGGTGGACAGTTACAGTTACCTCTCCAATACATTATTTTCTATTAGAACTTCAGTATTGTTTTCTCTCCTCGTGTTTGCCGAGCTCCCCACATGGCTTTGGAGTTCATATGCCTTTCTTTTAAGAATGACTTCCTTCTTGCCACTTTTCCATTAAGGCCATCTACATGTGGGGTCAACTGTTGCCAGGTCAACGGAAACTTCCACCAGAGCTGTCGGTCTCTGAATCTCCTCCAGAGTAAACGTGGGCCTTAAGCCCTCTCCTTTTAGTTCATACTTTCAGATATGCACAGAGCATGCTGTTCTCTATCACATAATATCTCAAAGAAAAAAATATATACGTTTGTGGTTAAAAAAATATAAGAAGGAAAAAAATCCAGGGTTTTAAAATAATCTGTTTCACATAAAGTTGGAGTAAGTTTTGTTTTCTGACACACTCCTCTTTTTGTAGCAGTTTAATTTTTCCAGATATTTTGAGAAGATAAACACTTCATTTCTTAAGAATAAATCACACTGTCGAAAATAGTTTATAACAGGATGCAAATTGATATTTTAATTTAACTTTATGGGCAGCAGCATAGACACTAGAGCCTACAAAAACTATTACAGTGTGATGGTTTAGATCAAAGCTTATTCAGGTGTTATTAAGGCCCAGTCAAAGTCCAACATTGAATCTAATGAAGAACCTGTAGCAGAACTATAAAATTGTTGTTCAGGGACGGGTTTCATCCGATATGACTGAACTGGAGGTATATTGCAAAGAGGAACAGAAACAATCAAGTCTACATTTGGTAGAGAAATACCCATGAATACTTTAAGCTGTAATTGCTAAACTGAACACAATTGGTTGCATTGGATTATATTTAGGGGAATCCGAGTAAAAACATATGCGCACCACACTTGTATTGGTCTGTCAATAAAATCCAGATAAATTCATTAAGTTTGTGCTTGTAACGTGATAAAATGTGAAACAGTTAAAGGAATATCAGGCACTATATATCTAGATGTCACAGGTAATTTACATCATTAAATGACACCTGACTTCCTTCTCTTTTCCTAATTTTTCTTTTGATAAGTGCTTAGTCAGGATGTCTGTACTGGTGCTTTAATCAATTTTATTTCCAATAAAAACACCTTTCAGTGCAGTTTCTCTATTTATTCGGATCAAAAACCCTATTTCGCTTGCCTGAATGGTAAATACATAAAACATAAATAAGTTGAATATGATGGAAATCCAGTCAGCTACTACGATGTAGCCAGAGAGGCTTGAAAATAATAACGCTTCACTCGTCCAAACTGCTCTGCATCTATTTTCACACACAATGCTGAATATGTCACCTGTTATTCACAAGGTCTGGGCTTTATTTTATGTGTTCACATGGATACTATATAAGCAAGCATGCGTGGACGCGGTGGCTGATTCTCTGTGGCGTGGTTGGAAGATAGAGCGCTGCTTTTAGAAGGTGGGAAGGGGCAAAAGCATGAAGTGTGACATTGAAAAGACATCAGGGAGATAATATGACTTAGCAAGCAGTCTGAGGTGCAATACATTTTTTTTTTTCTATTTCTGTCTCACCCCCTGCCTTTGTCCAGGCCTGCCGGGTGCGGCTGCCCGACAGGTTTTGCAATGAATGTGTTTAGAGAAGCCTCCTCTTTGTGGAACTTGATGGATGGGGAGCGTAGGAGAAGCATTACATTCATCGCTAATGCTTTCCCCTTGACCCGCTCCCACAGTATGCTGTATATCTACATATTGCATTTTAATGGGGCTCCAAAGATCTCATTGTAGCGGGTGGGTAGCAAATGCACAACCTAACAAAGGTGTAGAAAGAACCAACGCTTGGACTTTGATTTTTCTTTCTGTAAAGACAAATTTGTTCACTTTAGCTGACTTAGCTACATTGTATTATCTAGTCTGAATAAACCCTTATCCCCACCAAAAAAACTAATGTTTCTGATTCTCAAAATAACAATAAGGTTTTTTAACATTTGTAGTGGAAGAATTGTAATGTTCTGTTCTGTTTAGTTCACATACTGATAGTTACTATGTGTCTCTTCTTTATGATATGGTGACCAATCTGATTATGTGACACTGTATGAATTTAGGTCAGGTCAAACCTGCTGATTCAGACTCTTACAGCCTGGGTTGGCATGGCAACTCTCTGTTACATCTAAGAACGTCCTGACATACATTGATTATGCTTCTATATCAAATCTTCTACGCCTAATGAGTCAAATGCCAACCGACTGAGAAATGGTTTGTTTGTAATGTCATAGGTGATAGGCTCATGATTACTGAACCTATATAATACTGTGTCTTGTTTTGGAAGGCAGGTCAGTATAGCATATTTCTCTGTTAACGCTGTACCTCCTTGTGTTGATCAACCAAGTCTGTATTAAAACCTCCAAGAATCTGAAGGAAGGTCTTCGATAACACATTCCAAACAGTTTTTGTTATAAATTTTTCTTTAAGATAGTCTCCTGCAGCCACATTTTACTCTGGTAATAGACGAAATATAAAATTATGACCTCTTGATTTCTAAAAAGTTAAGGTAATCTAAAATTAATCTTCGTGAGGTTCAATTTTGAACATTGATTATGTCCAAATTCTGTGTTTGAAATTGCTTTAATCTGGCAAAATGATGTTAAATGATTGAAACACATTTCATGTGTGAAGAACCTCTTAGCAGAGATAAGGAAGTAAGTAAAGAAAGAAAATCCCAAAAAGATTTGTGATGTCACAGAGGAAGAACTTCTGCTGATTGACTAATTTCAGACCCCATTAACTCACAACCTGGATAATATGATGCATGTCCCACCCAGTCGAAAACTCCGCTATTGATTGGTTTGGTCAGACCAGAGGTGTGAGTCCTGTAGAAGGACTGGTCCTCAGAAGCGAACTCTGAACTTCCAACGAAGCCGGACCCAACCAAGTCAACTCGGAGGAATGACCCTAATGGGCTATGGTTATGAACTTTTTTTTTTAAGTATTCTTGGCGTTAATAAAGTGGTTGCAAATCCAAAGTGAAGAACCTCCAGATATCCAAAATATATATAAATAACAACATTTACACCACTGTCCTGTATGAAAATGATTACTAC
Source organism: Valencia hispanica (assembly GCA_963556495.2). NCBI lineage: Eukaryota > Metazoa > Chordata > Actinopteri > Cyprinodontiformes > Valenciidae > Valencia > Valencia hispanica. The sequence continues at coordinate 14,999,143 of OY747719.1, read as the reverse complement.
TGTATGGCCGATCAAGGCGGTGCTGTAACCTGCGTCTGACACAGACAACAGTAAGAGGGCCTTATATCCATTGGGATACAGCTGTGGTCCAGTGAACCGAAGATGGCAGAACCAGTTGGACCCAACCAGCACTTTCCCTTTTTGCCTCAAGCTGTCGCAGGTGTGAATCCGAGCACATTCTCTCACTGTTTGCTCCATTTATGAATAAAAAAAACAAAAATCCTGAAATTCCCTACTCTAACATTTGTTGTATTGCATTAGAAATAGGTGCCAGAACTACGAATTAAACCATTAAAGACCTAACCACTGTTTTCATTTAGTAGTTTAGGGGCAACATGTGTTTTTTTACATAGTAATTAAAGTTAAAAAGGTTTTGTCACCATACAGATTTCTTCTGCTTTTGGTTCTTCTCACACTTAAATGTTTCTGTTCAAAAAATTAAGAAAAAACTGCCCATTCTAACTTGGCCCCATCTAAAAAAAAAAAAGCAACCTCCCCCATTGTAAAATCAGGAATTACAGTACTGTGCGTCAGTCTTAATTTCTGTCCTTTAGTTTATCAGTAGTGAGCACGCATTGGTGCATCAATATCAAAATGTGGTATCTTCCCTCTGATCTTCAGAATTTTCTGTGTTTATGCTTTCAATAAATATCTATCCTTGCAGGGGGCTGGTACTGGTGAAAAGCAGGGTACAGCCTGGATGGGCAACACAGAGAAACAACCTTTGCACATTTTAGAGTAGTTTCTAACCTAACAGTCATGACTATAGACCAGGAGGAAGCTGGAGTACCCAGAGAGAACCCATGCAGGCATGGGAAAACAAAGTCCACGCAAAAAAGACACCAGGGTTTGAATTCGCTGCAAGGCAATGGTGTCTAGCATGAAAAGGATTAGAAATGTCCTCGTTTCCGTGTCAAGTGCAGTTTAAAACTCCCTTGAAAGTTGAATATTGCTTTGGATAAAATTACTTTTATTGCTACGCTAGAAGGTTGATCGAATTCACGTGAGTTTTCATAAGCACACTTTTTCTCCCGAGAGAAAACTTAGTCCGTCATGACAAGAGAAGCAATCAGCCGACTCTAAGAACAGCTTACTTTAGCCCGTCACTGTTACTGAACTGTGCTGCTGTTAATACAGCTGGAAGGGATTTGTGGAAGGGCTCCAGCGTAGCTCAGCCTCATTCTTTCTGCTCGTCTTGTGACGCTCAACGAGTCAGGGGAGACATTAGTGGGAGGAAATATACTGCGCAAACTCTCATCAGTCTTCAGAGAGCCGTGAGTGCAACATCGCTTCGGAAGAACACATCAATCCGCCCGACCACAAGCTGTAAAAGTATGTTGAACCGGTGTCTGCAAAGTTCTTTGATACTCGCCCAAATGGATCCAGTCGACAATCTGTGAGACATAATTAACATCTCAGTCTTTCCAGTTGAAAAAACAAGAGGAAAGACAGGGAACTGGGATATTACCAATATGCTGCGGAACCCCGGAGTCTTGTCCGCCGCCGCCGGCAAGAAATTGCCTTCAACATTTCAGTCGAAATGTGGCGTTTTTTTCTGTTGTTTCTCTGAACACTAAATTCTTTTTTTTTTGTCTTTTTCTTTTTACAGCCGCTACAAATAAATTTTTAGTCAGAGTTTGGGTCTTCCCCCCTCCTCCCCTCCTATAAATTGAAACACAGAGAGGTAGGTGGCGGAGCGCCACAAAGCCACATTAAATCAGACAACAGTTATCTGCCGCCGTTGTGCCCCGGTGTTATTAGGCCGGCGTGCTGCTGCACCGCGCGTCATGTCAGCAACAAGAAAGTGTGTTTCACTGTAGCTCCCAGCCCTCTTCGGAGACCAGGCGCAGAGAGGGTGATTGCAATTTGCTTCCTCCTCAGTTGCTAAAATGGATGTACGGCATGTTTGGGTCCATTAAATTTTTACTGCACACAGAAAGGGTGGGGTGGGGGGGAAGCAACCTGGCTGCCTTGTGCATTCCTCAAAGCAGACTTTACTGCTCTGCTGGGGGAGCCGTGGCGGGTTGGTTTTCAGCGAAGGTGGAAGTGATGACAAACAGCATGAGAATTCATTAGAGGAGCACAGCAAAAAGGGAGCCGTTACAAAGAACCGTGTAGGCAGCAGCCACAGCGGCAGCAGCTACTGTCCTTGAGGCTTGGTGAGGAAGAAAGAAAAAGGTGAAGCGAATCAATCGGTTTCTAACGCTGGCATTTAGCTTGTGGATCAGCCTGGACTTCGAGGTCGAATTAAGCAATGAACTAATGAACACATCAGTAACACTTAGCTTGAGGTAGTCAAGGAATATAACGCATCATTAGAAGATAATCAGACCATAATAATGACTTTAGTGTTTGCACATATTATTGGCAAAAAGATCAGTGCATGCACAGACCTATAGTGCATTATTAAAAGAAGCTTAATCGGGTGTCAAACAGTAGTAAGTATTTAGTGTATGATAGGGACAGGACATTTTAATGAACTTCCATGTCAGATTATGGCCTTCACCAAATGTCCATTCCTTGTCATTTGGTTGATGTTATTGACAAAACAAACAAAAAGAAGCAAGAATAGAACGGAAACGCATGAGATTAGGTATGAGTTTATGAAATAATAGGCTACGCAGGTATCTCCTTTGATTGGCAATGAATCATTAACGCGTGACGCACTGTTTTATCGAAACCCTGAGCAGATTCTCAACGATATGCAATATGCAATATGCAACGAATGAGCATTCAACGATAAAAAACCCCCATTGAAAACAGTATTTCAGTGTGGAATTCTATTATATTTCTACCCCCAATCTTCATCCTCAGCAGTGGAGTAGACTATGTAGATAAAGAAAGTTACTTTGGTTACATGTTAGAATTGTGTTCCAGAAGTTGCTGAACAGAATTTACTCCAACCATCATGGGTTGTAATAAAAGAGGTGGGTGTGGGGGGTGATGGTGGTGGTGTATGTATCAGTTTTAATGGAAATAACTACTAGAGAGACATATGTAATCATCATCAGGTGTCCACAAAAACTGTCTGGCACAGGTATAATTCAGCTCTTATGCACACACACACACCTAAACACGTAGCAAACAAAAAACATTTTAAAAAGGAACAATTATTCTTCCCATTTGTTTTTTTTTTAATGATTCTGAGTTATTTTCCCCTTAAGTTTAGAAAACCTGAGCAAAATGTGTATTTGTAGGATGAATGACTGCTGTTCTGTATTACAGGGGCAGAATTCTAATTATATTTTGATAAAACAGTCATTACAGATCAGGATTTGTTTCTGCCCTTCAAGCCAAGCTGATGAAGTCATTCTGACACAGCCATCGAACTTCATTGGTTTGTTTGGTTATAATCATCCAGAAAAGAAATTGTGTTAACATGAAACTCATCTACCTGAGCCTATTTTTACTCTCCACTCAAAATCCCCATTCGAGGAATAATAAAAACTTTACAGTTCACTCCTAAAGGCCCAGTATGAATTAGGAAGGAAGTAACTAGTCTTCCAGAAGCTGTTTTTTTTTTTTTTTTTTTTTTGTCACGTGTAATCATAAAACTGGTTGTGTCATCCTGGGCAGTGCAGGAAGTTAGTCAAGAGCTCTGTCTGAGGAAAACTGGGTCACCTAAGTAGTCGAATATCATCTGGTGATTGGCCCAGCAGTCCCAGAGTGCATAACCAGAGTTTATTCGCCCATTAAAATGAGGAGTTTGGACAAAATATTACAAAACAAGTCTGTCCCACTTGTCCTACAGTGGTTAGTGGAGTAAAATGAGGGGGGATTAGAGTGGTGTCGGGGACTTTTAATCCAGAAATGCTTGTAAACAGGATGTCCGTGCACTGGGGTTTACTTAATGTAGCAGCTGGTGCTGTGGATTCACCAGGAAATGGTGAGCTTGAGTTCTAACGTGAGGATGACTACCTTGTCACAGAACATCACGGGTCAAAAATATTTTACCACCACAGTCATCTCCTTCACCGTCACCCTCTGTCATCTGAGTGAGACTGGTCATTGTGAAGATGTCCCAACGGTGATTTTGGCGACCATCAGAAATAATTAGCTGGTTTCTGTCATCAGATTAATGTAATCCGTTTGTTTTTTTCTTTCCCTACAGAGAAGGCAAAAAAATAAATAAATGCTGCTTTTGAACTGAGGAGGAGCGCCTGTCTGAATTTGGTATTTTTCAGTTAACCTTCAATGTAATACCCGCAGATGCTCTGCTCGCCAGTGCAGGCTTTCAATCTGCGTGAAGCCAATGTCTATTCCCTCTCACCGGGTGCCACAACAAGCTAATCCTCTTCCAGCTAAGTTGTCCGAGCAGCCCATTACAGTCAGCCCACAGCGAGCCGTGCCACTGGGCCCGATGACAACGGGGCCCGATAAGCTACGAACATTCGTCTGATTTTGGCAGTATGATTGGACCGTCTGGCCTATCAAAGCCCTTCAGTGGATCAGTGCAGGTTGAGCACCCACAAGAAAATCTGTCGCGCGTTCTCTGCCGAGCTTCAAACTCGCTTATATTTTTCACTCGCACGTGAGCAAATAAAATGTGCCTGTCTCTAAAGTGGCCAATATACGGCCACAGATTGAAAGAGAGATTGCCAGGCTTAGCATCTGTGACCTTCCTCCTACTCTCCGCTTCTCCACTCTGCTGCACTGCTGCTCTTCTGCAGCAGTGCAGTATTTCTGGCTGTGGATGTTTATCTGAGGCCCAAATATGCGGCTCCTGTCGCTCGGTGCAGCAGGCGTTTCAGCGACATCACAAAGATGGATTAAGTCATGCGTTAAATTGCCTCTTTGAAGGAAATGAATAAATAAATTTGAGGGAATAATTCCTCGACTGTTCACCATCTAATGTGTGTGAGATTGCATAATGCTGGTTTAAATGTTCCCCCTGCTCTCTGATGTGTTCTGTTGCTTTTTACTTCTCTACAATTACTTTGCTCACAACCTAGTAACGCCACGAATCGGAAACTGCATTTGTGTATGGAATATATTACCAGAACTGAACCAATCTTTTTCTTTGACAGTCATCTAAAATGACACAAAAAGAGAAAAAGTAAATAAGGCAAGTTGCTTTAATCTCTCTGCATCAATTTGCCTTTCAAAAAACATCCTCCGTTTATCTGCATTTTGTATTTCTCTCCTGGAAAAGTATGTTTTTTGACGTAAATATCTAAGGCATGTTAGGAAAGATTTTCCATGTTAAAGGTGCAATTCGGCTACTTATAATTAGGTATGGGCCAGTTCCAGGTATCAAGGCACAACAAGGTTGTAAAATGATTCTGTTTCTATGATTTAAAGTGTTTTTTTTAGCTTTACAGAGCGTAGAGTAATGCAGTGCTACCCCCTGCTGATTAGCAGGCTGAAATAAAACTTATACACTGTATTCTTAAATAAATATCGCCATTTTCTGGTCGTGAAAAACACTGTTGGTGTCAACGCTAATGGAGCACCACGCCTCAGTTTTGTTCAGGTAACGCTGTTTAAAAACAAAAATGGGAAATCTACAAATTGACAGTTAAACCTGTTAAGCAGCAGAATGCAGGCTGGCTACTGCGGCAGAAAGTTTGACTAGTTAACCAACTAATGTAAACTTATGTCATATATTAGGGATGTTCATTGGCAAGAATCTGGTGATACGATATTTATCACAATACAGGGGGGATGATATGATATATTGCGATATATTGTGATACTATAAGTAAAACTATATATTATGATTTTTAAAACTGAATTCAACTGCAGAAAAACTGTCACAGCATTCTAAACACCCCAACCTGTTTCATATTTAACACATCCAGTTTTATTACTAGATCCATTGGAACAAAGAAGGTGAAAACATCCACCAAGTACCAGTCCTACTTTTGATTTTACTACAAAAATGAATTAATGGTTCCATTCAAATTCTAAAAAATAAAGTAAAAATCAATACATCACTTTTGAGTATCGATACAATATTGTGACAGAAAATATCGATGTATCTATCGATATTTTCTTACATCCCCATTTATATAACATAAAAATCAGAACCACAAAGATGCATTATATTATGTGAAATTAGTCATTCAAAACGATTAATACATATAGAGGTTGTGTCACAGTGTGGTGTTTTTCTTCGTCTGTTAGTCCCTGCATCCTTAATTGTCCATAGCTGCCCAGAGTTTCCCTGATTGTCTCCCTGATTGCCTTTCCCGTGTTTATATATGCCTGTGTGTTTCCATGTGTTTGTTGGTTCGTCGTCATTGTCGTCTCATCAGTTTGTTAATATAGTCATTCAAGCCTGAGTTCCTGTACCTCTAGCTAGGCTGTAACCCTGACCAAGCTCATAATTAAAGAGTCATTCATCATCATCAGCTCAGGGCATCTGAGTCTGTCCTTCAAAACAACCATACCATGACAGAACAAACCAACCAGAAGGTCTCAGCAGAAGCTTGTAAGGACTCCTCGTTCGCGGGCACCAGACTGGTGTTGTGTCCTCCTGGGGTTGGCCCAAGGAGGTTTGAGGCCTTCCTTCTCCCCGACCCAAGATTCCCCCGACGCCAAAGACCTGGTTACTGTCGGGCCACTCCAAACCTTCCCCAGGGTGGCCAGGACACTATAACCGTCTCCTTCCCATGAGGCTCTGAATCCGCTCTTGCTGTGGCTTCAAGGCCACAGGACAAGTTCATCTGGACAACTTCCAGCCCGCAAAGGCAGCTCCTCGCCACGGCCGTCATGCCGCAGGGCCCCCTTATCGACACCGCCTCCAGGCCGCAGAGCCCACTCCTCGCCACAGGCCGCAGAGATTGCCCACCGACGCCGGCTCCTTCAAACTCCTGTCCTGGCTCCTCGCCAACTCGTGCAGACTCCTGTCCCGGTTCCTCGCTGGTTTGTTCAAACTCCTGACCTTTCTCAGGCTCAATTCTCAGCTCCTCTCCAGCTCATTCAGGCACTGTCCCGGTTCCTCACCCGCTGTACCTCTAGTTAGGCTGTAACTCTGACAAAGGTCGTAATTAAAGAATCACCATCAGCTCCCTGCATCTGAGTCCATCCTTCAAAACATACCATGATAGGTTGTTTTTCTCTAGATTTCTGCTTAAAGAGTAACTCATCCCCTTCCAGAGTCCCACTCAACCAACATTTCTGGTTTGAAAAATGCGGCAGAAAAAAGGCGCTGCCTGGGGGACAGAGTAATGCGTGGAGGGAAGGGCTGGGCGGCGTCAACACTTCCTTGGCTTTCCAACTCGCTACGGCAGTGTGAACAAGATTGGGCCTGAATTTGGACACAGCCTACTTTCAGCGGCATGATGGCTGTCGTCAGTTTCCCCGACTGACGTCAGAAACCCAAGCTGGGCCAGGAGAATGCCCAATTCAAATTCAAGTGCAGTGTAACGTTTTAACCTAAAGAGGGCACTACACTAACAGTTTTTGGTAAAAAAAAAATTATTTTTACAAAGATGTACTGAAATGCAAGAAAATAATGACCAGACATGTACACAGCACTATTAGACACTCATTTATACAGTCTCTAAGCAAAAAAAAGTTGATTTAAGGGTGAGTTGCACTTTAAGTCAGACCATCACACTACCACCACCCTGTTTGAATGTTGGCATGGTTTTCTCTTTGTTTTAATTCTATGTTAGTTTCATGCTGGATGTAATAGGATGTCCATCTCCTAAAAAGCTTAATGTTAGTCTGTTCAGTCCAAATAATATTATCGCAAAAAACGTTATGGGGATCATATAACCATAATTTAAGCAAAGATATTCATTGAAACTGAGAGAGAAGGTAGAGAGTATTCAGATTACAATGCCCCAGATCAGAAGTGAGATTTGAAAACATGACATGTACAACAGAAAAGACATGTCTTTGTCATTTTTGAGAATTACATACTTCAAAAATCATGGGACAAACTCCTATTCCATTATTCCATTGTTTTCCAAAGTATAACATGTTCTAAATCAAAATCTTTAAGCTACAAACTGAAAAAAAATTAATTGTATCTGGAAATATTGATGTAACATCTTGAGCAGTTAAAGCATGGGCACAAATAGATCTTTCAATGTACAATGATCCTAATTAAACAGCCAAGCTGTTGCCAATTACAATTATAAATAATGCTTTTGAATGGCTGTCTTGGGACTATCTTGTCTCATGGTAAAGAGACAAAATCATTATTTTAATTCCTTTTTTAAACCCTGCATTTATGTTATTTTTGTTTGGATAAATGAGAAATGCAAGAAAAAAACTAGGCTACAATTAACTTGGGGCATAAAAAAAAGAAAAATCCCATCTGGATGTGGTAGAGACTTGTGTGTCTACTTTAAACAGCTTATGTACAGTAGAGAAGTATCAACATATAGGCTCATTATCTGGTCTAATGGCAGCCGGTCTGGAGAAACAAAAGCTCCTGGTTGTTGTGCATCAGTTCACCCACTGATTGGTCGTCATCTGTCCCAAGTCGCAAGAGTCAATTAAAGGCTCCATGAGTCAATTAAAGGCTCCATTCGTCAAGAGCTCCAACTCCTTGGTGCCGACCCTCAATGGGAAAAAAACTCAAATTACTGCTCACTCACCAGTTTACTGTCACAGGCCGCTGTTTATTCACCCCTCTGTTTTGGTCTTTATATCTTCCTCTTTCAGCTTCCTCCCTTTGCAAGCAGGCTCCCAGGCTTCTAAAAGCAATTTCATCCTTCCTGTGCTTTCATGCTCTGTGAACATAATATCCCATTGTTTGGTTTCAAGTGTAATTTAAAAATTTTGAATAAAGCAATGTTGTGGGAATATACTTTGTGTGTTTAGCATTCAGTATGTAAACTTCATGGAAGATGACAAACTAAGAAATTACAGTGGCTAATATACAGTGTGTTATATATCAAGAAAATGAAACAACTTCTGTTGTTTTAGGTCAGTAAGAATTACCCAAGTAATTTCCATTTGTCAAATGCCACAATAATAAGAGAATGTTAGAGATTATTCATTAATATCCTCAAAATTGGAATATTACATACAGAATGATTACTATCTCTAAACAAGCCCAGATTATGATATTGTGGCTTTGGAAACGTGTTTTTGGTGAACTGACACATTTGGGTTAATTAAAGGCACACGTGAATGTATTTTAAGGCCACACTGGGAACTAAATGATTTATTGTTTGACTCAATGGGAAGGTCAAAAGAAATCAACCAAGATATCAGGAAGAGAGTTTTGGAGCTGCACAATTCTGGTTCATCTTTTGGAACAATTTCCAGATGCTTGAAGGTTCTGTGTTCATCTATTCAAACAAGTATACACAAGTATAGACATGATGGGAATGTCCAACAATCATAGCGCTCAGGAAGAGATGGGTTCTGAGTCCCAGGGATGAACATGTTTTGATATGCAATGTGCAAATTGACCCCAGAAAAAAAGCCACAGACCTTTTGTCAGTAAAATGGGTCTTGTAATGACATGGGCTGAAAGGCCATTCAGCAAGGAGGAAGCCATTACACCAAAAGAAACATAAAATTGCCAGATTGTAATTTGGAAATGAACACAGTGACAAAGATCTGATGAAACTAAAGTGGAAGTGTTTGGTCATGATGAGCATTGTTACATTTGGAGGAAACAAGGGGAGACCCTTGTAAGCCTTGGAACAGCATCCCAACTGTGTAGTGTGGGCTAGGCAGCATCATATTGTGGGGCGCTTTTGCCGCAGGAGGAACTGGTGCACTTAAAAAATTTTTGGCATAAGGAATGAACATTATGTAGAACTACTGAAGCAACATCTAAAAGACATCAGCTAGGAAGTTAAAGCTTGGATCAAAATGGGTCTTCTGATTAGACAATGACCCTAAGCATACAGCCGAAGGGGTTACAAAGTGGCTCAGGGACAACAAATTCAGTGTTCTGGCGTGGCCATCTCAAAGCCCTGATCTCAATCCTATTGAATTTGTGGGCACATCTGAAAAGCGAGGCGGTCTACAAACCTGACTCAGTTCCACCAGTTCTGTCAGGAGAAATGGGCCAGAACTCCAGCAAACTATTGGGAGATACCCAAAATATTTGACCCAAGTCAAACAGTTCAAAGGTAATGCTACCAAATTCTGAGAGAATATAGACACACACACAAATGCACACACGCAGACATGCACACACACATCTTAATATACCATATATAGCAGCTAAAAGAGCTTTTAAACAGAAAGCTAGAGGACCAATAAACAACTTAAACCCCTTTTTTTCCCAATTAAGTTATAATATACTTGCCACATATTGCAAAATTGTGCCCAACCACTGACATGTGAGTGAGAGGGTGCTGGCTGAAGGTTTTTATGGCAGGTAGATAGCAAATGTGTGATGAGTGAACATAGGGAAGGGAAACTGTAGAGGGAATAACTGCCCACTTTCCTGTCAGCGCTGTCAGAGAGAAAATCAGTGGCTGTCATGTTATTATTCGTTCTTTTAGAACAGCTTTAGAACATCTACTTTCTCTTTTTGGACTACATCAGCATACTGCTTTGGTTTTACTCTCAAATGTGAGCACAGATTCAAAAGTAGAGCGATTATAAATTGAAATTATGATCAGAAAATTCACTCCCTTGTAGTTCTGGTTACACAATGTTTTTTGGACATTTTAAGCGATTACGAACAATGTGGTATGAGATTCTAACTATTGATGAAAACTAACCTAACGGTCATGTTTTTTTTTTATGTGGGAGGAAGCCAGAGTACATGAAGAGAGACTCCATGCAGAAAGACCCCAAACCAGGATTCAAACTCAGGACCATCTCGCTGCAAGGCAACAGTGCTACCAACTTTGCCACTGTGCAGCTCTGTCATGCCAGCTATGTAATATCTAATGCAAACATCTGAAGCTCATTCATAATTTATATTACATTATTTTGTGAATTTATAGATGTTCTATAAATATGCATAGTAAATGGCCTATTCTTGTATACCGCTTTATCAAGTCACACAAGCGGGAGTGCAGTTCAGCTCCATCCGGAGCGGTCAGGCCACAGCAGTTGAAATGTTCATGACTAATACATGTAGCCTATTAATCTGCTCGATGTGTGGTGGGACGATGTGGATTCTCTGTTCAGTTTGTTCGGAATTAATATGAATTTAAATGAATGAAAATTAATAGTACTGTATAAGTCATTATTAACATTTTGAAAATTGGTACGTGCGTCATTACATCACAAGCCCCCTGTCTGTTCGGACTCGTATCACCTCAAAATAAATAGAACCCCTACATGCCACTGTGGCAAACAGTACTGGAGTTAATCGTATCGTCAGGACATGAAGAAATTTAATATAGACCACAAAAACAGCTTTAATTTGACAAATTTATTACATTATGCAGCTTTAAACAAATCCATAAACAGTCCTGTTTACATTTGAGAGACACAGCAAACATGGATTCTGCAGCACCTCTTCAACCTTAGCCTAACTCAGGAGAAGGTTCCAGTGTTGTGGAAGACACGTGCTTTGTTCCAGTACCAAAAAGAACTCACCCATCAGTCATCATTGACTATTGACCTGTTGCCCTGACATCCCACATCATGAAATTCCTGGAGAGACTCCTGTTGGCCCACCTGAATAAGCAAACAAGAACATATCAGGACCCACTGCAGTTTGCTTATCGCTGTGGAGTTGGAGTTGAAGATGCCATCATCCACCTACTTCAACCAACCCACTGTCATCTGGACAAAGCAGGCAGCACTGTGAGGATCATGTTCTTTGATTCCTCCAGTGCATTTAACACAATTCAGCCTAATTTGCTTCGTCAGAAACACCTGAAGACACAGGTGGAGCCCTCAACAATCGCCTGGATCAACGACTACCTGACCAACAGACCACAATTTGTGAGACTGAAGAATTGTGTGTCAAACCAGGTGGTCAGCAGCACAGGAGCACCACAGGGGACCGTACTCTCACCATTCCTTTTCACGCTGTACACCTCAGACTTCCAGCCCAAATCAGAGATCTGTCATCTGCATATCTGCAATACTCAGATGACTCTGCAATTGTCGGGTGTATCAGAGATGGACAAGAACCTGAATACAGAGAGCTGGTGGACCGCTTTGTGGAATGGTGTGGAAACAATCGTCTTACCTTCAATGCGAACAAAACAAAGGAGATTATTGTAGATTTCAGAAGAAACAGGGATAAGCCAAACACTGTTTTCATCATGGGAGAAGAAGTGGAGGTGGTTGAGAAGTATAAATCCCTCAGAGTTCACTTGGATAACAGACTGGACTGGAGGCGCAACAGTAAAACCGTCTACAAGAAGGGACAGAGCAGACTGGACTTCTGGAGGAAGCTTAGGTCCTTCAAGGTTTGCAGCAAGATGCTGCAGATCTTCTACAAGTCTGTTGTGGAGAGTGTAATCTCTTCAGCCATCATCTGTTGGGGTAGCAGGTTGTATTTTCTACTGGTAAAACAGCTTGTAGCATATAGATGATGTTATAATTACTGTTATCTACTGTTGGAATAAATACAAAACTCGCTAATGTACTCTTAAAAAATGTCAGAACAGATCTGTAAAACACTGCCTCCCTCCTCTGTCAGAAACTAAAAGAGGGTTTCTTTTCAATGACTGTGAGAAAAATGTTTAGCAATAATGAATGTTGATTCTTAATGAAATAAGAAGGCAAGGTAATTATAATTTCCTGCAAAAGAAGACCCATCAAGCTAATTATTCTTTCTTTTCATTTTGAAAATGAGCTGATATTTTATCTTTGATAACTGAGAGGACTGGTGACTGAGGAGCGAGAAGACACGAGTTTCTGTCCTTGTAGAGCTTCACTGATTAGTAAATGAGGGGCCACTAATCAAGCTGAAAGATGTAAAAGCGCACCAAAATAACTCACATGAACAAAAAGCCAAAGGATGAAAAATATATCTCAAATATGAGACCAGAAATTTTATATATTGTTGAACTAATACAGACCCATTCACCATGAAAGGGGATTGCTTACTTAATGATCTGGAAACACCTAATGAACCAGATGGGTAAGAGGAGAACTTTTTTTCTGAAATGATTCTCACCCTGCTTAACACTTATGACTTTCTGATGGATTCTAAATTGAGAATGTCAGGCCAATTCATCTTGACCCACCCCCCACTTCAACCCCCATCATTTCCTGAGAGCCGCGAGCTGCATTGATTAAGTTCAACAATAGCCTTGTTAATACACAGGCTGAGAAATGAGGAGGCACTGTGGTTGAACTAAATAATTACATGCATTCATAACAATAAAGATGGCTTTCAGCAAGAAATTCTGCCTCAGAATTAATAAAACTTCAAATGCACTCCGCTTTGATGCACATAAAAATATGATCCCAGAGCTGTAAGGGCTATTTATACAGAGTCACTGATAATATTACTTCACTTTGTTTAATATTATTGGCTCTTCTTTTTGCATATTTTTAATGAGTAATTACTTATTTTGTCCAAGCAAATGAGCAAAAATGTTCTTGTACTCATAAAGCATATCCTATATATTTATTTTAAAAAAAAATGCTTGTTACTGGCTGAGAATAAAGGGATATCCATAATGTTCAAGCAAATGAGCAAAAATGTACTTGTACTTATGAAGCATATCTTATTTATTTATTACCCCAAAAAAATGCTTGTTACTGGATAAGAATGAAAAGATATCCATGACATTGGACCAGTAAATGACCTACAGCCCCCTTCCAATGTATTCATCCCCTTTGAACTAGCTGCCATTTTGTGATGTTACAACCATTATTGGGATGCTATCTTATTGACCAACACAAAGCCCCGTATAATTTTGAAGTCAAATGAAAACGATACACAACAGTTTTAAAAGGCAGAGTTTGAAAAGAGTGGGGTGCACTTTTCAATAGCACCAATAACTCAAGGTCGGTCTGCCTGGATGGATGGGTAGCATTGGGTGAACACGGATTTTCAGCCCTGATCCCAGATTCTCAATTAGATTTTGGTCTAGACTTTTACTGGGCCATTCTAAAATAAGAATTGCTTGGTATTGAGCTCCATCAATTGTTTTCTCCAAATCTGACCAGTTTCCTTATCCCTGCTTAATCATGATGTTGCCACCACCATCTTTTCATCTTGCCACTCTTCCATGAAAGCCAGATTGGCAGGTAGTTGTCCTATCAACAGATGAACCCACCTGAGCTTCAGATCTCTGGAGCTCCTCCAGAGTCACTAAAAGTTCTTGCCTGCTTCTCTGGTAAATTCTTTCCATGTCTGTGAGTTTAGGAGGTCAGTTTGAAGTGCAATTTTTTACAATAGATTAAATGGAGCCCTGTGAAATGCTGCAAGTTACGGATATTATTTTACAACCAAGCATTGCTTGAAACTTCTCCACAGCCTCCTCCCTGACTTGTCTGTGGATTCCTTGGTCTTCATCATGCTCCGAGGCTTTTACAGAACAACTGCATGTATACTGAGCTTAATCTATAGGTGAACTCTCTACTAACTGGGTCACTTTTAAAAACAGCTGGTTAGCCTGGGATCAATTTACATTTAGAAGAGTAAACAGATCTTAATACACTTCTGATTTTTTAAGTGTAAAACATGTGAAAACCATGCATCTTTTCTTTTCCTTTTTTTTCACTTTTCATATATTTGCTGCTTTGCATTGGTCTGTCACATAAAGTCCCAATTAAGTACACTGAATTTTGTGTCAACAAGCCAAAGGTTCAAGATGCATGATGACTTGCACTGCAGATACCTAAGTGTACCATGAGTACAGATTAGACTATTCAGTATGGGGGCTTGATTTTCTTTTTCAGTGAGTGTACTTCCCAGCTGTCATTCCAGCTAGATAAACAGTGGTGCAACACATAATTATTAATCATTACTGTTGAACTTTACAACAGAGATGTCTGTTTAGCAAAGCATTTTTGCTTATTTGCATGTCCAGTGAGCTAAATAATCACTTGTTCCTTCATACATCTAATGGCCACGCTCTATTACAGAAGATCTTAGACGCTAATCACAAGCCATTTAGTTTGACTATTAACCAGTGACATTGACCTGTCCCATCTATTAAGGAGCACTGGCCTTCATTAGCCTCTCGGAATCTGTAAACATTAACCTTTGCTGGTATTATTACACTTTCTAATCCAGTTAGGCGCCTGCCTTCCAAATCCTCCATTCCATTTTCTTCCATGATTCACTCACTCTCTCCAGCTCTCAACTCACTTAAGCATGCAGGCTGTTGGTTTGGGGCTCAGAAAGTCATCATTTGATAGCCTACGGGCTGTGCTTATCTGCTCCAGGGTCATCAGAATATATTTCTCACAGTTATCGTGGCTCCTTCCATCAATCCATCCATCTGCTTGGCTCACTCACAATTTCCTCCCTGAGATTCCGGTTGATACATGGAGCCTAGCTGAACACAGCGGATAACACTACTCTGGGGAAAAAACAATGCTACTTTTCAATGTGCTGTGCAATATTACTGTTATGTTATGTTGTATGGAAGCTCAGCACACTCGCCAGTGTGTATCTATCCTTTTGAGATGTCCTTGGGCATGTTGTAAATGCAGGGATACGTCTGAAAGTGGTGTGGTCTTGACTCCAGGCTAGTGATGGTCAACTTTTAGAAATGCAAAAGTTACAGCTGGTAAGACTTCAGGTAAGTGACACAATAAATAAACTTAAATATAGTTTACAGCAGACAGTTTTTAGTCAAACTTGCATCCTATTAAAGGATAACTATTAATAAATGCCAACGGCAATTATTAACAAAATGAATAATTTTGATCAAAATGACCAAGTTGGGGTATCATCTGATTATCGGGAAAAAAATAGCCAAATTACCTGCCTGATAAGGCTTAGGTAATAAATAACATTCCCGAACAGCATAGCTCTGCACGTATACAGACTAAAAACAAACAACTTCTCTCCATTATCTAAGTTTAAATACATTAATTTAGCCTTTTAGTGAAATTAGTTTAATCAACACACTCACTAAACTAGTAACTAGTAACACTCAACTAACCTATTGAGTAAAAATGAAAGAATATTGAAAACTATTAAACCACCAAACAGTAAAAGTAAACAAATATAAATCGATCCAATAACCAATAAAATGATGGAATGATGTCACAGTTCAATATGATGTCGACTTCAAAGTTCCTTTCTCCGCCAGTGAACAAAAAAACATCCTTTAAGGAAGTCACTGCATTGGTGTCCTCACCAACGCAGTGACTTCCTTCATGGTTTTTGTGAAACTCCTCCTCTTCCTCCTAGAAACTGAAGAAGGATTAATGCAGTGCATTCTGGGATTAATAGTTTGTACACCAGTCTCTTTGTTTCCGAATGTTCAGTCCTTCATGGCTGGGTCCCAACAACAGCAAAGTACAAGGTTGCCACTGGAAACTTTCCAATAAACCACATTTCTACAGGATTATGCATGATTTCTAATTTCTTTCATAATCTACTTTATGAGAGCGGCCTTAATTCTCACGTAGTTGCTTGCGACTTTGTCGGCTGGATATCGATGATGTGGATCTTCCACCCAATCCCAAAGATGTTTTACTGGAATAAAGTGCAATGACTGTGGTGCGTCATCCTGCTGGGAGTAGCCACCAAAGATCGTACATTGTGGTCATGAAAGGATTGGACATGGTCAGCAACGGTACTCTTGTAGGCTGTAGCATTTAACAAATGTTCAGATATCACTAAAGCACCCAAAGTTTACCAAGAAAATACACCTGGCCCACCAATTACACACACATACCATTGCTCCTTTCGTGGATGCTCTGGTTGTCTTCCTAATAATATTCAATCTTAACATATTAAATTCACCAAAGGGGGCTGGAACAAGTCCAGGTCAGATCTTATAAATGAAACAGTCAAACTTGTATTTAAAACTAAAATAAATCTTGGTGTACTGTGTTTCTAAAGAAAGAGGCAGTGATGGAAAAATACTTTAGCCTCATGTACAAGTTGTTCTTCTTTCAGGTAGACATTTGAATATGTTGAACAATGTTGTTGACAATGGAGAGCTAATTTTGGTTGGTAGTGATGTTGAAGGTTTTCAATGAATCATACAGTTTGTCTCATACCATATCAGGAATACAGTTTATTGCTGATGTAGATTTTTTTTTGCGACCTTCTTAGTCAGACCTTACCTGTGAACAATAAATGGCACAGCTGAGTGTAGGTGTTTTGATAAACACTTGGTAAGTCATTGTTATATAATGAAAACAAAACTGGTCCAAGTATGGAACCCTGAGGTTCTCCAATTTGACAAAGTGGAGAAATGTAATTTTGCTGATGGATTCCATTTGCCAAATATGATTTCATCCAAAGCATGACCTTTTCAGAAAGTTTGGCAAGACAGTAGCATTTGATGGTCAACAGTATAAATCAAGAAAAAAAGCACTGACAAAAGCGTGAAAATCATTTTCCAACAGCTGATTTATTACCCGATTTTTAAATTGGAGAAATCGTGGGCCCTTGCCATGCTGTAGGATCAACAGAGCTTCTGATTGATTGTGATATACAGAATGCTTCCAGGAAGAAGCAAAAGAATCATAGGCATGAACATTTTTCATTTTAAAAGAGAACTCAAGAAAGTACAGTCATGGTTACAGAAAGGCTCACGACGACTTGACAAGGAAAAGAAAGTGGTTTACTCACTCACTTACTCAAGCATGACCCTATTAAAGCTCAATTGTGCCATTGCTGTTGAATTTGAAGCGCCCCACCCTGTGCTGAGTGGAATCAGTCCCCTCACTCACTCACTCTGAGATAAAAATCAATGCTCTCCCACAGCGTTGTAATCAATAGTGTGGCTTCCACTACAGAGCCAGAAATGCTAAAGTAGACTCATTATCTCTGGCTGCCACAGTTCTTTTTGCTCTGACAGCTAGACATCTTGATTTACCCGATTATTATAATTTCCAGCTCAACTAGGGCACTAAATGCAAAGATAAACTGGTTTTGCTTTGAAATGCTGATTCTCGGAAAACAAAAGATGTTTTCAGAAACCAGCTTTAAAATTGTAGCGTAACTTTTTTTTGGTGTGTGGTATATTATAATAATCTAGCATTTTTCTGTGAGCAGCTGTAGGCGACTTCTTGATATTAAACCATAATTGCTAATAGATGGCCTTTATGCAAGAATGGCGAGAAGGAAGCCACTGTTAAAAGAAAGCTATAGGAAGTTTCATTTGCCGTATTCTACAGGGAATGGAAGGAGATGCTCTGATCATAGAAGGACATCAAAAGTAAACTTTTTGGCGTACATGTAAAAGACTGTGTGAGACGGAAAACTAAAAATACACACCACCCTGAACCCATCGTGACAGTCATGAAACATGGTGGTATCAGCATTATAATGTAGGTATGCTGTTCTAGCAAAAACATGGAAGCTGGCCAGAGTTGATGGAGATTAGATGCTAACTACAGACCAAAACTGGAAGAAAAACCTGTCAAACTGTATGTGTACTAATTAATGAATCTTTAAACCAAATACGGGTTTGCATTGGCTGGTTATTAAGGTAAGAGGTGGTGCATCTCGAGAAGGTAGAAGGCCCAACTAATCTTTGTAATCCTAAACTAACCGTTTTAAGATGCCAGCTAGCACAGTTTGCACAAAAAAACTCCAACACAAACAACCTGGTCCAGGTGAACCTAACTTAAATCAGTAAGTAGCTATTTGTTTTTAAGACATGTTCATGTCTGGGTAGTTATACTAATATAGCACAGGTTTTGGCCTGATTGGACAGTCACACGACATTATGCTGATGTCAGGTTCCGTGGGTATTTCGAGTTTTTCCTTCCTCTTCATTTCCTTCCCCTCTGTACCCCAAGCTGCTCTCTTTTGTTTTGTCCCTCCTGCTTGTGTTTAAACTTAGTTCTTTTCCTTATCTAGTTTTATCATGTTACATTATTCCTTGTCTTTATTAGTTATTTCTGGCACTTCCTTGTTTGTGTGTTTTTTCTTGCTCTTATATGTTTTCACCTTTTGTTTATGTCCTCATTTGTTTCCTTAGTTTATTTCCCTCTAGATAGTTTCCCAATTTATTTCTTCCTTCTGTTCTCTAGTGTTTCCTTAGGATTCCTTTCTAGACTTATTATCTTTAGTTTCTAGTTTCTTAAGAATTTTCTGTCCCCCTCTCGTCCCAGCGGTTGATTGTTTCCACCTGCTCTCTCCCTCTCACCTGCATCTGATTTCTCTAATTGGTCATTGGTCTTCTCTGTCACTTCCTCGTTCCCTCCTCAGCATACATTCAGCTCTCATTCAGTCACTACTCGCTGGTTCGTCTTCATTCTACCCTCGTCGATCTTCCCCGTCTGTTTCCTGGTTCCCCTTGAGGTTTTTTGTAAGTTTGTAGTTTTTTGGGATTTTCTTATTAATAAAATTCTATTTTCTTTATTTTGCTGCTTTTGGGTCCTCATTCCTTAAAAACTTGACAGCTGATACTTTTTACAGTTTGGATTATGTTCTTAGACTTCTCCTTTTTCCTTTAGATATACCAAACCTCAAAAAAGTAACCTCTGTAAAGGCCATTCAGTTTGAGCTTCATTAGACCCCAGGACATGCCTTTAGAATTCAGGTATTTGTTTCTAATAGCATTTGCAACTCATAATCTGCCTTTTTATGTTCCTTTTGAAGTATTGGCTTTTTCCTTGCTGAGTGGCCTTTCGGACTATGTTAGCACAGGACTGGTTTTACTAAAATGAAAGCACTCTGTCTTCACAAGGGCATTTGCTTTTGTTCTGGGGTTAGTACTCACATTTCGCTAACACCTCTGACACAGAATATGTCTCTTTGCAGAACAGTGTGATGGCTGAACGTTCTCATGGTGTTTACACTAGGCGTATGATTGTTTGATCATATGAACGAGGCACCTTTAGGCATCTGAAAATTGTATGAACCAGACCTGCGAAGGTCCATAATTCTTTCTGATTTCTTTATATTTTTCCACAATCTCAATGATGCAGTGTGTTTTGAGATGGTGCCTCATGATACATCCAAAAGACTTTAAACATAATTTTTTTTTCTTAAAACTCCATCTGGTATTTAGCAAATATAAAATAATAAAACAGGAACGGTTGAATCTAGTTTAATCTGAAATTGGGGGGGGGGGAAAGATTCATACAGTGCACAAATATCTGCTTTTGATTGTAGATATTTATGGGCTTAGGAAAGAATGGAGGTTTGTTGTAAATCAAGCTTTTAAAACCCTTCCCATTATGTATAGCAGAACCCTTTAGATTTACAGTTTCTGGTACACAAATTGTGAATTAAAGTCAGAATCTAAGACCAGAGCTGTTCATAATATGCAATATACCCTTCATTCTAAGCTTCTTTTACTGCATGTGCTTGTGAGCATGCATGCACTTATAGTAATGCTGTTCAATTATTCATGCAAGTATCTGGATGTAATTGTAGTTTACATATGGGTGTATGCATCTTTGAAGGTCTGAAAGATCCCACAGGCTTTCTGACAAATGTATCGGTGCCGCATACGACTGAAGTAGATGATAAAAAGTGAGGCCAAATAAACTAAAATCTACCTTCCTTTTTTTTTCTGCAGCGCAAGGTTCTTTTAGATTATGTATTTGGCTTTCTGCTGTTATTTGACAGTGCATAGGGATACAGTCACGCCCCAGCCTATATGTGAAAAAGGAGGGAGCAGCTGAAAAGGCTGATACACCGCCGGAGGCAGTGTCCCTTGAGTCGCTGTCAGTTGTTTGAAAACGTAAAAAAAAAAAAAAAACCAGAGTGGAGCTAGTAGGAAGGAGGCAAAGCAAGCTAATAACCACTGCAAGTACACACAAGAACACTCACACAAATCCCCGGCTGATCTGTCAGCAGTCAAGATGCATTGTGGGTATTGTAGGTGGCAAGATTTGACAGGAAAAGAGAAGGTGTGGATTACAAAAAAGACAACGCCACTGAATTTGCTGCTCCAATCATTATCCTGCGGTATATGACAAGGCATCAGATACAAGCGCAGCAGCGAGTCCATAGAATGAAAGAAAAGCAACTGAAATTTCACTCTGTAGCTTCTTTTATCTTCCAGTTATTCATGTTCTCCAGAATAATCTCTGTTTAGATGAGGAACTTGGTCTAACCTGCCCTGACATTAAACTAAATGAGGAGTTGGCACACTTTTAGAGAAGAGTAGACATTGTTTTAATACCTTTCTTTCACTATGCTTGGTTATAAGCACTTGTAGGAATAAATAAGTTGCTAAAATTCTGTTTGTTTATTAAACCTTTTCAGATTTTAGAAAAATGTTTGACCCATTTTTTTTTTTACATTCACGTGGATTTTCTTTTCTTTTTTCATTATTTAAATCTCTTTCTGGAAAGTCGAAGAACTGTTCTCTTTCGAGCTAGAACAATGACATGACTGAGAACAAAAAGCTGTCCCCAATCTGTAGCTTAAAGTGACATTCCCACCTTTCCCCTTACAAAATTATTCCATATTACATTCTTTAAATTCTCTTAGATGCTTCTGGGAACAGAGCTTGCGTGACTGTTTTAATAGGCAGATCAACAGAAAAGGAACGAGGGACACAAAAGGAGAAATAGCACGGCACTGCTGTCAAACTCATAACTTTGTCTCCACACAGAGGCAGTTAATTAAGGACCTTAGTGGCGGCGCGTGGCTTTGAATTAATCTGCCCTCATTACTTGGGAGAAGGTTGTCAGTTTATTTCTCTTTTTTTTCTTTCAATCTGTTTCTCTCTGTCACTCGCACCTTTCTCGAGCTTTCTCCCTCTGCTGTGCACATGGATTTGTTGCTCATCCAACCAATATAAACTGATCTCTCTCCACCATCAACTTGTCGCCTAGAATTTCAGCTGATAGCTTTATGCGAGTTCGCCTATAAGTTATTGTCACAGTAGATTAACTGAGGATTTTGGTTTGACAGTTTCTGTAAGAATTTCCAGTTGTGAAGAAATAGATTTGTATTTTTTTTTAAAGGGGGGGGGAAAGCAAACGTGGTGCAGAGTGTAAGTTCAGCTAAATAATTCATCCAAATTTCAGCTGTATTTATTTGATTGATACTATAGCTAGATGATGGGCTCTTGTTTCATTTATAAAGCATGAAGAACATTTTGTCCATCAAAGTATGCGCTAGATCTTATAATATTTGTGTATTTCCCCAAATAGAGGATAAGTCTAAACTCCCATCAGGTCATATAATAGCTTTAGGAAAGGCTGTATATCAGGAGTCTCTATCTCTAGTCTTTAGGAGCAACTATCCTGCAGCTTTAAAATCCTTGCCTTCTGCAACACACCTATATCAAACGAATGGATTCCAGTCTGTTGGAGCCACCAACTGTTTTTATTTTTACAAGTATTCCCCTGTACTTAGCTCCATCCATTAACTTGTCACAGCATAATCTGCTACTGCCATGTTTTGCTATGGAGATGGTATGTTCAGGTTGATGCAAGGTTTTAGTTTGCTGCCACAAATAGCATTTAGCATTTAAGCCATAGAGTTGACCAGAGCACCTTCTTCCACTTGTTTACTGTATCCTCTGCATGGCTCCAAATTGCACTTCTTATAACTTCCTTTCAATTATGCCTTTCTTATCACTACTTTTCTATATAGGAAGGATTTGTAGAGATGACTAATAGTAATAGTCCTGTCAACAGACTCTCCCACCTGAGCAATGGATCTCTGCGGCTCCTCCACAGGTACAATGGGCTTCACGACTGCTGCTCTGATTAATGTTAGTCTGTTAGTGTAGGTAGCCCTTGGATGAGTACTAAATTTAAGTTGTTTTAAGTTTTAAAAATTTCACAATGATGAGGCAATTTAATAGTGAATATATTACTTTAAAAACACTGATAAAAGCACAGCTACTTCCAAAAAGTCACTGTTAATAAAGTATTTTTCTACCCTTAGTGATTCATAAAGCTCAAACCAAAAAAGACCAAAGCATTAATAGCGCCTGACCTCTCCTCTCTTCCGCTCCCCCAGACAGCTCCACTTTTGTCCAATGTTTCTTCCAGCAAGAAGAATGTCCACCCTGCGGTTATGGGAACTGATATGGCTCCACAACGATTTTTATTGGTCCAATAAAGCTGTGGCTTAATAAGTGTAATCTGTCCATGTGCCCAAAGGTTAAAGCCTGGCAATATATCAGTGTCCCATCGCTATATTGCTGATCTATAATTGCCTTGCTGGTGGCTTAATTGTTGGGGTGTACATGGAGATCATTTGGAAATGATCCATCACTTAGTACTGAAATAATGAGTTTCCAATGGTCAGCCAAGGCGGAAGCAGTCTCCCCTCGCTCCCCCACCGGGGATGTTTAAACCACCGTGCTGCACTGTGTCTGCTGTGGCGCAGCAGAGTGGAATTTGAAGAGAGACCCAAGTGCGATGGGGGATTTTAGATTTATGTGCATGTGTGAGTATTACTCACGGCGCCACCTTTCATCAAGCCACTTCTACTCCCAAGCGTCCTCCAATTTGTGGCTATATTCCACAAAATGTCTCCCTTTTCATCCTTGAAATTGCACCTCTTTATATTATTATACAGAGGAATCTCACTATCTGCTTTGATTTCCTGTCTCTCTGATGAGAGCTGCCAAATAAAGTCAATGAGGCCAAAAAAAAAAAAAAATGGAAACAACCACTTTAGACATCCCAGCACCGAGGTTGAGCTACAAGGAATAACTGGGTTCTCCAACATGGTTATGAGCAGGAAATATCTTACCTGCATCTGCCATTCCTTATTTCTGCAACCCATGATGCTTTGCATGACCTATGGGGGTGACTTCTTCTTATTGAATGAGAACAGCATGCTTTCATGTAAATAAACCCCGTCTCACATACCAAATATGGATGTGGGAGCTTTTACATATTAAATAACATACACATCTTTTCATCTTTCACAGACTTTGAGGTTATCCAGAAGAAATGGCGTCCAATTAGCGTGCATATTCAGGTACTTCGTCAAGTGGCTCTGGGTCAGTTCGCCTCTTTGCCAATTCATTCTCTTATTTCGTACTTCTAGACAAGCCTTTTCATACCTCTACTTAAGTCATAGTGTAAGGAACTGTTTTTTGTTGTAGTTAGTATTTTCTTAGATTACGGCCATCAAAATGCTCAAAAAGTATGCATAATTGAATATATATTTACTTAATTTTTCAGCCTGTCTATTTATTTTGGCTCAGATCTCTGTTTTTCTTTAATCCTTTCTCCATGTGGGATCGTGAAGGGAGGCTGGCGCCTATCTCCAGCAATCATTGGGTGAGAGGTGGGGTGCACCCTGGACAGGTTGCCAGTCCATCACGCCAGAGCAAAACAAAATAACTTAAAGTTATCTACTAGTAGATCTTTTTTAATAAAGTCACATAAACACATTCCCTTACAGAAGATCATGAATAGAATATCAAAAATTACCCTAAATAGTTTCCTTTTAAAAAGGCTATAAGACATGCATTTGGCATGGGCAAAGGGATTCAATTGAACTGAATTGTTGGTAAAGTCAAGCACAACCTCATGAGCTTCAAAGTCAGAGTGTAATCATATCACTGGGCTTTGGTTCTGGTGTCATCATCAGGATAAACAGTAATGCTTGTGTCATGGAAGCTAAAGATATAATTTCATTTGACAGTTGAAGTGCCTTTTTTTTTCCTTTTCTTAATCTGCTGCATGTACCTTAATTGTGCACTGAGGTATTTTAAGTGTCAGCTTTCTTTTGTAGGTTCAAAATGTGGTCATGGATAGAGAGACTGAGGTGTCTGTAGGCTGTTTCAAAAGACAATGCCAACATCGGTGCCGGTGTAGGTGCCAGATCTGCTCGGGGGGCCTGCGCCTGGCTGTGACATATTACATAATTGGCTGGACGCTGGGTTTACACTACATCATTGGCCAGATGTTAGCACATTGACGGATTGTGCGTCTTTTTTTTTCAAGAACTTTATTGAAGAAACAGCCAAGTATACAACACGCACAAATGAAGTATTCAGAAGAATTCAACAGATACAAACAGCCATGGGTGTTATATAAATATTGTACATGCAAACATTTACGTATATGAATTGTTTTGAGAGCCTTTTTCTTGATAGTCTGATATTGATTAGATGTATAGTTAAACATCTATCATCTCTTTTGGGTATTCTAAAAAAAACAGAAGACATTTTTTCCATCGTAAGGCAAAATCCGTCAAAATCCGATTACTAACAACCTGATAAATTCTTTCCAAAGCCCATGTGTGAAAGAGCAGTACCAGAAAAGATGTCAAGTTTTCTTGATGATTTCCACAGGAGCTGTTATTAACATTTATGTCCCTTTTTAAATTTCATGATATAGTGATTGGCAGGGGCGCAATGTAGTTTGCCCGAGTGGCGTTGCAGTAGTGTGACATTATCGGCAAGCGCAGGTCCCCCGAGCAGATCTGGTACCTAGACCGGCATCAATGCTGGCATCAGTGAGTCTTTTGGTCATTCACAAGTGCTCAGCCAATGTGCCGTGAACAGGTGTTTTCCAGATTACTGTCCAGATTACTGTTAAAGATTACTCGAAGGGAGGATAAAGGGGTGTGTGGGGGTGGTGTCCGGGCGGTCGTCGTGCAGGGTTGTGTATAAACCGTGAGGCGGAAGAGTTGGTAAACAGACAAAATAGCTTGGATGTAACTTGTTTTGTTTTTTTTATCCCGATCAAAGCCCCGCTCCTCAATTTTCTTTGCAAGCCACGCCAAAAGGTGGCTGTCCTTCACAGTCCCAGTGAACTGTGGTGATCTGGTCTTCACCTCTAAAGGCCAGAAGCTCCCAGACCTCTGCATCACTCCAGTTTGCCATTTCAGCTGACACAGTTTACAAACGCTAAATGAACTCCCCATGTTTACTTGCAATTTAAATACTGTTGCCGGCCGGGGGGCTCAGAAAATATTCCATACATCATCATGACATCACCCTTTTGTTGCGGCAAGGCGTGATCTTTATTCATAAGTCCAGCATTGCTGCAATATTGCGGTAATATTACTATCAACATACCGGTAAAACTGCCTCACCATTCGTGCATGGCCATGCCGCCACGGTTCATTCAAAAGCCACACTGCCTGGAGCATTACCCTAGCATGCTGCCATTGTGTGTATTTTGAAAACGCCTATAGTGAGCAAAAAAATTTAGTGCAAGGAAACAAAAAATTGTATAACTAAAAAAATGATTGGTTCGTAGTCAGTTGAATGCTACTATGACATTTATTTTATAAAAAAACTAAATAAAAGCTTTTGAAACGGCACAGAAATGGTGAGGAGCCATGCTCCTCTTGTAAAACAATGTGGGTACGTTACTTCTTATGGTCAGTCATAAGCCAATTACAAGATGAGGTAAGAAATTTTCCTCTGTATGTTTTTTGCTGAAAATGCGGGAGGAACATTTCACTTTGGATGCTTGTTCAACACACACTTCTTGGAAATTCAACTTAAGTTTTGCCCAATTCTAGGTACCACTTAGGGTAAAACACAAGGACAAAAAAAAGAATTATTTAAATGGCAAGCAAGTTGCTTTAAAAAAAAAAACACACAGCACACTGCAAGTGATTGGCTACTATAAAATAAATGGCTTGACAGGCCTTGACTACATCTATGAATCCGTGTACGACAGCTTGTTGGCCCTCACAGGCAAGCATGGGCTGCTGCTGTTCTTGCTAGTTTTGGCTCAGCTGAGCAACCACGTGCCACTTAAGAGATGTACAGTTTTAACAACAGTCCCGTGGAGTCTGAAATTGTGTTGGTTTACTGTCAACTCAGAAGAGGAAAAGAAGAACTTAAAAAATGGATTCAGTGCAGTTTTTGTGTCCTTGTTGTCCCTGAGAGTCAGTCTTCCCTCACTGTGTTTCTTTAAAACAAGCATAATTGTCTTTTTTTCTATTCCTCATTAACTGACCCTTCATTTTCTTTAATCCAAAGATTTTACTTCATTCTACAGCGACATCACTAAGACTAAAGTGGATAAATATAGACCAGCTTGTCTCAGAGGCCAAAGCTAATGGCTAGTCTGAGAAGGGCCAAGGCCAACGTGTATTCCCACCTTCTGAAAACAACAGCCACCGGAGTTTATGTAAACATTATATTATGAGCCTTCAAACCATAATCATGTTTGCATTTGGCTGTTAATTAAAAAGATGATTATTGTTTACGCAGAAAATTGAGGTAGAAGGCGTTGCACTTCTGATGTAAATGCCCTTTATTGCCCTGCCTTTTCTATCATGAAGTTACATAAGAATCACTTTACTTGTTCTGCTCTCAGCAGCTTCCTTGTCAGTCACTACCAAATGCTAATGCGACAACAGGTTAAAGGTTCATCAATCACTTTTGGCAAAAAATCATATTGACATTTTACTGATTGGCGTGGTTTTAAATTGGCACAAGTTCAATTTGGTCACTTTGGTCTTTGCCCCTATTGGAGGTATCCATTAGCTTCACCCTTCAGGTCTTTCTAATCTGGATTTAAACAAAATCAAGATGCCCCAAAAGTTCTCTCCTGCAGGTAGGATGTGATTCACTTATGTTTTAACAGAAGCTTCCTGGAAAAAAATTCTGAACTGTCCCTTTTTTAAGATCATCTGTCACCACATGCTGGCCCCATTTTCCCACCCCCAAACGCCACTTCCACCACTTACCCAATGGGCCTTCACAGTTGCATAATTTGGGATTTTCATGTTTTTAAATGTCAGCCTGTAGTTTATTATGCAGACAGCTCTGCCATTAAAGCAACATCTCAAAAGAATGCAACGTACCTGAATAGCAAAGGTCCCCAAGGTTGTGTTTTTGAAAGGCTCCCATTATCATAATAAAGAGCAGCATTTTAGTTTTTTCACTCAAACAACCCTGCTGTTGCTTTGATGCAGCTGTAGTCTGGACAGTTTAAACCACAACGTACTGTGATGTTGTCTGTTGAGCAGAGAGAATAAAAACAACAAATTTTTCTTCTGTTGGAACTTTATAACCTGACAGGCTGTGATGGATGGGACGTCAGAGGGGGGGGGGGGGGGGGGGGGGAACGGCATGATAAGCTTAGAAGCGAGTGATAGTAGTTGATGCTGTGGCCGTGAAATATCGATGTGAGATGCGTCCCCACAAAAAAACCGCTGTATCAGTGGATTTACAATATGAAGCCAGAGAGTCGTCTGGTATTTCTTTCTGGTGGAGGTAATTTCCATTTGCATGACGCCTCCCCACAGCAGAGAGCTATAGTTGGGTGGCAGCTGCACTGTAATGGGATATGCTGCTTAGTTTTGTTTACAGTGATGTATGATAACAACCCAATGTTTTCCCAGTCAGAAATGTTATTTCAGTTTTGCTTTTATGCTACTGTCTAAACTGCAGGTATTCATTTCAGCTTATTCCCCCTTTTTAATCCGAGTAAACAATGTGCAGCAGCTGTCTTCACTGCGTATAAGCCAGGAAACAATTCTGCAGTGAGCTATAACTTATCATAATAGGATACTTTTGTATTTTTCAAACAAAGATTTATTTCCCTTGCTGAAAAAGTGAGGATGTGCACGCTAAATATCATTAAAATATATGGTTTTGGCGCAGACACTTCAAGCATTAAATATTTCTGCATTTCTTTTGCACTTGGCTATTTTTCTCTAAAGCACACAATACATATGCTGAATATGAAGTTATACGAAGACTAATCAGTGCACTTATCAACAAAAACTGAATTGTCAGTACCATTTTTTTAAAACTGGGTAAAAAAAAAGTATAAAACTAAAGAGACTTCAGTAGGAGTAGTATTATATATAGATGTGCTGCTGGTTTTTAATTTATAAGTTTATTTACACAGGGACAATATACAATTTAACATTAACCATATCGGAAAGATGCATTGATATCAGGTTATAGCAAAAATGCTAGTTTCCACCTGTAATCCCTGGACAGGTTGGTGTTACAATATTCAGGTTAAACAAAACAAGTGTGTATGTATGTGTGTATATATATATATGTATATTTTTTTAATCCCACTGTTTTTTCCCATTATTTATCACCCAGTGCTCCTACTTTAGTTCTAGTTCTAGGGTTCCGCTCTCCCCCTGCCAGCCCCGGGAGGGTCCCGAACTGAAACCCAAGCCTCCTTCATGCTTGGGTAGTGAGCAGGCCCTTCTTTTCACCTGACGGGTTTCTCCGGCTGGGCGAAGGATCACGTTATTCCAGCCAGATCCTCCCCAACCCATCAGGCGCCCCGGCCGGCCAGGAGGAGGCAGTATATAGCCTCAGGACTGGTGCATGTTTTTGTGAGAGTAGCTCACATTAGCTGCTCAGGGGAACACGGGGAGAACATGCAAACTCCACACAGAAAGGCCCTTTCGCCAACCCAACCCAGGGCGTGGGTGCCGATGATGCGGGGGAACAAACACACCCTCAGCACCCACAGCGTCCCCGGCGGTAATCGAACCCGGGACCTTCTAGCTGTGAGGTGAGCTATGCTACCAGCTGCGCCGCCGTGCCCCTCCAATAATTCATATTTGATGAGAATATGACAATGGTGGTACCGCCTAGATTTTTTTTATGATGAAGCTGAAGCACATAGTTGTATCAGGACTGGAGAGGCTCCTTAACTGTTTTACAACATTGAGACCTGCTGGACGTACAGTACTTAAAATGTGACAGTATCATGAAATTTAGATATAGGTGGGATCCCTCGGTTGTAATCAATCCACATATATACCTGAAATTTACCAGATTAAATCTACGAGTATTTTTAAGTTTCTTTTACATGATTTTTGAATGTTAAAGTCGAATCCAGTGTTACTCCCAAATAAAAGAATTAGTCAACTTTATAAATTATCTTACCATCATGTAAGACATTGTATGTAAACATTAGAATAAATTAAATGCTTAGTTCTACTAGTAAAAAACATAGTAACTGTTTTGTCTATATTTAATGTCAACCAGTTTTGACACAGCCAGTCATGCACTTTCTGCATTTGATGTGTTAACGTAATTGCAACCTCATTTACATTTTTACCATAAACAAATATTACTGTGTCGTCAGCATACATTATGACGTTTCCAGTTCAGACAGAGGGGAGGTCATTGATGTACATAGTAAAAAGCAACGGCGCCAGGATGGAACCTTAGGGTACTCCCGTTAACGGTGGAGAAAAAGTATTTTATATCTTTACACTCTGCTGTGTATCATCAAGGTGCGCTTTAATCCACCTTAATGTGTGGTTAGAGAGATTTATTTTGGCAAGCTTATTTAGGAGGATGTCATGACAGACTGTGTCAAAAGCATGCATAGACTGTGGTTGTGCATTTTTCAGTAAATGCACAAAAACCCTCAGTTGCACAGTTTTTTAAATGCAAATGTGCTATTTTTAATAACGACAGTTTTTTTTGTTACACTTTTTTTCCTCATGTTTTTTTCCTTTTATTAAATGCTGTCCTTGGACTCTCCATCCATCTATCCTCCATCCATCCATCATCTGTACCCATCTATCCTATGCAGGGCTGCAGAGGGGCTGGTGCCTATCTCCAGCATTCATTGGGCGAGAGGCTCCTTACACTCTCATATTCCCATTTTCTACTTTTTTGTTTTTAACTTTTGTATGCACTTGCATGCTTCTATTTGCACCATGTTAAAAATGTCCACAGCATGAGCATTTCAACTCCGAGACGTCATATATTCCTTAGCTAACCACATGCCATGGTATGCGGACACTCTGTCTGCACTGATTAAGATTTACTCACCTCAGTATGCAGAATACTTGGAGTGACTCTAGCTCACAACATCCTAATCAACTTTCTAATTAATGTGGTAAATAATTACTTGACTACTTGGGCGCACACATGGAACATTGAACTTTTATCCCTAGATAGTTTGCTGTCCATTGAATACGGAAAAAGAAACAAAGCATCAATGCATTTCCTGACACACTTGGAAGTGGTGTGGAAGCCATCCAGCAATTGTTACCCTAGTCAGAATCATGTGTCTCATTGACACAATTGCTTTGTCCTGGAAAGTCTAAAAAGCGCCAGTAGGCAATCCAGATTTTCCAGTGAGTGATTTAGCACCCACTCGGCCACAGCAGCAAAGACTACCCAGAGCTGGCTGCAAGTATTTGTTCTCAAAATGATGGTAAATCTGAAGAGATAACCATTTAGCCCCCTCAGCCGTTTGGTGAGCATAGCCTAGAGTTTATAGAAGCTGGTACCAAGCTAAAGAATGCGAAAGATAGAAAATAATGAATGTAAGTAATCAATGAAAATATTCCTATAAATATTCATGTATTGTCTATGATTGTTTTTTTTTTTTATCTATATGCGTTTTAGGTTTTGATAGGATTATATATAGTTGAAACCAGACATTCCCTATTTTTCTCACTGTGGTACATGACATACAACTAAACATTTCCTGTTTTAGGTAAACTGGAATTACCAAAATTATTTACATTTGGTACAATTTGGAGAGAGAATTTTTTTTTTTTTAAGATGCGTCTTTGTGGGACATCATCGAAAAAAATTAAAGGTGAAATATTATACAAATGTCACGTTTTTCATCCTTTTGGGTCTCTGTTGCCTCTATAAACCCCAAACAAGACTAACAACCATCCATCCATTTTTTTGCAGACTTTTGCTGTCAGAAATCTTGTGCTTCTACAAGCTGTTTAAAAAGGTGCCCTATTTGTCAGGTTCCGTGGGTGTTGTGAGTTTTTCCTTCGTTTCCTTCCCCTCTTTACCCCAAGGTGCTCTCTTGTTTAGTTCCTTCTGTTTGTGTATCAAGTTAATAGTTTTCCTTATTTAGTTTTTTTCATGTTACGTTATTCCTTGTCTTTATTAGTAATTTCTGGCACTTCCTTGTTTCTGTGTTTCTTCTTGTTCTTAGATGTTTTCACCTTTTTGTTTTTGTCCTCATTTGTTTCCTTAGTTTATTTCCCTCTAGATAGTTTTCAAATTTATTTCTTCCTTCTGCTCTCTAGTGTTTCCTTAGGTGTCCTTCCTAGACTTATCTTTAGTTTCTAGTTTCTTAAGAGTCTCCCTAGCCATTCTACCTCTTGTCCCAGCCGTTGATCGTTTCCACCTGCTCTCTCCCTCTCACCCGTATCTGATTTTTCTAATTGGTCACTTCCTCATTTCCCCCCCAGTATATATTCTGCTCTCTATCAGGCACTCCTCGCTGGTCCGTCGTCATTTCCTCCCTGTCTGATTCCTGCCCAGTTACTGTTTTTTCCTCATCGCTGCATTTGTTGGTTCTCCTAAGTTCTGTAAGTTGATGCTCCTTGTTTTTTTGTTACTAATAAATCATTGAAGTTTTATTTGCTGCTTTTGGGTCCTTAATATACACAAACATGACAGAACGGACAAGCCGAAAATTGAACCCAGCAGCTGCTTTGTCCGATCAGGACTGAAACAGACTACAAGTTACCGTCAAACTTTTTTATGATACCATGGCTGGCACGCCCGACCCACGAACCAGGCTGAGGGTGGCTGAACTCAGCATTTCCCACCTGCTGAGGTGGCTACCCTGTGTGGAGAAGCTGGGGCTGGAAGAGATGCTGAAGGAGGCTGAGTATCATAGACACCAGGCCATCTCCGATCTGTCCAAAATCCTTCCACTGTCCACCTCAGTTATCCCTATCCCACGTTACCTTTCTGACCCCCAATATAATTCTGTGGACGGCTCCTATTCCTCCACAGTTCCAGAACCTTCCCCAGTCACCAAGCTAAGCCGTAACCGTCGCCGCAATAAGAAGAAATCCGCTTCTACCATGGAAGCCTCACCACCACCCACCACTCTATTTGATCCACCGCAGGTCAAGGAGTACAAACTTTGAGTTTTTTTACGGGGACAGAACGGATTATTTTTGTTTTACTGAGTGTCCTCACTCAACCTCAGCCCATTTTCAGTCACCCCATTCAGCCACAGCTCGCTCCAACCCGGCCTCAGCTTCCTCTCAGCCTGCAGGGGGTGTTCCCCTGGCTCCTGTTTCCACAGGGGGTGTCTTGGAGGACACGCCGCGCGCTCCTGACTCCGCAGGGGGTGTCCAGAAGGACACGCCGCGCGCTCCTGACTCCACAGGGGGTGTCCAGAAGGACACGCCGCGTGCTCCTGAATCCGCAGGGGGTGTCATACATGTCCCCTATCAAACCCTGCCCATCACCCATCAAACCCCGCCCACAAATTCCAATCTCATGCCATTTTCATGTGTAGCAAAGTAGCCTAGTAACAAGATGGGTGGGTGTGGTTTGTAACCGCTAATTTGTATTAAAGTGACAGAGCCCTCTTAACAGCTCATTCTGAAAGGGACTGAACTTGTCAAACATTGAGCTGGTGAGATTGCTTTATGCGAGACTAATGTTGTGCAAAGAACTTTACCATGTTTTGTACAGACCATAGACCCATTATAACATGTTCAAAAAGAAGCATATAATATCCCCTTTTAAAGAAATCAGCAGAGAAGTCAGGGAGAGAAACGCTGGACCTCCACAAGTCTGTTTCATATGTTCAAACAAGTACATGCACGCTAATGTCCAACCATTTTATTGTTTAAGAAGCTGACAGATTATGCGTTCCAGACATGAAAGTGTGTTTGGTCCAAAATAAATCTATCTAGCTATCTCTTACGTTTACCACCAAAGGTTTTGTTTTTACTTTTAACATTAAGGATTGTTACCACTGCCTGCCACAAAGCCATCCTCTACCTCTACCTGTACTCATACTTCTTGTCGATCACTGACATGTCTACGAGCTGCTGAGTTATCCAAGTACATCTGAAGACGACAGGTGTCCGAGTTGAATTCAAAGCGTGCCGTGCCCTCAACCCTCTGTGCTGCTGACCACCTTTTCATGCGCCCCAACCATTGCCTGTCTGTCAGATAGTCAATAACACAGGTGATTACGGTGGCATCCACTTGTACTTTGTGGCGCTCTGTACATGCTGAACGAGGTAAAAGAAAGAAAACCCAATAAAACATTTCCCTCACTGGGAGACAACTCAAATCACTGAACAATAAACTGTAGTCCTGAAAGAGGATTGCTTGAATTCTTGTAGCTCATCATTACACTTTGCTGCTTCAGTAATTCTACCTGATTACCTGTACTGAGAGCATGCTGAAAACTGTCTGCAGGTAATCATCTACAGAATTGGTCAGAGATTTGCAAAGAAGCAGGAGGGGAATTAATAATTGTTTATTTATTAGGATCCCCATTAGTTTACACTGAGATGGTTAATAATCTTGATGGGGTCCAACCAAATCAGGTGCAATACTAGCATAAACGACAGCAAAAACATAATTTTAGACAAATTATTCATTTCAAATTACATCAAATTTAAACACATACAACTTGTTGATTTACAGTACACTGTAGAATACATGAAACGTTCAAGTAAAGCCAATACTCAAATTAGATTTTAAAACTTCTTTTTTTTTAAAGAAAACATGCCTTAAGGTCCCTAATATTTTGGGTAATTTATTCATTTCCTGAGATGCTACATAGATATCACAGGTGTGGCTTGTACAATGAGTCTGTATCTGATCGGAGTAAATAAACTTCTGGTTGACCTGTTTAAAATGATTTTTTTTTAAATATATATCAGTAGGTTATGTTGCAGATTAACATTTGGTATTGGCCATAATAAAGTACAGTGCATGTTCGCAACACAAGTGGCATATGGACATCTTAGGCCTAAACAAGCAGCCTTGTTCTGGACGAGCTATGATTTTACTATGTCTGATTTGTTTGCTGTGGACCATATGACTGAGCAGTATTCAGTATGAGATAACACTAAGGATTATACTACTTCTATGGGAGTAACAAACGAGGGACATCACCTGCAGCAATGCTTTTGCCCATTTTGCTTACTATATTATTTATATGATACGACCACGAAAGATGATGGTCCACTGTGATACCAAGTAGTTTAATTTGATGTACTCCAATATGGAGCTCTTTGTACAAGGACCACAGCTTTAAATTAGATTGCTCTCTCGTGTTGGTCTTGGTTCTGTGGGTCAACCGGAAAGCATTCACAGCGCTTCACCTTTTTTTTACATTTTGTTATGTGACGACCTGGTCATTTTCCCCTTTAGAGTCCACACACAACAAAATCCCGTCGCTGAAACACATCCCCACAGCATGATGCTGCCACCACCTTGCCTCACTGTAGGAAAAATATTAGCCATCTGATGAGTGGTGAATTTATTTCTCATGATCTGAGTCTTTCGGGTACCCTTTGGTAAACCTCAGGTGGGCTGCAATGTTCCTTTTTACTAAGGAATGGCTTCTATCGGGGCTCTGAGCCATGCAGGCCTGACTCGTGAACTACTGCAGAGATGTTTGTCCTTCTGGAAGGTTCTTCTCTCTCTCCACAGAGCAACCCAGGGGCTCTGACAGGGTCACCATCAAGTCACTATGCTTCGCCACTTCCCTGACTAAGGCCCATCTTCCCTAATCTCTCAGTTTAGATGGCCAGGCAGCTCTAGGAAGAGTTCTGGTGGTTCCAAATTCCTTCCATTTATAAATTATGGAAGCCGCTGTGCTCACCGGGACCTTCAAAGCAGCAGAACAGTGTTTTTAACCCTCCTCCAGATCTGTGCCTTGAGGCAATCCAATCTCAGAGGTCTGCAGAAATTTCCTTTGACTTTATGCTTGATTTGTGTTTCAAGGATAATCAGTGGAAACGGGAGGCACCAAAGCTTAATTAAAAATCCATGGCAAAGGCTGTGAATACTTATGTGCATGTTATTTGCATTATGGGGTGTTTTGTTTAAAGAAATGTGAAGTGATACAAAACGTTCTGGGTTCACTGTACAGACTACTTATTATTTGCTGGTGTCTTTTCTTTTGTGGCACTTGAAGGGCACTTTGTCTTTGCAATCAGCAATGAAATCTTGCATTTTTTTCCCGCTTCAGAAAAAAGTACAATTGTAACGGTGACTGTTTTTTCTAACAAAGGATGCCCTGAAAAAAGTTCTGAATGTAGAAAAAAAGAAAAATCACATAAATGTGTCTGTGATTGGTTAAATGATTCATGTTTTAGAGTGGTGTTAGTGATAACACATTTTACTATGATGTGACACACTCAGAATCCATATTTGTTTCAGCTTTACTCAGACTGTGACACCTGAGATACTTGTTTATCTGTATTTAGTGCAATGTTTGGAATCCCAGAGATTTATCTGATATCCATTTAGCGTTTAATTTGATTTGATGGCCAAAACAGCCCACTAGAAAAAAAGAGGGAGTTAATACGCGTAAAATTATTCCTTAAAAGACTCGTATGACGTGTTTCTGGATATAGTTGTACATTTGGACTTCAGTTCCGTTATATTAATCCTTTACAGAAATGAGATAAAGTACAGGTTCCAAACACTGTTGTGCTGGATGTCACTTTACGGTTCTTCAAACAGAACCTAAATGTTCTGGCTTGTTTTTTTGTCCATTATTTTTCAATGCAGCTGCATCATCAACTCCAGATTAGTCACAGAACAATAATACATTGTTAAAGTTCCACCTTTAAAAATAGATCCCACAGGAATTGGCCAACAAATCAAATTATCTTTTTTTTTTTTTTTTTTCACGTGTCCTGTCTGGCAGTGTGGCACTCAGAATTCATGTTTGAGTACCAAGTAGAAGCCCAACAGATTTACTTTCATAAGTGAAGCATTACGCCGTTGACTATAATACGCCACTTGATATATATGTGTGAGAAATCTTTGGAAAAAAAACCACAGTGATTTCTAACAGATATTTTGGCAATGGAGACGGAAAATAAAGGGGAAAAAATAAAAAAATATGAAGAGAGGTCTGCGATGGACTGGCAACGTGTCCAGGGTGTACCCTGCCTCTTGTCCAATGAATACAGGAGATAGGCACCAGCCTCCCCCCATACGACCCTGCATAGGATAGACTGGTATAGATAATGGAGAGAGGTAGGACAAAAAGTTAAGAGGGAGAGGGTGAATTGAAGAGGGCGAGGGAGGGGAATAAAAAAAATACAAGAAAACATCCTACTCTGCTTCTACACTGACAGAGAGAGGGAAAAAAAAACTATGATAAAACAGACAAAAAAAAACAAAAAAGCCCCAGGCAGGTCCATGTTGATCAAATTTTCTTATACCTGACTCCAACAGCATTTAAAGGTTCTCATCTAGGGAACTGAGATGACGTGTTGTGAATTAGCGCTGAATACATTTTATTTAACTTTTTAATTTGTTTATTTAAGTTAGGACAGTGCACATTAATAAATGTTTTAATATGGCTAAAAGATAAGATCCTTCTTCTTACATACAAAGCCCTTAATAATCAAGCTCCATCATACATCAGAGATCGAATTGTTCCATATGTTCCTAACAGAGCCCTTCGCTCTCAGACTGCAGGTTTACTTGTAGTTCCTAGGATCTCTAAAAGTAGAATGGGAGGCAGATCTTTTAGTTATCAGGCTCCTCTCCTGTGGAACCAGCTCCCAGCTTTAGTCCGTGAGGCAGACACTCTGTTTACTTTTAAGGCCAGGCTTAAAACTTTCCTTTTTGATAAAGCTTATAGTTGGAGTGGCTAAGGTCATCCTGAGGTATCTCTGTAGTTATGCTGCAATAGGCTTAGACTGCTGGAGGACAGACTTACCAATTTTCTTCACTCTGCTACTTCCTTTTCTCCTACTACTCTCCAGTTGTATTACAGTACATTCTGTTATTTCGACTGTTAACTTTGTTTTCTCTAAGTGTTTTTCTCTCCATAGAAGATATACCTGGTCTGGTATCCTGCTTGGCTGCAATGCCTTGTTGGACGGGGGGCATCGACTGGGATGATGATCCCAGTAACTGAACATCCACTGTGTCCTGTTATCAACTTTTTACTTTCTGTAACATAGAAAGTTATCTTATACCAGATCTTCTGTTCCTTCTGTGTTTCTGCTCTGTCTTCTCAAACCCCCAGAAGGTCGTGGCAGATGGCCGCTCCTACTGAGCCTGGTTCTGTTGGAGGTTTCTTCCTGTTAAAGGGGAGTTTTTCCTCTCCACCGTCGCTACATGCTTGCTCAGTATGAGGGATTGCTGAAGGATTGGTGTGGTTGGAAAGTCTGCATCAACGGCGCCCAACCTCACGCCAATGACTGACGCAATCTGCTGGGATTCCTTAAATAGGAAACTTTTGAACTGATTGGAATGTTTGTATAAATGTATTGAAATTACTTCTTGTTAAGTGCCTTGAGATGACATCTGTTGTGAATTGGCACTATATAAATAAACTGAATTGAATTGAATAAATATGCCGAAATTAGCACAAGAGCTAAATTGCCTCCATGGTCCTAAGGCAAGTAAAATGGAACACATATAGACATAGTAGACAAAGGTAAAAACATACAGCACAGCTAACACAATATAGGACAGCATAGGACAGACATGGTCACATAAATATGAACTTTTACAATAGAAAACAAACACAATGGAAACAAACACACTAAAAAACAAACAAAGAAACACTCTGAATAAAAAATAAACTGCATGAGCTAAAATTGTAAAACTATTTGAACCCCATCATTCTACTGTGAGAAAAACTTGTACTGAGTGGAAAACACCACTGGACAGATAGCCTAATATAACAATACCAAACACAATAAACAAAGAATCCAGGTGTTTAAGTTGCCCAGTCAAAGTCCAGAACTCAACCTGATTTATGGAATAATTGAAAACAAATACCATCAGCTTCAATAAACTGAAGCAATGTCATAAAGAAGAGAAATAAATTCCTCTACAACAATTTGAGAGACATGTAAGGGTCTAAGATGTGCGGCATGGTCTTTACAATACAGCGTAGGACGGCATCTGGCTTCGGTTGGCTATTCTAGATGTAGTAGCTGTATGCAAACTGAATGATTTACATGGGGATCTCTGGGATGTATAGGTTTCATGTTAGAGCCATATTCAATCTTATCAGATGTAAAAAGTTAGACATATAGACCATCCATCCACTTATACGAGATCAGGTCTTGGAGCTTACACGTTCAAGACGGAACCACAGAGATCCTTCTCTCCCCACTGACACACTCCAGCTCATTCTGGGAGATCCCAACGCGTTCTCAAAACAGAAGACCTATGCATAGTTCCTCGAGGGAGTTCTGGATCTCTCTGGGGTTACCTTTACAGTGGGACCTCCCTTTGATGTTGAGGAGCAGCAGCTCTACTTTAACTGAATCAAGGCACCCTACAGAGGAATCTCAGTTGAGCCACTTGTATCTGGAATCAAAATACTTTGGCCATGATCCATAACCACATGTGGGGATAAGAATAATAATAATATATTTTAATAATACATTTTATTTGTAAGCGCCTTTCAAGACACCCAAGGACACTGTACAACAAGAAAATGAACAATAAAATAGACAAGATAAACAAGACAAAAACAGTAAAATAAAACAACAAAGATCCAAAAATGAAAAACATTAAAATTGAACAACAAAATCAAAAAGAGTATGCAGACCTAAATAAATAGGTTTTAAGTCTAGGTTTAAATACAGATAAGAGGAAGCTTTGGTTATATCAGGAGGAAGGGAATTCCAGAGTTTAGCAGCAGAGCAACTAAAAGCCCTGCTACCCATAGTGCTAAGGCGGAAGGAAGGCACAGAGAAGGGAACAGTGGAAGAGGACCTCAGAACACAGGAAGAGGGGGCTCTATGAAGGAGATCAGCAAGATAGGGAGGGGCAAGGTTATGAATGTTCTTGAAGGTATGCAACAAGAGTTTTAAAATAATTCTAAATTTTACTGGGAGCTAATGGAGATCATGAAGAACTGGAGAAATAGGATGAGAAGAGGGAGTTTGTGTAATGACACAGGCAGCCGAATTTTGAAGTTGAAGCTTGTGAAGAGATTTATGTGGTAAGCCGAAAAGAAGCGAATTACAATAATCAATATGGGAAGTGACAAGACCATGGACCAGAGTAGATGTAGAATGTATGGAAAGGGAAGGACGAAGGTGATTAATGTTACATAAATGAAAGTAAGTGGACCGAGTAAGATTATTGATGTGCAATTGAAAAGATAGCGAACTGTCGAGACTCTTTACTTGGTGAGAAGGAAACACAGAGATATTATCAATTGAAAGAGAAAAAATACCCACTTTGGACAGAATATTGTTCGTGCCAACTAAAAGAAACTCAGTTTTGTCATGATTTAACTGAAGAAAGTTTGATGCAAACCAGGATTTGACTTCAGAAAGACAGGACAGAAGAGATGGAAGTGGAAGAACAGAATTTGGTTTGCTGGCCAAATACAGCTGAGTATCATCGGCATAACAGTGGAAATAAATGTTGAATTTGTGAAAAATATTGCCAAGTGGAAGAATATAGATAATGAAAAGAAGGGGTCCCAGGACAGAGCCATGAGGAACCCCAGTAGTGACAGAAATGGACGATGATCGAAATGTTTTCAACTGAACAAATTGAGAACGGCTGGAAAGGTAGGATGTGAACCAGGCTAAAGGAATACTGGAAATACCAAGTGAGGATAACCTTGATAGAAGGGTGCAATGGGAAATTGTATCGAAAGCAGAACTTTAATCAAGGACAGCAATGCTGCCAGCAAAAGATCGTTGATGATTCTCAGAAGAGCAATTTCTGTGCTATGAAATGGACAAAAGCCAGATGGAAACCTTACATAAAGGTCATTCTGCATTAGGTGAGAATGGAGCTGAGCAGCAACTACTTTTTCAAGAAATTTGGATATGAATGGAAGATTTGAGACAGGACAGAAATTATTGAAATTATAGAAATCCAAACCATGTTTCTTCAAAAGAGGCAACACTGATGCAATTTTGAAGGTTTTTGGAACAATTCCCGAAATAAAAGAGGAATGAATAATGGCCAGAATTAACGGAAGAAGGGAGGAAAGGCAAGCCTTTACAAGAGATGCAGGGATAAGGTCAAGTTGACAAGTGGATGATTTAAATTTTAAAATGAGATTCGAGACATCGAGAGCATAAGGAAGAGCAAAAGAAGTAAAAGACTGACTAGAATTAAAAAAGCAACATAAGTGAGTTGCAGGTATCAGCAGAGTAAAAAGGATGAGGAAAAGGATCAGGGGACTGAAGGAGCTTACTTACAGTGGAAAACAAGATCCTAGAGTTTCCTTCATGCGAGCAAAAAAAATAATGTGAATAATATTTAGTTTTAGCCAGTCGAATGTTATCCTTTTACAGTTAAAGGTGAGATTTATAACTCGCAAGGTGAACAACAAGCCCTGTCCTCTTATAAAGGCGCTCTAACTGGCGACCTTTGGACTTCAGGACTCGAAGTTCAGATGCAAACCATGGAGCAGAACGAGAAAAAAAGAGAGAGATTTTTCAGCAGAGCCAGAGAGTTTATAACCTTAGTTAAGCTACTGTTGTAATGAGTGACCAAGTTGTCAGGTGAAGAGAAAGCCAAGGTATTTGAAATACATGCAGACAACAAATCATTATCAATATTCTTAATACTGAAAGAAATTTGGCGGGAAGGCTTATATTTCGATAAACTAAAAGTAATTTTAAAAATGATCACAAAAAATGATCACAAAAGGAAACATCAACTGAACAGTTAGACAGTGTAAGGCCAGAACAACAAATTAGATCAAGAATTTGACCTTTTGTATGAGTGAGGCGGTCTGAGAACTGTTGAAATCCAAAGCCTTCTAGGCAGAAAGTTAAGTCTTTTGTGAGTAAATGGTTTATGTTGTCGATTTAAATATTAAAATCCCCTAACAAAATAATGTTGGGAGAGAGAGAGGAAAGAAAAGCAAGACAATCAGTAAAATCACATATAAAAGCACTATTCGGCTTAGGAGGACGATATACAGTTGCAATAACAGTGGGAGTGGGTCCAGGCAATTTACAAGCAATACATTCAAAGGAACTATATAAGTCCAGAGCAACTGGTAAGACTTTCCACTGTTGATGCAATATCGCGAGACTGCCACCACAACCTGAATTTCGGGGTTTGCAGAAATGAGTATATCCAGAGGGAACAGAGTCATTAAGTTGAGAGAAATCATTTGGATGCTGCCAGGTTTCGGCCAGGGAAAGAAAGTCAAACTTACGGTCTGTCAGAAGATCTTGGACAAGATGACCCTTGCATGTAAGTGAACGGATGTTTAGAAGGCCGAAATAAAGGGTGGAAATCCCATGCTTGGCCGCAACAGGAGCCGTCCTAGCTGGGCTGGCTAGCGACCCATGGTCAGTGATCCGAGCAGAAGTTCTGGATGAGCGTCAGGTGGTGGACCAAAATGAGTTGATTCCAGCAGAGTTATGAAAGTGAAAGTTGCGACGTTATCCACGGTGAATGTACTTTCATCGGGGGAGGAGGACAATGTCGGAGTAGATATACAGCACCACATATACAGGTGGAAGAGGCTGAAGGCGTAGCCGTAAGAAGTCAGCAACCGTGTACTGGGACAGGCCAGCTGAAGGCTGGTAGCAGAACATCAGAAAAAGCCAGGTAAGGGCCGACCAAAACAAAAACAGTGGAGATCCACATGACTGAAAATTATCCGAGAAGCAGATCGAAAAGAGAGAAGAAATTAGGGTGAATGGAGAGATTCACCTTTTATTTCAAATTTGTTTTCATAATAGACTGGAGCAATACTTGTAGCACTATAGATGAGAAAAAGTCCAGATCAGTCTATGTAGAGTATTTCCCATGTCATCCTTTCATCACTTTTAAACAAGACACCAAGATACTCTAACTCAACAGCTTGAGGTTAAGCTTGAACCCTTAACCTCAGGTATTAAACACATACTGTAGTTTACAGCAGGGTCTAATAACACTACAAGGTCATATTCAAAGACCAATAAGGTTTAAGAATGGAGTCTCAAATGGCGTTAATGGATGCAGCTCTATATGTCAACTTTCAGCACAGCTCTTATGCAGTGTATTGTCCTAACATCTCTGTGAGGTGTGATATCAAAAGAACAGAAAGTTAGTGAGTCAGCAGTAGCACTAATTTTGCACTGGAACCAGTTTGGAGGAAAATGGGCTCATCCCTTGACTTGAAACTTGAAAGGCTGTGGAGCACACCGACAGCCCTGGTTAGAAGAGTCCAATACAATGACGTCATCTCCAAAATGTTGTGCATACAAGCACAGGAGAGTCCTTAAACATGGCGCTCACAACA
The DNA here is from genome assembly GCA_963556495.2 of Valencia hispanica. NCBI lineage: Eukaryota > Metazoa > Chordata > Actinopteri > Cyprinodontiformes > Valenciidae > Valencia > Valencia hispanica. The sequence goes on along the minus strand of OY747719.1, from coordinate 14,956,099 downwards.
CTTTGATTGGATACTCATTGGCCCACATAGCTTCCAGCCTTTGTTTGGGCCATGCCCAAGATAGTGCTAAAGAAAAAAACAGTTTATTAGTGCTGGAACCAGAGCCTGTGGCAGAGGAGACACAGAACTGGTGGTAAGAAAGTGCTGGCACCAATTTAGCCTGGAGCCAGTTTGGAGGAAAACGGGCTCATCCCTGCCACTTGAAACGATACAATGAACAGGTTTAGACCACGCTGAAGCTCATGGTTGGAAGAGTCTAATAGAATGATATCATCTGCAAAATGTTGTGAATACAAGTACTAGATAGTCCTTAAGCACATCCTCGGTTCCTCATAGTCCCACAACACCCCCACCATGTGGGGTCAAATAAACAACTTTATATCTTCTCTATGCCAGGTGCTAATGCTGTTTGCAAAATACAAACATACATTGGATTTTATAGGGACTATAAGTAACACACACACAACTGTAAAGCTAAAAATCACTAAACTGTGAGGTTCTTTATTGTAACACTTCCATAGTTTACCATAAGAATTTATATTGTCTGTATTTAAGTCTATATATTTTAGTGGCCAACATTTAAAAATCCTGTCATTTTATTTTTATGTATTTTTATTGTGTGACAGTTTTGACCTGAAAATACAGATCGTCACATAAAACCCATAATAAACTCGTATTTCAGTCGTATTACTCTGACTACTCTATACACCACATCTCCTCTATGATCAAGACGCTCATGTCTCTGTGCAATTTAACTGTCTCATTTTTCCACCAAAAAACTGCACCCATCATAGTAGTGATTTATATCTTCCACATGTGTGGGGGTTTTTTTCTCTCTCTGTCTCTCCTTCCTCTGACTTTTCTGGCAGACTGAAATTGCTTTATTATTCCCTTGGAGTCTGTCAAATCCCCCAGCAGCTACAAACTCATCACCCGTCACTGGCTCTTTGTCTGAGAGGAAATAAAGTGTTGGGATTTCCTGGGTGACGGATTTGTGTAATCGTCCTTTGTCCGGGCCGGGGGAACAACTCGGTGGACACATGAAGGGAGAGGAAGGGAGAAATGGAGTGAGAACGAGAAGCAACGGGAGAACGACGCGGTGGATCCGTCTGCCTTTTTAAGTGAAAATTGAGTTTCTTTGAAGGGGAGCACCTCAGGCGGAGAGGGTCCAAGACCTTTGCTTTTGGATCATGAAAAGGGGAAAGTCACCTTTTCTTTGACTGAATCCAATACATCACTGTAGAGTAACTGTGAGGAGGGAGTGATGGGGACAAAGAGAAAAAACAGGAGGATTCACTCTGACGGTTTTTCTTTGTGTGTGCCGAGTGTTGTCCTACAGTGCAGAGTCCAATGACAATGTCACACCTCGGCCAGCAACTCATTGTGATGAGTGAAAAATGTAAATCATTTTCTAAACATCTTTAACCTTTTCATATTTTATCATGTTACAAACTTCAGTGTTTTGGATTTGGATTTTTTCTTGACACAAAGTGGTGCATAATTGCATAGTAGAAGAAAGATATTTAAAGATTTACAAATCTGAATGGGGTGGCAGACAGCCCTCTTTACTGCGATGCACTAAATAAAACCATCTGCCTTCAGAAGTCACCTAAATAGTAAATAGGTCTCAGTATGAATCCAGCTGTTCTGTGAAGACCTTAGTATTAGTGAATATTCGTGAACGAACGGTCATGAAGACCAAGAAACACAACATGCTGGGCAAAAGAAAAAGATTGCACATCACTCTGAACACACAATCCCCAATATGGGGCACGGTGGCAGCAGCATCATGGTGTGTGGATGCATTTCCTTAGCAGGAATAAAAGGGAAGCTGGTCAAAGTTGACGCGGAGATGGATAGGGATAAATACAGAGCAATCCTGGAATAAAAAGTCTGTCAGAGGCTGTTAAACACAACTCTAAACACATAGTCAGAGCTACAATGGAATGACTCAGATCAAAACATATTCATGTATCAGCTATTCGCGAAGGCTTCCATCTCAAGGTCTACTGGCTGCTGACAAGCCTTTAGAGAAATATCTCTTAAGACGTGCTGCTGTGATTTCCAGTGTAAGCTGGTTGCACAAAAAAATGACTCGGGGAGAACGGATACAAAAAAAAAAAAAAACGCTACATGATTTCCAGATCTTTGGAACAAGAGGTATGAGCAATTTTACATGGCTCCATGTACGTGTAAGTCAAATCTACCATGTATCTATGATGTGCACCTTGAATGTAGGATTTGGTTTACTAAGAGATGAAAATCACCTTTCCAGAAATTATCATTATCATATATACCTCATTTAAATAAGAAAATGCACTGTCAAAACTGGAACAAGGGAATAAGACTGCAAGGCTATGTGGAAGCTAAGTTGTTACACAGTTGTTACACAGACATGAAAATATAGTTGAGAGTGGTTAAAATGGTCCAAGTGACATTATAGGAATTCACAACGAACCAAAATCTTCAAAATGTTTATAAAAAGTGGGAGATTTGTTTAAAAAAATGGCATCAAGAAATTAGATTTCCCCTCATAACATTAAATACACTATAGTAATAACACTGAATGTAGTAAATGTCTGCCAGAGTTATACAATGGGTTATTTGATGTCAGCAGCCATATAGCTGCTGGTGACTAGCTTAAAGTATAAGATGTTGAGAAAGATGCAGAGAAATGATTATGCAGAAAACAATGACTGCGGTACTTGATCACTTGTTATATATTCCACACTAGAAGCAGCACAATGCTCTGTTTACTTACGGGCCTGGTGTCATGATGCTATTTGTTCATTCTTCCCTCACTGAACAAATTAATGGTGAGTTTTGTCAGAGGCAACATTTACTTGGCACCTAAATTCAGAGCACCCCCAATTATGATTCAGTTACGGCAAACCCACACTACAGTCTGATGTTGTAAACAGGCTGGAAAGGACATTTGCTACTGTTGATAATGGAAAATGATATTGAAGTGGTCCTGTGCATATTGTAGCCGAAGTTGGAATAATTTTAACAAAATGCAGAGAATGTTACAGATCTGACTGTAAATGTTGCTTCCTGAATATAAAAATCCCTCATAGATGCCATAAAAAAAAGCATGAGGCTATGTATTTTTGGCACTTATTCACTAATATGCATGTTAACTAATTGACAAAAGCTGCTTTTATGCCAGAAGATAAATAAACTCAATCATGTGCAGAAGTGAACCATTCTAGCCATATCAGTTATATGAGGTGCTATTTGTAGAGTTACCCAGTCAAAAATTAGCAGCAATACTTTTGGTTATTTAGCCTGTCATAAGAGAAGGAAATTGGGATCATATGCCTATTTGTGTTCAGGTTATTTACTCATTTATAAATGTCACAGTTTGAAGATAAATATTTCATTTACCAGCTAATATTTAGTTTACAAACTAAATACTTAGCTTTGAAGTAAATATTTTGTTTGCAAGGCAAACTGGCTAGCTAAATATTTAACTTCATAACTAAACTTAATTTGAACTTAATATGTAGTGCAAATCTAAATATGCACGCTAATATGCAAGCTAAATATTTAGCTTGCTAATTAAATATTTTGTTTAAAATTGTGACATTTAAATATTAATAAATGACATTGACGCAATTTATGACTTGAAAAAAAATTAACCCCAATTTGCTTTCTCTTATGACAGGTTAAATACCCCAAATGATTGCTGTTTTTTATGTTTTTATTCATGTATTTGATAGAGACAGTGCACATTGATGAACATCCATTTGAATAAATAAATTAACATAAATATGCCAGATTATAGCATGAGTGCTAATTTATATATGCAGTCCATAGTCACACCAACATTTTAAAAACAGGACAGGACAATTACTGGAAAAAAAAAAAACTCACAGACCTACACAATGCATTTCATTCATCAGGAGCAGCTCAAATATTAATGGTTAAATGACTGGTTTGCGTTCAGACAGTTTTTGACTTGTGAAAGCATGTAAAGTAGAGCGTTCCCTTATAGGGACTGGGAGACTTCTCCAGATCATACTTGTGTTTACAGAAGGAGCATTTTGTCCATAAACTGTCTTTCTATACGGGATTTCACAATCCCCTCTAGAAGAAGCCCTAGTTGGGAGACGGCTATGAACCCATTCTTTTTTATAATCTAACATGGGTTTTGGAGCAAGACCATGTAACACCTTATATGTAAGAATTTAAAATTCTTCAAATTCTCAAAACTTAGGTTTTGCTGAGACAGAATATCACAAATATGAGTTGACATCTGGTTTTTATACAAGACCTTTAGTGAGTTTTAATAGAGAGATTCTATGATTTTACATGCATTTGCACGTCATCGAACAACAGTATTCAATGTGTGACAAAATCATTGAATGTAGGAACTGTTTTGCAGCATCCAGTGTTGTGAAAGGTTGTATTTGCTTAAAGTTGCGTAAATTGAATTTCACAGTATTAGATGTCCTTTTAATATGGCTCTTGAAGCTTAATGTTGAATCAAACGTCACACCAAGATATTTGAATTCAGGAACAATGAATAATTTTCTGGGAGGAAAAATTATTTTCCTCCCAGAAAGACACCAGTATGTTTAATATCCAGTGGTTGGTTGTGAACATCGTACAAATTGTTTTAGTTGTATTCGATTGTAGGCTAGATTTATTTAGCCAGTCATTTACAGGAACTAGAGCAGAAGTGAGAATTGAGCCATTTTCCAAAATATGTTTTTGCACTATTGTAGATGACAGCATCGTCAACATTCATTTGGAATTCAACATTGACACATTAACTGGGCAGATCGTTGACATATATGGAAAATAATAGAGGGCCAAGTATTGACCCCTGAGGTAGGCCAGTAGTAACATGTAGAGAGGTTGATTTGACACCGTTAGTGCAAACACACTGTTTCCTATTATCTAAATATCCAAAGAAAAATTCAATTGTCAATTTAGACAAAAGAATTTCATGATTTACCGTCTCAAATGCCTTTTTTAAATCTAAGAATATTGCACCAACACAACCATGAGTGTCCAACATGTTTATATATATATATATATATATATATATATATATATATATATATATATATATATAAAACAGTCAGTTTGCAAACTCAGTGGAATGATCTTCACGGAAACCAAATTACATTGCATGTAACGGAGAATGACCTTTATTTAAATGTTCGTTTATAGTTTTAGCTAGCCATCTTTCCGCCACTTTAGAGATCACTGGAAGGATACTGATAGGCCGGCAGTTGGCCATGTTTGAATTGTCATGTCTGTGATTTTATAATGTGACTGTAGCCATTTTCCAAGACACTGGGACAACTTTTTGCTAGAAGGATAAATTGACCATATCTCTCTGACTGAGTTGAGAAAATATCTATTAAATTCGCTTGCTACGTCGGAGGAATTGATTACCATGGCATTATTAATTTTAAGCTTGATGTTATTGATGCTATCTTTCTTATCTTTGCCAATTAATTTATTAAGATTTTGCCAAACAGTTTTAGTGTTTCCCTTTGCTTCTCTAATGATATCCATGTAGAAATTAGCTTTAGCCTTTCGCAAACTCTGAGTTAATCCATTTCTTAAAGTGACAGTGTGTAGTTTTTAACATTAATCTCTGGAAATATCCATTGAAATGTTGTTGAAAATCAATAACATTACGCCCAATCATTGAAAAATATTGCCGGCTTTGCAACATATAACCATAAAAAGCGGTTCTAAAATACATGGGCATGGGTCCAAGTCTCTGGGGGACGCCATATTGGATACCATGTTTCCTTCTACGTGAGCCTATGTGGACAAAACGCATTTACTGATTTTTGAACAAGCAGTTACATCGCGATCCGCACGCCAAACTTAAACAAATTTTAGAAAACAAACTTTTGCAATGCTAGCAGCCAGGTTCGTGTACAAAAAAAGAAATGACCTCTATATTACATGTTAGGCTTAGCCTACAAAATGCTGAAAACTTTTGGGATTCATAAATGTTGTTGTTTTACACATTTACCTCTTCGCTCTTTGCCAGTGATGAAAGAGAGTCTGATGTGTTTGTCATTTTGCTGCATATATGATTTCGCTGGAGGTTGAACGATCTGGCGATGTAGTAGACTATTTCGAAAAAACCGCTTGCTTGCAATGATTTAGGTATGTACTGCCCCCTATCCCCAGGGAAACTGCACACTGTCACTTTAAGGAGACACATTTTTGTCTATCTGCATGGAATCTACATTTCAGTGATATTTTGACTAGTTCATCTCTTTCTTTCATCAGTTTTCTACATTTATTATTTTGCCTAGGTAATGAATTCCTTTTCTTTTTATGCAGATTCCTCTTTCTGGTGAATTCTGACATAACTTCAATGATTTTTTTGAGACGTATGTGGCTGGAGCTCTCAACGTCTCTGTTTTGTAACATTTCACTCCAATCTATCCTCTGCAAAGCAGCCTCCAGTTTTTGCATTTGACGTTTTGGAAGTATGTGACAAAAATTAGAAGCTGTTGGTCTCTGCAAATTTTTGAAACGTTCATTTGTAAGTTTCCTTGAGAAAAAAAATGGCAGTATGATCTGATAGTCCAGTGGTATAGTTGAAAGTTTTTCTGAGCGTTTTGAGTGTGTAACTTTACAAACAGCACCCAATAGAGTTAAAGATAAATTATTGCATGAAGCAGTGTACAGTGGACCCCAAGTATTCGCAGACGTTAGGCACAACAGCCACCTGCAACCAGCTGAAATCCATGAATACTATAGACCCCCTCTAAAAACACTCATAGCTGGCTATTTTGATTCTCCAAACAGCAAATATACCCTAATATGCATTAATACGCACAGTTAAAACCATCTTACCACAGAAGCTATTATTTACAGTCCTTATTTTTGGTCTTGTGGGTACAGCCAATCAGCGCCAAGGAAAATAATTGGATTGGCTGCTTTGCAAATGCCAACCAATACTATGTTAAGGGCCATTGTGTAAAAAATATTTGCCATGTTATATTTTTTGGGAATATCTTCGATAGACTCAACAAAAAAACTCTGCGAATAGGCGGATCTTCTACCAGAAAAAACACGAATACATAGCCGCGCATCGGAAGGTTTCCACTGTCACCCAGCCTCACAACACCTTTCACACACCTTCAACTATTTCTTTTAACATTCTGTCAAACGTCAGTGTGTTAATTTGGATTTTTGTTTAGCCAGGCAAAGTGGTGCAAGACTGTAAAAATGGATGAAAAACACAGCCTGATTTTCTAAATGTACGTATATAAATCTAAAAAGCCTGTTGTCCATTTGTATACAGCCCCCTTCACTCTAATACCCCTAAAAAAAAAAAATCAAAAAAGTTGTTTTTAGAAGTCCCAACACTGTGTTATTACTTTTTTTAGTCTATCAAAAAAAATCTTTAAAAAAAAAACATCCAAGCTTGTGAAAATGTGGAAAAGTTAAAGAGTAATGAATATTTGCACACTGTATTTTACACTTGTATGTGAAACCTGCCTTTTTAAAGAATCATCTCTGATGTTGAATCTAGTCTTTTTTCTTACTTTGATGGTCTAACGAACCGATTCTGGCTGCTAGTCTTAACATCTTTGTTTGTAGGAGACAAAAACCCAGATGGAACTGGAATGGAGACAAACTGATATGTTCTCTTAAATAAACAGGAACAGAAAGTTGAAAGAGAGGATGCATGTGTTTTCCAGGCTTGGATAAGCAGGATACCTTTGAAATAGACTTACAGGCATACGTTTTCATTATTTTTGATTTCAGCAGCTTTTTGCTTTGACGGCGACTGTACGAGTCTTCACTAAAATCCGCTGTTCAGTGAATATAAAAAAAATCTCAAACATCCTGGCTAAGCTCACCATAGAGCCCTCTGATTAATGCTGTTATTGTCAATTTCTTTTCCCACTCGGAGGCTCTACAAAAAAATTTGGAAAAATCAGAACATTTGAATGGGTTTAATCAACCTGTCTTTTCTTTAGACACACCGGGGGAAACAAATGTCCGTGAAAGTTCCCACTCAGGAAAAAAGCAGGAATACAGCAATGTGAGTGTTGACAGATAAAAAGCATGAAGTTTTAAAGCAAGCCAACTTGTTGAAGGTTCACATATCAGTCAATCCTCTGAGGACACTCAGGCTTTAGGAAACATGAAATCTGGTCCAAAAAGACATTGGAGACAAACTAAAGGGTAGATATACGCTTTCTCACAGTGTGAAAGTTCTGCTCACTGTAGCCAAGTCAAAATCTACATGTCAGAGGTTCCCTTTAAAAGAAATTACAGCCCAGGGCAGATGCAGGAGATATCCAGTGGAAACAAATTCCTCTGAGTACAACAGGGTACAGGCATTGATTCCTTCTTTCTCTGTTCGTTCTATCAGAGATAATATTCAGGCTTGAAAACATCAGCATTTCTTGTCTTCTCACTCATGGCTTTGACCATGATTCAAATGACAGAGAGCCTGGATGTAAGGTTAGTACCCCTGCAGACATTGAACATGGCATCTATGGTACAACCAAATGAAACTTCAGATTTCCCTCTAAACCTGATGAAAAATCATCCATCCATCCATCTATCTATCCATCCATCCATCCATCCATCCCCACTTATCCTTGCAGGGTCATGGGATGGCTGGTGTCTATCTCCAGCAGACATTGGGCGAGAGGTGGGGTATGCCCTGGACAGGTTACCGTTCCATAACACGGCAACACAGAGAGACACAAGACAGATAACCGCACATATATTCATACCTAAGGACATTTTGGAGAGACCACTTAACATAAGGGTCATGTTTTTGGACTGTGGGTGGAAGCCGGAGTACCCGGAGAGAACTCGCGCAATGCAAACTTCATGCAGAAAGACCCGAGGCCAGGATTCAAACTCAGGACTCTTGCTTCTAGGCTACAGTGCTACCAACTGTGCCACTGTGCAGTCACAACGAACAGTCAAACTAAACCAAATATCTTGTGATCATTCATTTTTACAGCTATGATGCTACAACAGTTATCTGATAAATCAATCTCTGCGACTTCAATTGTAAAGATGGATATATCTGAGCGTTCTTCTTAAAGATCTCTTGACACGAAGCTGTCTTCATGTAAATGTATTATGACATAATGCATCTTATCAAAGTATGTGGTTGTGTACATTTATGAGCCGAACAGACTTGATTTTACGTGACAATAAGAGTTTCAAAAATATTAGCTTAACCGCGGCTTCAAAACTACGTCTCCATGTGACGTCAGCGACAGAACCGCTCAGGCTGGACAGTCTGAAAACTCTGCGGTCAGGCCTGATGGAGGCGCTCATATTTGAAGGCTCGGAAGATTCTTCCTCCAGTTTTAGCCTTGAGGTGGTTTTAGAGGTGGAAAATGCGGCCGGTTCTGGTGCTTCTAGAGGTGGTGGTGGCATCGAACCGTACAGGTAAGAGCCGTACACCACGACTGAGATGGATGGAAGAAAACAGGGAAACACAGGTTGGTAAGGATTAGAAATAACTTTTAATTGTGGCTTCTTTTCAAATAATTAACAAAATGATATAAATGAGCATAATATTAACGTGTAGGGATTTTAGTAGTGACCTGAAAAATAAACATTAGCCTACATAATGTAAATATGGTAAATCAGTTTTAAAACTAAAAATAATAAACTAATCCAGACGTACCTATATTTTAACGTCTGAGACTGATATCGGACAAATAAAAATCATATTGTAGGCAGACATTCAAGGCAAACAACAAAGCAAGTAGCCTAAGACTTACTAAATTACAATTCTTTATGATTATAGTACCAAGTTATTAGTTTCAGGTGAAACACGTTTATTTTATTTCTTTGTCAGACTCACTAAATAGAGTTTGAATTATTCATAATTATAGCAAAACTGCTTTGAATATGTGCCTGTCTCTTCTGGACAAGGGCGTCAGTTTGTTTTTAAAAATGCTGGGGACAATTATTGATTATTCATATAGCCTCTAATTATTCAGCCGTTGGCTACATAGGCTATATGCGCAGTAATAAAACGCGTTCCCTTTACAACCCTTGCCGTTCTGTGCGGCAAAACTTTAACAGTTCAGAGTCCTGTAATGGGGCGGGTACCCGGGGGTGGAATATTCCAAAGCAATAAAAGAGAAATTATTAATTCTACTATAATTTACATTGAATCAGGGATCCTGTTATTTTCTGTCTTTGACAGTTTTTTAAATTTTGAAAACATCTGAAACATATTCAATATTATTTAATTCTTCATTCATTTTAGTTAATATTCAGCCCGAACAATCTGAAGAAAGAATCTCCATCGTGCCATCACACATGGAGCAGATGAAAACATGTACTAAATGTGAACATTTTACTTGCAGTCTCACAACTTTCTCATGGTCTATAGATGTGAATTATGCACCTGCTTGTGCTTAAAGGAGGCTGAATCCGCTCCGGTCGCACACTGCAGACTGGAATAACAAGAGCCACACTCAGGAGCAAATAGTGTTGCATTGAGTGCGGTGTCCAGGTCTGATGATGATGCTCAGATGCTCTCATAATAATCTTTTTTGATTGATTCAGTTAAGAGTTCACCAAACATCACATTACTTAGTATCCTACGAAAAGAAAAAAAAAACTCATATTGAATGTCATAATTCATATTCTGTTGTTAGTTTTTCTTTCATAAATGTAAATTTCTCAAATGCAAACCTCTGTTTTATACCTTCCTGAAAGAACTGAAACTCTTCTTCTGCTTCACTTTCTTTAATGGAGAAAAGCACAGCAATTGCTTGAAAGGATATAATGAACTGATTGTGAACTTTTTACCCCTAGCCCTTTTTAATATGTATTTTTCATTTCATTTCATTTATTTACGTTTTTAGTTTTTCTTTTTTTCTCTGCTTCAATGCTACATCAATGTACTTTTGCTATTTTCCTGGCTATCTGGCATCGCCAAAGTCATGTTTTCTGTGACAAATGCCATTTTCTTGTATTGTTAAACTGTGAAAAAAATATATAACTCTGCTAATCCTGTGGGCATTACCGATAAAAAAAAATTACGGAGTGTCAGTGCCAACCTTAGGCTCCTCCTTCCAAACAGTCAAAAGTCTATTACTCGCTCGCGCAGAATTTCCTTTCGAGGGCGCAGCCTCTCCTAAGATTTACCCTCACGCGTGTATGAAAGCTTCGTGTAGAGCGCGTGTGAGGTGAAATCCACATGAGATGAATTGTTCAATTCAATTCAATTCAGTTTATTTATATAGCACCGATTCACAACAGATGTCATCTCAAGGCCCTTAACAAGAAGCCATTTCAATACATTTATACAAACATTCCAATCAGTTAAAAAGTTTCCTATTTAAGGAATCCCAGCAGATTGTGTCAGTCATTGGCGTGAGGTTGGGCCCCGTTGATGCAGACTTTCCAACCACAGCAATCCTTCAGCAATCCCTCATACTGAGCAAGCATGTAGCGACGGTGGAGAGGAAAAACTCCCCTTTAACAGGAAGAAACCTCCAACAGAACCAGGCTCAGTAGGAGCGGCCATCTGCCACGACCGTCTGGGGGTTTGAGAAGACAGAGCAGAAACACAGAAGGAACAGAAGATCTGATATAAGAGAACTTTCTATGATACAGAAAGTAAAAAGTTGATAACAGGACACAGTGGATGTTCAGTTACTGGGAGGATCATCCCAGTTGATGCCCCCTGTCCAACAGGGCATTGCAGCCAAGCAGGATACCAGACCAGGTACCACAATCATACAAACATTCCAATCAGTTTAAAGTTTTAGCTAGTTTTCTATTTAAGGAATCCCAGGAGATTGCAGACTCCAACCAAGGCAATCCCTCAGATCAAGTTACATTTTTTTTTGCATAATCCCCAAATTTCAAAACTTAGCCTTAGAGTCGTGTATCCCAACTGAAACCCTTGCATTTTCCAGTTTTCCTTATTTTTTTTTAAGGTTTTGTGGCCACAGTGGCCTTTATTAGCAGTGGATAGTGCAGAAATGGGGGAAGACATTTGGAAAATGTCAACAGGGTGGAATCGAACCCCAGGACAACCGCTTCAAGACTGAGGCCCCTGAACACGGGGCACCTATCTTAAAGGAGCATTGGGCAGAATGAAGAAACAAAACTCACGAGCGACGCGGCCGGCGCTGCAAGTAACTGCAGCCAGCCGCACAGGAGCGTGCACAAACGCTTCACAAAAAAACCATACCTCTTCAGAGTGACATACTTCTTTTTCTTAGTGCCACTTTTTAGTGGGCTGTGAGTTGTCCTTGGTCGTTTCCCAGTTGCAGAAGAATCCATTCTCACAAATGAATCAATGGAGGTCTGTGACCATTTTTCTTCCTCTTTTAAAGCTGTCGAGAACGCACACGCAGTGTCAATTGATGTCACACAGGTAGGACAGCGCGGGAAATTCGGGCCCCGAACTGCAGCACATTTTGCAGCACACAGCCAGTTTAAGAAAATGGAGCGATACGTTTCTGCTCAACAATTCTGCTCAAAATGTTCCGAACAGAGGAGAGAGGAGGAGGAGGAAGCCCACTTCTCATGGTGCGTCAAGGTGCGTCTAACCTGTTTCACCCACTTAGACAGTAACTCTGGGTCTTTGGGAAACTTAAATAAACTGACACCGTCCTTGTGTGTATTTGAGCAAAATCCCCCAACACAACGCAAAGGCATTGTGTCACTTTTCTTAGTCGAAAATAGAAAATAGCGGTCCCAGTCACAGCTGAAAAGCTGCTGTCAAACGTGCCAACAAACAGAATGCGTTCTCTCGCTAACGTCACTTCCGGCTTTCTGCTCGTTCAGCGCGCGGCGATAGAGTAGTAAAAGGCTAGTCACCGCGGCGGTTTTTTGCTCTCAGTAGGATTATGCAAGGCGTGTTTATGCCTTTGAAATAGTCCATTGGGTTCAGATTTCTTTATTTTATGTTATGTTAAAAAATGTCAACTTCGTGTCATGAGGTCTTTAAACAATGTATAATCCAAAAGATTTCACTCCATAGTATTTCATCAGCCACCACCTGGACCTCTGTTTATTGGCTAATATTGGCACATATTCCATTGCGGATGGAACTGAACGCTTATTTGCTTTGCCCAGAACTATTGGCAAAATAAATCCAAATTAAGGGGAAGAATTGGAAGCTCCATGAAATTCTGGTAACTGGGACATCAAACTTGGGTCAGTCTGAACATAGTCACCTTTTGCTGAAATGGGACAGACGAAAAGACGTTCATTTGTGTTTTTTCCAAAGCTTCTCAAACATTAGAGCTGCTTACAGAAAACTGCTAAAAGATGCCAGTGTAGCATACTGTAACTGGGTCAATGACACACACCACATGCCTGCAAAATACAAATAGAACTAAATTATAACCCACTGTTAGAAAGTGAAATCAATATAAAAGCGTTTGAGCAAGACACGGCTATCCGGTATATCTCATCCGGCTGATACCCGTGTTCTTTTTTTAAACAGCATGAGGTTGCTTCTTTTACGTGCATTAGATCAGAAGGGTAGTTCATGATGTAAAACGACTCCCCGCATGAAGCCATAACAGAGAGATAGCCAGCGGCAAAGACACAGCTAGAAGAGCAGCTTTCAGATGTCACCCTCCTGATGCATTTTCCTCACCATTTAACCACAGCTTTACTTACCTGATAACTCACATGTATTGCAGTCAATTTAGTTCAGGCATTAGCATGACAGCTGTGAGGTAGGTGGGGGCCACAAGAGTAATCATTTTCTCCTTCAACTCTTGGATATTGATAACAGATGGAGATAGGAAAAAAAAAGAGGGGGGGATCGCGTAGCGTAGTGGTTAAAGGAACAGGGGGCAGGATTTGTAAATAAAGTAAACATCCATGTCCAGGTTTTTAATGCTGTTGGGTGATGAAGCGTTATGAACCAGAAAGAATGATCCCACCCACGTATCGCTCCATTTTCTTAAACTGGCTGTGTGCTGCAAAATGTGCTGCAGTTCGGGGCCCGAATTTCCCGCGCTGTCCTACCTGTGTGACATCAATTGACACTGCGTGTGCGTTCTCGACAGCTTTAAAAGAGGAAGAAAAATGGTCACAGACCTCCATTGATTCATTTGTGAGAATGGATTCTTCTGCAACTGGGAAACGACCAAGGACAACTCACAGCCCACTAAAAAGTGGCACTAAGAAAAAGAAGTATGTCACTCTGAAGAGGTATGGTTTTTTTGTGAAGCGTTTGTGCACGCTCCTGTGCGGCTGGCTGCAGTTACTTGCAGCGCCGGCCGCGTCGCTCGTGAGTTTTGTTTCTTCATTCTGCCCAATGCTCCTTTAAGATAGGTGCCCCGTGTTCAGGGGCCTCAGTCTTGAAGCGGTTGTCCTGGGGTTCGATTCCACCCTGTTGACATTTTCCAAATGTCTTCCCCCATTTCTGCACTATCCACTGCTAATAAAGGCCACTGTGGCCACAAAACCTTAAAAAAAAATAAGGAAAACTGGAAAATGCAAGGGTTTCAGTTGGGATACACGACTCTAAGGCTAAGTTTTGAAATTTGGGGATTATGCAAAAAAAAATGTAACTTGATCTGAGGGATTGCCTTGGTTGGAGTCTGCAATCTCCTGGGATTCCTTAAATAGAAAACTAGCTAAAACTTTAAACTGATTGGAATGTTTGTATGATTGTGGTACCTGGTCTGGTATCCTGCTTGGCTGCAATGCCCTGTTGGACAGGGGGCATCAACTGGGATGATCCTCCCAGTAACTGAACATCCACTGTGTCCTGTTATCAACTTTTTACTTTCTGTAACATAGAAAGTTCTCTTATATCAGATCTTCTGTTCCTTCTGTGTTTCTGCTCTGTCTTCTCAAACCCCCAGACGGTCGTGGCAGATGGCCGCTCCTACTGAGCCTGGTTCTGTTGGAGGTTTCTTCCTGTTAAAGGGGAGTTTTTCCTCTCCACCGTCGCTACATGCTTGCTCAGTATGAGGGATTGCTGAAGGATTGCTGTGGTTGGAAAGTCTGCATCAACGGGGCCCAACCTCACGCCAATGACTGAGGCAATCTGCTGGGATTCCTTAAATAGGAAACTTTTTAACTGATTGGAATGTTTGTATAAATGTATTGAAATGACTTCTTGTAAAGTGCCTTGAGATGACATCTGTTGTGAATCGGCGCTATATAAATAAACTAAATTGAATTGTGCCCTGTGAGATGTCGAAAGCTTGTGATGTTGTATATTTTGAACTTCATTGGGTATCGATTCATTGGCGAAGCGCTGCACTGATTCTTTTTCAGCTCATGGTTGACATCATACGTTAGGGAAAATAAAAAGAACGTTAAAACTAGGGAATTAAATAGAGTCTGGGAAAACTGCTCCCTTACAAAGAGACTGTATGTATTACCATCTTTAAAAGCAGAGGTTTTCTATGTTCTAAAAGGTATGCGATTTTTATTATGATTGCCTCCTAGAGTGTGTCTTGTCAATGCGTGTGTATTTGTGCATCTAGTGTGTTTATTGGCCTCGGTTAGAGATCTGTCGAGGGGGTTCCTGTCAGTCTGTGTGTCGAGAAACCATTACAAAAATGAAAAAGGAAAACAGAAATCTCAGACTTTTGCTTTTTATTCTCCCCCCTCTGTTGTGAAACAATCCAACCAGCCTTGGATCTAAATGAATTCCTGGCAGCAACACTGCTCAGAGGGATTGTCAGCAGACAAAAAAAAAAAAATATATATATATATATATATATATATATATATATATATATATGAAACATAATGGAATGGAGGCAAGTGTAGTGCATTTTGACTCTATCAGTCTTTAACATTTCGTTTTGACATATTTTCAACAAGCAGTGAGTTATTTTGACTGGCCACAGTGTGATTTGCCTCAGGGGCTGACAGTTGGATATGATTATTTCATGAAGCTAATTTCTGTCTGTGGGCAGGCAACTCTGGCTGATGGCTACACAAGACTACCACAACCTATGTGTACTTTTACATTGGTGTCAGTGATGCAATGAAGTGGGAAAACAAGTTGTGTCACGGGAAAAACTAAGTACACCCCTACTCCTTCCATAGGATACATCATCAAGAGAAACCACTTCCGTAAAAACAGGATGTTTGGCAATTTGCTGGCCTCAAATCTTCCTCAAGCAACTTCTCATATATGGCAGAATGCGCATCTGATTTTATGAAGGTGAGCAGGCCAGGTCGTGCTGAAGCAAAAAAATCTTAAAACCTGACATTTCCACCTACATGCTTCACAACTGGTACGAGGTTGTTTTTCTAAAATGCTGTCTTTAAATTCACGCCAAATTAGTTTTCTGGTCTGGTGTCCAGATGTTTCAATTTTAGATAATTCTGTTTAAAACAATGTATTTCTTCCATTTCTCGTGCTTGCAGCTTTTCTCTATACAACATTCCGAAGGTCGGACCTTATCTCACGGTTTATGCCACCCAACTCCTTGTGCAGGCACTTCTCTCGGCTTGATTACTGCAATGCACATCTTATAGGTCTACCAGGCTGCACACTCAAGCCTTTGCAGATGATCTGAAATGCAGCTGCATGTCTCGTTTTTACCCAGAGGAAGAGAATTCATGTCACTCCTCTGTTCCGATCTTTGCACCGGCTTCCAATAGCTCCCCGCATCAGATCCAAAGCTCTGACACTCACCTACTGAGTGGTAAACTTCAAAGCCCCTCTGTACCTGAACACTCTGGTCCAGGTCTACACCCCCACCTGCAACCTGCACTCTGCCAACGAGCACCGACTGGTAGTTCATGCACGACGTGGCAAATAATCAGTGACTAAACTTTTTAACTCTCTGATCCCGCAGTGGTGGAATGACCTGCCCAGCTCTGCTCGCACAGTAGCCTCCTTTGCCATCTTCAAGAAAAACAGAAATTTTTTGCAACTTCATAGGCACTTAAAAAGAATGTGGGGTTTTTTGGGTTACAGTTAAGAAATTTCTTTCTTGTAGCGCTTACTTACACTGTGTGACCCTGACCTGGAGTATGCTGGTTATGTTCCTCATTTGTAAGTCGCTTTGGATAAAAGCGTCTGCTAAATGTCTAATTGTAAATGTAAAGAACAGTATACCAGAAGCAGAGGTCTCTAGACATTTCTGGTGTCGGTCACTTTGACCAACAGGGTAAAAAAAAAAAATCCGTTCATAATCTATTTCTAATCCAGAATTCTTGGTCTTTGTTTATTTTTTACCTGACAAACTTTAGCCCAGCATTAATGTGAATCCTGTGCAGTTTCTTTCTGAATGTCCTGGAATGTTCTTTCAATCATCGTGACAGCATTGGACCTGCTTGTATTGCCAGACCTGTGGATGATGGCTGTTGTTGCTCCTCCACTTGTAGACCGGGTTTCAGATTCTTTTTAAACCTCCTTAAATCCCTCACAAGACTACTAATGAGCTGCTCCAGCCTTCCTTTTACTGGCCTCAGTCGACTCATTCGACTTCACTATATTATTCGCTCTCATTTCAGGAACAAACTAAATGTGGGAGATTTTAATTGGGCAAGCCTGCTTCAAAATCTTCCTTAACGTTCCAGTCCTGTGTGCATGTAAAAACGCTTGTGTAATCTTTGCCATTTTAAGTGGGAAGTTTGATTTTTTGTTTGACATTTTTAAAAAGCATTTTCCTTAGTTGTTATTGTTTGGTTATTTGTTATTTTTTTCTGTATTATTAATGTTCATCTAAAATAAGCACATGTTCAAATATGTTAGAAAACACAGACTTTAATAGGGTGTCCTAATTTTGTTTGTTTTAGTTTTGTACAAAACCCCTAAAGTACAGAATCAGAATCAGATTTATTGGCCAAGTAAAGTTGCATATACAAGGAGTTTGACTTCGGTAGATGTTAGCTCTCTAAACATACAACAAATAAACGAGTGTACATTCCATGATCAAGGAAGTTCTATAGGTGCATACCATACAACAATGACAACAGACAAAATACCTTAGGCACTTTTCAACATTATATGCAGGTAATAGACTATATGAGAAATGAAAATATATTTAAGTAGTGGAAAAAAATGTGTAAGATGGAAAAAGTGATAAAGTCTGTAATGAAAGAGCTTGTGGCAAGATGGTGGTGACCAACTTATCTACAGTTCAGGAGAGAGATGGCAATGGAAAAGAAGCTGTTCTTGTGTCTGGTAGTTTTTGTGAGCAGGGATCTGTAGCGCCTCCCAGAGGGGAAGAGGTTAAAGAGAGTGTGTGCAGGGAGAGTGGGATCTTTGATGATGTTCGCTGCCTTTTTTCTGGTCCTGCCAGAGTACAAGTCCTGGAGGTAGGGCAGGGGGGCACCAAGGATCTTTTTAGCAGTCCTGATTGTACGCTGTAGTCTACTTTTGTCCTTTTTTGTAGCTGCCCCAAACCAGACAGTGATGGATGAGCAAAGGATGGATTCAACTGTAGCAGTACAGAAGATGACTAACGGCTCTTGTGGTAGGCCATTCTTCCTTAGTTGCTGTAGAAGTACATCCTCTGCTGAGCCTTTTTGAGGATGGTGTTGATGTTTGTCTCCCATCCTGGGAAATGATGGATCCCAAGAACTTGAATAAGTCCAACATTGATAGTGAGCTTTTGGATATTGTGAAGGAGGCAGCACTGTGGGGAGCTTTCTGAAGTCCACAACCATCTCCACAGTCTTTAAGGTGTTTAGTTCAAGATTGTGCTGACTCCACCAGAGTACCAGCCTCTCAACCACTCACTGATATGCAGACTCATCACTATACTTGATGAGACCAATGACAGTGGTTTCATCTGCAAATTTCAAGAGCTTGACAGCTGGATCCTTGGAGGTGCAGTCATTTCTGTAGAGGAAGAAGAGCACTGACAAAAAACGCACCCCTGTGGTGCACCAGTGCTGATTGTCCTTGTTGTCCAGATGTGACATTTTTCAGTCACACATGCTGGCTCCTGTTTGTCAGGAAGCTGGAGATTCACTGACATATAGCAGGAGATACATAGAGGTGAGAGAGTTTGGTGGTGAGGATTGATGATAGTGTTGAACACAAAGCTGAAGTCCATAAACACTATCCTGGCATAGGTCCCTGGTTGGTCAAGATGTTGCAGGATGAAGTGCAGTCCCATGTTAACTGCATCATCCGCTGAGCTGTTTGCCCTGTAGGCAAACTGCAGGTGCTCCAGCTGGTGGGATATGTTGCTTTTAAGATAGTACAGAACCAGGCGTTCAAAAGACTACATGATGACTGAAGTCAAGGCTACAGGTCTATAGTCATTCAGCCCAGTGATGAAGGATTTCTGGGGGACTGGAATGAAGGTGGAGCTTTTGAAACATGAGGGGACTTTGCACAGGTCCAGTGATTTTTTTGAATATCTGTGTGAAGACCGGTGCTAGTTGGACAGCACAGGTCCCGAGGCAGGAAGGTATTACTCCATCTGGGCCTGGTGCCTTCCGGATGTTTTGTCTCTGGGGAAGGTGGCAGACATCCCCTCCTCCCTCTGTATGATGAGCGTGGACTGAGTGTCAGAGGGAGGAGGGGTAGCCAGGTAAGTGGGAGTGACTGCAGCTGGACTGGAGTGGCAGAGGGAATGGGACTTTGACTTCTTCTTGTCATCCCTGCAAGTTTTCTAAAAAGGACTATTATGAAAAAATATTTATCAAAGGCTGAGAAAACATTCCTTCTGTGGTTCAAGAGTCTATAATCCAATTGTTGATCAACAAGGAGTCCAGCACATACAAAGCATTACATAAACTGACCTGCTCCCCACAGCCTGACCTACTATATAGTATTTGGTAATCAAAGATTTTCTTCTGCAGCACCCCTTCCTTAGATTCGGTGTCTGAATCCAGCAAGGCTGCATCACCCCACCCTGATAGTAAAAATAACACAGGCTCCCTGGGTCAAAATGTCTGGCAGATATCCAGTTGTTCTAATGCCCATCGGCCAAAGATCTGACACATATCTCTCAATTCTATCATGTTTGTTCAACAAGAACAGCAGCATACAGTCACTAACCCAGTTGGAAGGGAGATTATCCCTCTGACCTAATCATTTCCATATCAGGACCAAATTACCAAGTGAGAGTATGTAAGGATAGGCTGACATCACAACTGGGGTGGCTGTGGCTCAGCGGTAGGCTTGTCAGACCTGCGACCCGGTAACCATGGGTTCGATTCCGACTTCTACACTCAGTTGTGTCCTTGGGCAAGACACTTCACCTATCTTGCCTACTGATGTTGTCCAGAAGGGCTAAAACTGAAAAGATTTGACCCATCACCCATTTTAGAATACCAGATGTCCAAATCTCTTTTTAGCGTAGCACTATATATTGACCCTCCTGAGTTCCATTCCATGCATTCTTCGATTCTGTAAATCTGGTTTGATTTTGAAAAAATTAAACGTCTACAGGTTATTTACTAATCCAGAGGGAGTTTAGTTGGGCGATTGTCTTCTAAATCAGTCATGAACTCTTCCTGTAAACCAAAGTATTCCAGAGTCAAATCTGAGGCCCCCTGTGCGACAGTTAATTTTTGGCTCAAACACAACAATAAAGCACTAATGTTGAGGAAAGTGAGTCAAAATTCCTCCACAACAATGTGGAAAAGTCCTACATTAAACAACTTCTTTAAGTCACTGCTGGTAATTCTGGTTCTACAAGCTTTTGCCATGGTTGCACAGAGTTATGGAAGCCTTCTTTACCCAAAGACTGAAAGTGAGCCAGCCTCCAAAATGCAGAAATCAAATTGACGGCTTCTGCCCTGCAAATGGAGATGTGGGGCTCTCATCCATTCCTGAGCGGATCAGAGAGGGGGCTGCCCATTCCCACCAACTTGCTTTTAATTACACTGACGAGAGGAGCCAGTGAGAGCTTGTTATGCCTCTCCTTCTCAGCCCGGTGCCTATCTCTCCCCCGACGATGGCACTGCCCGGCATCAAACCGGCTCAATTAGCCATGAAATATTCTCCTACACAACACCCTCTGATGGTGCTTCATGACTCTGTGGTTGTGCTGTTGAGATGCAAGAAAATCCCATCATTTGAAAAACTGAAAAAGAGAAAATAAACTAGGAAACAAAATTTTCAGGTTCTCCCATTTTTTATTGTTTTGTTTTGTTGTGTTTTATTATTTGGTTTTAATTGGCAAACTGTTGGGATATTTATTGTTGTCTCTATAGCTCTCTGTTCTGAAAGCAGATTGGGGGGATACCACTGGTCATAGTTGCCATGACAACAACCGGAATACAGCAACTAGCTGTGGAAGTTTGCTTTTCATTATATAGATCGCCTCTATTTATAATCTAACAGGGATTTTAAGGGGTTTGGGTGCTCAACAGCATAAAGATAGCACAAATATAAGTTGGGCTCTTGTAAAATGCACCAGAATGTGATGTGGATGGCATCTGTTCAGATGTGAAGCAATACAGCTTTTTATTATTCAGTGCCAGAACCACACTGTGATAGCAAAACTCCAAGTTCATCTTTAATTCATGCTTTTACCACTTCACAAAAAAAAATCTGCTTTCCCAAAACAATCCCGTTTCCGCAAAAAGGCAGGCATGTGTGCTTCGACTGAGTCTTGAATCGAGATGGAAGAAACAAAAAAGCAATAGGCTAGAGGAACAGAACAGGGCAACAAAAAAAGCAAAACGCCATTGGCTGACAAAGGCTTTGCATTGATAGGAACACAGCAACGCCAGTGGCAATCTCATAAGGACGCCTCCGAGGAACTGCAGGCGGCTGTCTGTGCTGACATAAGGACTTCGCGGCCAATTCATATCCTGACTGTTCAGCCAATCGCTCAGCACGGCGCGACAGGACCACCAGCACGGACCACTTTGAACACTTTGAATGTACTGGGACACCAACACAGAGGCCTCGTTGGGTGAGAACAACAGCTACATGCTGGGCTGCATGCTCCAAGGGAATGAGAAACGGCTGCATCAACTGTGGAATGAACAGATGGCTAAAGCAACAAATTATAATCCACATTCTGCACACCTATTGTACTGAGTTTAGCATGTGACACTGCGTGAACACCTTATAAAGATGTTAGCTTGGTAATATTCAGAATAAGAGAATCATGGAGAAGAAACGTAGCTGAAGATGTGTTCCCTTCTCGCAAACATTGAACAGATTCCTCTTTGGTAAAAAAAATATTGATGCCAACATTTCTCCAGACTAAATCTATAGGTGTTATTGTCTCATCCCCATTTAAACTTGATGTGCAGGCAGAGAGCTCAGCGTGTGTGGGAACGATCAGGAAGGGATGCAGTCACTGTGGGAGATTGTTGGATCTCAGCTCCAGATTGAGACAAGGAAATGACTTTAAAATAAGTCTGAGTGACAGGCTGAGGCGGTTCATCCAAGTGCCAACCACAATGGCTTAGTGTTGAAGCCAAACCTAAATCTGCCCCAAATAAAGGCTCTTATATAACTGATAACAGTGAATAATGGAACAGGAGGTTGTGTTTATGAAGCAGTCTAGACAATTAGCACACAGCTCTGTGGTTCCTTTGATGGAGCTTTGGGGGTCTTTAAAAATGTTTTTATGTTGATCGTTTTAAAATGCTTTAACGTTATTTCCTTGTGGGCTATGCTAAGAAAAGGGATGTGGAGAATGTATTTGCTAAAAAAGCACATATTGCATTCAGATGTAGATGAAGACTAACTGAAGGCTCAACGGGACCCAACTAGCATGCGTAAGTGGGTGCCATGTGGATTTGCTCAGCCACTTGGCTTCTTGTGTAGGGTTTAATTTGACTAAATACAGCTTGTATTGGTAAAATCAGCTGGGCTCATATGCAGGTCAATGCCAGGTATCAAACGGGTATGAAACGATCTGTTGAAATTGTGAAATACATCTTGGACCCTTTGGTCCATTATGCAACCAACCTAATAACCAACTATTTTCTGTCTTTGAGCGTTTTTTTGTTAAACATTGACAGCAAAATCTGAAGGCCATTTGTCATTTTGACAGATTGCAACTCACACCATTGACCACTCTGTGCAAACGCGCAGACATTTTCAACTTCACGCATAGCGTAGAGTTAACTTAATCCATCAAAAGCAGATTTCTGTGAGAGCATCTGAGCATTGTCTCAGACCTGGACACCGTACTCTATGCATTTAAGGATGTGAGGATGTTTTCTTGAAGCAGGAACAAGAAATCTGGTAATAGTCGAAAAATAGATGGATGACGCTAAATAAGGGCCAGTCCTTTAAGAAAACATGCTGCAAAAGACTTGAGAAGGAGAGGCAGGGGTTTCAGCTTTCAGCTGGATAACAACCCTAAATATACAGCCAGTTTGAATGAAAGCATATTATGTGTTAGAGTGGCCTAATCAAAGTCCAGACCTAAATCCACCTGAGTATCTTTGGTTAAACTTTCATGTTGCTGTTCAGAGTCATTCTTCTTCCAATCTGACTGACGTTAAACTGTTTAAGAAAGAAGAATGGACATTTTGAACATTTGGAAAGCTGGTAAACACCTACAGTGACCTCCCGCCTATTTGCAGTCCTGTATTCACGGAATCAGCTTTTATCTATCGAATATGACTCCAAAGTATAGAACTTGCAAATCAGAAATGCGTAGTTCCAATGCTATTTGGCACGCTATTGGTTCGCATTTGCAAAGCACCCAATCCAGGAGCACCATTTATTTATTAATATTTTTTACCTCGTCAGTCAAAATGGCGATGTATGTTCTGGTCAATCCCACTTTGACTCAAATCTATATATTTTCAGAGGAGAGGCATTGCTGGTTTTTGAAAATGATTTACAAGACTTTAGATTTCTGTGGGTGTGTCTCATCTGTGTATGTTCTTGCATCGGAATTTTAGTATTGGCTGTAACAAAGATCTATGCTAATAATGAAACTATTTTTTAGAATCAACAAATATAGAAATTCCCATCTGAAAAAAAAAATAGTCATGAGTAAGTATTGGTTTGTGTCATCAAAAATATTACAGGCAGAGAGAGTCTGACTGCAAGGTATTTTAATAATTAGCTATCACACAGTCTGACACTATATGCATCCACATAATGCATGCATTTACATTGGATTCATCCCTTTCTACTTCTTACACATTGTAATTTTGTGCTGTAATTCCACTACAGTCTATTTCTATTTATTTTTTGTCCGATCCCTATTTGGACCAGTTGATTATCATTCTAATTAATAGATTATACCAAATATCCTTTATAGTATAAAATCATCCCAGTTGCCATCAGATGTCACTGTCCCCTTGCTGAAACATGGTGGTGGCACCGTCATCCTGTGGGGAAGATTCTCTTCATCAGGGATGATGCTCATTAGGAATATTTGGAAGAAACCCTTTCAGAGGCTGCGAAAGACTAGACGCTTACCTGATGACAGCACAGTGACGCTAAACACAGAACGGTTTATTCAAAGTATTTATGAGTTGGAATGGCCGAGTCAAAGTTCAGGTCTCAACCCAATGGAGAAACCATGACAAGAATTGAAAATGGATGTCCTTACATGCTCTTGATCTACTACTCCATGTATGTGGTTAAGAAGGATGGCCAAAAGTTGTGGTCTCCGGACAAGCAAGGCTGTTAGAGACCTACCCTAAAAGTCTTGGAGCTGTAATTGCAGTGAAAGGTCCATCACAAAAAAAAATCCCAACAAAATACATTAAAGCTCATGATTCTAACATGATGACATTTTTTTTAAAAAGAAAAGTCCTGGGTTTTTTAATCCTCCTGCGAGAATCTGTATCATATAAACCCAGCTTTCTGCTGCCTCTTGTCCATATGATGTTGCCTTTTTGATGGAATCAGAAAAATGCGTCACAGAGGGAGCAGGAGTGTTTAGCCAGAGTTGCGTTAAGAGAAGCGAAGCAAGTCCTGCTGGTCAAGCCAAACTTGGAGGAAGTAAAACCAGACAGCCCAGAAAGTCACGTTTGTGTTCATGCAACAGAAATGACGTCTGGAACGTATAACCTTCTGTCCTGTAGGAAATCACCTTGTTTCCACTCTTATCGAGTCCATCAGGTTTTAAACTTTCATCAACCTTGGCTTCTTCTCGGCAGCTATCAGAGATGTCATCATTACAACAACTGTTTACCTATGTGAAGTGACTCATCCAGTGAAAGCAGGGATGTACTGCACTTAAACCCTGAAGCAACAAAGTTCAGTCGTTTGCCTCAAACAACTGGCCAGCTCCAAAACCAGCGAGGAAGAAGAGGGTAAGCAGGTTACGCTTTGTTTGGTTTGATGAACCACATTTCTCCGGGATATAAATAAGATTCTGTCTCCAAAAGTGTAATTGACAGAGAGCAGGAGCGTTCGAACCGCACTACCGGTCTCACTCAGCCGCACTAATAAGCTACATCTCCGCTTTGATGTGGAAGTGTGTCACCTCCTGACGAGAGGAGAAGAGGGAGGGACTCTCCCTCACTTGCTTGTTGTTGCTTTTTTTTTCTGTTACTTGCTGACAATATCAGTGAATACGAGGAGATTTCATCCAAAGCAGGTTAAAGACCCCTGCAAATGTATCCACAAACCCTTAAACTTTTCAACATTGTTTCAATAGCATATCTTATAGGGACACAAAGTAGCTATAATTATGTTAAGTAAAAGCAAAAGTGTACATAGCTTTTGAAATCGGCTAAAATGAAAAATCTGAAAATGTGTACCTTTTGTTTTTAGTTCCCTTTACCCTGATACCCCAAAATAAAATTTCCTCCAGCCAACTGCCTTCAAAGGTCTAGAGTCCGCCTCTGCGTAATTCAATCTTTCTCCAGCTGTTCTGTGAAGGCCTCAGAGCAGTGGAGAAATTTAAACATTCATTTAACATTCCAGTTATTCATTTATTGATTTGTACAGCCCTTCATGAAACAGGCAGCCAGACAGCCAAAGATTATTCAAAAACAGACAAAAGACAAAAACACAGAGAGTTTTAAAAAAAATAGTTTGAAAGCTGAAAAAATAATGGAACCGAGAAAAGATTGGTCACCCCAATGTTTATGTTTAGTTTTGGGAACATAAAAAAAAAACAGATGATCACCTCAAGGATTTACCAAGGACACGAAAAAAAAAAAAAATCAGAAATGTGAGGTAGGGCAGAACCATTAGGAGCTTTAAAAACGAACAAGAGTTTCAAATCTAACCTAAAACAGACACAGAGCCGGTGGAGAATACACATAATGGGGTGAAGTGTTTGCATCTGAAAGGTGTCAGTTAAAAAACATGTAGCTGCATTTTGGACTAACTGAAGTCTGCTTAGGGATGACGTTGAGTTACCAACACACAGTGAGGCAAAACATATTTGGCAGCCACCGACTGTGCTAGTTGTCCCACTTAAAATGAGGAGAGACGTCTGTCATTTTCATCATAGGTACACTTCAACTGTGAGAGATTACCCATTACTTCTTCTTCAAGAAGTTCTTCTAAAACCAAACATGGAGAAGCAGCTTTCAGTTTCTATGCTCCTCTAATCTGGAACAAACTTCCAGAAAAATGCAAACCTTCTGAAACACTGAGTTCTTTTAAATCACAACTAAAAACGTATCTGTTTAGAGCTGCCTTTGAGTAATGCTTTCATGTATCATGTTTTGTTAAAGCTTCTTGCTGTTTCTGCATTATATGCTTTTTAATGCCTTGGTGTATCTGTATATGCTTCTTGCTTTATTGCTGTTTTTACTTTATATGCTTTGTGTTTTAATGCTGTTTTTATTTGACCTCTAATCATGTAAAGCACCTTGAATCCCCTTGTTGTTGAAAGTGTGCTATACAAATAAAATTGCCTTGCCTTCTATCCTCCGTTCTTTAAATGTATTAATGGCACCTGTTTGAACTCGTTATCTGTATATCATTCAATTCAGCTTATTTATATAGTGCGAAGTGGCAACACGTCATCTCAAGGCACTTTACAAGAAAAGTCATTTCAATTCAGTCATACAAACATTCCAATTAATCTTTCAGTTCGTATTTCCAATAAGTTTAAATGTTTTCTATCTAAGAAAACCCAGCAGATTGTATCGCATCATTGACTTGCAGGATTCACACCTCCTGAACGAACATATAGCGACGGTAGACAGTCGCCTGCGTTGTGTCGTTGACTTCCCTACAATCCCCCATACTGAGCAAGCATGTAGCGACAGTGGAGAGGAAAAACTTGAACCTGGCTCTGCTACGACTGACTGAGGGTTTGAGATGACAGAGCAGAGACCCAGAAAAAACAAAAGAACTGATGTAATAGTACTTTCTATATTAAAGAAAGTAATAAGTTGATAACAGGACATGGAGGACGTTCAGTTACTGGTAGGGGGACCAGATTTTCAAAACTAAAAACTGGGACACCTAAATGTGAACAAAAATTAAAGGCTGACATATCCTACCTGGGGACTTATAACAGCTTTTTATTGTAGAAAGTGCGAAAGCAGTAATACTTGAAAAAACTCAAAATATGGACATTCTTTTGTCATCTTTTTAGTGCAACATTTTTATCGGAACAGTACTGGATTTTTAAAACACATTTGTTTGGGCAATATTAAAAGTAGCCCTTTTGTGAACAGTAAAAAAAAAAAATGTACAGACCTCAACTTGTTTAGAAACAAAACAAAACAGCGTTACTGTTCTCCCCTGACATTAGTGACTCGTATGTGCCACCACTTATGTTTGCTAGTTTTAACATGGCTCTGCCTGTCCGCATTCCCACCGTGAGCAACAGAGAATTCACACTTACATAAAGCACAAAATGCAGCTTATTTGTTTCCCTGCACTTTTGTTAGAAAGTGCGTTGTCATTGGTTTATTACCATCCTTACGATAACTTTGTGATTCACATGCAAAGACCATTAGTTCTGTGCGCTGTAAGTCATTACATTGGTTAAGAATCGGGACGTTCCGGACAAAGGCTGGGTGAAATCGGGACAGCGCAATGGGTTTCTAAACATCCTTGGGGACACAGGACAGATGGCTCAAAATCAGGACTGTCCCAGCGAAATCGGGACGCCTGGTCACCCTAGTTACTGGGAGCATCATCCCAGTTGATGTCCGATGAACAAAGTGCCAGACCAGGTGTGCCTTCTACGGAGAGAAAAACACTGAGATAAACAAAGTTAACAGCTGAAATAACAGCAAATTATGCAACTGGAGAGTTGTAGAAGAGAAAAGTAGCAGAGTGAACAAAGGTGGTCAGTCTGTCCTCCAACAGTCTAAGCCTATAGCAACATACTGTAACTACAGAGATAACTCAGGATGACCGAGCCCGTTACAATGAGACATGAGAGAGGCAGAGCCAGGGTTAGAACCATCTGTTTGGACTGCATTCCCCCCACCAACCAGTTTAGGCTGTCGTCTACAACCCCTCCCCTACTCCACCACTCATCCAATGACTGGCTAACATCTTTCTGTGTTTAATTATAAGCTTATTATAAGGATCTTAAATTCTATATTAGATTTAACAGGGAGCCAATGAAGGGAAGCTAAAACAGGAGAAATGTGATCTCTCTTTTTAATATTAATCAGAACTCTTGCTGCTGCATTTTGGATCAACTGAAGGCTTTTGATTGTATTTTGTGGACTACCCTGATAGTAAAGAATTACAGTGGTCCTGCTCTGAAGTAACAAATCCATGGACTAGTTTTTCAGCATCACTCCGGAGCACGATGTTTCTAATTTTAACAATATTCCGAAGGTGAAAGGAGGAAATCCTAGAAACCTGTTTCATATGGGATTTGCATGTCATGTCTTGGTGAAAAATAACACCAAGGTTTATTATGTTATGACTGAAGATCAATATACCACATGAAGTGATTGACTAAGCAGTTTCTTTTTCAGAACTTCTGGTCCAAATACAGCAACTGCTGCCTTGTAAAAATTTAAAAGCAGAAAGTTCTGAGTAATCCAGGTTTTTATGTCTTTCAGACATGCCAGCAATCTACTTGATTGGATTAATCAGGATCTATGGATAAATATAGGTGCATGTCATCAGCATAACTGTGGAAAATTTTTCCCATGCTGTCTAATGATTTTACCAATAGGAAGTGTATGTATATATGTACAGTACAGACCAAAAGTTTGGACACACTTCCTCATTCAATTGAATGAGAACTTTTGGTCTGTACTGTATATATATATATATATATATATATATATATATATATATATATATATATATATATATATATGGAGCACCTGAGCTGGAACACGTCATCAGGCTGCCAGCAGGTGGTGCCATACGGTTTCTCTTCACCTGCGCGTCAACCCACCTTGGTAGTATCAAGCCAGTTCTTTCCCCCCTGTATTTAACGTTTCTGGTTTCACATTTAATTCTCCCCTCTGAGTTTCCCAGCGTGTTCAAGTTCCTCTTCCATCTCCAGTGGAAAGGAAATCCTCAGTGCCAAACCAACCACAGGCTGCAGTTACCTACCTGGACACGTGCCGATTCCCTGATCTCTCCTCGGCAGCAACTTCACCCTGGACAAAATCCTCAAAACCTGCCTGCCATCCTCCCCTCATCTGGAGCATCTCAAGCCTCCTCCTCGTCTGTCTCTCCAGGGCAACCTTATCCAGTACTAGTAAGAATTTTTCACTCAAACTCTATAAACACTTACCTAAATCCTTGAGACCTTCGATATTCCTGCTTGTTCTTCTTCACAGAGACCCTGCTGGAACCAAACTCAAAGGACAATCAAGACCCGCACATTTTACTGTCGCAGTATACTCTTACTGTACAATACTCTTTCAAATAATTTCCTACGTTTTCATGGTGAAATTAGGAGTATAAAAATGACTGATGCACCATCATCATGTTAAATATCATGGTTGCCCTTTTTGGGGATGCACGGCTGCATCCCCAAGAACAGAGATAAGAAAGACTGTAGATGTTAGCTTCTGTGGTAGTACTTAGACGGTTTCCACTGTGCATATTAATGCATGTTAAGGTATATTTGGTGTTTGATGATAAAATAGGCAGTTATAGGGATTTTTAGAGGGGGGGTCTCAAGTATTCATATTTCAGCTATTCATGGGAGGTTGTGGGTCCACTGTACCTAAAAATACATTTTCAGGTTTTTATTTGTAAAAAACAGTACCAAATAACCCCTGTTACAGCAATATTTCAAGGTAATGTCAACTAACTGATTATTTACATATTAATAAAGGCATCTAGGGAAAATGGCATAATAAGAGCTGAGCGAAGAGGCCTTTCACCTAGTCTGATCTAACTGCGTGACTCCTCAACTGTTAGGAGTGTTTGGTTAACCTTGCAATAAAGACATAACATTGGGAGACTGAAGGAAGAAGCTGCTTACAGAAGACAGAGATAATCTGGAGTGCGAGAGAATTCTAGCATTGGCCCAGAGGGGCTCATGTACAAGACTGGCCGTAATGAAATATAAGAAACGCTGATCCAGACTTCAGGCTCATCCTTATGGAAGAAAGAAGGTATTTTCTTTCCACAACACCTCACATACTTACGCTCTACTACGTGTTGTTTATGATGACATAAAACTATAATAAATAACATTAATGTTGCAACATGACTAAATGTTAAAATCATCAATTATCACACACACACACACTTGCTTATTCACTTCAGATTATCAATCAGAATAACAAGGAATAAGCAATAGCAGCAGAACACCGAAGAGAAAGAAAGTGTCAGTCCTTTCTGTGGCCAGAGAAGCGCTACTCAGAATTAATTGATGGGAGAGATGCCACAAGGGACAAGCCAAGCGTCATGACAAATTGCTGAGCATCAATTGGAGAACAAAAAAATGGAGGAGCAAAAGTCATTCCGGCAAATGCATTTTCATTCCCCCACAACAGCCCAATTCTGTCTTTCCGTCAGTCTCTCCGTCACCTGCCCCCGCCGCGCCATTAACTCGCCTTTTAACTGTGACATATAAGATGACATTTAAATATAAATCACAAGCATTAACATTTGCAAACATGAGGGTTTTATGATGGCTCGGTAATGAGGTGCTGTAAATCCCTGGGCCATGGTTCACAGTGCCAGCGGACACATAAACCGCAGAGAGCTCTTTAACAAGGACACTACGTGGTGCCGCTCCACTTTGCTGTCCCCTGGAGACAACATTAGAGATCCAGTGAAGCCACGGGATGACTGATTTACACATGCCTTCTGCAGGTAATAGACATATATATTCATGTACTGTACCAAATCAAGCCATATGTGTATATCTGAGGCACCTGGAGGACAATAAATTGCGGCAGGCTTTACTGTTCATGCTATCGGCAAGAGACTATAACCTGGATGCAAGAACTTGGCACAAAATCTAAACTCAGCAAAAAAAGAAACGTCCCTTTTTCAGGACTGTGTATTTCAACAATAATGTTGTAAAAATCCAAATAACTTTACAGATCTTCATTGTAAAGGGTTTAAACAATGTTTTCCATGCATGTTCAATTAACCATAATCAATTAATTAACATGCACCTGTGGAATGGTCGTTAAGACCTTAACAGCTTACAGAAAGTAGGCATTTAAGGTCACAGTTCTAAAAACGCAGGACACTAAAGAGACTTGTCTACCGACTGTGAAAAACACCCAAAGAAAGATGCCCAGGGTCCCTGCGTGAACGTGCATTAGGCATGCAGCAGGGAGGCATGAGGACTGCTGCTGTGGCTAGGGCAATAAATTGCCATGTCCGCAGTGTGAAACGCCTAAGACAGCGCTACAGGGAGACAGGAAGGACAGCTGATCATCCTCGCAGTGGAAGACCACGTGTGACAACACCTGCACAGGATCGGTACATCCGAATATCACACCTGCGTGACAGGTACAGGATTGTCACAACAACTGCCCGAGTCACACCAGGAACACACAATCCCTCCATCAGTGCTCAGACTGTCTGCAACAGGCTGAGAGAGGCTGGACTGAGGGCTTGTAGGCCTGTTGTAAGGCAGGTCCTTACCAGACATCACCAGCAACAACGCCGCCTATGGGCACAAACCCACCTTCGCTGGACCAGACAGGAGTGGCAAAAAGTGCTCTTCACTGATGAGTCACGGTTTTGTCTCACCAGGGGTGATGGACGGATTCATGTTTATCGTCGAAGGAATGAGCGTTACACCAAGGCCTGTACCCTGGAGCGGGATTGATTTGGAGGTGGGAGGTCCGTCATGGTCTGGGGCGGTATATCACATCACCATCGGACTGAGCTTGTTGTCATTGCAGGCAATCTCAATGCCTTGCGGTACAGGGAAGACATCCTCCTCCCTCACGTGGTACCCTTTATGCATGCTCATCCGGACATGATCCTCCAGCAGGACAATGCCACCAGCCATACTGCTCGTTCTGTGCGAGAGTTTCTGCATGACAGCAATGTCAGTGTTCTGCCATGGCCAGTGAAGAGCCCGGATCTCAATCCCATTGAGCACGTCTGGGACCTGTTGGATCGCAGGGTGAGGGCTAGGGCCATTACCCCCAGAAATGTCCAGGAACTTGCAAGTGCCTTGGTGGAAGAGTGGGGTA
Source organism: Valencia hispanica (assembly GCA_963556495.2). Classification (NCBI taxonomy): domain Eukaryota; kingdom Metazoa; phylum Chordata; class Actinopteri; order Cyprinodontiformes; family Valenciidae; genus Valencia; species Valencia hispanica. Next base: position 14,923,699 of record OY747719.1, on the reverse strand, counting down.
ACATCTCAAAGCAAGAACTGACAAATCTGGTCCAGTCCATGAGGAGGAGATGGACTGCAGTACTTCAAGCAGCTGGTGGCCACACCAGCTACTGACTGGTACTTTTGATTTCGAGCCTCCCTTCATTCAAGGACACATTATTCTAATTCTGTTAGTCACATGTCTGTGAAACATTTTGAGTTTATGTCTTATGGTGTTGACTCTTTTAGTGTTCATACAAATATTTTCACACATTAAGTTCACTGAAAGTAAAAACAGTTGAAAGTCAGAGGACGGTTCTTTTTTTGCTGAGTTTATATGAATTTATATCTACCATTTCATATACCAGTCCTTCCTTAACATGTGAGAACAGGAACCGTCTTCATGGACCTATGGAGGCCAGTTAAAGTCACCAACTTGAAAAGGTGGAAACTGTTTTAAAAGCATGTTGTATGGGAAAAACCATAATGTTAAAAAAGTGACAGCCTTCCATTGATTATTGAGAAGGGGATACATAATTTTTTTAAAGCCTTTTATTAAAATGTTAATACAAATTAATATGTTTCTGGGGTTTTTTTAATTGACAAATATTGTACATTGCATTGTCATCTATTAAAAAAATGCCTCTCATTTCCAGTCAGAAACAAATATCTCTGTTGAATAAAAATTGTTTTAAATCTAAATCTACCAGAGGTATGAATAATTTTGGGCTTAACTGTTTCTACTCACATCTACTGAGATACTGCAGGTTAAGAATTATAATATCTGCTTCCCAAGGTTATGAGTTGTTTAGTTTATGTCAGGATAACAAACCAATTTATCATCTACAATACCCTTGAAAATATGTTTCTACATATTCAAAAAAGTCTCATATATTTTATCTATATACGTACAATAGGGCTTGTTATAAGTGAAAATACACACATTTTAAGGTTTTTGTGTACATCACTGAGGATAGATAATTTTACTTCTTTTGGAAAGTTTTGACAAGCCACATTTTCTTGTTCTGGTGGCAAGTATTTTTTTCTTATCTTAAGTAATATATACCTATTTTTTGCTACTTTTTACTTGCTTTTGTTCCTTTGTTTTTTAGTGGAGGCATTGTTCAAAATTGAAATGATGACAGATCGTGCCTATCATGTAAGTGACATATGGTTGAGCTTCATAAATTGAATCAAAAGGTCACTCAGTCAGATCAACACAGAAATTTTGAAGCCGTGTATGTACCAGATGTGTTTGGGTAGCCAGATGTGCTCAGGGCCCTGCGCCTGCCTTTGATTACATCATTGGCTTGAGATTTACATTACACTACATGGACATTGGCTGGACATTGGCCCGTTGATGTAGGGCACTTTTTTTAAAAGAACTTTATCAAACAAATAGCAAGTATACAACATAAGAACAAATTAAGTTTGGCCTAAAGTAGAATTCAATACATACAAACAGCCATGGGTGTTAAGGCCAAGGGAGGTATACAAAGTACTACTGAGGAAAGTAAATGTACTAACATGGGATTGTAATTTCCTGAAAAAAATGTATTCAAATTAAAGTTAGGAATTTTTTTTAAATGCTTGTTCCAAAACAGAGTATTTTATCTTAAAGCTATAGACACATCTTTAGCAGGAATACAAATATTTAAGGGAGAGCCATTAACACAAGCCAGTCATCCACAAAACTAACACAAATGCTGTGGCAATCAGGACTGCCAGAGACAGCAAAGAAATAGCAGTGTTCCACCTACCTGATCCTGTGCAGCTTTGTAATATTTCAGACAATAGAACTCCTGACCTTGAAATGCCATACTAAAGCTTGAAGGTGATAAGTTGTCTTCAACTAGTAGAAGCAGAAAAGTCACAATGAGCATTTGAATCGACTAGGTCGTTTTTTGCACCTCAGATACCATAATACAGTGAAGAAGATACACAACAGGCACTTTACTAGATACACGTTGATAGGACCACGTTGCACTGCCCTTCAATAAGATTTTGGAAATACTCCTTACAGATTTTGGGCTTTACTGAGAGGATAGCATCACACAGCTGCTGTAGCTTCATCAGTTGCAGATCAACGATGTGAATTGTCTGATCCACTGTAAGGTGCTGTAGCGGGTTGAGATCTAGCGAGTGTGAAGGCCGCTAAAGAACAGCAAACGTCCTGCGAGTTTCAGCTGATCTGAGTTTGGTGACATTGTGGATTGTCATCAGCAGCCATCGGATAATGGGTACAATGTGGTCATAAAGGGATGGGCATGGTCATTAATAATACTCAGGTTGTCTGGATCTGTGTTTTTGTGTTCTAGCGTGTGATCTATACAGGATCTATGTTGGAGATGCACGCCACCTGCCGCAGGCAGCACACCACACATTTTTTTGCTGGTGCTTCAAAAGGAGCTGGCTGACGACTGATTGGTGCCTGATTCTTAACCCTCACTGGTAGAGATCAAGCCAGACCTAGAAATTACCTGAGTTTCTAATTATTTTCCTGTTTCCCCTGTTCCTGAGTTTTGACCCAGTTTCTCTCTACATACCTAGGTTGGGGTCTGGAGTTTCTCCTTGTTCCTTTGTTCAAGCAAGCCTTGATCTACCTTTTTCTGGACTCCGTCAGATCTGCTTGCATCCGTCGGTCGTTTTTCCTGCCACTTCAGAACTGCAAACATCTGCATGCCTGCTCGCTCACCAACCACCAGTGTTCCAAACCACACAACCAGCTATATCCAAAATACTGTACCAGATCCTGCATGCTCCTCCACGCTGCTTCAAATCCTGCAAGACAGTAAGCAAGAACTATCATCATTTTCACCTCTCATAATCACTACTCACCTTCCTTCGAATCTCCAAGAAACATTACTCCTTTTCTTCCAGTGGATCCTGAAATGGATATTTTATACTTATAGTTAACTTATAAAGTTGTTTTTTCTCAAGGAAGAAAAGGGTATGTCTTACAATGAGGCAAGGGTGGAAAAGGTCAGAGTGCAAATAACTTATTACGTCATGTTTTAGACCAGTGGTCCCCAACCTTTTTTTCGCCACGGACCGGTTTAATATCAGACAATATTTTCACGGACCGGCCTTTAAGGTGTGGCGGATAAATGATAACGGACCATATAAAAACGGTTTATTAACAGCGTCCTCCTAACATCAAGCAGACAACATGACACGAGTAACATACACTCAGCCCCCTAACGCTCTCTGGTCGCCATGGTAACATTTAAACATACCTTTAATAATTCAAGATTTACCACAAAAACAAAATGCGTGAAAAATCTAACTCACCAAAACGCTGAATCAGTGAGAGCCTTTTCCCCTTTCCAAAGAAACGACAGAGAGACATTTGTTTTTCATCCATCTTGCTAGTTTGTGGGATTCATTTTAGCGGTAACTATCATGTGACCAATACAAGCCTCTTGACGTGTCAAGACTGAGCTCTGCAACGGGGATATCCGGTCATTTTTCAAAATAAAACAGCGGTCACCCTCAGATAATCAATAAAACGGAAATACTGGAGGTTATTTATTCTTTCTGTGTGGCTCGCGGCCCGGTACCACATGACCCACGGCCCGGTACCGGTCCGCGGCCCGGGGGTTGGGGAACACTGCTTTAGACTATCTTTCTGGTTTCAACTCCTATGTATGAAACGGAAGACTTCTGTAAACAGGGTTGCCTTCTGCCTGACAAATGAAGTGCACAGGAAATATTTGCATTGGATGTATAATTAGGATGTACTCCTGTACCTTATTGTTTACCCACTGCAGGAAACCTGTTAGTTTTTGCATGAGCCTCTTGCAAGAATAAATCTCTCAGACTGCGTTATTCTCTCATCCTCAATTTAAAGTCTCTAAATTCTATAACAATCCCGTTCCAAAACTCGAGGATGGTTTTCCCGTCCATCTTGCACATTTTAATCATTGTAAATAAACCTTTTGAGCTTTTAATTCTGAGTCTGATTTCCACATGTGGGTCAGGAAACTAGCCAGAAACAGGTGGCCTGTGGTGTTCAAATAAGAACAGAATAATTCTTCCTTGTCCCACAAAGGGAAAATTCAGCTGGAACAGCAGCAAAGTGACAGATGATGGAAGCATTTAGGATCAGACAAGAGAAGTATAAAAAGTATAAAAACAGAATTAAGAAAATTATATGTACATTATGGACACTATTACAAAAACCAAAGTACTGTGCAGTTATTTGAATGTACAACTAAGTAAGATCTTAATAAATATTTACAGAATGTGCATGCGTAGTTGTGCAGTAAAAAGTAAACGTATTTACAAGAAGTTAACAGAATATAAACTGAGAAACAGATGTGCAAATAACAGCAGCAGAAATGTTAATTGAGTTACACAGTGCAAATTACAGCAGGGGTGTAAACATGATGCTTAGTTGGTACTAAGGAGCCCAAAGTGTGCCAGTAGAAATCTTCCCAATACAATGACAACATTGACACCAGCCAGAACCATTTCAACCGGCACAGTGGATCCATGCTTTCATGTTTACAGCAAATTCTAACCCTATCTGAATGTCACAACTGAAATAAAGACATGTTCCAAGCAACGTTTTTTTAATCTGTTTCTATACAATGTTGGTGAGCCTGTGTGAATTATATAATCAGTTTCCTGTTCTTGGCTAACAGAAGTAGCACCTAGTGAGGTCTTCTGCTGCTGTAGCCCATCCGCTTCAATGTTCAACATGTGGGATATACAGACATGCTATTCTGAATGTAAAGGCAGTAAGCGTTTTGTAAAGAGTGCTTATTTAAGCTAGTGTTGCTTTTCTGTCATCTCCAAGGAGTGTGGCTAAACTCCTTTGACATCAATAGGTATTTTTTGTCCACACAACAGCCGCTTACTCTGCATTTTCTCTGTTCTGGACCGTTCTTTTTAAACCGGAGTGATGGCTGTATGTAAAAATGCCAGTAGATCCGCAGTTTCTGGAACACTCCACCAGCCTTGCTGTAATTAACAACCATGTCATTTTCACAGTTATCTAAACCACCCTCACTGAAGTAGAATAGAATAGAATAGCTAGAATAGAATAGATGTCAAGTTATGGTGGTATTCCATTCAACATTGTGCTCAAAGTGGTTCATCACATTATAGGGAGCCTAAGTGTCCATCCCTTCCAGTCGGCCCATGAGTCCCCTGAACCAAAAAAAAAAAAAAAAAAAGAATGAACATCAAGAGAGCGATAAGTTATTTTCTGGTCCACTTTGCCTTACTCGCAGCCATTTTTCTTCTTCTTCATCTCCACGTGTAGTGTGGTGACATAGATTTTGTGAGACAAGCAGTTGAAGTCCACTTTGTTTTCTCACAACACCTATAGTGACTTTTGATGCCTGTCAAAAATTAGCGCTGTCTATGCATCCAAATGTGTCTTCAAAAATTCCACGGACATCATATGTTAAATCCAATGCACATTTGAAATGGGATCAGAAAAGAACCTTTAGCGCTCCTTTGACTCTCAGTCATATTTTGTGACAGTAGGGAACCAATGGACCGGAAGTAGCTGGGCGTTATTTAGGCTTCCTATTAGCGGCACCAACAATGTACTTCTTTCCATTTTATACATTCAGGACAATGTCCTAAGATAGAAACAACTTTGATATTGCAGTCATAACCAATTTTTGACAGGGCAGTAATTGTCATTTTGTTCGGTTGATGATCCGCTTCAACCATCTGGACACCTAGCGTAACTTACTTTAGCCTTTCTTATCGAGCTACCTAGGGAAGCTAAATGCTGTTAGCAATGAAAACAATGTATGTATTTATCAACATTTTATCCATTCGGAAAATGTGGCAGCATCTTTACTATCGGAGATTGTGTGCTGAAATGATTAGAGAGAGTTGTCTTAAGACATATAAGGTCCTAGTGCAAATGCTTTGTAGTGATAGATAGATAGATAGATAGATAGATAGATAGATAGATAGATAGATAGATAGATAGATAGATAGATAGATAGATAGATAGATAGATAGATAGATAGATAGATAGATAGATAGATAGATAGATAGATAGATAGATAGATAGATAGATAGATAGATAGATAGATAGATAGATAGATAGTTAGTATTTTAATTTAAAGGATAAGCACCGTGCCAAACAATGAGCAACCTTGAAAACAGGAGGAATAAAGTGCAGTTTAACTGATTCTTGTTTTTAAAAAAATGCCATTAAGCAGTGGATCAATAGTGGAAGACAAGAAGTCTGAGTATTAAAATGATCATGATATCAAGCCAAAGACAGAAAAGGCCTCTGAAGGCTTTCTTTTGGAAGAGCTTTATCCAACTGCAGCGTTTTCATTAAGCATTGGACATAATAGATGATCAATTGATTCTCTCCCCCCCTCCCCCCCCCCCCCTCTCTTTGCCATTCCATCTCTACCAGCATTTCCACTGCTGTCAAAAACCCTGCTCTGTCTCAGAGTTTTTCGACAGCGGTGAGCAATCAAAAGCAAACATTCATCTTGATTATAGTCCACTCTAAGCCAGAGGAACACGATCGTTTTTGTCTATTCATCATGTCACCGCCTCTCAGGAGAAACCCGGACTGCAGCTGAATACAAGGCTGCACCTCTTATCAAACGAAACCTTTTCTGTCGCGTTTTCGTGTTTAATATTGGAAAAGAATACGACCGGGATTTTGTGGAAAAAGAGGCAAAGGGGGGAATATGTGAAGATTTGGCCTCAGGTTGTTTGCTGTTGAAAACATTACCATGTTTGAATTTTTTCTGTATTGTATCAAGGCACTTCTGGGTTATTATATGTTCACTGTGCTTGAATAGACTGCAGGGTCGGAGCTGCACCCGCTTACATACACCACAGAGAGCGAGAACAGGCAGCTGCCGTTTCATACAGCTCAGAGTGGAGAGCGACCGGATGCAGGTCTTTCATGATTATATAAACGGCAGACACAATCTCACAGCCACTGGAGTGTCTAAATGTTGAAGAAATAGAAATATAAATGAGGCCTAAGCTCACCTTGCAGGGTTTCTGAAAGGAGGCAATGAAGCCTGAATTTGAATTTATGAGTAAGTCTCGGAATGGGAAGCAGGCAGTATTCTCGAGGCTGAAGAGGGAGGCAAACATTAGCTTTTTTTTTTTTTTTTTTGACAAAATCCCTGTAACTTAAGGCTTTTTTTTTTTGCCAGCTCAATAGAATTTTATTATATTTTAGCACAGGACTTTCTGTATCCAGTTTCCAATGCACGCTTGGGTGCTCTGGTTTCAATCATTACATGATCATTGAAGATTCTGAATTGACCACAGGTGTGAGCGACGTGTGCATTTCTTTTATATGCAACTTTTCAAGGGTATTCTTCTTCTCTCTGCCCTCGGCAGCATGTGCTAAGCGACTAACTATTCCTAAATTAAAGATGCAGAGATGAGCAGCATTCATTTGAAGTACGTTTATTTCAAAAAGATAAGAAATGAGACGTTTTAAACAGATCATTTAATCTCAGAAATCCTTATGGTCAGACTCGAGATCTAACAGGGACAGAGGCTTCTAATGTACTTCAGAAGCGTTAGAAATGCATGTTCATAGAAAAAGAGTTCATGGTTTAGTATCCATATTTTCACTGAGGACTTACTGCCTAAGATCACAGTTTTCACAATGCCCATTCTACATTGATAGCTAGAAATGGTCACAAAGGCTATACTCTTAATAGTGGACTAAAACTTATTCTAACCTGTTTTTCTTGTTAAGATTCAGATCTTTTCCTGCTCTGATTTGATGCTCACTTGATGTTTGTTTGTTTTATGAATTTAGATCAAATGAACCTTCCCTGCTGATATATGAATAAATGTCCCATAGCAAGTTATAGAGAAACCACAGGCTTTTTGTGGCCATCAAACAGCTTCTAGTATAATCCTGACTGGATATTAGACCATTCTTTTTGGTAGGGTGGATTTAAGTTGTTGGTTTTCTACAGCGTGTCCCCTTGAATGTGCTGGTTCACCCTGGGTTCTAGCATTTTCTCCCACAGTCTAAGAAGATGGATGTTATCTTAACTAGTCTGTCTAAACAGACTTTAAGAGTGACTATGCGCATACATGGTTGTGTGTCCTATGGGTCTCTGTGTTGCCTGGTGATGGTCAGGCGACTCGTCCTGAGTCTACCCTACCTCTCGCTCATTGACCACTGGAGATAGGCACCAAAACCTGGACGAATAAGCGGGTGTAGACAATGGGATGTTGGCATATTCCAAGATTTTTCAGGAGGGTTAGGGTCATTTGAGTGAACCCAGTGTTAGTTTGCTTTTCCTGTTCAAAACCAGTTTGGATGTATGTTGGGGATCAAATTCCAGTTGAAAGGTCCAGTTATGTCCAATATTCAGTCATCTAGCTGCTGAGTTGAGATAAAGCTGAAAAATATGACGGTAGTTCTTTTTTCTCATTCCATCCACTTTGTGCTACGCACCAGTATCAACGATAGCGACACTGACCCTCAGCATGATGTTGTCAACTCCATGCTTGATTGTTGATACGGGGTTTAAAAGCCATAAATCAACTCCTCCAAATATTATTTTTGCCATCGTGGCTAAAGAGCGCAATCACTGTCTGTTGTGAAACATAAAACATATCTGCAGATTGCATGTACCTTCAGAGAGAAACAGTTAGCTATTACCAAGCTAACTGGGCATTGCATTTATACTGATTTCCAAATCAGAAAAATCGAATTCAAAGGAATTCAATTCCAAAAATAACTTCATTAATCCCAAAGGAAAATAAAATATTGTATTTAATATTAATATTTTTAATATTGATTAAGATTGAAGCTGTCTGTATTACAGCAGCTCTGAAGAAGTCTCTGATTGAAGACACTGTTGTTGTATTAGCGTGCCCTGATAAGACCTCTTGAAGAAGGCTTCCCACCAACCCTAACCTCAAAGTTCAATACGGTTGCCTCAAGTAAATTGCAATAATTTAAAGTAAAAAACTTTGGTTTTCCAGAATACAATAAATATGGCGTGCCAAAACAATTCATGGATTCAGTTTAATCTGTGTAAAATGAGGTCATGTGTCTAAACAACATGTTTGTGATGCCCCCTGCTGGTTCAGGAGGAAGAATTCCTTCAAATTCAGTAATGATTTTTTAACAAATGGAATAATAAACCGAATCTGACTGCATTGTTTAATCACGAGAATTATGGAAGTTATGTGGTTGGCTTGAACTGAATTGAATTGAACTGAACTGAACTGAATTGAATTGAAGCAAACCAAACTGAACTGGATTGGATTGAACTCTACTAAACTGAACTGAACTGAATTGGTTCTCCTCCAGTAGGCTACCTTAACAAGCAGTAACTAACATCTGTTTTCTTCAGCTTTAACTGAGGTTGAAATTAAAAGCAAAGCCAAATATTAAACATATATTCATTAATACATGTATTTGCTATTATTAGAGTCTCCTCGAATAATATTTCACCAGTTTACTATTTGTTGGAAATTGTAGAATAAAGTTAGGCAGTTAAATAGTAATGGGAGAACCAGCATTTGGTGTTTTGGAATCATGTGTAATAGAAACTAAGGGCTAATTAATTCCATCGTCACACATAGAGCATCTTTCTATCAATATTCAAATCCATATGGCGTGTTAGTTGTTCTGCATAATGAAGGCCAGTTTTACAGCTGGTAATTTACCCATATCCTTACACTATGTGGGGACTTACAACATTATTATTTATCCTGTTTGGCCTTAAATTAGATTTTATGTAATAGTTGTGAGGTAAGCACAGAACATAGCCAAGTGAACTGGATATGTTAGCCAATGTTGTTATGAAATATGAATATTTTGGAGTTTTGACTTGTTACTATATTAATACGTAACTAAGAAATATTAAATGTGCAAAAATCCAGCCCTGTACAGTTCCTTTTTAGTTTCATCAGCTTGAAGTCTGAAAAAGTATCTGCCTTGTTTTGATCCTTTTGTTTCACATTTGGTGTTGGAAAAATCTGTCAAAAGAGTTTGGGTTAGAGAAAACATATCTTTCTTAACTTATGTTCTTCTTGATGGAATTGAAGAAGTAATAGCCAGCTGATCACATGGTTTGCAATGTAGATATGCTGGGTTCCAGTTAGTTCAGAAATCTGGAAATGCCTCACCCCCAAACTAAATTTGCTGGAAATCTGAATTGTGCTAGTCGTTCTGCTCAGTGAAAAGACTAACTGCTATTAGCAATAAAACATATCAAAGTATTTTGCAGCAATTTATACATTTAGAAACAAGTTCTTTGTTAAAAGTAGTTGAATATCATCTCTTCTTTTTTCCATTTTCTTTGAAGGGTTGTGTAGGATTAGTGGCCCTAAGACGTGCAGAGCAAGCCAATTTTATTTGTATAGCACAATTTCAACAACAAGGCAATTCAAGGTGCTTTACATGAAAACAGCAATAAAGCATAAAGCACACACAAAATATATGACACATTAAAGCATTTCTCCAAGGCAGCTCTAAACAGATGGGTTTTTAGCCTTGATTTAAAACAGGTCAGTGTTTCAGCAGCTCTGTATTCGTCTGGAAGTTTGTTCCAGATTAGAGGAGCACAGAAGCTGAAAGCTGCTTCTCCATGTTTGGTTCTAATTCTAGTGATGTTGAGTAGACTGGAATTAGAGGACCTGAGTGTTCTGGGGGGTGGGTATAGTAACAGTAGATTTCCAACATACTTTGGTAGTAAGCCATTCAATGATTTATAAACTAGTAAAAGTATTTTGAAGTGTATTCTCTGAGCTACAGGGAGCCAGTGGAAGGACTTTAGAACTGGGGTGATGTGCTCTACTTTCCTGGTTCTAGCAGTGTTCTGGATCAGCTACAGCTGTCTGATTGACTTTTTAGGCAGATCTGTGAGGACACTGTTGCAGTAATCAGTCCAACTAAAGTTAAAGGCATGGAGGAATTTTTCGAGCTCCTTATTGCGACATCAGTCCTTTAATCCTAGAGGTGATAGAAGGCTGACCTTATTATTGCCTTTATGTGACCTTGGAGGTTCATATCTGAGTCCATCACTACACCTAGATTTTGGGTCTGATCAGTAGTTTCTAGCTGTGATAACTGAAGCTGTGTGCTGACTCTTGATCGTTCCTCTTTAGGTCCAAAGATAATTACTTCAGTTTTCACAGGTCCCAATGTCAAGAAGGAAACCTCAGATTGCCACGTCGACGGCTTCCAGCTGCAGTTCATGGAGCACCACCACCACAGCAGTGCTACAATTTTTTAAAGATTCAAAAAGATAAAAACTGACAAAAGGAGGGGGAAAAAAACGTTGACTCGTCCATCACTGCTTTTTAAACCGTACATGCGGCAGACATACTGGAGGAGGAGTTTAGAAGCTGGTGATGAACCTCAGCCCTGCTAAGTCATAATTCTGAATTCAGGGAGCATTATGAGCGTTATTTCCAAAATGCTGGATACAAAGCTAACAAGCTACATATAGGGGAGAGGGGAGTAAACTAAACTAAACCTCCCCCAGCTTAGGGGTAAATTGAGCCACCTGGGTTTAAATGGACCTTTTTCCAGTTTAAACCTGGACATTATGTTGAGTTGCTAAAGAAAAAAAAACGGAACTATTTATAACGAGGCAAACACAAGGGTATTGTTACGAATATTTGACTAAAAACAGTTAAACACTATCAAAGAGTCTGACAGCTGTTACGAACTCACGTGTTTTGTTTTTTTCCAACAACTAACTGCTTTACATTCCACCCCTCAAGGTTCCAGGTAAATAGTTAGAACTCCCTAACCCTTTCACTATTAAGCTAATTGCTATTAGCAATGCTAACAAAAACATCCATCTATTTTTCAGCATTGAAGTACTGTAGCAACCTGTCACTACCTAAAACTTTACATTACTATGACTTTTGATAGATTTCATATACATATTGCCAGATAAACATTTCATTAGTGCAGTCATCACGACTTTTTACATTAAACCATATTGAATTTTGAAGGCCGGTGAGGAATCTCACTTTCCAAAAATGTCTGACAGCTAATCGTAAGCCACGCCGATAAGAACAATAAAGTGCAATTTAGCTGAAGATAAATACATTTAAAAAGTGCTATTAAACTGTGGGTCAACAGAGGAAGACAAGAAGTCCAAGTAAAGTCATCACGACGTCAAGCTAAAGACAGAACGGGCCTCTGAAGGCTCCCTCTTGCCAGAGCCTCATCCGACTGCAGCATTTTCATTCCTGCATGACTCGCGTAAAAGATGCGTTCGACAACCCTCCGGGGAGAAAAAGTTTGTTTGTCGACACCTGCAGAGCTTCTCAAGATGATTCTGCGTGTTGTTACTGATTGCCTCAATCAGACAGGCTGTAGGAGGAGGAATACAGATATAAATATAGGCTGTGTGTGTGTGTGTGTGTGTGTGTGTGTGTGTGTGCGCACATGTCTGTGTCAGGCCAGCAGCAATTTCATCATGCATTAAATGTGATGGATGAGCTACAGAGTTGCTGCACACCTCTAAGCTGATGGCGTAAAAGGAAAAAAAAAAAATACAGTAAACACTTGTTTGAAGACTCTGCAGGACTGATGCGTTGTGACGGGGAAATAATAATGAAATGCAGCTGTTGTCTTCCCACCGACCTGAACTGATACAGTACAAAGTGAGACGTTCAGTCGGTCGATCCTTAAGCACGCCGCCTTTTCCCGCTCTAGCTTGCGACGTCTAATCCCATTTGTCAGCAGCGACGACCGACTCAGATTTCAGGGTCATGGCGTCGCGCCGCACGTTGAAACGCTTCGACAAGGCAGCCGCCGTCTCTCATCGTGGCGCGGCGCACATGAGCAAGGGTGTTTCAGTCGGTGAGTGATGCGCTTTAGACTGTCACTGCGACTGACTGTAATAAGACATCACAACCGCGTAGAAACGCCGTCGGCTTTTTTGTGGGGCCTTCACATTAAAGGGCGCTGGATTTCTCCGTGTGCGCGTGTGTGCTTCCGTTTGCCATCAGGATGTAGGCGCAAAACAATAAACATGACCAGTTTTGCTCTTGTCTGTCTTTGATGCGGGAGCAGCCTCCCTCACTTCTTCTCGGCTGGCTTTGATAGCCGTTTAATAAGGTCGACGCCCGTTCGTTTTGTGTTAAGTGGATCCTGCTCCGGCTGTTTGCCGAGTGGATTTCGTCGTCGACTCCCACGTGTTGCGGAGCCGCTGGGCTTTGCTTTTGCTCGTCGTCTGTGTCCTCCTGGCTAATTACAATGCAAAGCCATGTGTCTGGTAGCGTTTTGCTCTTTGTTCCTGCAGTGCTTCTCGTTGAGATTAACGCATTTGAATCAGGATTCAATCTCTCCCATGATTATGGATTGCTAGTCGTTGTAAAACATGACATTACCTCATCATTTTGCTATCGTTTGCACTACCCAGCAAAAAATGAGACCCTCCTTTTTATTGGGGGGGGGGGGGGGGTTATATCAACAACCCTCCCTCCCCTCTTTGAATATGTTTTCCCTGGCAGAGAGTGGCACGCAGATAGCACACACAGATGAGAACAGATGATAGCAGAGCGAGCCTTGCCATGACCTTCCGAGCATTCGGCTCGTTTGACTTTGATGTGCAAAGTAGACCACTGAATGGAGGAGCGGCTTTGCTTTAATTTTGGTTTGAATTACAAACTCGGATGAGAGCAGCATTAAGTGAACAATGGCAAGGTGGTGAGGGATCCATATGCTGCTCCTGTGACACAACAGTGCCCCCTGTTGGTTTCTGTGTATACCAAAGTGAGTCCTGCTTTAACTGTCTCTGTTTGTGCACTTAATACATGTGAATACACATGGTCAAAATTGGTAAAAATAAAAAAAAAGACTTAAAAGATATTCATATGACAAAACAGTCCAAGTTTCAAATTGTATATTCTTATTCAGCAGGGGACAAATTGCACAACAAGAAAAGATAATTGTTGTTTTTTTCATTTCAAGTCATTATTGATCTGAGCATATTAGACGTTTACATTGGTTATATTACATTAGCCCTCCTGTTTCCCAGCATACACATTATACATTTCTTTATAGAAATCACACATACCACAACATAGGATTACAACCTTACGACACAAACTTTAATTTATTTTTAAGGTATTTTCCCATTTAAATGTATGACAACTGAGCAACATGCATTTGTATTCAACCTCTCCTATTCTGATGCCCTTAAATGAAATCCACTGCGATCCATTGCCTTCAGTAGGCTCATATTAGCAAACGGAGTCCAGATGAGTTAGATGAATCTAAGTATAAATGCAACAGTTCTGTGAAGGCGTCACAGTTTTGTTAGAGAACATTAGAGAACAAACAGGCATTTGGTCGTGATGCCTCCTGGGTGCCTCCCTTTGGAGGTTTTTTTGGTCATGTTCCACCAAGAAGGAGACCATTGGGGAGGACCCAGAACTCACTGGAGGGACTATACATCCCGACTGCCTTAGGAACGCCTTAGGATCCTCCAGTGAGCTGAAGGATGTTGCTAGGGAGAGGGAAAGCTAGGGTGCCCTCCTGGACCTGTTGCCCCCATGACCTGATGTCAGATAAGTGGGGGACAATGGATGGGTGGATTGTTGAATGAAGGTCATAAGATAAGATAAGATAAGTTGTTGTGTTGTGTTTTAGTTTGTCATACATCATGTAGAAGAAACGGCAAACAGGTGGAAGAAACCTCTCAGGTCAAACGAGATGAAAACTGAACTTGGCTGCCTGCATGCCTACGTGCTGCAGAAAGGAAAAAAAAAGTACGCTGAAAAAAGTACGGTGGTGAGCATTATGATGTGAGGATGTTTTTCTACACTGAGACCAGGGAAGTGGTGAGAATTGATGAGAAGATGGATGGAGCTAAATGAAGAAAAAACAGTAAAAGGCTGCAGAAGACTTAAGACTGGGGCGGAGGTTAACCTTCCAGCAGGATAACAACCCACTTCATCCAGCCAGAGCTACAATGGAAAGGTTTAAATCAAAGCAATGTCATGCGTCAGAATGGCCCAGTAAAGTTCAGACTTAAATCCAATTGAGAATCTTTGGCAAAATTTGCAAGTTGATGTTCACAGAGACTCTATATCCAGTGTGCCCAAGCTTAATAGATAACCTTCATGGTATCTAGATGTAGATGTAGATCTATATGTATGGACATGAAGGGTTTGAATCTAAACTTTTGAGATTTAATTTGTAAAATAATTAGAGAAACCATGTATTATTTTCCTCCTACTTCACAATAAACACTATTCTATGTTGGTTCATCACAATAAAACACACTAAAGTTTGAAGATGTAGCATGCCAAATGGGAAAAGAGTTCAGAGGAACACATCCAGTTGCATAAACCTCTCATCTCTGCCTCTTAACAGGCTGTTCTTCTTTGCTTTCATCTCTGGTCTGAAAATGGCACGTAATTATCGATTAGAATGGCTCACCCTCTATTCAACCAACTTCCCTGTTGTTTTTCATCAGAGAATAATGCACCACAGTTTTGCCCTTTGCAAGATCTCATCATATAGTATAAAAGGAAAATAAGCAAACAAACAAAAACTAAATGCATAAATCATTTCACGACTGAATATTGCTGTCGTCTCTTGATACCACAGCTAATTTAAAAAGTCATTTAAAAAGAGATGTTGTCGTCTTGTAGAATTATCAGCACTGGCATTAAAATCTCCACGTCTATTTGGTGGATGTTAATTTTATGATAATTCCTACTCCCTGAAGTCACACAACAGATGTTAAGTTATAATGTTTTATGCTTGCTTGAAGCAAAATGCCATATCATTATTTCCCATGTAAATAAACAGTTCTGTGAAAAGATATTTGCCCTCTTGCAGAGTTCCTCTGTTTCTGATTATTTGCCAAACCTAAAATCCTAATATTATCAAACATTTTTTTTTTTTTATTAGACAAATATGAAGAGAGGAAATACCAAATGCAGTTTTTAAGAAATGATTTCATTATTTAGAGCAGGGTTGTTGAACTCGTTTGATTGTGGCAGAAAGTATTGATAAGACAACCTTTGACCATCTGTTAAAATAGAAATAAATAGCTGGGTCTGCATTCAATGAGTACTTCTTAAAATTAAATAATATTGAATGTCTTTTCACAATTTAATTTGGCATTGTACAAATAAAGAGTTGACTGATCAAATAATATTTAGGATCACAACTGTTATCTTGAAGCTTCTAATTAGGTGGCCCTCTGGAGCAGTGTTTTATACCCTGGTCCTCAAGGCACACTGCTCTGCATGTTTTAGATGTTCAATTCAATTTAAAAAAAAATACTTTATTGATCCCAGAGGGAAATTACATGTTGTTGTTGCTCTTACTATTCAATTCTTCAAGGAGTTGTTGTAGATGCTGATCGCTGTGGACAGGAAGGATCTCCTGTAGCTGTCTGTGTTACAGCGTAACTGAAGAAGCCTCAGACTGAAGACACTCGATTGTTGACAGTCTCATGAAGTGTGTCCTTTGGTAAGACACTTCACCTACCTTGCATACTGGTGTTGGCCAGAGGGGCCGATGGCGTGATGTGGCAGCCTCGCTTCTGTCAGTCTGCCCCAGGGCAGCTGTGGTTACAATCGTAGCTTGTTGGAGGTTGTATGTGAATATGACGTAAACTTAGTGCGGCGGGCGTACATGTCATTTCCCCAAACAAATATAAATAATTTGTTTGGGGAATATATATATATTTATATTTCTAAACAAATTATTGCAAAGATGGCAGACGAAACAGCAGATCTACTCACAGTGCTCGTCTTTGTGATGTTTAATTTTGCGCACATGGAAACGCTTAAGAGACATCGATGAAGAAGCTGAAGAAACCTTGTTCTTATGCACTGCTGTTCACCTGACATTTATATGTCATCAATGTGTGTGCTCACAGCGTTCCCTGCCCCCCTCCCCTTTTCCCCACTGCCCGGCCCGGCCAGGCTTAAAACTTTCCTTTTTGATAAAGCTTATAGTAAGAGTGGCTTAGGTCATCCTGACCTATCTCTGTAGTTATGCTGCTATAGGCTTAGACTGCTGGAGGACAGACTGAACACCTTTTTTTCACTTGGCTATTTTCTCTTCTACTACTCTCCAGTATTTGCTGTTATTTCGACTGTCAACTTTGTTTTCTCTCAGAGTTTTTCTTTCCATAGAAGATATACCTGGTCTGGTATCCTGCTTAGTTGCAATTCCCTGTTGGACGGGAGGCATCGACTGGGATGATTCTCCCTGTCTCTGAACATCCCTCGTGTCCTGTTATCAACTTTTGACTTTCTTTATTATAGAAAGTTCTCTTATATCAGATCTTCTGTTCTTTCTGTGTCTCTGCTCTGTCTTCTCAAACCCCCAGACGGTCGTGGCAGATGACCGCTTGTACTGAGCCTGGTTCTGTTGGAGGCTTATTCCTGTTCAAGGGGAGTTTTTCTTCTAGACTATCGCTACATGCTCGCTCAGTATGAGGGATTGCTGTAGTTGGAGCACACTACCTTGGCTCTAGAGTCTACAGGATCACATAGAGTTTAACTTATGCAATTTAGAGGTTAAGGTTAGAACTTTAAGGTGGCGCAGTTGGTAGCACTGTTGCCTCGCAGCAAGAACATCCAGGGTTTGAATCCCGGCCTGCAGTCTTTCTGCATGGAGTTTGCAGTTTGTTCTCCCTGTGCATGCACGGGTTCCTTCCAGGTACTCCCACAATCCAAAAACATGACTCTTAGTTTAACTGGTCTCTCTAAATTGTCCCCATGGGTGTGTGGATGATTGTTTGTCCTGTGTGTCTCCTGCGATGAGCTGGCGATCTATCCAGGATGTACCATGCCTCTCGCCTGCTGGAGATAGGGACCAGCAGACCTGCAAGGATAAGTGGGATGGATGGATGGATGGATGGATGGATGGATGGATGGATGGATGGATGGATGGATGGGTTAGGACTTTAACTGAGGGTGAGGCTTGCAGAGCTTCAGATCTTGTCTCATGTCCTTGTGTTACCTCATAGATGAGCAGTTGATTGGATTAGCTTTGAGAGGCCAACCACTACCGGGAAAGTTCACCACTGTTCTATGTTTATGGCTCCTACTGGACATTGGCTTTTACTGTGGTTCCCTGGAGTCCCAAAGTCGAAGAAAACTCTTTGTTACCCTCAGTAGACTTAAAGATATCAGTGGCTTTGGTTTTCTAACGATGAGGACACAACGTGCTGAATTATTATTTTCTTGGTCTTTCTTTAAGCCCACTTCATGTTGTCAGGCAGGTTTAAGTTAAACCCTTGGTTGAAGCCTGGGTGTGGCTTGTGAAACTGAACTGAACTCCCTTAAAAATGTGGCTAATCACAAGTAACTTCTGATTCAACAAGAGAGGCGATTACCTTTTTCCATGGGAGCAGGTTGGTTTGGATAGCCTTCTTCTTTTAATGAATAAAATAATCATTTAATGATAATCTGGAACATGTTAGTGTGATAAAAAAAAAAAACCCAAAGAAATCTGGAACGGTCTTCCCACCACTGTTTTGTGTCTCTGTTTAGTAAAAGAAACCAATTAAGGAATTGAAGGATAACTAGAAGAGTCTGAGAGAAAGAATCAAAGCCATTTATTCAGAGCCGTTGCAACACCTCTGATCCTAGGTGTTCAAAATGCTGCGAGGTGTCTCTTTGCCTATACCTCATTCACTCTGTGCTGCACCAACAAATCCCATTTAGGCAGTCTTTGTCCTCTAAAGACGACTGTGAAACACCAGGTAACAGATCAAGACTAAAAAGCTCATCAAAGTTTCTGAGTTAATCTATTGTTAAAAGTGTAAGGGGTGGTGAAGGTACTTTAAGCATAAGTAGAAATATGTGACAGTGTCATCCAGCTTAGTTCTCTGGAACTGACTGTTTTTTCTTCATCTCCCAGTGTTTCTATGTTTCCAGAATACAGTGCCGTGATAATTCCTGCTAACAGCTGATTCAATGATCTCTATTAACTGTTTCATGTTCTGTGTGATGTTGTAACGATTGAAAATCAGCAGAACAGTTTGTGGGGTTGGCAGAAGGGAACTAACAGTTATTTAGTTTGGGGGGGGGTGACTGGAGGAAATTTAGCAGGAGAGTTTGTTGATGTATCAGTGAATTCTGCCAAAGCTCAGCTCCATGAAACAGCTGAGAGGGAATCATTAAATCCCCCAGGTCAAACTGTTGAACAACGGGCTCAGGTTTATGGAGGACTACGGGGGTCACTGGAAAAGCAACACAGCATTTTGATGAGGAGTGCTTAATTGTGAATAAAAAATATAGATTGCTAATTATAATTTCAAATTCAACAATTAATCCTTACAAAAAAAATACAAATTTGAAAGCATTTTGTAATTACACATTTTAAATTGAAATACTAAAGAGGAATTGCAAATTGTATTTATTATTTGATTATTAAATACTGTGATTTGAAAAAAAAATTCAAATCCTATTTCAAAATGGAGAATTAAATAACACAATTAATAAATGAGATTGTAAATATCTTTCCTTTTCATACATGTAAAAAAGTGATTCCCTTTTCTACATCCGTTTTCTCTTTCCGGCTCCCATTTTCAAATACTTTTTGCAATTGCATTTCCTAAATGGTTTCCCCTCTCCTTTTAGCATTCGAGTGACCCTCCTGGCCCCTGAGCACACTGAAAACTAAGTTCAACCAATCACAGCTGCTCCTCCAACATAACCAGCTCTCTCATTGGTTAGACAGACACATTTGGGTGGACCTTGCCGAGCTGCACAGCTCGTGTCTAACCAACGAGAGAGCTGGTTACATTCGAGGAGCAGCTGCAAGCTGTTGTGATAACTTTTTTAAATGTATGAAAAGGAAAGATATTTACAATCTCATTTATTAATTGTGTTATTTAATTCTCCATTTTGAAATAGGATTTGAAAATAAAATTCATATCACAGTATTTAATTGTGAAGCCAAGTTTAAACTAACTTGGCTTCACTAACAAAACTCTTCAATACAAGCCTTGGTCTTTAAGAATACATATTCATACTGAACTGTGACATCACGATCAATTTATTGATTATTGTTTCTACTTCTTTGCATATTTGTCCGTTTCACTGTTTTACTTTTGGTAGTTAGTTTTATTATTCATTCCTCTGTTACTTAGTAGTTTAGTTGGGTGTTACTAGCTTAGTGAGCTTGTTGATTAAAGCATTGTAACTGAAGGTTGAATTATTTTTGTAATAAACTCTTGTATTTTGGAGGTCGCCTGTTATTATACCACAGGCATGTGTATTTACTTGCTGTTCAAAGTACTGCAAGAACTTATCCTATATCTACTGTTGAATTATTTTGGCCTTGTTAAATTGACTTCAAAGTTAATATCACTGTTAATACAAATTTGCTGCACATGTGGTATCCAGATGCTGAGCTAATCCAGAGTGCTTTGAGAAACTGCTGCTTGCAATCTGAGTTAAATTCAAAGTTAACCTCATGTTTTTAAATTATCCGCCAAAAGGAAAAAGGGGTGAACGTTTTCCAACTCGCTAATATTTCTTGGAAAATAAGAGTAGCATTTTTACACTTGAAGCATAGTGTTGTCACTTGTTCTGAACACGCGTGTATAAACGTGGAGACATGTACAGTTAAATATGGCTATTTGGACATTTGTTAGGATTGTGTGTTGTTTGTTTTGCTTTCAGCAATTGTTTGACAACTTTAGTTGTTGCGTAGTTCAGCGAAGATGATGGAGTTAGAATCCCAGATGACTGAAGCCGTGAGCCTTGCAGATTCAGCAGAAATGGAGAGGCAGAAGGTTGTTGGTGGTTTAGTTCAGTTATCTCCAGATGAGTGGAATGATTTAAATTGTTTCTCCGTTGATGAATGTAATGATCAGATCCAAACGGTGGTTAACTTCATTGAGAATCCTACCACAAATACCCGGAGTTCAGATACTGTTTCACAACTTGCATCACTTTATGAGAAGAAATCACAACTAGAGACTAAAAGATAGCTCCAGTTACAGATTGGCCACCAGATGGCGCTGCAAAGAGAGCATGCTACAAAGGTTTAGCTCTCAAAACCTGAGATGAGGATGAACTCTAACCAGTTTCCCTATCCCTGCTAAAAAAAAAGAATTCCCACATTATGATGCTGTCACCACCATGGATCACCATGGGAGTGGTGGGACATTGCAAAGTGCAGTGTTTCCTTTTTTTCTGAAACAGAGAGGACCTTCTTCCATGCGCATGGCATGTGGCAAACTGTAAACTGGAAATGATGTGGCTTTCTGACCCCTTGACAGATTTTCCTACTTTGGCTATGGATCTTTCCAGTTCCTTCAGAGTTAACATGGGCCTCTATGCCTTGCCGTTTGGTTTAGGTGGACAGCCATGTCTTGGTAGATTTCCAATTGTGCCGTACTATTTTTTTCAATGGTGAATCAAACTGAGCTCTGGGAGCTAAGAGGTGTGGATATTGTTTTATAAGCTTCATTACGTGCTTCATAACGTGTGTTACACCAATAAAACACATTGAAGTTTCTGGTTATATTGGAACAAAAAGTTGACCTTATGGTGATTTATAGGGTGCTTTATTTAAGGCAAGGCAAGGCAAGGCAATTTTTTTTGTATAGCACACTTTCAACAACAAGGTAATTCAAGGTGCTTTACATGATTAAGGGGGTAAAATAAAAATAGTAGTAAAACACAGACAAAGCAGATAAAGTAAAAACAGCAATAAAGCAAGAAGCACACACAAAACATATGATACATCAAAGCATTACTCAAAGGCAGCTCTAAACAGATACGTTTTTAGTTGTGATTTAAAAGATGATTTAAAAGTTGTGTATTTAAACTAACAAGGTGCACCCGACGCTGGGTAAAACTTAAGGTAGCCTCACAACAATAAACAGCATAAACCACTGTAATCATTGCGTCATATGTAACAATCAGCTGTATTGTTTAGCATCACCTCCTGGTAACCTGCAATCGCCATGACAGACACTGCGTTTTTGTGTGACTGCACATAAAGCACGGTTTGAATTTAAACTTAACTTCTTGTTAAGTGCCTTGAGATGACATCTGTTGTGAATTGGCGCTATATAATAAACTGAATTGAATTGAATTGAATTAAACCAAGAAACCCTCCATCAGCAACCCTTTGTTATATAGAACCGCTCTTGATTAAACAAATGCATAGATTATGTTAGGCTACTCAATCACTACTGAACAAATACTGGCAATAGCAACTCTGACACACAGGGGTGTGAATGTGCAGGTCTGCTCGGACTATATGGGATCGTTCTGGTAACTGTTGTATTGCAGCCATTTGCTGACTAATTATTTGACCTCTAAAGGGCAGTGGGTCGCACTGCACTATTTAGGAGTGTCAGAGTAAAGGGTGTTGGATGCAAATGCAGACCTTACTTTTTTGAGTGAGTTTTATGTGGGAGAGAATGTTCCTCTTCACACTTAGGCTCCGCTTTGTGTTGGTTTATCACACATGATCCAGCTGCCTTGGGGAAATTTATCAGAAAAATGCAAAAAAAGAAAACAAAGTGACACAAGGAAGCTTAACATAAAAGGCACTAAGCGGAGCTCTCTATGCGGAGGGAGAGCTGCGTGTGTGTCACAAGTCGTTTCTAAAGTTTGGACACTTCTCTGAAACTTTGACGCCTGATGTGAACAAACAGAATTGACAAAGTTGTGTCTCCTTGCTCAGATCACAGCTGTCAGCATCTGTTCTGACTGCCACAGTCTGTGCTGAACACCAGAATACCATTGTGAGACGGCACAAACCTGGCTTATCCCATCACGGCAGATTTTCATTACCTTTTATTTATTTTTTTCAGTCTTTTGTTGCCTTCCTTTTATGTGTCTTCAAACGTACTGGTGATGAATTTAAAATGCAACGATATTCATGAGCTTCCAGCCTCCGCTATTTTGTTTGTGCTAATTTTAATTACATATAAGGTTCAGATAATGTGAGAACTACCGATCGGGCCATTTTCAGTGAAGTAGCTGAGAGAAATGATTGAATAAGATCCTCAACCCACTTTTCTTTTTGCCGATGATTACATTTGATTACAGGATTAAAAAAAACAGATATATAATTAACACATGGAAAACAACATACAGTAGGTGTGATGATGCCATATGGTGTGGGATCAAACGGAATGTATTTCTTGGTTCCTTTTTCTTTGGATCACAGCGGTGTCTGCTCTGACTGTCGTGAGTGTTGAATGCCGGGATGCCTAATGTACGATGGTAAAAACGGGAGTTACCTCATAAGTGTATGCCTTCCTTATCTTTTTCAGTGCCCTGTCTGTCAGTCAGTCTTACTGCAGCGGGATGCTCGCCCACCCACTGTCACTTTCCACAGGACGAGCAGCCGAGCGAGAGTGGAGGATGGAAATAACTGGCGTTAAGGGCTCACACGTCCCAAACCTAACAGCAAATGCATTATAGATGCCCACTTCACCGAGTGTCACACCTTGCCTTCATTTGCATCCCTTCCTCACATTTGATGTTCCGCATGCATTAATAAGAACTAAAGCAGACAGATCTGAGAGATATTCAGCAACACATAGAGGAGAGTCGTGGAGCACGGAATTAACGAATTCATTTTTGTGCTGTAGAACGAATGTTGAGTTTGTGAAGTGTAGTGGGAGTACTGAACCTTGCCTGTACATCTGAACTGGGACTTTGGCATTAAAAAGATCTCTTACAGACGGCCAAAGGAAGCACAACGAAATATGGAAAGCAGCGACTCATTTGACTGATAGAAGTGTATGAAAAAGACAGGTTGCAACCACACACTGGATGTATTTTAGGGGTTAGAGCAGTGTTTCCCAACCCTGGTCCTCAAGGCACACTTGCACCTGCATGTTTTAAATCAAATGTCCCTAATGGAACGGTAACAGTCCGTGGGTTATTTGGTACCAGGCCACAGGAAGCACAAAAAGAATACATAGCTTACAGTATTTCTGTTTTATTTATGATTCGAGTCTAAAATATATTTTATTTTTGAAAAATGACAGGATTCTCAACGTTTGCATCTGGGGCCTGTCAAGACCCTTGCCTTGGTCTGGTGATGCGTCACAGCTAAAAACAAACCCAGAAGCTAGCAAAATGATTAAAAAACAGAGGTCTTTGAAAAGTTTCTTTGCGAAAAGGAAAAGGTCCAGTGAAGAAACAGAAGAAGAACCTACGACTTCCAAGAAAAAGACAACTACATTTAGCAGACAATACCAGGAGTCATACTTAAAATATGGATTTATTGCGACAGTCGATTTCCACGCACCAAGCCCCCGCTTTGCTCAATATGTGGTAACCAGCTTTTTAATGAGGTAATGAACCCTGTAAAACTGCCCTGGACAGGACCGTATTGTTTCAGAGAAACAGCCACAGGACTCCCACTGATTCAGCGTTGTGGCGAGTTGGTTTTTTTTTAATACATAGGTATGTCTTATTTTAAAGGCATATTTAAACGTTACCATGGCAATCAGAGAGCGTTAGGGTCCAATTACAATGTGACACATGTTATGTTGTTGGCGCCATATTACAGGGACACTACAAAAAAAAAGTTATGAGCACATAATCGATTTACTTTTTTTTGTTTGTTTTTTCAAATAATCCAGTTTTTATGCGAGTCATATCTTTTTATTTTGTTGCATATATCTGCCACACCTTAAAAGCCAGGTCCTTGAAAATATTGGCTGATATTAAACTGGTCTGTGGCGGAAAAAAGGTTGGGGACCACCGATTTAGATGTTTCCCCGCTTTAACACACCTGATTCAGATGATTCCAGTTCAGCAAAAGCCTGTTAATTAGCAATCGTTTGCAACCAGTTGTGCTGAAGCATGCAGATATCTAAAACATGCAGGCCAGTGTGACTTGAGGAGCAGGTTTGAAAAACACTAGGTCAGAGCGGCAAAAAGTAGAACATAACTTTGAAGCAGAAGTAAAATTATACAAATATGAGTTTGTTTGTTTTTTTACTGTTAAGCACGTGTTTTGCCTCCTTGACTCTGAAACCCTTAAATAAAATTCAGTATAAATAAAATGACCCTGGCTGAAAGCAGAAGAGGTTCAGAAATTTTCTAAGATAGTTGTTCCCAACCTGTTTTCCTTGAAGCCCACCTTGCCTGCGGCTGCGTCCAAGATAAGCCAGCCTCCCCCAAACCCGAACTCCCACCCTCATACACGCTAAAAGGGGATTCATTGCAAACTTTTACTTGCACAAAATAAACAGCATTTGTAGGTTTTTGGTTTTATTCTCCTTGTTTTACTCACAAAGTAATAAACACCTTTATTAACTAAAATGTGGACCAAAAATTAATTTTAATTTGGATAATACATGGTTTTGATTATACTATTGGGTTTATTATTGAGATATTATCAATTTAATGTTTACAAATATAATTTTGGTAACCTCATACTGTAACCTCAGCAAAGACAAAATTGTGCAGACCCCAGGTTGGAAGCCACTAGTCGCTAAGTTGCACAACAATGAGTTTGAGTTTGGATTGGCCTCCAAATTTCATAAATCTCAGTCTAATCAAGCTAAAAAAATTTGCTGGTGAAACAAGTCCAACCCATGGAGGCCCCATTTTACAAGTTACAAAACCTAAATGATTTCCTGCTCGCACCTTGGAGCCAGGTACCATGTTACACCTTCAGGGATCTACTTTAGGTAAAAACAATCAACCCTAGGTTTGACAGCAAAAGCTCAATCAGCAAACTGTTATGGTGTGGTGGTCATTACACTATGCCTTTATCAGTGTGTACAGATAGTTACAGTGTAAATTGTTGTTGTATGCAAAAAAAATAAGGTTTAAAAAATACCTGATATGATGATTAGTTTCATTTGCACGTTTTAGGGTTGCGGTGTTTTAGATAAGAGAAAGTTATGAAAGGTATTCTTGACTTTGTTTACTGTGAGAAGCAGTTAACTTGTCACTGCAGGTTCTAAAAGCTTTCCATTTTTAGTTTTCCAAAGTATTTCTGCACACTTCTCCAACTGGATCCTTCTGCATCTGCTAAACCTGTTGTGTTCAAATCATAGTTTCCAGGATCTGAATGAATAGATATTCTCTTTCAAATCTTTTCATTTATCTGAATGATGTGAATCTCTCCAGCAAATGGAAGGATTACCCAATCAAAAAGCAACCAAGACAAGCAGCCGTTCAGAATCAGCTGGTCTGTTTGCATGATGCAGATAGAGTCTCTTTGGCAGGAAACCTAACAACAGTTCAGTGATCTAGGTGGGTTTTAGATATGAAATAACTCTACTGAAGAGTTAAGGGGGGAAAATCCCTCATTCTGCAGCTTTTTGCTGCAGTGTGAGGTAGTAAAATACGACCCAGCAGTTGGGTGCATTGGCTTTTTGCTACAATAGCTTAGGCAGGTTTAATTACAGATCCCAAACTCATTGGGTCAGAATCTAAAAAGCATTTTGGATATGGATCAAACAATTATTTGATTCTTACTGTGTTCTAAATTTTACGTCTGTTCTGTTAAAATAATAATTCTAAAATATCATCAAACTCAAAATAATCCCAAAAAAGCCAATTCTACTCAAATCGTACCAATGTTTTTTTTTTTGTTTTTTTTTTTGCAGAAGTCAGTCAGTGTGTGTGTACCCTAACAAGGGAGCCAAAGTGTATGTGTACCAGTTGTGTAAAGAGCCTGCAGTAGCCCCTCTGTTGACAGGTCAAAGGGCAAAGAGTCATGTGAGGCTGATGGCCATCAGGTTATGCATACTGCCTCTGCTGTGACTCCTGCCAAAATCTCTTACTCAACAGATAAAGTGAAGGGATTGCTGATTTCTTTCAATAATGGAAAGATTTAAGTTGGAAAAATACTGAACCTGCCTTGGGAATGTGCAAAATCCAAATTTTCACTCATGAGCTAACTGAAAAGATAAATCTAACCATAGTTTAAGGCCTAGATGGATGTACATTTACATTTAGTCATTTAGCAGACGCTTTTCTACAAAGTGACCTACAAATGAGGAACATAACAAACATAAACTAGGTCAGGGCCACACAGTGTAAGTAAGCGTTGTAAGAAAGAAATGCCTCCAACTGTAACCAAAATACTTTTTTTATTTGTTGTTCTTTTTGTTTTGTTTTGGGGGTTTTTTGCCTAGAAAGCTGCAGAAAAACAGTCATTTTTTAATTATTTTAAGTGCCTAGGAATAGGCTACATAAAAAAGTTCTGTTTTTACATAATGACATATTTTTCTTAGTGTAATAGAAAACCAGTAATTATACATGTATATATGTTCCTAGTTTTTCATCCCTCAAAAAGAACAATCCTCAACTCAAATGGTTCCCCAAGAAATGAATCTCTCAACGGGACTTCCTGATACAAAAGATATTAAATTCATTGTCAGTTGGAGGAGTAAAAAACTATTAGTTTTAGTTGCGATTTATCTTGATCTTATTTAGCTGATCCAAATAGAAAAGATTTCAAAGATCATAAAGGGCTTGGTGTCACGTTTTATCTGTAATGGATCAATGTTCCGCATGTTTTGTAGATTAAAAACATCATGTGATTAGGACAGTAATTTCAAAGCTTTCCCTAATTTAAAGTAAAAAACATTCTGAGAAATGAAATTGCAAAGGATCAGCATGATCTCATTGTAAAAAGGTATCATTTGGAACAAACACATTTCCACAGAAAGAATCTCGATTCTCCATCTGGGTGATTTACGGTGTATGGTTACAAAACAGAACAATTGTCTTCGGAAAAAACAACCTTGTTGGCTTTTTAAGGTGGATGACGTTATGAACATTTTCAAATGCCAGCAGCCTTAGACACAAAACCTTCAAGTGTCTGCTAGACATCTAAAGGTGAAAAGGCTTTTTTCTGCATTACTGCATTACAAGAATCAGAATACTAAACTTTGGATCGAGTCAAAATCTAGAGGTAAAATCTGACAGAAATCAGTTGGGTATCCAAAAAAGGTCTGTGGACAAGACGTTTCCTTCACATCTCACAGGTTTGGAGAGATTCTGGAGGGCTGAGAGATCAAATACTTCGAAGTCAAGATGTCGCACGCTGATAGAAGCCAATCAAAGATGACTGAATGCTGAAGTTAAAGCAAAACAGGCTTAAAGATTTGAAGCCGTGTGCTGCAACACGATAGCATGAGTAAGTAATCTTTGATCCATCCGACCATGGGACCTTGGCTGCATGTCTTCCTACCTTTTCCGTCTGCCCATTTCCTCTCTTAATGATAGGATTTTTGCAGCTTTTTTTATATTCTTTATTTCTCCCTGAGAGATGTATTTGTTTGTCAGTGTTAAAGGTACAGGATAATTATCCCTTTAAAGGTGAGAAAAGATTTGATATAACTTGTGATTGTCTGGTATTTTTTACATCACAAAAGCCTCATATTTTAATAGGGCTTTACACCTTTAACATCAATTGTACAGTACCACATTCAATTCACTTTATTTATATAGCGCCGATTCACAACAGATGTCATCTCAAGGCACTTTACAGGAAAGGTCATATCAATACAATCATTTCAATCAGTTTAAAGGTTTAGCTAGTTGTCTATGTAAGGAATCCCAGCTGATTGCATCGAGTCATTGACTGGCAGTTGTGCCCCGTTGATGCTGATTCCAACCCCTGGCAATCATTCAGCAATCCCTCATACTGAGCAAGCATGTAGCGACAGTGGAGAGGAAAAACTCCCCTTTAACAGGAAGAAACCTCCAACAGAACCAGGCTCAGTAGGAGCCGCCATCTGCTACGACTGTCTGGGGGTTCGGGAAGACAGAGCAGAGACACAGAAAGAACAAAAGAAATGTATTGTTTTTTACCTGGTAATAATGTGTGAAAAGCCTTAAAATAATCATCTTCAACTGCAGTAGCTTAATCACAGAAAATTGTAGAAAAACAAAATTTTTCATTTGAGTGTATTTGCTCAGTTTAAAATCTTTATGTTAAAAAGGGCTTTTACATATCGTAGTCAGCGATGCCACACCTGCATTTGCGTGAAAGCCTGGCTAAACAGTGCACAGCAGTTCATCTAATGAATCTGGGTTTCTTTTTGATCAACATCTACCTGTTTTTCAATGCTTTGATTGGGAAAGACAGACTATTCTGCTGCATGTCAGAAGGATGTCAGGTGTTTGTTTTTTTAAACTCTCAACTGCAAATAAGCAAGAAGTTTGTGTGCACACTAACTAGCTTGACTATAGAAGAACAAACATCATTAGAAAGCAACACCAGGTGGGCAATCTGTGCACATGTTTGTTTATCGGACTGCTTCAGCACTCTGGTTGATGGAGTGGTGGATTAAGAGGAAGTCAATGAATCTTTGTCCAGATTCAAATCCCTTGGAAATAACAAGATCGGACATTGACCGCAGTAAAACTGTGTCCGTGCTCCGTTTTGTTACCTGGAACACATTCAGCTCTCTTTGATTCACACTGATTTTGCAATACTCTCACTGTAAATCAATGCTTAGTGAAAATGAATGAATAAGGGTGGAAGTAAAAACATAAAATTCCAGTTTTAAATTAGACTTTATTTCAGTTCACACTGAGCTTGTTGAAACAGCAACAAGTTCTTAAACGGTGTTAGTGGATGCTACAGATGCTTTATTGACAGATGTTTTAAATCATTAAATCATCACTTGAAACAGTCAATGGTAGAATGATCTATCACGATGGGTAAAGACATTTATCAACCAAGGCAGATTACAAATAGTACCAAATGTTCTATGGTGACAAATGGATTAATGGAAGCACATTTCTGTTACGTGTAGATGAGTCCATTGTCTTATTTACCCCCTCTACTCATCATTTATTCAATCCACTTAATATCACAGCGGTAATCACTGTTACGGGTGAAGGATAAATGTCCAGAGGCCGCTAAAACTCGCTGAACATGTGACAGCTCTATACGCCACAAGAGTCTTTATGCAGCCGTTGGGTTGCTGATCTTGCCCGCAAAGATGATATTCCTTGTCGAGTGCTCAATAATGAAGACCATGAAGGGACGGTTGAGCATTATGTTGATGGGCAGGCTCATCGGCATGATTTCGATGGTGGTGGCAGCGGCTGCTTCTGTGCCTGTTTCATCCACGCTCAGCACAGCCTGGTGCGAGACCTGCAGGGGGAAAAGGAAACGGTCAGCGCTGTGTTCAGATTTACTGAAGGTTTTAAAAAACTGTTAATACCCATATGGTGGACGATGTACCTTTGAGACTTTAAGCTTGATCTCATCGGATATGCCGGAGAAATCCGCACTGTCACTGTAAACCTCTGTTATTCCCATTTCCTTCAGAGTCTCATCCATCGAGGTGTCAACAGAGATAGAAAATTTTGGCATGAAAAGGTTCAAGTTGCTGTGGAACAAAACGGTATCAATTATGCAATATGAGCTGTTCTATAATTTGATACATCCCCTGTGAAAGATCAAACTATGCTTTGATGTTTCTCACCACCAAGGTCAACACTTCTAAGAAAAACAAGGGGAAATGATCTTCCTCTTACTTCTTGTAGAGCCTGTTGTGCCAGTGCCTTAGGTAATCCTTGTTGATGAAGCCCTCAACCACCTCCATCTTGTTTTCATCAGGCAGCACAATCATCATGGAGGTGTTGCCTTTGTAGGACAGTGAGATGACACTGGTGTGGTTGTCATTGTCCCGATAGTAATCGAAGCGTCCCATCTTCTTCATCATGTCCACCTCAACCTTGGTGTTTCCATCCACATGGAAATCCGCCTTCGCTGTTAAGTTTTTGTTGAAGGGCCACTCCCACTGTCCTGTATGATGCAACAAAGGAAAATGAGCTCAATAAAAAACATTTTAGAATGATTGTGTTCTTATGTATCTGGTTACTATAAATTGTTCTCAGGTGTGAGTGTGTGTGTGTGGATGTTTGGCGACCTGTCCAGTGTGTACCCCGCCTCTCGCCCGATAACCACTGGAGATAGGCACCAGCCCCCCTGCAACCCTTCAATGATTAATGGGTGTAGACAGTAGATGGATGGATGGATTTTCTCTTATGGCACATGTGGCATGTTTTCTTTCTTAAAAAATGTAATCAAATTAGTGCTGTTTTGGAGACTTACCCCTGAAGTAGACATAGTTGATCAGCACCATGGCCACTGAAGGGTCCAAGTCCTTCAGAATATCCTTGATCTTGTCCTGGGTTTTTGCAGCAATGTGTCTGTTGATCTGAGCCACAGCCTCAGAGGGGTTGGAGAAGTCGACATTGAAGACCTCACCATTGTAGTACTTCTGAAGATCACTAAGGTATGTCTGCAGAGGATTGAAACCAGTGCGCACCGCAACAGAGTTGCCAAGGTCCAGCTTCTGCTCCTGCTGGCTCTGGCCAAGCATTAGGAAAAGATGGCTGTAGGCTTCATTGACCCTCGCCTGGTCTAGGTCGGTGTAGCCCAGGCTGGAGAACAGCTGGGCATGGGTCTTGCCACGAGCCCCTGTGGACAGCATGGACAGAGCGGAAGAGATGCCCAGAGGCGACATGAAGATGTTCTTTCCAGGTGCGGTTCTGCGATTCACACTTTTGTAGAGGGCAAAGGCAAAGTCAGCATTGAGAGGGGAAAGAACATGGCAGCTCGCAGTGTCCTCATGACCATGGTGCCCGTGGTGATCGGCTTGGGCCACAGCCAGCAGAAGGGCTGCCAGAGCACCAATAGTAAAGATACTACGCATCTCTAAGCCTAGCAGAGAAAAAGCAAGTCAGCTATGTTAAACATAAAAATGCAAAGCAGTTGTTTCTGGGAAGCAACATTAATCCAATCAGCAGCGTTGACATTCACCAGTAATATGACTATACCTTCCTAGTGCTAACACAAACATACAAAGCTATTTCTTCTACTGGAATTATCTTTTAAGATCAAGCTGGTTGTACTGCTGATGGATTAAATTTCTCTCAGTAAAGTGATGTCCTTACCTTTACTGTTCTCTTTGCAGCAGAAGGCTCGTGAGAGATTTTCAGTTTTTATAGAGGACCTCAGAGAAACAGCTGACAGTTTGGTCAAAAATTAACCAAGAATCAGTGTCCCTGGTCTCTGTCCTTTGATATCTGACTGATCTATCTCCACTGATGCAACAGAGAGCACTCAGCACATGAAAGATAAGGGGCTGCTCTCACAATATGCATATACATTGGTTTTAATGTTTTCTTATTTTAGGCTCTTAACTATCTATGTTTTCAAGGTGAGATAGTAAACAACTGCAAATATTTTTATAAACAAGAATGGAGTCTACGTGTAAATTCTTGTTGATTTTTTATTTTTTATTTAAACTACTGGCTCAAATATACATACACTCTAATATTTGGTAAAGTACCTGTACCTGTGTTACTGTGTTTAGAACCATTGTCCTGTTGGGCCACCCAATAGTCTCTCAGTAATCTAGCTGTTCATTTGAGGTGATGTTAAGAGTTGTGTAAGATGTCCTCCGTCGTCATAATTTCTCTCACCTTTGCCAGTGAACCAGATCACCTCAAACCAGCCCCACAGCTTGATGTTGCCACCTCCATGCTTGAGAGTTGGTTATTTTTATGGTTTGGAAATGCTCATGCTGACTCCTCCAAACATTCTTTACAATATTTGTCTCGTTGTGCCAAGTATTCAGCTTGTCCATGTGGGTAACTACAAATAAAATTTTTCTTTGAAGGTGTCATTATCTTTAAAATCCTTTCTATATTTAATTGGATTGTCTTAACATGCTTCATAGTATTTCAAAGCTTTCCGAACAAATGGATTTCTTGTTGGGTGCCACGATACAGTATACAGTATATTTGCTCTACAGCAGAAATTATATGTCAGTTTAATTACATTTTGTTTCCAACTCCAACAAAAATTGCATTGAAAAGGAAAACGTACTGTATTAATTGATAAATAGAGCGTAAAATGGCATCAGTCCCAGTTTTAAAACCAGCAGAATATTTGCTCACCAATTAAAACATAAGAAAGAAACTGAGTTTCTGGAATTGAATAACATGTGTTGCAATCTTGCAAAAACACACATAAGATGGGTCTCCCTGTCCTCAGCACCAAGAAGTAGACATGCACATGGATAAGAGCAACAAACTGGTTTAGGGCACAGCTAACAGATGAGTGGTATTTTATTATCTGTTCCTTGTGTGCACCCATTTTCAGTGCCACCCTGGGCAACTGCCCATATGACTTACTTTAAAAAATAAACCACTGGATGAAGGGATCAGTAAATCCAGAGTGACAGAAGATGGGTGAGTGGCAGAATAATTTTGCTCTGGTGTCGTTTGATGCAGAAAATAAAGAAAAGCAACGCAGGACTGGGTCCCAGAAGGGACAAGTGAATGAGGGAGTTCATCCAGACTTCAGTCAGCTGATGATTGAGGTTCTGGAAGGACTGACCACATGTTAACAGGCCGGGTTTAATCCCAGTTATCAGGAGCAGCAAAGCAGCAGAAATAAACGGCCATCATAGCAATTAACATAAAAAGAAAAGACCAGCCTTCTCCTTTCTCCTACAGTGAACCACTAATAGGAATGTCTGTTACTGCACTATAAAATGGAAAGACGGGATGTTGATGATGGGATTGTGAAAGCTGTTGATGAGCTGATGATGTACTACCTCTGAGATTATTTCAGCTTGATGCATGTAAGAAACGTATCTCTGATTTATAAACTGAGGTAGACCCAAAAAAGCACAATAAATGTATATCAATTTACAAGAATTCTGAATGTAAGGATCACAGTCCAACAAAGAAGAGCAAATATTTCTAGGTAAAGTTACATAAGTTATGTGTGTGCGTGTGCGTGTGTGGCTACCCTATTTAGGACCTTTTCTGGCATAGTCGCTAACCTTCTGAAGACCGATGGACCTTGTAGGGACCAAAGCCAGGTCCTAATATGGTGGACCCCCTTTTTTAGGGTTAGGGGTTAGGTTTAGAGGTATGGTGTGAATTATGTTTTGGTTAAGGTTAGGGTTAGGAATAAACTGGTAATGGTTAGGGTAAGAGTTTGGGTTTGGCATAAATGTAGCTACTAAAATGAATGGAAGTCAATATAAAGTCCTAATATGGGTAGTAATACGGACTTGTGTGTGTGTGTGTGTTTGCAGTTTAATAGTGTTTAATAGGTGTTTAAAAAGTCAAAGAAATAAATGATAAGAGAAAAATAACTCCTGGGTAAAGCTCTTCTCAAAACCCTGAAAAAGAAGAACTGAAGCTGTTGTCAATGTTTAAAACTGTTTTTTCTTTTTTTACCCACACGTATTTAGGTCATCAAGGTGAGTGAATCTTCATCAGGTTAGACAACATGTCTGCACAGTGTAGCATGTAGCAACTTATGTTTGATCTAGCTTTTACAATTCATGTGAAAAATTTGAAGTACTTGCTTTTCATATTTGGACAGAGTTATTTATAATTGTTTTTTTAATACTGAAAAATCAGAAAAGCCTTTTTTATTTTTAAAGACTACATTTTTATGTAATGTAAGTAAAAAAGATTACTGGTGAAGAGTGAATTGCACAACCGCATCTTTATTTCCACTTAAGACGGTTCATATTACTATGAGGCATTTCACAACACCAACTCCTAAGCCAACCCAGGCAGGTTTACCATGATAGCAGAGCGCAAGATGCAAAAAGAAGTCTCCAAAATCCCTCAAATGTCATTGAGGGGGTTACAGCAGGCTCTTTCTACTGTTGATGTGAACGTGGACGCCTGTGCAATAAAAAATAAACAGCACAAGTTTGTCTTTCATGTGCAAAGTGATCACCTTCACGCTAAAAAAAACATGAAGATCAAACTGAAATTTGACAAAGAACAAGTAGACGAACAGCGGGACTTCTGTAATAATGTCCTTTTCATGATGGATCAGACCTAAAATGTAATTATTTAAATACCAAAAGAGTGGAAATGTTTGCCATAAACTAGATGTATTATTCCAGGAAAAGATCATCATACAGACTTTGAAGCATGGAGCTGAAATTGTCATGGTTGCTGGATGTGTTGTTCGACCAGACCAGCTTACCCTCATAGAATCCACCATGAATTCTAATGTAAAACCTGCGACCGTCTGTAAAAAAGACTTAAAGCTGAAGCAGGAGTGGACCGGGCAATGTAACAATGGCCCAAAACATACCCGTCATTCCACCAAGGACAGGCCAAGAATTAAGAAAGGGAAAACCCTGAGCCGAGTCAAAGCCCAGATCTTGCACTTATTTAGATCCTGTGGGGCAAATTTTCCTCAGGCAGATGTCAGAGTGGTAGATGGCTACAAAAAGTATCTTACTTAAATCATTTCCATGTAAAGGGTAAACACTAGGCTGTCCTACGAGTTTTTGTGTACTGTTTATTTTATGAGTAAAACAAGATTATGTTTCAATGTGCTCAGATGAACACTTTATAGGCACCACTTAAAAGAGCTTGAGAACCAGATGAAATAAGTTTTGAAGATAACCTGAAATGTCACCATTTGCTTCAGCTCTGCACATGTAAGCAGTCCCTGGATCGGGAACAGGTTCCTCGCGGCTCTCGATCCAGAGTTTTACCATGAATCAGTGAAAGCCTCGCAGATGAATAGGCTGACATTTGTGTTAGTTATGATGGATCTGCCGTCCTTTTCATCAAACTATCCTCTATTCATCATCTCTTCATGGAGGTAAATATCAATGCGGCGTTGCCACATGGCTGCCTGACTGAGGCAAAAAGCTGCAGGAAGCCACTAAAATGTGAGACTATTTCAGCAGCCTTTGCTATTTTGTGTCAGCGAATGAACAGAGATACTCTTGCAAAGCAATTTCCCAATAATTGCCTAGGAAGATAAAGAGATGTTAAGGGAGGAAATGGGTTTCGGAGTGAAAAAAGACAACAGAGAAAATGCTTTTGTAATGGAAGAAAAAATGTTTTATGTTTTTACCAGATAGCAGTGATTCAGTCAAAGGGATAAATTGCAGGCATTTGAATGTCTTTTCATCACCTTGCGCAAATTGGGAAATAAACCATAAATCATCTCATAATGATTGAAAATCAATATGCACTCACTACTCTGAACTCGCTGGAAATGTAACTTTCTCCTTTTAATAAATGCAACATTGTTGGAGAAAAAGAAAAAAGGTTAAACCCAAGCTATCCTGTTGCAGGTAAACACAGAAAACGACAGAAAGGAGAGTGTACTTTCTTGCGCCTAGACATTTGTGGGATCAGTAATCCTGCCAATGAGCAGCACGAGCCCGGTCAGATGATCGTAGACAATGAAGACGAACGGTCGGTCGAAGGTGATTCTTTGGGGGACAGAGAAGTCCAGCGAATCATCCGTCCATCGTCCCCCCTCTCCTGATCCGGACTCTTCCAGCTCCAGCTTGACTTCGTGAGGAGCCTAAGAAGGAAGAAACAACTTGACTCGTTTCTATTGCATTGGGTAGGTTCTTCAAACAATATTTCATGCTCAAGCATTTCACGATTAATCCTTCTGAACCTCATAGAGTTTCAGCCTCATCCTTTCCTGGGTGCTGGAGACGTTGGCTGCATGCAAGAAAAGTGATGAAATTCCAGCATTTCTTAGGACGCTCCCCAAACTGTAGGATTTTCTCAGCTGAAACTTTGGGAAACAGATTTCTGCCCTCCTGTGAAAACAACAATCAATGCGTTAATGGATCTGCCGGTAGAAGTCTTGTTACAACCCGTGCAAGCGGTACTGATGGCTTTAACAGGCTTATGTAGAGCGAAGAGTAATTAACGCTCATTTAGAAAGTTCTCAGCTTCATTCATCATGCCTTCAGGGGCAAAAAGGCAACTGGCTGCTGGAGACTGAAGAGAATGTCGAAATGTGGGCACCCACTTAAACAGTTGACTTAAATGGACTGCTGTTTATTATTCCAGTATGTAAAATAGCTTCACCAGTAGCAGTGGAAACATGGGGGGGGGGGGGGTAGTTCTGGTGATTGACATGAAGCAATTTGACTCATCAGAAGCTTTACACATATAAATAAAGCTACGGTCACACGGTTTCTTGTTTTCCTTGAAGTTTTTAAAAGTCGATCACACAGGTATACACATGAGTAAATAAAGTGTGGCACAGTATCGGGGCCAGAATTGGGACTATTGCGCAAACCAGCGGTGGTGTTGAGGAAATATTTGTATTTAATTAGCATTTCATTATTTTGTTATATCCTTTGTGTAAGTCATGATGGAAAAAATAAAGCCTTCTGTGCGTAATGTTTTGATAGCAATGTATCCGACTGTAGGGACAGAGTTTAGAGCAGCAAGATCTCTACACGACGTTAATTAAAGAAACTGGGACTGAAAGGGGACGTCCTGGAGAAGATAAAGAATGTTTGCTAAATTCTATATCATGTTTTAGAATAGAAGGGTTGGGAGAGGGTTGATGTTTTTGTGCACACTGTCGTCCATATTGATCAATATCAGGTACTGAACAAAAAAAATTCCTGAAGGACCTCAGTTTCATCTATGTTTAAGAAGAAGCTATTTTTTCCTTTTTGTTGACAGAATGCATTGTTATTCAACATGACATTAAGCATAAATTTTAAACATAACACATATATACATAATGTTATTGTAAAGCTGACTATACTAGTATATACCAGTGTGAAAAAAAGGCTGTAAACAAAGAATGCTTTCAAAAATAAAAGTGTTAATCGTTTATTTTCATCAAAAAGCAGTGAATGAATAAAAGAGAATTCAATTCAATATTTGGTGTGACCATCCGTTGCCTTCAAAACAGCATCTTTTTTTTTTTAGGTAGACTGGCACACAGTTTTTGAAAGAACTCGGCTGGTTTGATGAACAAACTGCCTTCTGCTACTTTCAAATCTTTCAAATTTTGACTCATCAGTCCAGAGCACCAGCTGCCATTATTCTGCACCCCAGTTCCTATGTTTGTGCATACTTGAGTTGCTTGGCCTTGTTTCCACGTCAGAGGTATGGCTTTTTAGCTGCAACTCTTCCATGAAGACCACTTCTGGCCAGACTTCTGATGGCACTACTGGACATCTTCCGATTTCAAAGGATAATAAGCTCTTTCCTTGGCCGACCACCGCATCTACGATCCTCAACATTGCCCGTTTCTTTGTGCCCAGTCTGCTTCAAAATATTTGTCTGAGAGAGACCTTGCTGATGCCGTATATCTACCTTGTGTCTTGTTGCTTTGCTAAATCTTTCCATGACATAAAACTATCTTCTTCAACCTCACTTTAGTAGCAGAGTTTGGCTATTCCTCACCCAGTTTTAAGCCTCCCACACAGCTGTTGCTGTTTCAGCTAATGACTGTGTTTCAACCTACTTGTGACATTGAGGATCATTAGCACCTTTTTGGT
Source organism: Valencia hispanica (assembly GCA_963556495.2). Lineage (NCBI taxonomy): Eukaryota > Metazoa > Chordata > Actinopteri > Cyprinodontiformes > Valenciidae > Valencia > Valencia hispanica. The sequence goes on along the minus strand of OY747719.1, from coordinate 14,885,505 downwards.
ATAATTAGTTGATCATACACCTGACTATAATCATACAAAATCCCTGACTTTTTGCAAGTGTACCCATAAGAATTGATGCTGGTTTGAAGGCAAAGGCAGTAACACCAAATATTGATTTGATTTAGATTTTTCTTTGGTTTGCTCACTTTGCATTTTGTAAAGCCTAAAAAAATAAACAACCACTATTTATATTTCTGAAAGCATTCTTGGTTTACAGCATTTTTCACACCTGCCTAAACCTTTTTGCACAGTATTGTATATTGGGATCAAGGCTGTGGAATTCAATTCAGTTCAATTCAGTTTATTTTGATAGCGTCAATTCACAACACATGTCATCTCAAGGCACTTTACAAGTCATATCAATTCAATTACATACATATTCCAATCAGTTTAAAAGTTTTCTAAAGAAACCCAGCAGTGTGCATCGAGTCATTGACTTTCAGCAAGTCTTGTGTTAGGTCAACACCAGGTACAATATTTCTGATGTTATTTTCTCATTTTCTTTAATTATTTTTTTATATTTAAGGATCAACTGACCATTTGGTAATGAAATCTTAATGCTCTATCAGTGCCCTCAGGTGGTCTAGATAATTATTAGCTGAATTCATCAGAAAGTAGGTAATATCGTCAGTTTCACTTGCAGTTTCAAGCTCCCAACATGCAACAGTAAGTGAATCTTCATCGGTCCATTCAGCACTGTATTGCATGAGATTAAGTAATGTTATTATCGGGTCATTGCTGTGAGATTTCAGCCACAGTTGTCTTGATTTATTAGCTGTGGTGAACGGTACAGATGTTTGCCACACATGCCTGTTCAACCTGGTGAGGGAACATCATGTTGCTATAGTATTGTGTCTTCCAACGTAATTTAAATAAAAAGCAGATGCAAAACAGTGTTATGGCGTATAAATCAGCAACAGTTTATATTTTAAAAGCAAATATGTTAAAGGAAATATGACTTTGTGCTTCACCATATCATATCAGTTTATTTCTCTTGGTAGTAAGTAGTTTAGATTAAATATGGAGAGGCGGAAAGTGCTGAGATCTTACATGCAATCTAATTTGATTGTCTATTTTTTCTGAAGATTGTATATGGCACCCCGTTTCCATTTATTATGGTTTTAATTTCCCTTCGGGCCAGTTGACAGTTGTAAAACATAAGAGATTATGACCAAATAATCGATATATCTCTTATCGACCTCTTGCAGGTCGATATGATTTATTGGATCAGCATATTCACATTTCCTTACAGCAGACGATGAATAGACCATTTAATATGACTTTTAATCATTGAATATCAAAAAGGGTACTAGACATTCTAAGGCAGGTGCTAAGTGACCCATGGATGACCAGTTTGCACTTTCCCTCTCAGTTTTAGTCAACATCCGAAATGCACCGTGTGAACACACCCCTAACCACACACCATCTTCACAAAGTGGTGACAGCATCATACTGTGAGGACGCTTTTCTTCAGCATCGTCTTAAAAGCTATTATGACTTAAAAGGAACAGAGGCGGCACTGAATACAGGGTACTTCTGGGAGAAAAATCTGAAAGAGACTGCAAAATATCTAGAGACCAGGTTGGAGGTTCAGCTTCCATCAGGACAACAACCTTCAACATATAGCCAGAACCACAGTGGGATGGTCAAAGTCCAGAACTTTGTCTAGTCAAAAACCTGTGGTAAGACATGAAAATGGAGATACACAGATACTTTCTATCAGATCAGACTAAGCTGGAGCTAATATGTGGAGAATTATTGGCTCTTCTGTCTCCAGATCTTTAATGGCAGTAGGGAAATGCCCCAAAAGACTTACAGTGTTGCATACAATCCAAAAGTGGTTCCACAAACTATTGCCACAACATGTTGAAATCCACGTATCATTTTCCTTTCACCTCGGAATTTTGGATTCTCACTCCTGGTCCAACCCTCGGCATTCCCCACCTACCCAGGCTTCAAGTTGCTGAGCCAAAAGCTCATGCGGCTGTCAGAGAGGCAGTCCTCCAGCGGCTCAATCTCTCCTTTAGGCAGCAGGAGCAGCGAGGCCAGCCGCCCCGTGAAGGCCAGCCGCACCACAGTGGCCGAGCAGTTGGTGTCGTACAGCATCATCACCTCGGATGAGTCGTCCAGGAACATCATGCCGACCTCCACGGAGGTCGTAGCATTGAGCTGGAAGCTCCTCTTCACCGTGTGGCGCCGTTCAAAAGGCTGTAGACCTGATTTATGTTTAATTAATGGGAAGAGCATGTTATAGATGAAATATGACAGTAAAATGGCAAAGGCAAGAAGTCGCACACCTATAAAAACATGCTGCTGTGTAGATTTATGACCACCAACTGTTATGGAAGGACATAAAAACAAGAGCTAATGAGAAAGCAGATGCTCCGTTTTTTCCTTGTTCTTGTACACAGATACAATAAAGATATATTATCATACTTCCCAAACGTTATGTAATCTGTATCAAAATAATTCTGTGATAGTTTCTACGAGCTGAAGTGAAACTCCTATGTGGCTTTATTACACACATAGTAATCTAATTTAAGTATTTATTTTTGTTAATTCTAATTATTCTGGCTTACAGTTCATGAAATATGGGCCAACTGAAAAGTATTCCCGTGTACCGTACAGTATTGTAGACATTACTTGGTTAGGGTCTTTTTTATGACTGACAGTGGAACCACAGGCTCATCTTCTCCTCCTCAAACTATATTGAGATAGGCATGTTTGCTTCACTCATGTCCTTCAGCTCGAATGCATTCTTGACTCTGGTGTCTCTCATCTTCCTCTCAACAACACTCCACGCATTCTCCTTCTGGTTTTAGGTTTGGCTAGTTTGGCCAGTTTGGATAACCATGTCACCAGAGGGAAGCATGAAGTGCTCTTGTTAGAAGGCCATGCTGATTTCTGACTTGATAAAAGAAAGCGGACCAACGCTACAAGATGCCATGGCTCCCCAAATCAGCACTGACGGTGAAAAGTTCAAACTGGACCTAAAGCAGCATGGGTTCTGTCAACAGTCCAATCCATTTTTTCTTACTCTATGTTTTTGTTCAGGAGTTGGCACAACAGAAGAAATTTGACCGGTGCCTCTAGAAGCTCTGACTCCAGCTGGAGTCCACGTCTTATATGTCTCCCTAAATTCTTAAATGGGCTTTGCTTCACTGTCCTTTCAAGACTGCTCTTAGGCTTTTTTTATACCACACATTTTCCTTCCACTAAACCTTCCATTAATAGGCTTGGATACAGATTTCTGAAACCACCCAGCTTCTTTAGTGACGACCTTTTGTGGCTTGACCTCCTAGTAAAGGATGTCAATGAGCATCTGCTGGACAACTGTCGAGTCGGCACTCTTCCCCATGATTGTGCAAATTTTTTTTAACGGTAAGCCATAATAATCAAAATGAAAAGAAATAAGCGCTTTAAAAATATCACTCTGTGTATGATAAGTCTATGTAATCCATATATTCTGATTTACGGAGTTCAATAGTTTGACCCCGACCATTATCCCTGCGGAACAAGTAGCTACCTTTAAAATACACAAAACTGCTGAGTATAAGCTTGTGTGAGCCTTGCAGATCTTTCGTCAGTGTCTCAAAGCTGATGTTCATGGCAGGTTGTCCAGGATGCTGCAGCCGGGATAAAAAACCTTCAAAGTCTAAAGAGGGTTTTCCATCAACATGAAGGTTGCTCCATACTCGTAACTGACCCCTGGCGTGAGAGCCATCCACAGTTCCTCTCCTCCCCCATGCTCCATCGTTTACGTCAGAACCGTTTGCTGCATCAGCCTCTGCTGTGGCACTACCAATCGCTGTCTCGGACTCTCCGTTCTGGACACCACCTTCACCCCCTCCCTCCCCGAGAGTGAGGTTGCGTTGCAGATCTGCGAGAGCCGTTATGGTGGCTTCCGCGCTGTCGTGTGACGCATTGGCTGCAACCCCCAGGGCCTGCAGGGCCTGTCTCCGACTCTCGGACCCAGAGATTCGGCACAGCAGAACAAGAGTTGATGCCAGCCCCAGTGGTGACAACAAGATGTTGCTCTGCTGCTCCACAGCAAATCTAGTGGTCAGATCTTGGTAAGGCTCAAAGGCCAAGGCTGTGTTCAGCGCTGAGGTGTTGAGCTGATTCTGCAGAATGGCCTTCACATCCCGTTGTACAGGCCTGTCGGGGAGCTTCTCTGTGTTTAGCAGAGCTGACCTGTATCCCGAGGAGCCACTTAGCAATCCTAGCACTGCAATACAGGCCAAACTACAAATGACAGACATCTTAGCTTCTCCTCTTACCGTCCCGGCCTGATTGGGCAGAAGACAGGCCACACTCCTGCTTTGGAGAAGTGGCGGGGGGCTCGGTGCGGGGGTGGCTGTTGTGTTCAAAGGATATTGATCTCTGCGATGGAGCTGAGCTTTTGACCTTTGGGTTGAGCCCTGAGCAAACAGAAGCAGCCTGTTTTTAGTTTCTTAGAATTTCACCAGCAAATAATGTGAATTAGGTGGACTGTAAGGACAGGGCATACCCATTCCTCTTAGTACCACACATTCTGGTCAACAAGGATTTTGAACACTTATGCAACTGGTAAAAAAAACTTCTTTTTTTATTTCCCTGCACGCATACAGTGACATTCAAACAGAAACTGTAAACAAGGTGAATCTGTATTCTCTGGTTAAACAAAAATCTTTCCAGACTTGATCCTGCTGAAACATTTGCTGTCACTCCTGGTAAAGACGTGTAAAAAGCCATCTACCCATCCATTGTCTATGGCTGCTTAAGGAGAACAGAGCTCATCGATCACTGGACGAGAGACGGGGTACACTCTGGACAGGTTGCCAGTCCATCACAGGGCAACACAGAGACACCTAATCCAAATGAGTTCCTCTACTGCTGTTGTGATTTCTAGCACTGAAAGCCAGAGTGACCATGCATAAAATTGGGCCTTTGTGTCATCAGTCTTGAAAATCGCCACCCGCTCAGCCAATGGATCTGATTTTAATGTTGAGGCTATACGTAGACCTACTTTACACCTCGGTTGATGTAACATCAGAGGTCAGCAACCTTCACAATCCAAAAAGCCATTTTTTCACCTCTTTCCAACAAAATGATTTTTTTTTCAAGCCAGAAAAACAGCAAAACCCTTTAAAAAAAAAGGTATCTCATCAAGTTTTATCCTAACTTTATAAAACCTGTTTGTATGACTATAGAGCCATCATTTTATTTCCATATTTGCATTTTAAAAAGAAACCAGATTTAACTTTTACAAAGAGAGTATGAATATATTTTCCTAACTGAAAGCATTCCATAGTTATAAGACAAGAGGGATTTTTGGCTTATAAATAAAAAAAATTATTCCTTTTCCTGTTGGTGTCATTGAGATGTGGAAATTCTTTTCAGATTCTACATGAGAAAACACAGCAAACCTGCTAATCGTCGCAGTGATTAGTCCAGCCTGATCAAAAGCCACTTGTGGCCCCAGAGCGGCAGGGTTGCAGACTCCTGGTCTATACGTAGCTGAGAGGTTTGGACGAAGCCACACTGACTTGTCTAATTATGGTCTGAGATGACAGGTAAACTTATAAACTGCTGAGGGCCACAAAAAAAAGTCATAGACCATGGGAAAATGATTCATGTTCTTAGCTATACAGAACACAAAGCTCAACTTAATGGATTAACTGAATGGATTAGATTGATATTAGTTACCATCCTGGTGATAGCCAACATGCTAACGTTAGCTTTTTAGCTTATTCCTGCATTTTTCACTTTAGCTTTTAGCTAAATAAAGCTAAAGCTAATAAAAAAAAGGCCAAAAAACATACAGTGAAACCTAAAAACAGGGTTTTCATTATTTTCATAGTAATATTGAAAAGAAGGTTCTATTTTTGTTTGTTTGTGAGCTACAAGTGTCGAACTTTAGAAAATAGCGATATATAGATGATGGCATATTGATTTGTAGCCTACATTGCTGGTGGTTTTCATCCAGCCTCTGTGCCTTTGAAGTCAACGCAACGTGTTTCCATCACAACAGAGTGCGACAAAGTATCTCAGAGGAAAAACAGAGTTTAAATTGCTTTGTTTAAAAAAAAAAAAAAGTCATTAACACCATAGCAACTACAATAAAAACTGGTACGCATGAAAAAGTCCTAGATGTATTATATTGTTTCCACATGGTGACGAATGTTGAGTGAGAGGCTCATCTAGTAAAGATGCTGCCTCAGTAACAGAGGTTTAGAGCTGAGTTGGACCCCAATGGAATCTCAAGCTTGTCACAGCTAAAATAGAGTCATGTGGAGATTTATAACCAACTTCTAAAAACAAAATTCAGACCAAAATATATACCAATTTCAGCCTCAACGTCTATGAACCATTTTAACAGTGTTCACGAAACAAATGCTTACAGCGTATATCTAGACCACATGTATAGACAACTAAAACGCTTATGGTAATAAAAGAACTGGCCTTCATGTAGACATATCTAAAAAAGGATTCTTTAATCCATATGCATGTGCAAATGGAGAAGAAAAAATATCGGTTTTGCTATCCAGAGTTTTATTGTTCGATGTAAAAATAACTGTGCCAGCAATAGTTTTATTAGAAACAATTTTTTCTTACAATTTTTCCATTTCTTACCGCCATAAAAAATGTCTTTATTGCAAGGCTTTCCACACACCTTTACCACAGGTGCCAATACATCTTATCTCGTTGTGCACATATGATAAATTAGGACCTCAATAAGCAGATACCGTAATGTAGTTGGTTACAGGTTAAATAGACTGTGACAAAGTTATCAGAAACAAATACATTGTGTCAGAGATGAAATGTATACGTTACATACGGCACAAGCAGCTTCCTGAGAAGCTGTCAAATATCGACTTGCTCATTAAATATCAGTACAATCTCAGGCTTGCAACAGAACAGCAGGTCATGTTGGATTCTCAGCAGGCAACCAAATGCTGAGTGGAAAGTCTCTCCTTTTTAAGATACTGCTCCTGTAATGCTGCGATGCCACCATGTGGTTAATTACATCAACAACAACTGAAAGAATTCATTTTTTCTAAGAAAATCCCCAACGATAATGGTGCTCTGGACATTTAAGCGGCAACCATCACTTTGTAAACACTATAAATCAAGATAATTAAGCAGATTACAAAACTAGGCGATTATTGGAAATGACTGCCAGAGTTAAGACCATTTTGAATCTCCTGCCATGACATCGCAGATATAATCCTCAAATGTTGCCTTGGAGGAAAATTAATGAACCGGGGAAAAAAAAAGTCAGGCCAGCCCCCAGTGGTCTCTGCTTGCCCCACTAGTAGAAGCTGGTATAATTAAGCATGTTTTGATGTGAGGATGTGCAGCCAAGTTGACTCAGATGTACATCTGGGGCAGGATGAGGTAGCAGTAGAGAAAGATCCACAGGAGCAGCAGTATTTCCAGCTCTAATGGGGTTGTGTTACAGCAGGCTGCTATAGACTGAAGACTGAATCCTCCATTGTTCCTGGAATGGAGATAAACACAGGAGTGCTCCATTCATGCTTTTTGTATTTCATTCGAAACACTTAATTCCAGCAGTAAAACAAAAGAAAAGAAAACACCAAACAGGATTGTATGTCTAGTTTGTATAAGTGAAGCAGTCGAGAGAAAATTTTTCCCCTTAGCCATTTCATGCCCAAATTTTCTTTCAAATTGTCTCTTCATACTTCCATTTGAAATAAACAAAGTTTCATTGCGACTGTGTATGATTGTATTTATTTTTGTCTTCAAGCCTTTTGTTGATTTAGGGTTCTAAATGGTCAAAAGCAAATATTTTAACCTCATGTATGATTTCATTTTGTGATATATTCGTTTCTTATGACTTTTTGTTCCACCCTATCCACTCTGATTGTGGTTCTTGTTCTTGTTTGGACCAGTTGACTCATGTATGTGTAATAAACCCAAAAATGACAATTTAACAAACCAAAAGAACTCCTATATAACCACAGAGTTCCCTACAGTACACTATAAGTAGATTGTACACTAATCAACCACTTTATTAGGTACACCTCAGTTGTACCTGGTAAGACCCTGTTTTGCCTTCAGAACTGCCCGGAATCTTTTTGGCATGGTGAGAGGAACATTCCAGAGAGATTTGGTAAATATATTTTGGTAATATTTTGGTACATATTGACATGATAGTATTACGCAGATGCAAAACTACCTTTCCACCAGATCCCATAGCTGCTCTACTGAGCTGAGATCTGGTGACTGTGGAGGCCATTATAGTACAGGGGGGAAACAAAGATTGACCGGTACTAAATGTCAACACCACCACCACCATCCTGAACTATTGATACAAGGCAGGATGGATTCATGCTTTCATGTTGTTTATGTGAAATTCTGACTTTATCATCTGAATGTTGCAGCTGAAATTGGTACTCATCAGATTTCCACTCTGTTACTGCCCAATTTGTGTGAGCTTGTGCCAAATGTAGCCTCAGTGACCCAGCTGATAGGTGTGGCTTTCTGGTATTGTAGCCCATCTGTTTTACTGTTCAACATGTTCAGAGATAGTGTTCTCCAACCACCCAATGGTTATTTGAGGCACTGCTGTCTTTCTGTCATCTAGAACCAGACTGTCCATTCAAAGGCATCATTTGAACAATTGAGTAGCTATTTGAACATGTATACCTAATAAATAGGCAAGTGAGTGTAGAAAATGATTCGAATTGTTGATTATCAAAGTGGGTACGAAACGTCTGCCAGACAGAAAACAATTGATGCAACATCTTGTGGTAGACAGCAACTTCTTGTACCAGATAAAGTTGGAAACAAAGCAACCAAAGCTACAACGTTAAAAGGGGATAAAAATGAACAAATATTAAGCATTTTAGGCAACTTATTTTTAAAATTCCAAATGAACAAATTATTAAAAATGACATTTTTGTTAATGCTCTTATTGTTGCATTGCTGCTCTTGAGGCAGATTTCTTGGTGTTTACTGTGATCTGTTCTCCACTGCTGTTAGACTGTGTACAGAAACAGGCCTATGGAAACTTCTTGATTCATGCTTTCTCCTGAGCATGTTTCGGTGACTCTTTGATGTTTTACTTTAGTGACCCTGTCGTTTTGAGCAAGTTTATATTCAGACTGTAATAATTTATGATGTGATCACACAAATTTAGCTCTGTGGAGGGCTGAGATTCAGGCTTTTGATCAGCCACTAGAGAGATTGGAACTTATCAAGAGGTTAAGTGTGTGTATAATGATGAAACACTACCTGAATGACTGAGAAGATGCCCTGCAGGCGTCAGTCCAACAGTTATTGCCTTCATGGTTGTCATCGGGGGGCCTTTCGGGGGTAGTTTTCTGATCTGCTTTCAGATCCTCGTGTCTCCTGATCATAGGTCCCCATTTCTTCCAGTCTTCTGTTTGAACAGGCCCGTAATCAGATGATCTCATCAGATGACCAGCTTCCTCCATTTTCACTTCAGTGTTACAGCCTGCGCTGGTAATTGTAGCCCCATTGGTATGCAGGATTTTAAAACCAGCATCCTCTGTGAACATTTTGTCCGCCGTTTTATCATTGAAACCTTGTAATTTCACACATTTCTGACTTCTTGTCTCTTTCTTCTCGACACGAGCTTCCTCTGTCTCACTCTGCTCCTTTAGATCCTGCCCTTCCTTTAATCTTCCCAAATCTTCCCCCACTGTTCTCTCACTCGTGTGCTCCAATTTTTCTGAGAGCTCTGCTCTTTCTTCCTCAACATATTTCCAATTTGCCACTTCAGAAATACTTGCTTTTACTCGACCATCTTGTGTTTTGTCCAACCCATCCTTCCCCTTTCTATCCCTTTCCATCTTTTTGCAGCTCTTTTCTTCAGTACAAGCGACACTGTTTGTTCCTCTCTTGAACCCCGGGTCTTCCCTGCTTCCTCTCTCAGCCTCTGGCTCCAAGTCAAACACAGCTCTGTTGTTTGTCTTCTCTTTGAGGCTACTTCTGCTCTTGTCCAAATCAAACATCCCGTTTGCCGCTGACTGGGCCCTGAGTGGTCCTTCTTGATGTTTGTATTTGCCTCCATTTAACATCTCTAGTGCTTCAGGATGTTTTGACTCTTCCTCCATCTCTTCGGCTGTTTCTTCCTCTACTTTTGGTACTTGTCTTTTCGAGGGATTATTTGGTCGGAAAACATCTTTATTCAGATCCAGGATGTAGCTGTAAGCATCCTCTTCATCTGAATCCAATGCCGACAAGCTGTAGATTCCTTCTTCAGAGCTCTGGGAAACGGGACTTCCATGCACTCTTCTCTTACCATAGCCTTGGTTCGAACCCTTATCCATCCATGATCTGATATCCTGGTTAGCTACACCCGTGTCCAGTGGACTGGGCGGCTCTAACAAGCTCTGAGTGGAGGAAAAGGAGGCTTCCGAGCTTCTGCTCTTGTTGGAGTTATAGTTGGGGCCTTTGGACGTCTCTGAAAACCTCCTGGACCATTCTCTCCACAGACGCTGCTCATTGCTCTCCTCAAAGTTTCTCAGCAGAGCTCGAGCTTCTGGATCATCAGCAAGGGTTCCTCCAAAGTTGCCTGGTTCGAGAGATGTGAAGTTGGGAATCCCAGGAAAATCTAAATTTGCCATGTGATCCTGTAATATGAGCCACAGTCACATTTTAGCATGAAAGCTGAATTCACATGCTTGGAAATGCATTTGATATTGTGATGTAAAAACAAATTTTGAGTCATGTGATGGAGGTAATGATGGGGTTTTTTATTCTGTGTGTTAGATGAGACGACCGAATACAGGATTTCCATTTCTAAAGGAACTGAGACTATGGGTTGGGATATTTGGGGTGTTCCAGACCTAGCTTCCTTAAACTTTAGGAACTATTTTTATCTTTTTAAAATCTTTTTCATCACTTTTGACAGAGGTGTTGTTCTGAACTGACTCAACTTAAATAACCATCTTACAGAAGCTAAAAAAGGCTGGTAAAAGTTCACTCTTTTTGGCTCAGGCTAAAAAGGGGTTATGTTTAGAAAGCTAAATTACATGGTTACGTTTAGAAAAGATCACAGTTTTAATAAAAATGCACTCCTTTACAGTGAGCCACCAGGAATTTATTCCTGCGTTCCATTTACTTTGGAAGTCGGAACTCAGACAAAATACAGTTCTATTAGCTTGAGTTATCAATGACAATTAGCCTGGTCATTGAGTGCAATAATTAGCAAATACAGTGGCATGTAGTACTCATAGCTCTTGAACTTTGCCCCGGTTTGTGACTTTATCACCACAAACTTTAACCACTACATTTTATCTGGATTTTGTGTGATAGACTTTCTTCTGGACCTGTCTGCTGTGATCCTTGGTGTCCTAAAGGTGATCGATTGCCCTAGATGTTATATATGAGTATCAGAGTGAAGAGTGCTGAATAAAATGTTTCTTGGTAAAGAGTTACTTTACCTATTACAATTGTGCACCAGTTTGTGTTTTATTATCCACAATGTGTTACACATAAAAATCACATAAAATCCCCCAAAAATACATTAAAGCGTGAAATAAAATAAAAAATCAAGGGGTGTAAATAGTTTTACAAGGCCTGCTTAGCTTCATTACACCCCATCTTTGAAGTATACCAACATTAGCAGCTTCTACATGTGGCAGCCAGTACAATTGTTTCTGGGTATTGGGGGAGATGAAGTGTAATTTCTTCATGTAGTATAATAACTTTATCTATTTACTTAAAGATTTTTTTATGCAAGTTTCCTGGAGAAGGGTAGATATCTGATAACTAAAAACGATTTTTCTCAGAACATGATGATCCAAAAATTACCTTGAGCTTTCTTTCTCAACAAATTTGGAAAAAGTGATGTTTTATTTAGAGAGCTGGAGGTTGGAGGTTTCCTATGTTTGCAGCCTTTGTGCTAACATTACTGTTATATAGTGGGGTGGCTGCGGCTCGGTGAGTAGATTAGTTGGCTTGTAATGGGAGGGTTGTACGTTCAATTCCAGCTTCAGCGTGTCACATGTCGATGTGCCCCTGGGCAAGGCACGAATGGGTGAATGTGGCTCCAGTGTAAAGCGCTTTGAATGGTCAGCATGACTAGAAAAGTGCCAAATAAGTTCAGTCCATTTATCATATTGGGTTGCTCACTATGCAATATACCACATGTGTGGGTTCAGTTGTCCTCATAAAATCTGCAAGCAAGTGTATTTCTCCAAGTGTCAAACTGCACTAACCTCGTCCATGACCGAATGACGGCCCAGGAACATCGACACGTATGTTATGATGGACTGCTCGTCCGGTGAGGTGCATGTCACATCTGTAAGGAGAAAAATAAACCATCATTTGTGTTGCTCTGGTAACCATGGTGATGTATTTATTCTGTTTTTTTTTTGTTTTTGTTTTTTACCTTCGGGCTCCAGCAGAGGGGGTACATCCAAACACTGATGGGCCAGCACGAAAGCCTGACGGAGATTTTCTTTCGGTTCTTTGGACAGGTTCTCCCTCAGGTCGACCATCTCTGGGTTTATGGACTTAATCAAAGCGAGGAAAGCCAGCCCACTTCTCCAGCTCGCTCCAAAGTCATCCACGTCCACACCGTATCTGTAAATTCACGATGATCTTCAAACGTTCGTGCAAAAATGACATTTTCTTCCACTCACTGAGTTTGTACGCAGGCTCACTTTGATGTGCATCTTTGGGCCCAGTGCAGGAGAGTCTTGATGGCTTTGCTGTGGTACTTTGACTCCCTCAGAGCCTTTTTACCTTTCCTTGGCAGGGTGTTGCAGGAGTAGCTGTCACTGTCGCCGGTCTGTGGCGAGAGGTCACTGGTGGATGTGTAAGCGTTCAGCGATAAGGAAGACAGGCTAGAGGACAAATGTCTCTCCAGTCCTCCTGTCGCCTCCTTCACCTGTTTGTTTTTTCATATAACGAGGGGTTTCCCTTAAGGTAAGTGGAAAAAAACTAAGAGACAAATAACCATGTAAATAAAGATATTAGATAGATCGTGAAGGTTTCTCACCTGGAAGTGCAGGATAATGTTCCAGATAAGGTTGAGAACAACAGAAGGGATGCCATCAGCAACAGCACAGGCATCAATGTCAAGAAGCTTCACCTGGGGGACAGCATTACTGTAAGTAAGTGGGATTACAAAGGACTCGATTGTATTGAGCTGATGAGCGAACCCTCACGTGTCTGTCATCCAGGAAAGCTAGGGCCTTGGAAATGTTGTTCAGTCTGAAAATGCGATGAGATGAAGACCTGAACCTGTAAAGCTGATGTGACAGTGACAGGTTTGAGGAGTGGTGGAAATGCATTAGGTGTCGCACGGCATTGGATGCTGAGACTGACATTATTGTATCACAACAGGCAAATCCAGTGACTTGCAAAAGCAACCAAACCTCTTGAATTATTACACCGTTCTTCTCGTTACAGCTATAAACTTGAACGTATCTTGTTAGGATTTTACAATTCTTAACCCCCCCCCCTTACTTTGATGTCCCTTAATAAAAGTCAATCGCAACCATTTAGGAAATAATCTGCAGCTGTTCAGTGAAGACCTCAGAGATTTGCTAAGGAACAAAAAGCATAATGAAGACAAAGGAACACAGCAGACAAGTTTAAAGCAGGGTTAGGTGATAAAACAATATCCCAAGCTCTGAACGTCTCACCGAAGCTCTGTTCAAAATAGAACAGAATAATTCTTTATCGTCCCACAGGGGAAATTCAGCTGTAACAGCAGCAAAGCGGTAGTTAATAGAAGCCTTTAGATTCACACAAGAAAAGTTTAAAAAATAGAATTTAGAATAATATATGTGCATGAAGGACAAAATTACAAAACCAAATTACTGTGCAGTTATTACAAATAAAGTGACATACTCGTTTGAACCTGCAACTGAGTAGGATCATTTAAAAAATACATTTATAGAGTGTACACGTGTAGTTGTGCAATAAAAAGTACATGTATTATTTACAAGAAGTTAAAAAAATATAAACTGTGAAGAACAGATATGCAAATTACAGCAGGGGTGTAAACATTATTGTTGTTTTTTTTTTGGGCACAGCGATGGTTATAGAGTCTAACAGCTGCTGGGAGGAAAGACCTGCGAAAAACGCAACAGTCTGTCACTGAAGGAGCTCTGCAGCTCAGCAACATCTTCATGCTTGGTGTCAATCCATTTTCTGAAAATGGAAAGAGTATGGCCCAACTGCTAAACCAAGACATGGCCATCAACTAAACTGACAGATGAGGGAAGGAGAGCATTAAACAGAGAAGCTGCCAAGAGGCCCATGGTAACTGTGGAGGAGCAGCAGAGATCCACAGCTCAGGTGGGAGAATCTATTGACAGGACCGCTACAAATTGTCCATTCCACAGGTCGTGGAACAGAGGTAAAAACTAAGCCCTTGTTGGTGGAAAGGTATAGGGGGAAACAAATCAATTTGCAGTCGGTCACAACCAGTGGGACAGTGTGAACATGTCCAAGATCTCCAGCATATAACATGGTGGTGGCAGCATCATGGTGTGGGCATGATGTTCCCCAGCAGGGACCGAGAAGCCGGCTAGAGTTATATTGGATGGAGGTAAATTCCTGCAAGACAACAACCTAAAATGTACAACCAGAGCTACAATGGGATGGTTTGGATCTACAGCAAGCATATGGATGTTTTAGAATGGCTCAGTCAAAGTCCTGGCCTAAATCTGCGGCAAGACGGGAAAACTGCTGTTATTCTCCATTCAATCTGACTTCCTAGGCAATTTTGCGAAGAAGAATGAGGAAAAAGGTCGTCTCTTAGAAGTGACTCTGGGAGCTAAATAAAAATACATCCCACAATTTACATACTGTTTTTTTTTTTTTTTTTTACCCCGTCGTTTTCTATCCTCTTCAGTTATGCACCACTTGGTGTTGGTCTAGCCCATAAAATGCACATGTTAACGGTTGCTATGTGAACAAAAAAAAAAAAAAAATGAAACAAATCAAAAAGGTTTTGAACATTTTTGGCAAGAGAGTGTACATTCTCGGTGCTAAATCAATCGCTTCCCTATATGAGGGGGTTCTTACAAGCTTGCAGCCCGACAGCTCCTCCAGCAGCGCCATGAGCAGTCTGCCATCCTGAACGTCAGTGAACAGGTCGCCCACTTTAAGCGGAGGATCGCGCTGGGAATGAACAGAAACGTAAAAGCTGTGCGTGGATGACGGCGTTTCTGAAAATATCGAGAGGAAAAAAGTGAAGCGAAAGTCCTTACCCTCTGCAGGAACACGTTCATCCATCTCGTGAAGGTTCTTTTCTGCATAGCTGTCCTCCTGTCTGGGAAAAGGGGAAGCAGGGTGTAATCATGGTGATAAAAAAAAAAACAACAACTTTGGGAAGAAATCACCCAGGTGGGTCATTTGAGCAACCAGGCCGGCACAAAGCCTAACTTGGGTGGAATCTACTGAAAGCAGTCAGTAAAAACAGTAGCCAATAACTTTTTGCATGGTGTTTTTTTTGGGACTAATTTCACGATGTGGATCACTAAAACACATCAGTATGTTACCATACCTTGAGGCTCTCCATTGCGGCCATTGATCAACTTTGCTGGTTTAATCTGTGAATCCACTAAGTCCTGCATTCTCAGTCACTCCGCTCGAGATCCATAGTAGGGTTAAAAGAGGCGCCAAGAGCTGAAAATACAAGAAAATACAGAACTCCTCTGAGATTTCCTCCCAAAAAGAAGGACCGAGGTGAGGCAAAGTGAGACGGCAGAGCTTGCCCCAGCATGCGGAAACCTTCCTCCGAGCAAAACTCCCCCCGTCTCCCTCCCATTGGCAGGCAGCGGTCCATGCACTCATATCTGCAGTGGTGTTTTCAAGATGTGGTGGAATCTTTCCATTGGTGTAAAGAAGGAATCAGCTGGCATCGCTGTGCTACATCACAGACTAGGAATTAGGATTACACAACAGTGTGAGTTCTGATTTATCACCTCGAATTAACAGATTCTGTCTGAGCATGTTCAAAACACATCTAAAGAATAAGCAGGGGCGGACTTTTTTTTTTTAAAAACCTTTATACCAGAAGTTGTTGCTTAAGGAATTTTAATCAGCAAACTGCTCAGCATTTCTCTTTTTGTGTGTGATTGAGGTTAACAACCGCCTAAATGGTAGATTTTCCACAATAGATGCACTTTGGCAGGGTGAGGAGGAGAGTCAGGATGTACAGTTCCGTCCCTGTTGTGAAACACAGTGGTGGCAGCATCATGCTGTGGGGTTGGGAAGATATGTGGAGCTAAATACATCGCGCCGTGACTGCCAAATACTTGAGAATGGGCTGGAGTTGCAGTCCATCTAAAGCACACCAGCTTTCATCCTCATTTAACGCAGAGCTTGAAAAGAAATATTAAAAATGATTTCTAATAATTTACGTGACAAACATTTAAAGATTAAAGAGTGTTTTCTGCTGTTTGGTATTAATCATGCACAAATTTGGGTGTATCATCATGTGTAAAAAATTTTTTTAAAGGAATCAATTCTGAAAACAAATCTTGTACTTTATGGTCTGCTTCTTCATAATTATTATACTTACAGACCTAAAATCAGCTCACCCCCAAATCAACTTTTTTTGCTGATAAACTGTATAACTGAGTGTCTAATAGTGCTGTCTACCTGTCTGGTCATTATTTTTAGTACATTTTAGTAAAAATATTAATTTTCTACCAAAAACTGTCAGTGTGGCTTCCTCTTCAGGTTAAAACTCTACGCTGCACTTGAATTTGAATCGGGCATTGCTGTTTTCTCTGCCATGGTGGCTGACGTCAGCCATCTTGGTGCTGTGGGGTATAAAACGAGCCCTGTCTCGGCCACGCCTCCACTAGCAAGTTGGAGTTGGAGTTGAAATTTAGGGATGTCCCGATCCCGAGATTTTTAAATGATCGGAATCGGGTGGAAATGATCGGATAGAACCTCATAAAACGAGCATGGCGTTTTATGAGATTGTCAAACGGAATGACTGTGGTTTAGTTTTAATTTCAAGAGGTTCCACTACATCAATATTCACTGTTCCATGGACGACAACACCGTAACGTCTCACAATTTACGGCAGGCGGTGAATTGAGGCAACACAATAGTGAGCTGCTAGCCAGTAGTGTCGCCTCACTAGAGCGAAAACGTCAGATGTCCGATGTCACTGCACAATGGGTCAACTCAAGTTTTATTTATAACATGTGACCTTGCATGCACATTTTAGAGAATCCTACACTGTGGAGCACCATATACATAATTTAAAAAACTTTAAAGGACAACTTGGATGTGTTGTCCTTTTTCTTTTTATTACTTTAATGCATTGCGGAAGGATCAGAACGGGACTCGGTATCGGCAGATATTTAAAATCAAATGACTCGGACTCCACTTGGGGGGGCCAAAGAAATGTGATCAGGACATCCCTAGTTGAAATAGCAAGGAAGCGTTGTTGCCACCCAGCTCTCTTCCCCCTGCGCGTCCCAGGCAATGCCTCCTTTTGGAGCGTTTTTCAAACAGGAAATGTGGGCGGAGTTAGACTCTGGTAGGGGGGTGAGTTGCTCTTTAAAGTTGTTTTTGTAAGCAGAGATTGCAGGTTATAGCTGTGTGAGTCAGAAAAGGAGGGCTTTTTCAAAAAATATGAAAGACAGAAACATTTTTACCATGGCCCCCCTAGTTTAAGAGTGAGTTGGAAGAGCGGTTGGTCACTGAACAACGGAGCACCCCAAGGCTGTGCGTTTGGCTCCTTTCATATTTCATGTGCACAAAAAACTGCCGTCTTCCTTCTGACAGAAATGTCCAAATCCAAATTTGCAGACGACACCTCAGGGGTGGGAGTAAATCAACAGAGGAGACGAGTCAGCAAACAGGGAGGATGTGAGGAGGCTGACACACGGATGTGCAGAACTCAGATTTCAATCCAAAGTAACTTTATTGATCCTAGAGGGAATTTAAGTGTTGTTGTTGCTCATACTAATTAATTTTCCAAGGCGTTGTCATAGATCATGATGGCTGTGGTTTCATAAAGAAGTCATAAATATATATATTATATCTCCCCCTAGAAATAGTGAAAGAGTGGAGAGGGTTTCAACCCTTAGATTCATGGACAGGTTCGTTTCAGAAAATCTGACATGAACATACGACACAAATCAAGACTGCACAGCAAAGCACTTACCAAGAAGCCTCAGGAATGTAAAGGTGACAACAGAGATAGAGAGGTCTTGTTCCGTCCTTCTTCTATTAATCCTGCTCTGATATATGAACTCGTCTGCAGCTATGAGCAACGCTCTGTGGGGAAACGGAGTACGGAAAACCAACACGCATCTCGCAGCCTGGGAAAACATCTT
This sequence comes from Valencia hispanica, assembly GCA_963556495.2. Lineage (NCBI taxonomy): Eukaryota > Metazoa > Chordata > Actinopteri > Cyprinodontiformes > Valenciidae > Valencia > Valencia hispanica. The sequence continues at coordinate 14,867,209 of OY747719.1, read as the reverse complement.
CACCTCTCGCTGTTACAGTAAAAAAAGCATCAAACATTTTGAAGAACTTGTCTCACCCTGCCTTAGCAATTTTTTTGGTGTGCATATAAGTGCATTTGAACTTTATTTGCAAAATAATGTGAAGGGTTTAATGAAATAAAAAATAAAAAACTCATCATCAATAGATAAATAGTATAACGCTTATAGAGGCCGGTTATGCCATCTTCAACATTTAGGAGCAACACTTCGGGTTATGAACCTATCATTCTGGAATTTTATTAGTAATGTTTGAGCAAAGATGAGACAGAATGGTTCACCAGTTCCAGCGAAATGCACAAACCCCCCGCCCCAGCAACAACTATGACGGATCTTTTCAAAACGTAGGATTAACTGAGATAATAAATTAATAATTAAGGAAGAGTGAAAGTTTTCTTGATTGCTGCTTAATTTCCAGTAGCTGTTTGGAAATCTACCGTATCCTTCCATTTCTGGCATGTTTACTTTCATAGCTGATGAAGAAAACGCATTTGAAGTCCCATTATGGATCACATAAAAACCGCCGTTTGGTTTCTGAATTTATGCTGACTCAGGTTTACTGTGGCTGCCTGAATTCAGCCTCTGATCCATGAGGCATGGCCCATACTGATGGTTTCCTTACGCTCTTACAACACTTACAGTAACCGACGCCAATCCAAGTTTACCTCACCGGGCGCACTTCTGCTTTATATGAAATATGTCATAGGTCCCGACTCTGGGTTATGCCCCACATTACATCACTCACTGATAGACGTTCTGTTTAATATTAAATATGTTTTCTGCCTGGAAAATTCTGTTGAGCATCTAAGGTATTCATGACTATTTACCTCCCCTGAAAGGATTCGTCTATTTGTTCCCATTCAGCACCGTGAATTTTTCCTCTCTTTGTGAGCGACCTACTCTAGTTTAACTTTTTAAATATGTCTTCATAATCACGGGTTAGAAACCAGATATTTACATAAAGTTCAGAAAAACAACACGAAAACAGTTTTTTTTCCTCCTTACTGTCAATCAAATCAGAGTAAACATTTTTTTAAATCAAATATTAACATATTTTTTGAAAGAAGAAAGAGAGAGAGAGAATTGTGTATTTTGTCATTACTTTCATTAAAGTCAGAAGTATACATACACTTCCTTAATATTTGGTTGAATTGCCTCAAAACTGTTTGACTTGGGCCAAACGTTTCAGGTCTCCTTCCACAAGCTTTCTACAGTAGTTTCCTGGATTCTTGGTCCGCTCCTTGTTTGACAGAACTGGGTCAGGTGTGTAGGCCTTCTTGCTCTCACTCGCCTTTTAAGTGCCGCCCACCGATTTTCTACGGAATTGAGATCACGACTTTTTTTGACGGCCACTCCAATACCTTGACTTTTTTTTTTTGTCCTTAAGCCACCTTAACTTGGAGGTCATCTTGGGGTCGTTGTCCATTTGGAAGACCCATTGGCGCCAAACCTTCAACTTCCTGCCTGATGTCTTCAGAAGCTGTTCGATATGTCCACATCATTTTTGTTTCTCTCTTGAAAAGTGAACCAGTCCCCCTTCGGCAGGAAAACAGCCCCACAGCATGATGCTGCCACCCCCCATACTTCACAGTTGGGATGGTGTTCTGAAAGCTTCAAAGCCCCCCCTTATTTTCCTCCAGATTTACAATTTTTCATTATGGCCGAACAGTTGGGTTTTTTTTTCAGCAGACCACAGGACATGTCTCCAGAAATGAAGACTTTTGTCTCCATGTGCAGTTGCAAACTGTACTCTGGCTTTTTTTTTTTTTATGGTGGATTTGAAGTAACGGCTTTCTCCTCCCAGCGAAACCTTTCAGCTCACGGTGGTTACAGGACTGGTTTTACCGTGGATAGAGACACTGTCTTACCAGTTTCAGCCAGCATCTTCATGGTCTTCTGCTGTTGTCCTGAGGTTGATTTGCACATTTCGCACCAAAAGACGTTCCTCTCTGGGACTCAGAATCCATCTCCTTTCCTAGCGTTGTGATAGGTGGACATTCCCATGTTTTTCATACTGGAAATTGCACCTAAGGATGAGCCACACTTATGGAGGTCCACAATTCTTTTTCCTGGTGTCTTGGTTGATTTCTCCTGACTTTTTTTTTTTTGTTTATAGACACAATAAACTTAGTGTATGGATACTTCTGACTATAATTGATCAGAAGATAAATACAGTAATTATCTTTCTCTTTATTCTGACATTTCACAAATTCCAAAAATCACTTTATGGATCTAAATCAGTTTACTCAGATTTGATTTTTGACCTCAACGAATTGTTTCCCCCTTGAAGTGTATGTAAATATCCGGTTTCAATTGTATCTCTGCGAGATTTGTATTAAGAGACTGATCGTTTTCCTCATTCTTTGCAGCTCAGACTAAATCATCTAAACCTTGAGATTTAAGCCTCACAACAGATTTCCCATTGCTTTAAACTTCTCCCTCCTCGTCTGTTGTGTTCCTTGGTCTTCATGATGCTCTTTGTTCTCTAAGAAACCCCTGAGGCCTTCACAGAACAGCCAGACCGAGACTAAATCAAACACCTTCAATAGGTTGCAAGGATTTTATTAAGGGTCATGAGAGTAAATGGGGCTTTCGATTTGCAAAAAAATAAACCAAATCAAACCATCTTTTTTTCTTTCTATTTTAGAAAAATGGACCACTTTGTGTCAGGCCACGCAATCCACATACAAAGTGTTTACATACCCTTTGAATGCAAAGGTTCGAATAGTATGCATCCTTTTTTGACGACATATTAGAAAAACAAAAACACTATAGAGTACATTTCCACCGAAAAACTACAATTTCTAGATTCGTTTCGTGTATTTACGAGACAAAAACTTGAAATGCACTCTGATCTTGAAGTCATACATTTGCAAGAAAAACAGGATCACCTTGGGACATAAAAAATGTATTTAGCGAACACTGACAACATTAAAACTAAGATGTTCTCCAACATCACACATTTGTAATCTCCATCATACATATTTAATACATTTGATTACTGAAAGTGGAGATGTGTAACGGTAAAAACCTGGCGATACAATATGTATCGCGATAGAGGGGAGACGAAACGATATAGTGCGATACTACGATTGAGACAATATATTGGGATTTTTTTTAACTGAATTTACCTGTAGAAAAACTGTCACTGCATTCTAAACACCCCAACCTGTTTCATACTTGAACAGTTTTATTACTAGATCTATGTATAAACGAAGAAGGTGAAAACAGCCACCAAACTACCAGAAGTACTTTTAATTTCACTACAGAAATTACTGTCATCATTAACGGTTCCATTCCAATCCTAAAAAAACAATAAAAAAAATGTATGCTTTGCTTTTGAATATCGATACAATGTCGGGAAATAAAATATCGCCATATCGATGTTTTCTTACATCCCTACTGAAAAGTTAATTCATTTCAGAAGCTCAATTCACAAAGTGAAACACATCATATAGAACAATAACACATTCTGATGTTTTCAAGTATTTATTTCTGTTAATGATTTTAAAGCTAATAAAAACATTTTAATACAGAAATGTGGACTTAACGGAAAAGGACGTTTACAACTTGCCTAAAGGCTATTTTCAAGAGGTACTTTGTAATCTGACAAGCCTAATCGAAGCGCTATATTCTGATTCAATGAATATAAATTTGATGATACCAAGAAACCTTACAAATACTTTCGCAAACCTTATCCCATCGATATTATTTTGGTATGAAAGTAGATCTCAGCGCAGGAAATGGTTAAAAGCTTCACCATAAAAACAAATTCCTACACATACCTTTTATTGAAACTGTACAGCAGCTTCCATCTCTATGCCGAACACAGGAAATACACCTTTAAAAATTTTGGATATGCTTAACAAGTGTGAAAAACTTTTAATTCATAATATCTAATGCAATTGTTTTTGGGGTTTTTTGCATACTATTAAAGTACATTTAGCTAAAAAAAAATCTAATAAAACTGCATCTAGATTGATCCAAGACGTCTGAGCTAGACTTTGTTTTGTTTCTTATTGACGGATTCAACAAGTGAAAAAATAAAAAATAAATTAAAATAAATCAGCTATCAAGCTATTAATGTGACAGCGGACAGTGTCTGGCAGGAAAAGCTTCCCCTGGTCCAAACAATATCTGGCTGCCCTGCTTTTACTCTACCTGCCTCAAGAAAGGTGGCGGCCACCGAGAAGGCCCGCCACCTCCGTGGGGAAGCAGGAGTCTGTCCAAGGAACATCGCACGTGGAAGCCACCCCCAAGCCTGCGGGAGCCACGCCTTTTCATTCTTTGAGTTGCTTTCTGCAGCCTTGCGGTGCCACGCAGGTGATGGGAGGTCACCAGGGGCTGATGGACAAGGCTGCAATGACACGCAGGTACAACCTCAAGAAAAGTCAGGAGAATATGCACACACACACACACATACAAAAAAAAACGAATCAGTTGGTTTTCAGGTGACGATTCTTCCCTGCGAAAAATAATATACTGACCAATGGAGTCATCTATAAGACCAAAAGGCTGTGATGGGAGTCTTCAAGCCAGCTGACCAGCAATGTGCAGCGGAGTAATCATCCCCTTCTTGATAGCAAAAAAAAAAAAAAAGTCATGTTATCGATAAAAATGTTGAATTAATGTCTTTTTATTAAAAGAAACAAAATATAAGCAAACAATTGAGCCAAAACCCAACTATTAAACAATTAGACAGTTTGATCACGTGCCCCATAATAAGCCAGAGCTAATCAAAGTCCAAACTGACTCAAGTGATTGACCAAAATGCACCCGGGGAGTTCTGTCCATCACACTACAGCTGCTTCAAGTCTTTAGTAGTAAATGGTAAAACACTGACGTGAAGCTGGGGTCTCCATGTTGGTTTGTTTGTTTTTTGTCTACAAACGTCACATAAATGTCCTCCTATAAAAACATAGTGACCCTGCCACTGTACTTTCATTATAAGGTTGTTTATTTCCTCCCCATGATGAAGCTTGGGGTCTCAGCATCATCTTCTTTCCCCCCTTCTTCTCCATCCTCATCCTCCTCCACCTCTCTTTCTTCCTCTCCACTGCTGCCAGAGTCACTGTCTCCATCTTTTTCGTCTCTCCCCTCCATCTTGGCCTTTTTCGCCAGCAGCTTCTTCAGCTTCAGCTTTTCCCGCTTCTTCCTTCGCTTCGCCGTTCGCTCCTCGGCCGCCCGCTTGTTCTGCTCCAGTTTCTGCAGGTAGTCCACGTCCTTGTCCTGCTTCTCTGCCAGCTTGTCGAGAAAGTCCTGCCTCTGGTATTCTCTGCGGCGCAGGTGGCGGTAGACGTGGAACTCGCCGCTGCCCGCGCCCGCGCTGGAGCCCATCACGTCCCGGACGAACTCCGGCGGGGCTCGCGGGGCCCACTCCTTCTGTCGCTCCGGGATGGTAGCGGGCTTGTCGGGGTTCCGCATGAGCCGCTCCAGCTTCAGACGCTGCTCCTCCGCCGGGGTCTTGGGAAGTATCAGCGGCTGAGCCTCTTTTCCTCCAGATTTCCCCGGTTTGTTATTTTTCTGCGTCTGCGCCGCCATCTTTCCAAGTTGTCTTTGTGTTCTTCCTTTCTGCCCAGTTTAACCCGGAAGCTGTTAAATGCTCCACGAGCGACTTGTAAAAATATATTTACATTAGTTTGTGTTTTTTTTAAACAAAAATAATTGTAAATCACACGAATGCAAATATGGTTGTTAGTTGTTTTTTTAAGAGCTAAGTTGACATTCTAAACTATTTCTTATGCAACCCACGTTGTTGACGTTCATGCGCTCCGACTGACGTCTGTTTTGGCCAATAGCAGGTCAGATTAGACTTTAATTATATGTAGCCGTCCAATCGGCATCTACATCCCGCCCACGGAAGGTTGAAATCTATGTTGTCCAGCGAGTTTGACACACACAGATCCCAACTTGTCCGTGTTCGACCTGCTTGCTTGTTTGTGAACAACAGATAAAACCTCGCAAAAAAAAAAACACACCCGACACACTATGAACAGTTTAATTAGATCCACGGCCAGGTGTATACGGTCCGGGGCGGCCGTGTGCTTGCTTAGGCCAGCCGACGGACGTATTCGGGCGGCCTCGGCCCGGTTCTTGTGCGCGGCGGCGGACCTCCAGAAGGACCTTGGCGAGATGGTGAAGAAGGACAAGGTGGTTGTATTTATGAAGGGGACCCCGGCACAGCCCATGTGTGGCTTCAGCAATGCTGTGGTCCAGATCCTCCGGATGCATGGGGTGGACCACTACGCTTCTTATAACGTTCTGGAGGACCAAGATCTCAGAGAAGGTCAGTAAGCTGAGAGAAATAGTCTGGCGTGAGCAACAAGTTGCTATCTCTAAATAGAGGTTTAGCTAAATGCAGCCAGTCTGTAATGAAGTCTCGGTTAAATTAGCTTCCATATGTCTTTTGACCCAGTTATCTCCCTCGGACCAGCTCTGCTTCTCGGCTCTTTTCTATTTCCAAACGTTTGGCTTTTATCAGCGTCCTGCAGCAGCACCAAAAGGGCGTGGTTCTGTCAAACAAACCATGCATAGAGGAGATCAGAGACTTTATTGCTCTTCCAATCTAATTCCCGGGGTTGAGAAGAAAGGCACAGATCCCAGATTCTGTACTTCACAGTTGGGATTGTGTTCATGGGTTTCCAAGTGTTTCACTCTTTCTATCTTTTTTTTTTCTCCCCCTTCTGAAACCAATTCTGATCAATATGACGATTTAATCAGACCCAGGGCAAGTTGTCAAGAATTATATATTTTTTTTCTTTGATTGGATTTGCAAACCATAATCGTTATTTTTTTTTACTTTCTTTTGAAATGAAGGCTTCTTCCTGTCCGAGCGGCCTTTCAGCCCATGTCAGTACATGACTTGTTTCTAGGGATGTTGGAAAGTATCGATACACTGATGTATCGCGATATTTTAGCTCCCGATATTGTATCGATGTTAATTTTTTAAGGATTTGAATGGAACCATTATTGATGACAGTCATTTTTGTAGTAAATATAAAAGTTTGACCGGTAGTTGGTGGGTGTTTTCACCTTCTTCGTTCCAGTAGATCAACTACATCTAGTAATAAAACTGGATGTGTTAAAGTATAAAACAGGTTGGAGTGTTTAGAATGCAGAGGCAGTTTTTCTACAGTTAAATTCAGTTTTAAAAATCACAATATGTAGTCTTACTCATAGTATCGTGATATATCGTATCGTCTCCCCTGTATCGCTATCCATACTGTATCGCCGGATTTTTACCAGTACGCATCCCTGCTTGTTTCACTCTCTCCTGACTTCAGCCAGCGTCTTTGCGAGGTCTTTTGTTTTCGTTCTGGGATGGAGCCGCTTCCACAAAAGCAAGAAAGAATGTCTACTTCTTTTGTTATTCTGACATTTAGCAATTAGAAAATGTTTTTCTGTTTTAATTATATGAAACAGGAAAAAAGGTTCTGTCTGATGCTTTTTACATTTACTGTGTGGAAATGGGGTTTTTTAACTGTAAAGTTGTAAAAGGTCACTATTAAGACAGAGGAGCAAATGTGTAAAGTCAAAGTTCAAGGGTCGATTGGTGCTACATACGAAGTAATTGTTCTCTTCCTGATATCTCCTTCTCCTCCCCCCGTCTCTATAACGTTAGGAGTCAAACTATTCTCCAACTGGCCCACCATCCCTCAGGTCTACTTCAATGGGGAGTTCGTGGGAGGCTGCGACATCCTGCTCCAGATGCACCAGAACGGAGATCTGGCGGAGGAGCTGAAGAAGCTCGGCATCCGCTCCGCTCTGCTGGACGCCGAGAAAGAATCCAAGTAGAAAGAGGGGGGAGAGAGTAACAACGTCAAAGTGCTGAGAAGACGGAAGGCACATTCATCAGGTCCACACTTCCCCCACCACCACGATTCCAATGATTGGAGATAAATCGTCCCGTGGCAGAGTACAGATTGAAAATGATTGCACGGATTAAGTACATTTTGCGGCTAATAAATGCTTTAAAGTTAGTTTTTACGCATTATAATCAGAACCTTTGCACCAGTCCAAAAATATGAATCATATCGGCTTTAATATTTCCACTATTTTGTTTATTTACCTTTTTTTTTTTACCTTGTTTCGCCAAATCAAAATGGTTCATTCTTCTGGTTAATATTGTAGGAACAGAATTAAATATTACTGTCTCCATGATTTCCTCCAACGTTACCTTCAGAAATCTCCACTACCTCTGCTGTCCACTTTTTTTTTTTCTTTTTTTTTTCAATCAGTTCGGACTGATTTTATTTAAAAAAAGCAAATAGGCCTCTCCTGACTGCTTCATACAGAGCTGGGGTCATTACAAAGCTGCCTGCTACAAAATGATGTCAACACACTTGAAAACTTCCAGATGCACTGCCTGTAGCTCCATCACACGAGCACAAAGAGGGAACAGGGATTAAGGAACATTATGACTTCAAAACACACACAAAAAAAACCTCCAACCTGTATCCTCTTTTTGCTGGGATTTAAATGCAAAGTCGATTGACTGTGTTTTCACGCTGAGACGCACCAAACTCACCTTCTTCTTCTTCTTCTTCCTTGACCGATTTCCTGCCCTGCTGGACAAACCGAGGCAGTTAGTTTGTTCCATCCGTCGTAGTCCAACCAGTCGCTTCATTTGTCGCCGAAGGAAATAGTGTTTAATATTTTATTTTTGGAGCGTCCTCGTTGAGTTCGCTACCAACAGTTGTATTATGAAATGAACATGTAGTACACTGTAAGATATTGTACATTTAAAGCCTATTGTTAAATGTATTTTAGGAACATGTTAACCCTGCAACAATTAAATATTTTCAGACGCAGCTCATGTGCCAGCTCTTTACTTTTTTTTTATTGCATCTGCTATAACGTAATGTTTTAGATCAAATATATTTTAAAATTAAACAAAGATGACTTGAAAAGGCTGTTTTAAGTTATTACTTTATAAAGGGGAGAAAAATATCCAAACCAATCAACTAATTTGCCCTGTTGTTAAATTCTGAATAAACTAGGACTAACGGAGAGCTCAAAAATAGCATCACTGAGCTATATCTAGGGCTTTGGGGCTAAAGAGAACTATAGTGAGAATCATCCACCACTGGAGATACCATAGAACAGTGGTGAACCTTTACAATTGGCAAGTTTATAATTCATAAGGCGCTTTCAGACAAAGCGCTGTACATCAATAAAAATTGAACAGTAAAACACAATATAAAACATAGCAATAAAAATAAAAGCATGCGTGGATACAAGCATGATCTAAGATAAAGTGAATAAGTGGGTCTTCAGTTTAGCTTTAAAAATCTCTACGGAACCAGCTTGTCTAATATCCTGAGGTAACCCATTCCAAAGGAACGGGGTGCGTAAAGAAACCACACGTTCTCTATCCATACCTCTCCTAGCTTTTGGGACTCTTAACAGACCTGATCATAGGGATGCAAAAGATCTAGAGGGGCTAGCCCATGTAGAGCCTTATAGGTAAGAAGTAGGACCTTACAATCTGCACGAAACTGATAGGGTAGCCAGTGCAGGGCCATCAGCTCTGGTGTAATATGGTCATATTTCTCTGTAGGCATTAAAATATTTTGAAACATCTCCAGCCCTCTAAAACTCTTCCTAGGCAGCCATGAACATAGGGCATTGCAGTAGTCAATGTGTGAAGATACAAACGTATGGATTAGAATCTCAGCGTTGTCATGGGATAGGACTTGTCTGATTTTTGCTATATTTCTAAGATGGTAGAAGGCAGTTCTCGTTACTACTTTTAAATGAAACTCAAACGACAGTACCGAGCCAAACCAAACACCTACATTCTTAACCCTGTCCCTACAAGTAATGACATAGTGAATTTCAGACGAATGTAACAGTTTCTGGGGTCCAATAATCAGCAATTCCATCTTATCAAGAAATTTCTCGATAGCCAGCCCCTAACGGCAGAAAAACGGACTCCATTTTGGACAAGTATCACTATGTCCAATACTCAAGGGGGCATAGAGCTGCAAATAGTCCGCATAGCAGTGGAAGGTTACTGAAAAAGACCTGGAAAGTTGGCCAAGAGGCAGCAGATACAGTGAGAAGAGCAGTGGCCCAAGCACAGAGCCCTGTGGCACCCCCCGCCTCACAGTACTTGTCTCTGAGAGATGATTTTTAAAACTAATACTCTGGGATCTACTTGACAAGTAGGATCTTATCAAAGTGGTTAGCTCCAGTTGAAACCAGAAGTTTACATACACCAAATAAAACATACTATTTTTTTTTTCTCGCAGTCTGAAGTTGAAATTAACAAATTTATTTCTATTTGTTAAATACCACAAAAACAAGGGAGATATTATGTCCGAGGTTTATTTGTTAATCTCTTCTAAATCAAAAGTTCACAAACATTTCCTCAGTATTTGGTAGAAATGCCTTTTGAGCTGTATGACTGGGTCAAACGTTTTGGGTTGCATCAGGGTTTTATGATGGCCACGCCACAACATTAAATTGTCCTGAAGCCACTTTGTAACCACTTTGGCTTGGAGTCATTGTCTATGTGGAGGACTCATTTGCGCCTAAGCTTTAACTTCCTAGCTGATGTCTTCGGATGTTGCTTCAGTGGTTCCACATAATGTTCCTCCCTCATGATGCCATCTATTTAAAGAAGTGCACCAGTTCCTCCTGCAGCAAAACAGCCCCACAGCATGACGCTGACACCCCCTTACTTCACAGCTCGGATGGTGTTCCCAGGTTTACCAGCATCCCTCCTTTTTATGGCTAAACAGTTCCACTTTAGTTTCATCAGACCACAGGACATGTCTCCAGTCTGATCTGGCTTTTTTTCATGTTTCTTTTGGGGTAATGACTCCCTCCTTGCTGAGTGGCCCTTCGCCCCAGGCCGAGACAGGGCATGTTTCACTGGGGATAATAACACTGTTGTATGTAAACGTCTGGTTATGGCTCTATTTACTTTTAGCCTTTTCTTGGTTTATAAAGATAAAAACCTGCCTTTTTGCAATGGCATGTTTTCATGTTTTTCCCTTTTCAAAGGCCAGCCTTCTGTCACTATGCAGCATTAGTCATAGTATTAAAAACTTCTCTTAATGTGGGATTTTTTCTCCCATTGAATGGATGGACTTAAAGGTTGGATTTTTCTAGAATGTTCAATGGGAGATTATTTTACCGCAATAAAAAAGTTTTTATACATCTTTAGCGGGGGTGTGGAGGGAGCTATAGATGTTTAGGAAACAGCTTTGCTAGTTTGGTATATATGGTGTTCCACGTGGCACCTTTTTAAAACTCAACTTTTTTTAACAGATGGGAGCACAGAATATAATAAATTTGACTAAAACGGTTTCTTATGTCGCTTACTGATCTGGTCGGAACTGTCAGCTTTTAGTGTAGAATGATGACGTTGGACCAAGCCTTGATTATGTCAGACATGGGGGTTAGTAGGTATCCCTTTCCAGATTGTTCCTTTTATTTTGTGAAAGGGAAACTCAGAATTAGAATATTGCGCAAAAGTTCATTTATTTCAGTAATTCAACTTAAAAGGTGAAACTAATATATGATATAGACTCATTACATGCAAAGCGAGATATTTCAAGCCTTTTTGTTTGTTAGAATTTTGATGTGTAAACCCTACAGCTTATGAAAACCTCAAAATCTCCGAAAATTAGAATATTGTGAAAAGGTTAAATGTTTTTGGCGAAAAGTGTCACACTCTAATCAGCTAATTAATCTAAAACACCTACAAAGGGTTCCTGGGCCTTTGAAGTGCCACTGGCATGAAATGTGCATTTTTTGAGTTTTTTAGTTTCCCCAGCCTGCCTATGTCCCCTAAGGGGTTAAAATTACTGATTAGTGTTTCCTTTGTCCCCGGGTATGTCTGCCTACATAGTGGAATTAGCACTCAGAAACGGGCTGTTTTGCAGTTCGGCATATGACCACACATTTCGGCATATTTCATTACTGAGTTCCAGCCAATTACCCCGTTCTCTGAACTACACTCTCCAAGTCCCTCCCCCTGAAGCGGGTATTACAACCTAAACACAGTTTTGCCAATTTAGCGACTTTGTCACCATTTCTAAGACTTTTCAGACCACCTTAACGACTTTTTTTTCCAAAAAGCGCCTAGCGACAAATCTAGCGACATTTCTGACCACCCTTAGCTACTTTCTGTGAAACTTTGTTGCTGATATTTCCTGAATTTTAGAGACCCAGCTTGCGTCCTTCCCGACGCTCCGAGAGGAAATGATCTGCGCATGTGTACACAGCATGATCAGAGTATGTCGACTGACCAATCATAAACCTTTTTCGGTTCATTTCACCCACTCAAACAAAGTTGTTTTGTAGTTAATGTAAATTCAAAAGTAAAAAATAAATCTGCATGTATATAAAACCGATCTTTCAACTGGAATTAAGGCAGAGAATGTCTGTATTATGCTGCATCTCACCCCTGTGGTGCATTCAATGAACGTTCGAAAAGTATGGTGAGTTCAACAACATAGGACATTTAAAATTTATGACAAAAACCCCCACTGAAAATAATATAAGCAATAAACTTCTGTTTAATGGCGGTTGGCAAGAAACATTTGATGCATGCTAAATATGCCTACTTATTTTTACAAAGTACTAAAAAACAAACAACTATAGTCTCTCTATTAATTTTATCTTCTTGAGATATCTCAGCAAATGTATGTTTCAGAACTTAAAATTTTTTTAAAAGGTCTTTGATGTCCAGTTGCAATTTGATATCTTAGCGTATGACGTCATCTGGCGACATCTAGCGACTTTCTGGGGCAATTTTAGCTAGACGGAGACAGTTGGCAACACTGGCTAAACAACGAGAGCTACGGTAAAAGGCAAACAACAAACCAGCAGCATGGAGTCCAGACCGCATCGACACTGTCCTCCCCAGTTCCTCCCCACTGAAAAGCCTGTGGATAAAAAAAAAAAAAAAAAAAAAAAAAAGCTTGTGGATGGACTTTATTTATGCAGGGAATGTACCCGACCGACTCCCGAAGCGCTTGGTCGTTTGTGGCAAACATTTCACTGACGGATGTTTTATTAACTTGGGACAACACAGCAGTGGATTCGCAGATCGTCTTAAACTTTTACCAGGATCAATACCAACCCTCCATGAACCAGCAAATATCCCTATACAAGTAAGTATATTTCCCCAATAATGTCCTTCAGCTGTTAAATACCAGTGTTTCCCACACAGACGAATCTGTGGCGCACCGCCACAGATTCAACACCGACCAAAAAAAATAAAAATCAACACCAACCGTCACATATTGCGTTTCGATTTTTTCTTTTTTACGCTATTTAAAACACAGCGTATTCGTTCCCTGGTCTCTCTTCGTCTCTCTGTCACTCACGTCTCTCTCTCACACACACACACACACACAGCCCCTTCCCACATCCTGTAATTTGTAAACAGATTATTGTTCAACACACAATATAAGGCCTAAACCTAATTACATGTCATACATAATATTGGAATTTGGGCAATTTGTGGTGCGCAAATGCATGTCTGTCAATGTTTTATCTGATGCGGACGTTAATTGACAATAGAGGCGCATGGCTTGGGCCCCGCCCACCGAAACTCGGTCGTTCTGTGCTAATGCTAACAGAAGGGCCTCTTAGTAGGGGCTCCAATTCTACAACAAGGCTGAGCTACGGCTAACGATCCTTTGATACAGTATTAAGGTAATTAGAGTGTGACTAAAAAGGGCCCAAACGTCGCAGGGAATTTCATGCCAGGGGCACTTTAAATGGTCTCTCAGTCTGGTTCAGTGGGAATCACAATCATGGAGAAGACTGCTGACCTGACAGTTGTGCAGAAAACCATCATTGACACCCTCCATAAGAGGGGAAAACCTTAAAAGGTCATTGCCAAAGAAGTTGGATGTTCCCAAAGTGCCATATCAAAGCACATTAATAGAAAGTTATCTGGAAAGGAAAAAATGGGGAAGAAAAAGCTGCACAAGCAGGAGGGATGGCTGCAGCCTGGAGAGCATTGTCAGGAAAAGGCCATTCAAAAGTGTTGAGGATCTTCACAAGGAGTGGACTGAGGCTGGAGTTAGTGCATCAAGAGCCACCACACCCAGACGGATCCTGGACATGAGCTTCAAATGTCGTAATCCTCTTGTCAACCGCTCCTGAACAACAAACATCAGAAGTGTCTTACCTGGGCTAAAGAAAAAAAGAACTGCAAATGTTGCATCTCATTTGGAAACCAAGGTCCCAGAGTCTGGAGGAAGAATGGAGAGGCACACAATCCAAGATGCCTAAAGTCCAGTATGAAGTTTCCACAGTCTTTGTTGATTTGGGGAGCCATGTCATCTGCTGGTGTTGGTCTGCTGGGCTTTATTAAGTCTAGAGTCAACACAGCCATCTACCAGGACATTTTGGAGCACTTCATGCTTCCTTCTGCAGACGAGCTTTATGGAGATGCTGACTTCATTTTCCAGCAGGACTTGGCACCAGCCCACACCTGTACCAAAACCTGCTGCAATGACCGTGGGATTACTGTGCTTGATTGGCCAGCAGACTGGCCTGACCTGAACCCCATAGAGAATCTATGGAGCATTGCCAAGAGAAAGATGAGAGACATGAGACGGAACAATGCAAAAGAGCTGAAGGCCGCTATTGAAGCATCCTGGTCTCCCATAACACCTCAGCAGTCCCACAGGCTGATATTATCCATGTCACGCCGCATTAAGGCAGTAATTGATGCAAAAGGTTATACTTTTCAGAGGTCCGACACTTCTCTATTTAAAATCCTTGTTTTATTGATTTCATGTATTCTAATTTTCTAAGATTTTGAATTTGGAGTTTTCATAAGCTGTAAGTCATAATTAGGGGTGCACCGATCCAATATTAGGATCGGATATCGGCCGCGATACTGACAAAGTAGCTGGATCGGAAAAATGAACAGATCCACTGGCCGATCCCGTTTTTTTGGGGGAGGGTCGGCTGTGTGGAGATATTTCACGCTTGCCACTCCCACTAGTTCGTCGGCTGTTTGCAATGTCTGCAAAGTAAATGTTTCGAGGTGAGGTGGTATTACTGCAAAGTACAACACTACCACTTTAATCAAGCACATCCAGAAACACTATGCTAAGGAGCACGCTGAATTCCTGCACCTCAGCAAAACAAAAGGAGCGGGGTCAAAAAGGATGTCTTACTTATGTTTAGTTAGTAAAGTCTGGTACCTTTTAGTCTCTTCAAGTAAGGTATGAGGTAGAGGGTATACCGTTTATTATTAATTCAACAATAGTATCGGATCGTATGGGTATCGACAGATACCCAAAGCCCAGGCATCGGTATCGGGACTGAAAAAGTGGGATCGGTGCACCCCTAGTCATAATCATCAAAATTCTAACAAATAAAGGCTTGAAATAATCGCTCTGCATGTAACAGGGCTATCATATTAGTTTCACCTTTTAAGTTGAACTACTGTACTGAAATAAATGAACTTTTGCACAATATTGTAATTTTACAAGTTTCACTTGTATATGGAGCCTTGTTAAATTGAACCTTTCCATATTTTCTTCACATAACAGACTTCAATGCGATTTGATGGGACAAATCAACAGGAAGCAGTTCACAAACAAATATCAACTAACTGAGCTTGGTCTATTTTGCAAAGAAGAAAAGGCAAAAAGTTGGTTCCACACAGTATGGATTCAAAGGGGCAGTATACCAATAGTTTTCTAATATTTAATAAAAATGCTACAACCAACAATCCTTCTCCTTCCGCTTCACCGTTATGCACTGCATTCTGTCAGTCTGTCATGTAAAATCCAAAGGGATGTTTTGACATTGGATATAAACGAGCGGTGTTTGTAATGTGGTAAACCAAAGTTGAAGGGGCTGTGATTAGTTTAGCAAGAAACCGTATTTGTATATATTTATACAAATTGATATTTGTATTTTAAACTTTTGAAGTCAGCGTGGAGATACTCTCCGCTTCGAGCAAATTCTTTGTATTGCACAGTTTTTGGTTTAATATCGGTGATGCGGAGCATGTTTCCAAGGCAACCGTCTTGACGGGCTGTCAGAAATGTGACCCTTGTACTGAAACGACCGTTGTAGACGTTTGTAGTGTTTCCAGGTCACAGAACCGCCAGACATCTCAAGGAAGCGTTTCACAATATTGCAGATATCAGCGTAAGGAATAATTAATGTACGGTATGTCATAAAGCTTGGAGACTGGAAGCACTCATTAATTTGATATATTTCATGGTTTCCAGGTGTGATTGGTTGCATCGATAGAGCTCACATTCCCATCATAGCTCCTTCAATAAATGAAGGAGATTATGTGAATAGGAAATCTGTCCACAGCATTAATGTACATGTAAGCCTGAATAACAGGTTTTAATATTCCAAATGAAATCTACTTCACAATACAGCAAGTGCAGCTAATTATTTTTCTTCACCGTGAAGATCATAAGCGATGCAGAATATCTGATCAGCAATGTGGAAGCAAAGTGGCCTGGGTCTGTGAATGACTCGAGAGTTTTTCCTGAGTCCTCAGTGAGTGACAGATTTGTCCGTGGTGAGTTTATCCTATGATCAATATTCTATTTCGTACTGTTGCAACTGGAACGTTAAATTGTATCTTGTATTATCATAGGAGAGTTTGATGGTTACCTTCTGGGAGACAGAGGGTACCCCTGCCAGCGCCATCTGCTGACCCCTGACCCTGACCCCTGACCCCGGCCCACAGCAACCGCAGGACACGAGCCAGGGTGGAGATGACCATCGGAATGCTCAAGGACTGATTCAATTCAATTCAATTCAATTCAAAAATACTTTATTAATCCCAGAGGGAAATTAAGTGTTGGTATAGCTCATAAAATTAATTCTTTAAGGAGTTGTTGTAGATGATGATGGCTGTGGGCAGGAAGGATTTCCTGTAGCGGTCTGTATTGCAGCGAAACTGAAGAAGCCTCCGACTGAAGACGCTCTGTTGTTGTATGACTGTCTCATGAAGAGGATGCTCAGGGTTGTCCATACTTTTTTTGATTTTATGAAGAATCCTTCTTTGCATCATCATCTCCAGATGTTCCACGGTTGTCCCAAGAACAGAACCAGCCTTCTTTATCAGGTTGTTTAGCCTATTTAAATCCCTGGCTCTGATGCTGCTACCCCAGCTGCTATTCCAGTGCCTTCGTATGCTCAGGGTCACCCCAGAAAGGGCTTCTGACATCATTGTGTCGTGTAATCCTACACAACGTTGCCACAATCAGAGGGGAACAATGTCCTCCTCTGATGATACAGACAATGATCCTAGGAGAGCTATTAGAGACATGGTCTGCTACAATCCTTTCTGACTGAAACATCACCTCCCCAGAGTCAGAAAAATGCCTGAGGTCCCTTTTATTTCCTGCACGTACAGGTGTTGTACAGTTAATCTTTTGTTGTTTAGACAATAAAACATCATCCACCTGTGGGCACATCACCCACCTTTAACTGATGATCCAGCAGTTGCATTTCCATTTGTGTATTTTTTTCCCAATCTGCAGCTTTACGTGCTCCATTTCTAGATTAGGTTTTTCTATTTGTTTGTGCAAGTTCACCTTATATAGTTGTTTCACAAGGAGCTATAGGAACACAAATTAAATTGAATTTCATAGTGCCATGTCTACTTAGTGTCATAGGAAGTTGTGCGTTGATGCTGAAAGGCATTCCTACTGTGATAAGCTGTGCTGTGGAGGTTGATGGACCCTCTGTAATTTCCAGCATTGCTCTGTTGGAGAGAAAGAAGCAGCAAGTGGTATTGCAGAACCACACCATCATTAACTGAAACTAAAACTATTTTACAAAAAGGTGTGGACCTCAACAGGCCTCTCTGCATCTTCCCTCCCCGTCTTCTTCATCCTCCTGTAATGAAACAGAATCTTTGTGTTGCATTCTACCCCTTATTTAAACTCTGTGGAATATCAATAGTAGCTACTTACAACAGCATGGAAGTCTGTTATAGTAGAGGGCTCCACAAGACAGATTGCACCATCAGTAACTGGTAAAAGATTAGTCAGCTGATGATTACCCAGAAAAGTGCCCCACGTCATTTCTTTTTATTCATTTAAACACAGCGCAGTTCCCATGACAACTTTTCTGACACTGAGTCACCTTAGAAATAGATTATGTGAGAGCAACAGCAGTCATTTACAGAGAAGTGTAACCTACAGATGAACGGATGGCCATTATATCTAAGGTACGCCATTCATTTGAGTACCTTACCTCTTATTGTGTCCTGAGGCGTGGCTGGCTCTGATGAGCTCCCCCCAGAGAAGCCCTCAGCAATAGGTCGCCCACTGTTTTCACTGAGGGGGTCATCTCTTCAGCCTCTGTGAGCGGATGTGGTGGTGGTGGTGGAGGGCCACGTGTTTTGCAGACCTCAGCTTTCTTTCTATTGGCTATAATGGAGGTCAAATTTGAACATATCCAGAAATGTCACATTTTGAGACTTGCATGTGTAACAGGCATTTAGGTGTGGCTTTCATATAGACAATATTAAAGACTGGTAGTGATGGTATGGCTGAAGATCTGGCTTTTTCTTTGTTTAGGGGATTTCCTTAATTACTGAAATATAGCTATCACATGTATAATGTCACCACCGAATGCAGTTCAATGAGAGCAGGCTAACCAACACCCCCAGTTGTTTGTAATTAAATGAAACCTTAACTGTTTGAACTATATTTTTTTTATTTCATCTTTAGTTGCTACCATGCCTGTTGGGTTGCACCTGTGCGCTCAAACAAACATGGAGAATATAAATGTTGAAAGAGTGGAACGTTCAAAACCCAAAAAATTTTTTTCTTCTAATGAAATACTCACGCATTGACTTGATCAGCAATTTTCTGCCACACAAGCTCCCTCTTTTGCTGCTGCTGCCACAGTATTGCATTTTTTTAAATGCGCTCCTTTTCTGCAAATGCAGTCATTAATATATGTAATTCCACTGGAGAAAAGTGGGAGGAGCTAACCTTTTTTCCCCACTTGTTGCCATGGTGAATCCTGTTATGTGCATCCCACTGATGAGGGCTTTTTATATCCTCATGAACAAGTGTAACTCACGGTAACTTTGACTCAGAGTTGATTGAACTAATTCCTAACACCTGTTCTGAAACTGAAAACTCTGAGATGAACAACTCAGAGTTGGCCAACCTAGAGTTCAGGTTTTAACTCAGAGTTTGTTAAACCTGCTTTGTGAAACGGGCCCCAGCAGGAGTGGTTTGGCCTGCCAGGATGACTTCAAGCGTGCATCGACAGCTCATCCAGGTTCAAAAGAACCCAAAAAAACATCTTAAGCTCTGCAGGCCTCTCCGCCTCAGTTAAGGGTCAGAGTTCGGGATTCAACAACAGCAAAAGAGAGACTTGGCAAAAAAAAAAAAAGTCACTAGCGAGACAAAGTACAGTGCTTTTTGGAAGGTGCGTTTCTATAAACATCTGGTTTAAAACTAACAGCATTTTAAAACATCGTGCCAAGAATCAAACCCGGTGGTAGTCTGAGGCTGCTTCAACACCGGGCTAACTTTTTCTTGCCACAATATTTTTTTATTAGGATTTTGCTTTTAAAAATACAATCATGTTTCAGTCAGAACAATCTTCCTTTTGGAATGCTGCCTGACTGTAACACAAAGCACTCTGCCCAACTTTGAGGCAATAACAAAGAAGGAAACAAAAACAGGAAAAAGAATACAAAAAAATAAAAATGGGTTAAGAACAATGAACAATGCCTCCCTTATCCACAAACGGTAGGTGAGCATTATAAAACAGATTGGTTATGAGTGTCATTTTATTTAGAAGCGCAGATTCAAGCAACTCAGAAATCCAACGTATCCTCTGTCACATCGTAATCCTTAAAGTAATTGAAAGGACCCCAAATCATCTCAAAAACATATTGTTTGGATTTCTTATAGGTTTTCCTTTCCTGAGGTACATTAGACGACATCGAACCAGAACAAGGCTGCCGGTCCAGATGGTGTCAGCCCCAGAGTCCTGAAGGCCTGTGCAGAGCAGCTCTGTGGGATTCTGCAGCACCTCTTCAACCTTAGCCTAACTCAGGAGAAGGTTCCAGTGTTGTGGAAGACATCCTGCCTTGTTCCAGTACCAAAAAGAACTCACCCATCAGTCATCAATGACTATAGACCCGTTGCCCTGACATCCCACATCATGAAGGTCCTGGAGAGACTCCTGTTGGCCCACCTGAGTAAGCAAACAAGAACGTATCAGGACCCACTGCAGTTTGCTTATCGCTGTGGAGTTGGAGTTGAAGATGCCATCATCCACCTGCTTCAACCAACCCACTGTCATCTGGACAAAGCAGGCAGCACTGTGAGGATCATGTTCTTTGATTTCTCCAGTGCATTTAACACAATTCAGCCTGATTTGCTATGTCAGAAACTCCTGAAGACACAGGTGGAGCCCTCAACAATCACCTGGATCAATGACTACCTGACCAACAGACCACAATTTGTGAGACTGAAATCAGAGACCTGTCATCTGCAGAAATACTCAGATGACTCTCATTCATACAACAGAGTGTTTTCAGTCGGAGGCTTCTTCAGTTTCGCTGCAATACAGACCGCTACAGGAAATCCTTCCTGCCCACAGCCATCATCATCTATAACAACTCCTTAAAGAATTAATTATATGAGCAATACCAACACTTAATTTCCCTCTGGGATCAATAAAGTATTTCTGAATTGAATTGAATGTGTATTAACCACTGGATGGCGCTAGGTCTGTTGACATTTTTCCAAGCCAGTCATTTGACCACATGACATTCTCCCAATCCTCCTCTGGATCATCCAGATGGTCTCTGGCAAACTTTAAACGGACCTGGACATGTGCTGGCTTAAGCAGGCGGACCTTTCAAGTGCTGCAGGATTTTAATCCATAATGACGTAGTGTGTTACTAATAGTAACCTTTGTTACTGTGATCCCAGCTCTCTTCAAGTCACTGACCAGTTCCCCCTGTGTAGTTCTGGCCTGTTTCCTCACTGTTCTCTAGATCATGTGTACCCCACCAGGTGAGATCTTGCATGGAGCCTCAGGTCAAGGGAGTTTGTCAGTGATCTTGTATTTATTCAATTTTCTAATAATTGCTTCAACAGTTGATTTCTTCACACCAAGCTGCTTCCCTATTGTAGAAAGGTTCATCCCAGTCTTGTGCAGGTCTACAATCTTGTCCCTGGTGTCCTTGGACAGCTCTCTGGTCTTGGCCATGGTGGAGGTTGGAGTCTGACTGAAGGTGTGGACAGGTGTCTTTTATACAGATAACGAGTTCAAACAGTTCCCATTAATACAGGTATTAAGTGAAGGACAAGGAAGCCTCTTACAGAAGTAACAGGTTTGTGAGGACCAGAATTCTTGCTTGTTTGTAGGTGCTAAATATTTATTATCTGCACCATTATACAAATAAATACAAGGTGATTTCCTGGATTTTTTTTTGCTACATTCTGCCTTTTACAGTTAAAGTAGAACTATGATGAAAATTACAGACCTCACTTATCTTTTTAAGTGGGACACCTTACACAATTGGTGGCTGCCAAAGATTTTTTTGCCCCACTGTGTCTCTCTCACCTCCAACAATGTATTTATTTCTTTGCACTCTTTGTGTATTAAAGTCCCTTTAGAGTTACACTTTATGCATATATCTGGAATGTTATTACTGTATTTGTTAAATTGCACTGGTGTAACATACACACGCATCAGCTATTGCAGGGGTCTCCAACCCTAGTTCTCGAGAGCTACTGTCCAGGTTTTAGATGCATCCCTGCTCCAACACAGCTGAATCAAATCACTGAATTATCTCTGCAGCATGCCATTGAGTTTGGCTAAGTCCTGCTAACAAGCCATTCATTTGATTCAGCTGTGTTGGAGCAGGGATGCCTCTAATGCCTGCAGGACAGTGTGGCTCTTGAGGACCAGGGTTGGAGACACCTGAGCTGTTCAGACCAGGCTAACCTACTGTAATAAATGGAATCATGAATTCTGCTCTCATTTAATGACTTTCAGCTTAACTCCTACGGCTGGTTTAGTCAAAATCTGGACTTAAATCTAATTGAGTTGCTGTGGCGTGACATTCACGCTCTAAAAGCCTCCAATGGCTCCGGAATTCTGCAAAGAGCAGATCCACACACATAACCGGGCTAGCTTGGATAGTTTCTCTCTTAATGAATGAAGTCATCATTTAACAGCATTTTGTATTTGTTTTTGTAACATCTGAATGATAATCAGTAACAAAAAAAAAGGCAAAAGTCAGTTGGGGGTGAATACTTTTTCATGGCACTATAGATAACCAGAAGCCAAATAATCACTAATCAGACTAGAAGTTAATCTTCAGTATGTCAGAATGAATTAAAGACTCGTCGACACAAATCTATTGGGATTTTGAATCTTCACATAAATGAATTATTTGCCACTAAATGCAATGAAAACTTTTTGTCCCAATTTGTCTTCAGTAAACCAGTAAAACCTGCAAAGGTTGGTGCCTGTAGTGATTTAAAGCACAAGCTGTTCGTTAAATTTTTTAATACAAAATATTTAATCTGGACAAAATAAACCAACTAGTTAAATACGACATCTCTCCTTCGCAGTCCTGCTTTGTGCTGCGGCTGATGACTGACAGAGGGGGAGACTTGCAGTTCCAAATAACAAGCGGTCAGAGTTTCTGCAGGAAGCGGAGCACCAGGTCTCTGAGCGTGGTCCGCAGCGGCTCGTTGTTGTCGCAGACGATGTGCGTCCCGTCCTCCTCCAGCTGAATCAGTGTGTCCTCGGCCTGTAGGTGCAGGATGTGTCCGTCTGCAGTCTCCTCCACTTTAACCTCCGTGATCCCGTGCTGCTTATCCGGAGAAGCAGACATATATGGATGAAAACTGAGCCCAGTTTTAAAGAAGGATAAACATGAATGTTCGCGTGAGAAAAGACCCTCGGACCTTTTGCAGCGTGGCCAGGAAAGCCTCCAGGGGCACGGCCCCACTCAGTAGGGGTTTGGGTGCCGTCGTCACTGGGGGCTCCTCTATCACTCGCTTCCGCTTTTTGCTGGGGGGCACAGGAAGCGGTTTGGGGACCAACTGGAAGGGCATGGAAGAAAAAAACATCAGCCAACTCCTGGGAGACCAAACACGTCAAGCACATCCTAGGGACTCACCTGCAGTGTGTGCTTATTGTCCTTTGACTGAAGCACCGCAGACACAGTTGCCACGGAGACGCCAGTTTTAACCTCAGAGGGCACCAGTGAGTTGGCGAGCTAGACGTGGAAGAATCAGACTTCCAGGAATTACAACTGGGCCACTTGTTACAGAGGCACTCTAAATGTTTCCGTTTGAACATTGAACCCTGACGGCAATTTCAGCACCGAATCTCAGCTTCTTCTAAACACGAGGCGGTTTTAGACGCGCGGGTTACCTCAGGCAGGATGTAGACTCGCTCATAGCGGCGCCTGAAGGGCAGATTGAGTACGGAGCAGCGTCTGTAAGGCATCGGAGGAGGCTGAAGCTCCAGCATCAAATCAGAACGGTGGGACTGCGTTGAAGGAGGCTGGGTGTACTGCTCTGGACAAACAACATTGAGGGGCTGCAGGAGGGACAGATGGAAATCGGTATATTCACTATATACGTACAGTTATGTTTGTCATGCTACAAACATAAACTTTGATGCGCTAAATTGGGATTTTATGCGATGGACCAGCACAGAGTAAAAGCACAATTGTGACGTGGAAAGAAAATGATACAGGAATATCAGAAATCTGTAAAAGCGCCAACACGATTGCTAATAACTGAATATACTGACGTAGAAATAAAGGCTTGAAATATTTCACTATGTGTAATGAATGTATATAACATATGAGCTTCACTCTCTGAAATGTGTTCCACAATATTCTAATATTTTGAGCTGCACTTGTATTTATATCTAAAGGAGACTCTATATTTTCTTCTGCCTCTATCTGAAGTGGTGTACCCCAAGGGTTGATCCTAGGTCCCATTTTGTTTTAATTGCACATGCTGCCTTTGGGGTCAGGAAGTACAACATCTCGTTTCCTTGATATCCAGATGATACCCACATCGACTTTCCTTTGAAACTGGACCTATTGGACTCCTTCACAATAAATTAAAACATGCATCTATTGGATCTAGAAATAGTGCCCCCATAGATCACCTACGTATCCTGTTTCCTTGCTTCTCGTAGATCCTCCTCTGTAAGAAATCTTACAATTGTTTAAGGACAAGTCTAAACAAGTAAAACCAGTTATCAGAACCAGTTTTTCATCAGTTACGTCAAACTGCTGAAGTAGCATCCGTTTTTCACTCTCATTCCTCACCTCTAGATTGGACTCCTGAAAGTCTCTCCATTATTGGCTTTGAGCAATCATCAACCATTAAAAGCAATCGGTCATTGTACGACACCAGTTTATCAGGATTGCACTAACTTAAGTATTGAGTCAGGCTGTTAAATTCAGACAAAAACACTACAATTTATCAGTATACATTTTTTGTTTGTGAAATAGTTTTTCATTTTACTTCCATTTCAAAGTAAGGTCCTGTAAACAGTTAAGGTTTTAGTTGCAATGTGCTTAAATGTAGATTAGAGGCAGATGAATGGTTTTCTGTGTTCCACTGAGCCAACTATTATCAAAGACGGAACTAAAGGGGCTTAAACAGAGGAGGTTAGCGCTAGCTTAAACCTCTCTGAAAATAAATTATCATGACTTGATTGAGTAATGCAAGAGTCTAATCAAGGGGTTTTGACCTGATTTCTAACCAGTAGGTAAAGGCAACTTCTTCACCCATAGTTTATCCATTATCTAGCTAACAGAACCTCTCCTGACCCTCATCCTTCTAAATAAGGACCCTGCAACCTTGGAATATGCTCTTTTTCTATATTTACCCACAGTTGTGCCAAACCGTTATCGGCTTCTACCAATGTTCCACTGGTCTGGTGTTCAAGACAGTATCCCACATTTGAATATCCTAGGCAGCACATAAATGATGTGAATGGGACGCTGATGTGAGCTGCATACCTGCACTTCCTTCAGGAGCTTTGAAACTTGATGGAAGTTGAGCCTTGTGTCAATAGGACAGTAAACACATTTCATGGCTAGTGGCTGGTAAGGAGCCAGGGCATCCAGGTAGGAGAAATCTGGCTCTGAAGAAAAAAAAGAAAAAAGAAAAGAAAAGGCAACCGTTCGACTTTTCCTCCAGCTTCAGGATAAAGTTGGATTGGTTAACATCATCCCTAGATATTTGTAACCAGAGTGAGAACTGCCTCCAAGAGTCCAACAGAGGGTGCACTAGACTTTTTGTCGGTCATTTTGACTGACGGGGTAAAAAAAAAAAATTTCGGACATAACCTGTGTCTACCCGTCAGTCTTTAAAATGATAATAATGATATTCAATAGTATTTCATTTTCATTCATTTTAATTATTCAATCTGAACAAACTGACCAGAGAATCCAAATTGTGCCATCACACATGGAGCAGATGAATGGGCTACATGGGTTAATTGTGAAAATTCTTCCTGCTGTGGCCTGATTGCTCCGCTCCGCACGGAGCTGTACCGCGCTCCCGCGTGAGTAATGGAGGCTCTGTTGCCACACTGAAATCAGGGAACATTTCTCCGATTGAAGTGATCAGACCCTCTGAACAACTGCTTTTCTGATCGCTTCAGTCGGAGGAAATCCAGCAGCATGCGCTCCTTCTGCGTCAGCGGTTAAGCTACACCAATCTGTCACCGATTATCTGTGTACGATGCAGTCACAGATGCGCTCCAACGCCTCCATAACGCTTCAGTTTGCTGTCAGCTCCCAGACAGCGAGATGCATTGAAGGACTGAGATGATGCTCAGATGCTCTCATGGGAATGTTTTTTGATAGATTCAGTTACCCGACCTCTGCGTAAAATGGAAAATGTCTAATGTCTGCGTGTCAGCACCAAGCCGTCAGGGGAGTGAATTGTAATCTGTCAAAATGACCGACGGCCTTCAGATTTTTCCGTCACCGTTTGAAAAAAAACCCTGAAAAAACGGTCAAGTACGGAAAAAATTTGGTTAATGTGACCCCTGGTGTCCAACTGCAGTAGCTCCATGGGTGTGACATCTGCCAGCTACAAACAGAGCTACGTTCGGGACTCATTTCCCTCTGGAAGATGGATAAATTGCTCGCTAACCCCCAACACTGTGCATGGAACCAATCTAGATCCAGGCATCAAACAGGCCTTCAACATCCCGCATTCAAGTACCATCCAGCCTGTAAAACCCTTCAAATGTGTGCCCGACGCTCTGGTTTGGAGGCACAAGAGGGGGTTATGCTCCCAGTAGATAAAGTCATCTTTCTAAAAACGATAAAGTCTCCACGGTTCCATGTTGTTACTTTCAGCAATTGCCGTACAAACAAACAGCTGGTCGGATATCCTGAACCCCGATGTTCTGTCCACACGAGGACAGAAAGATTGCAACAGACGTATGGGATGAACTGTCTTGTTACTGTGTCGAGGAGAATGGAGGCAGAGACAATGCTAATACAGCTACCAGTGAGGCCAGCCTCTCAGTGTAACCAGGCAGAACAATGCGCGGAAATCACTCACCCTCTTACCTGTGAGGCTAAAAGCAGTGCAGTTTTTAATGAAAGGAATTTCAGGGAAGGCCCGGTTCCAGGCTGTTCAACGTAGTGACTCCCAGCTGCAGAACATTCAGGATAAATTCAGGCACTAAAGATAGCTGCTGTATATTTACCCCTATGCTTTTCAGAGGGAGGCCCCACACTACAGTCTTTTTGGCTTTCAGTACCAAACCTTCGTTGGAGGTGGCCGCCATGGCCACAGCAACAACTCCAGAACACAGAGATCAAATAGCCTGTGAGCCATAAGATGAAGTACACTCGTAAGGACATGCTAGCAGAACATTTCTCCGTTGTTTTCCTAGCAAATCAAAGCAACACAAAAGCATCAACGGTCGTCTTACCTTGAATGTGAACAAAGCAAAGGAGTTGATTGTAGACTTCAAAAGAAACATGGTTAAGTCAAACACTGTTCGCGTCATGGGAGATGAAATGGAGGTGTTTAAGGAACATGGATACCTTGGTGTTCGTCTGAACAACAGACTGGACTGGAGACGGAACAGGGAAGCCATCTACAAGAAGGGACAAAGCAGACTGGACATCTGGAGGAAGCTTAGGTCCTTCAAGGTTTGCAGCAAGACGCTGCAGATCTTCTACAAGTCTGTTGTGGAGAGTGTAATCTCTTCAGCCATCATCTGTTGGGGTAGCAGGATCAGAGCCAGGGATTTAAAAAAGGCCTGATAAAAAAGGCTGGTTCTGTTCTGGGGACAACTGTGGAACATCTGGAGATGATGATGATGATGATGATGATGATGATGATGATGCAAAGAAGGATTCTTCATAAAATCAAAAAGATTATGGACAACCCTGAGCATCCTCTTCATGAGAATATCTTACAACAACTTATTCAGTTTCGCTGCAACACACACTGCTACAGGAGATCCTTCCTGCCCACAGCCATCAGGATCTACAACAACAACTTCAAGAAACTAGACTAGTATGAGCTACAACACGACCTCATTTCCTTCTGGGATCAATAAAGTATTTTTGAATTGAATTGATTTTCTTTATTTTGCAATCTAAACACCTTGTTTAAAACCCTTTTTTCTACATGGTGGAGACATGAGTGGGGACGTTGTTCGCATTGTTCTTCTTTACAGGACACCTGAGAATTATTACATCACATTACATTAGTGATAGGACGTAGGGCCGGACTAAGAACAGGTGTCAAAGAAACACACCTGATCATTGGAGAATCTATGGTGACACATCAAACAAAATGAGAAGAAAACCTATTTGTTCCTCGAGCTCTGTGTGATAGTTACCCGTAAAGATGACGGTGTTGAGGCTGGATTTGCCCCACAGCTCCATGAAATGAACCACATCTCCGAAGCGCAGCGACGGGTGACCGGTGAAAACCACGCAGGGCTGACGGAAGTCGCTGCTGAAGTCTCCATGGATGCTGGGATAGTGCTTCAGCTTGTTGGTTTGGATCAGCTGAAACATCAGCGGCGCAGGAAAACAAAATCAGGGTCGCCGAATCCATAGCAACAAAATCCAAGCAGCTTCCTCTTCACAAAGCTGTTACTGTATTAAATGATCAGTGTGGTCAAACTGCTTTTTGACAAAAGTGGTTCTTAATCAGAAAGCTCTCCACATAAAGAAAGATCAAACCAAACAATGTTTCAATTTGCTTATTAAATTCGACTGGACTTAACATTCTAGGTTTTTGTTTATGGTTCCTGGCTTATTAGCTAAAATGTCAAAAGTTCTGCATCACACTATACAGAGATGCACTTCCAGTCCTCTGCTGTGAATGTTAAGCAAGCTCTGCACTGGTGGTGACCCAACTGTCTAGAAAATTCCTGATGGATGACATTTCTGGATCTTAAAGGACACGTAAAAGTGTTCTTCTCTGCACCAATCATCTTACAGTTCTTGATCCAGAACAATGTTCTCCAGCTGTAATGACTGAATTGTTTGGTCTAAAACTGCAGCATCACTGTTCATGCAACAGACCGCACTTACCTCTGCGTGTGGGAAAGGCGGCTCTGGGAGATACACCTTCGTTTGCTTGTTATGACAAAGCCTAAAGTTAGAACAGAGAAGAAAGAAATCAGAAGTGGAATCAGAATTTCTAAGAAGTAAATAAAAAGCGTGGAGAGGTTTTGAGGAAGAGCTGCGAACCACTCCGCAAAGATCTGAGAGAACTCCAGCGAGCTGTTGGCTACAGGTGAGATGAAGTAGAAGGGCGTGGTCCCCAAGTTGGCGCTGTCTATGAATTGGTACAGGCACTCCAGAAGGTCATAGATCACTCCAGAGGAGTAGCAAGGGATCAACACGTTGCCTCCCGCCCGGATCGTCATGGCTGCACGGCCAAATGTAACGCTGAGCTTTAATCAATGATTTAGACCCAAAAAGGCGGGTGAATTGTTTATTTTGGACATCTCCACCTACCCAGGTTGCTGCAGAATTCTCCCAGCATGCCGTCTGGGTTGGCAGTGGGCATCTGCGTGAGGCCCGTCAGAATCAGAACATCGCTGTTCTTCAAGGAGCTCTGGTCCATCGGCTGGGAGGAGAAACAAAAAGGACTTCTGACCCGGCAGTAGGTGTCTGGTATTAAGAACCAATGTTCAACGTGCCTACGTTTCCTGCTGGTGTTCTGATGTTTTAAAGTCCTTCTAAAAAGGAGCGACTCCAGGATCCCTCCATGATTAGCCGACCCCTTTCTGCGCACTGTTGCTTGATATGATAGGAGTTTAACTTTGCGTTTTTCTATTCTTTTTTTTCTCCCTTCTCTAACAACCTCCTGTTTCTACGACGGAGTATTAGGGCTTTGTAGACCAAAAAATATATAGGTTTTGGAGTAAATTTCTGCACACAAAAAAAAAAAACGCTGACATTTTGAGATTAATTTCTCATGCTTTCCAGAAAATAACAACTGGAAATTCTCTGATGTCGAAAAGTCACAAGGAGAAAGCAAGACAAAACTCAGAAATGTATGTGATTAAAAACATTTCCTGACATTGTAAAGTCAGAATTTTACAAGAAAAAAACACCTCCTAAATTTATCAGGAAAAAAACAAACATTAAAGTTTGTTGAGAATCAGATATTTCCAAGAGAAAAATGCCGGTCCAATAAGATGTAAGTGTTAAATTTACGAGCTGCACATCTGGATATTTTCATAAATGTATGTGGTACCTAGCTACATGTGGCTCTTTACCCAGATCGGAGAGACTTCTCCCGGGTGCAGAGGAGGACACGAACGCCTCGAACGGAAGAGACAACATGGCTGCATTAAGTAGGTCTGACTGAGCGCTGTGCAAGTGTGTAACTTTTGTTATTGCAACATAATAAGACCTATGCTATTTGATGCAGCTTCATCCTCACAGTCGTTCCAGTTCAAGTCAAGCCTGAACCCAGGATAAATCGTTCTGATCCGGGAAAAGAGCCGCATGTAGCTAGCTACCACTTGAAAATATCCAGATACCCAGCTTGTCAATTTAACATTTAAACCTTACAGGACCAGCATGTTCGGTTGGTAAAAAACTGATTTACAATCACCGCAAACGTAAATTTTTTCTGATAAATTGATAAGCTTTTTTCTTCAAATTTTCAGACATTAGAATGTCAGAAAGTATTTTAGTATGAATATCAAACATGTATGCTTTTAATCATTGAAATTTCTTAATTTTCTTTTGCAAATTTACCACTTTCTTTCTTGAAAATATGTGACATGAGTTTTTTGGCAGAAATTTACTCTTGGACCTAATACTCCGTCGTATGTTTCAATGTGTGTTTGTGCCGAATCACATGTGGCTTTAAAAAAATTAAAAAATTCCAAAATCTGAGTCGTAAAGATGAACTGGAACGCCTCCACCCACCCGCAGTCAGACTTCCCACTTGGAAAGTCATCTAGACTAAATTACCTTTAGCTTTGCTTCAAATTTAATTTGTAAAACATTTACTGTTATTGTCAGACCACCGTACAGGTAAGTAGCTGAACTAACAGTGTAGACGATGTCTTCGATTTACATGACTGAAGATTTTGTCAGCTATGTTAAGCAGCATCAGGATTTTAATGGATGCGATTAACAAAGCTAAGGTTAATGAATTACAGGCATTCTGATAATTAAAACCCAACCCAATACATTTCTATCAAATACCAATATTTGAGACAATAAGCAATGCCCCCCCCCCCCCCCAATACATTTCAGGCATTACTTAATCAAGAAAAAGAGGTATAAAATGTGAATAATGACGATGTACAACGATTTCTAGAGCAAACTAGTATCTCTTTGCTCTTTCATGCTACCAACCAACCATACAGATCCAAAATGACTATTTCTATTAAACCAGCAGATGTACACTTCATACTCTTCTAAATCATGCAACTATGTTGAGAAAAAGTTTAATTTTTCTAAATTTTACACAATTGATATCAAGTTCTGTGTCACTCTTTACAGTCACTGCATTTTACTGGAAGTGTGATTTTATTTTATTTTTTAAATCTTCTACATGGAATGCAGTTTTCTCACAGCCCGGGAAGAGTTTACCTGTGGGTGTGTGGTCAGGAGGGATGAACCCGACACGTAGGACACCTTCTCATGATGCGACTGGATGATCCAGTTGGAGCTGCCCAACGAGTAGCCGGAGCTTAAGGGGGAGACCTGCACAGCTCCAAACAACTCCTGAAGAACAGAGCGGGGGTCAGGTAGGTGGACGAATACAAGAAAAACAAGTCTGCAGAATAGAATGCTTCCTTGGTATTCCAACTCCAACGTGCTCTGGCGGTGTGGCCGAGACTGGGCCTGTTTTATACTCCCAAGCGGCAGGATGGCTGATGTCAGCCATAAAGGCTGAGCCAGTAGCAATGCCTGATTCAGATTCCGTACGCTGTAACGTTTTAACCTGAAGAGCGCGCTCCACTGATGGTTTTTGGTGGAAAATTAATATTTTAACTAAAATGTACTAAAAAAACAAAAATAATGACCAAACATGTAGACAGCACTATTAGACACTCATTTATACAGTTTATAGGCAAAAAAAAAAGTTGATTTGGGGTGGAGTTGCACTTTAAGAAGCACTGTAATGTCTTGATCAATCTATTATGACAAGATTAATATATTTCAAGTTTGCTATTTCAGAAAACAATTACATTTTATATTATATTTTGCTAGTATTTCTGAAATACGTTATTGAATACCTAAATATGTTTTAAAGACATTATATTTTTAACTGGGTACATTTGGTTGTCTGTCAACATGTGCCTTTTGAAGGCATGTCCAATTTCTCACTGGAATCCTTGAACTACTATCTGAATTAAGTGCCAGGTGATATTCAAAGGGGTAACCATTGGAAACGGTATTCAACCAAATCACCCCTAAAAAGAAAAACCACAATAAATACTGAACATTAAGGTTGGCTAACACTAATCGTTAAAACGAGTTAGTACTCTAGGGTGCCGCTTTATTTTAAAAACCCGGTAAGAGCTTCAGGATCTGGGCGAGTGAACGTTTGTCTGGGCAGAGACCACATAGAAGTTGTTCTTACCACTTTCTGGGAATAGCCAACAAGCTGCACTTTGCTGAGAGCCGAGTTGACCTCCTGCATGCTGTAGCACCGTTTCCACGTCCACACCTCCACCGCATCCTTGAGTGGCCCAGGAAGCATCCTGATGTGGAAGGACATCGGTAATTTGTGTCGATCAGTCAAAATGTACATCCAACTGATTTAGCTCTGATGGTCTATAGAAAGGTTTCGGGTTAGCAAAGTAGCGCAAAAAGAGCAGCATGGGTAGAAACAGAGCCACCGAAACCCTGAGATTAGCCGCTTATGTAGGCAGACGGACATATTTCCAATTTTTTTATGTTCCGGTGAGCACCTTAGGAGCGGACTGCTTTACCATGAACCGGCCTCAGTCAGGTGCTCCTCACATGATTTTATGTTAGATTAATTGAAACAAAACAAAAAAAGAGTTTAGATTGTTTAGATCTGAGTTTTAGAAAGACCTGGAACTAGCAAGTAGTTTCCAAATAAAACAATAAGCCAAATCCCATGAAAGCTCATTTCAAGTTTGGAGAGGCCATTAAAAGACTAAGAGTATGGTTTGAGAAAAACAGCATGTCAACAGTGAAGTTTGGAGGTGGGAGTATCATGGTGTGGGGCTATTTTTCAGCATATTCGATCTGCGGATTTCATATAACTGGAGGAAGGATGAATAGAAAAACATACTGGTTGTTTTTTAAATTTTTTTTATAATCCCCAAACAGCCAAGAAAGCTCTTAATTGGTCTTAGAGAAATAAAATAAAACTTCTAGTCAGTGAGGGGACCCGAGTCCAATAATAAACCTATGGAAAGAACTAAAGATCAGAGTGCATAGCAGAGGCTATAAGAAATGTTTGCAAGTTAAAAAAAAAAAAAAAAACTCTTTGAATGTATAGATTACTAGGACTGCAGTACTCATTAGTGTTCATTGTGAATATCTATTGCTGTGAGACTCTGTCCAAATGGCTGAATATTACAATATCATGAAAAAGGCAACTTTGTAACACTTGAAATATATTAGCAAACAATGATTGCGCTCCAAACAGTCCTTTGCCATATAAATATTGCCCACACCGATATTGTATTCACGATATATATTGTGCAGCCCTAGTCGTTACCTTCATCTGGTGCAAATTTCAACGAATAGACCCAGTAGAAACATATTTACTGAAACTTTTGACCTCTGAATTTCCTTCTTCTTCCAGCAGGTGGCAGACTGAGCTTTAGGAACCCTCTCCATGAAGTTGACCAGTTCCTCCATCAGCAGCCTAGGGAAACAAGGGGATCTTAAATGTACTCATGAATAACTTTATCCGTTTGTTGATTTCTTTACATGTATGATGAAGGGGCAAGTTCAGATTTCATGGTGGGATCTTAACTACAATCTAGAACAACCAGCGACAAAAAAAAAAAACTATAGTTAGCCTATAATAAATATTTTTGCGCTTGAGAAAATATATTCGGGTGTCTAAAATTAAAACAAGGCTGAGGAATATTTTAAAAAGATGATACTTCTATGAAACCCGCTAAGTAAATAAACATCCTATTTAGTAAACTCTCACTAACTGTGGATAGGTGCATCCATTCACCTGATCAGTGTTCAAGCTTCTCATCTTAATCTTCCTCGAAGTTCGATTTACGCTGCACTTACTGAAGCTCAGAAGCTTGAAGTCAAACATTCTTTGCTTTTAGCTTCATCCAGAACCATAAAGGATTCTCTTTAGTTACGGGATTGAATTGCATTACCAATAACAAAAGAAGTAAATATAGCAAACAATGTTCTACCCATCTTACCGCCCTTTGTGTACTTACCTTCCTATCTGCAGAGTTGGCTCTGTAGCATACACTGTCCCTGTAAAGCCAGTGTGTTCAGTGATGTAGGGCAAGGCCATCATACAGTGGTAGTTGGAGATAAGGATGACGTCAATGGTGGAAAGGTCCAACAGCTCTCTCTATGATCGCCGGAGGTGGGAAGGAACCAAAGGAGAATTTTTAATTGTTTGAATGGTAAGCACTGATTAGCAGGATAGGTTTATGGAGCTCTACAACATAGACTATGTAGCAGCGACAGTACACATCGCCTTGGTTAAACCCCACCCCCTTTTCTTCTAATGGCAATCATCTTGGTTAGATTATGTACCTCCGGGAGACAGAACTCGGGCTGGGAGTCCACAAACACTCTGCCGGCACATTCTTTCAGCTCCTGGGAGGATGGAGAGAACAATAATTACTCTGTGCCACAGACACTAGACATGACTATACAATGTTTTCCCAAAGGTATTTAGAAACTTTTATTTATTACAAATTTTACCACACTACAACTACAATCTCACAATTCAATTTGCGACTCAAGTCGGACTCGATTCCAAGTCACACAATTTGAGTCCTGCAACACCTCTGGTGTCACTTCTTAGACACTACATTGACTAAGTGACTGCAAACAAACTGCTCTTAAAAGGATGAATAGTTTCCCAGAATCCTCCAGCTCCTCTTACCTTTTCCAGGTTTACGCTGCCATCCTTTGAGATCCATCCAGGCAGCTTGGAAAGTCTTGGACTTGATTAGGAACACAAATGAAAACAAAAACAATATCAATCAAGACCAGTTAACGAAATCCTCCAGCCATGAACAGACACATCAAATTATCTCACCTGTGCACTAGAGGAAGAGGCAGAAAGTTGAGAACAGAGGTGGTGTCCAGTCCACAGTCCAACATGATGGTGGTGGACTTGAATTTGAGGACATTGCAAGGCAGCGTTGGGTGGCCAGACAAACAGTACTGCAAAGAGAAACAGGGATGAGGAGGATTTCGTGGAAACAGAACAGAACCCCAGAAAAGATGCCACAAACAGGTGCTTTTGGGCTGTTTTGATCAGAAATGAGTTTTCCTTGTAGTTACAAGCACATCATAAAAAAATATAAAGATATAAATTACAAGAATAATAGCAAACTTACCACTTTCAGTATTCACTATATTAAACAGCATACAATACTCAACTTAAGTACAGACTTTGGCCTTGTTGTTAGCTACTAGGCTAGCCACAGTGAATAAATTATTTCCTAAAGCTACTTTCTAACTAGCTCCTTAGACTCCTTCTAAATCTGCTATGGCATTCAATAAATTGCACACTGTATAACATTTTATTACTTATGTTATTTACTCACCAGCTTCATTTTAAGAGAAGTTAAAACAGAAGAAATGCTATGTTTTAGCCCTCGTAGCTAACCTGCTATCATTTTGTGTTACATTCGCTCCGCTAGTTTTCCTGATGTGCTCTCTCCCGCCCCCTAAAGGAACGGAGTATAATTGCGCCCCTGCCAGACAGAAACATAGGACAGAAACCAGATGAGCCAGCCAATTTAACAGGATATATAAATTGGTTTTGCTGCCAGAGTGAGCAATAAATTTTTTTATTTTATTAATTAAATTCAATATTTATCAAATGCATATGGCTACAAGCCCCCTCCCCGCTATTTTTTTTTTAAAGCAAGAACTGAAAATACACTCACAGTAGTGCTGTCACGGTAATAGCAGGTCGGAGGTCTGTCTTTAATTTTACAACACAACTTCTCTGACCTTTCTTTTTTTGTTTATTTACTTGTACAACGTAAAATAATCAGCTGGTAACTGAAAGCGATTCCTTAGCAGTACGCCGCCCTGTGACTTGGCTGCAAGTACTGGTGGGCGGCGCCGGACAAAACTATGCATTCGCCGATCGACACAACCCTGTAAGTTTTACGAATATAAGTAGTTCACGGTTGCAGCTGGCGTACACCAGCGGACATAGAAGACACCGGTGGTCGGCAGAACCATAGCGCCACCCCGCTAGTCTCGCCGGTAGGTAAATGATGCGGAGCCATTGAGCCATCGTGTTTATGAGCTCGCACTTTTGCTCACAGCCGCTGTCTGTCAAACACGAACAGGTCAAGGCACTCACGAATGACTCATCCAGGTGCGGTATTCCTAACAAACGTGTGTGACCGCACTATAATGAAGGACAGCTGATGTGGAAACACCCGGGGACAACTTAGATTTCCACATCTGCTCCGCAGGCCTCGTTGTTGAGTCGCTTGTTATCCTTTGTTTTTGGTATCAGCCGCCCAGCGCTGGTAGAGGTGGGGGGAGATTAACTCGTTTTTCAGAACGACGGAGCTCGATGTCTTTTAATGGAGGATTTGTGCAGATAGCGGTGAAGAGAATTTACGAGTGGGCAAAGACGGGTAAGGCACGACGATCACTACTTTTGCCCACAGGGGAAACATTATGTTCATGGTTTAACAACTTCACTGATGTTGTGACATAACGTTTTGCGAAACAGCGAGTCAACAGTTTTGAATCTGAAGTTACTACAGTTCATTAACAGAGTCGGACATGCAGTCCAAGGGTTTAAGTCCGCTAATACTTTATTTTTAATCTGCGTTTCCAGAGCCAGTCAGTCGTTACTTTATTGTAAGGTATTGCCAGATGTTTACTTACAATAATCAGCATCAGTGTCATGTTACCTTGAGCGTTTTAAATGAATCTAAACTCTTCTTGTTTGATGTGGAATGATGGAACACATTACATGTTTTTTTTATTACATTGATAAATGATTAAACAATGTTTAGTTAAAAACAAAAACAAACAAGGATTGTATCCCCTACTCCAACGTCTTTCCAACATTTACAGAGCAAAAGCAAAAGAAGCGGATTAGCAGTGCTTGCAAACAATCGTTTGTGGCATCGAGGACCATGTGGAATGTCTCTGCTGCCTGGGAATTGAGTTGTTGGCATGTAACTACATGTATGAGACTGTGGTACAGGGACAGTCTTCAGTCAGAGGCTGTTTGTTGCATGACTGACTGCTACTGGAGATCCTTCCTGCCCATCAGCATAAACCACCCATAGCGGCTCTTTGAAGATACTTGGGAGGATTTGAGTTACGATATCTAATCACATTGGGTCAAACAAAAGTATTTTTGAATTGAATGAAATAATTCTGAATTCATTTAGGATTTTCTCTAATACAAAAAGGTTTAAATATATACACACAGCCCTACTAATGTTTGGATACGTGTCTCTTAGTGAGATGCGCCGGCTCGACCACACGCTTTTTGTAGCCGTTAGCAAGTTTCTGACAGAATTCTGCATGAATATTTGACAACCTGAAGCCTGATATTATCCTGCTTTATTCAGTCCAAAACCAGTTTCAAATTAGGGTTCTGGATCGGCGTGTTGCCGATTCTTCCCTAGTTTTTACCATCTAGTTGTTGATTGAAGATGAAGCTGAAGAGTTTGCAGGTAGTCTTCGTCCTTGATCACTTTATTGCGGTGCAATCGTCGTCTCGTCTGGAAACAAAAACGTCCATGTAGGTAGGTGAAATTTCGAATTTAAAGCCGGTGCCGTTAAATTGGCTTGTTGGGTTCCGGGTTGGCCTTGAACACCCCAGCTCGTTTTATTTCATCGGAAGTCGACGGTTTGGGTCCGACGGGTGAAACTTGAATAGAACTCCAACATAACTTTATCACGGACCCACATCCGAAGTGGTTTTAGATTGGATAAAGCAGGCCCTCCCAAATCACCAACTCTCATTCCACCCTGGAAGAAGATGGACTCAAAGGAACCCCAAAAAAAAAGAAGCAATGTGACGTTGATGCCTGTGACGATCGCGTGTTACCTTCTGACCAGGTCTGTGTTGTCACCTTTTAATCAGAACAGTTGAGGTACACTCTAGGCTTCTTTGCCATGGGGAACTCCTGCAGTAATCATCTGGGGATCCCTCCTGGGAAGGGCCCCAACCCTGTGGGCTGCACCGACTTCATGATGGACCACACTGCGCAGGTGAGGTCGAACGACGAAATCCACTGTATTATCCATAGAGACAGGGCCACTGAATTCTTACTACAGTTCATTAAGGGGCTCCTGCTCTGTGCGAGTAGGCGTTTTATTTACATAGGCAAAAGCAGTTCTCATGTATTCCTCCCACAGAGTCCGAGCCAGTCAAAGGCATATGCAAACTGATCAGCTGTCCGAGTGGTGTCCGACTCTAAAATATTGTTGTTGATTAGATTAAAGTTTAAACAGTACCTTGGTTGTTTTTATTTTCCACCTTTCTGCATGCTCCAATCATCACATCTGCAGAAGTAAGCATAAGTTAATATAACGATGGCTATTATGTATGGTTAAAGTTAGCATTTTTTAAGTCTGTGTTGAATGATGTTAGCTGGAAGGGGCCCAAATGAATTCTCCTAAGGGTCCCAAACTGCGTCGGACCAGCCCTGCCCTGCCCTCACATACCAGAGCAAACGCGCTCTGTTGTCTCCCGAGGGGAAAATGTTTGAAATAGCTCCCAATCCAGTTCAGGTGTTTTTGATGTGACTCAGACATAAAGTGAATCATGCAGTTGACCCGTGTGTCTGTTCAACAGGGCAGCTTCTTCAGGCTTTACTATCCCTGCCAGGAGACGGAGAAAGCCGAAATGCCCGACTGGGTCCCGAACTTGGAGTATTTTTACGGCCTGGCCGACTTCATGAAAATCAACCGGACTTTGAGCGAAAAGATATTCGACTATCTCTTTGGTGAATTTTTTTATTTTTTACACAGGTGTTCTGAATCATCGAGCTAATTTTATGATTAAAGGAAAGCCAAATAAATCCAGTTTCCGATATCATTTTGTTCACACACATCGTGTCCTGCTCTTAAGAAATCCGAGACTGAATGAGAAACAAGCTGCAGATATTTCTTAGCATTTCTGATACATTTAGAGATTAAAAACCATTCTAAGCATTAAATTCAGATGTGTAGCCAAACGTCTGGGATTCACAACGGACAAAAAAGATTTCAAGATTTGGGTTGTGGTAAAAAAGCAGCTGATCAGAACCTGATATGAAACCAGAAGTAAAATCAAATTCAAACCCACCATTTCAGTTTCGTACTTCCACGCAGGTTCTACATTTGAGGCAGTTTAGCTGTAAACTCGCGCCGCATTACTGAGCAGAGTTGGAGCAACTTTAACCCTGACAAAAGCAGAAACACACTAGCTTGTTTGAATTCTCCCTTTTAATTCCACATTGAGTAGACAGAAATCAGCTGCCAGAGATGTGACTTTATGAAGCTCATGTGTCTGTGATTATTATTATTTCAGGCTCCTATAAGATCCCAGCCTACATGGATGCTCCATTTAAATCCAGTGAAAAGTGTCCCGTGGTAATTTTCTCTCACGGCCTCGGTGCCTTCAGGTACACGGTGTGCAGTTTATCATCGTTGCAGCGGGAGTTGCTGTTAACTGAAAATCTGCTTTTTTTTTTTTTGTTTGTTTTGTTCCAGGACTTTGTATTCAGCTATATGTGTAGAGCTGGCCTCTCGGGGCTTCATCGTGGCATCCGTGGAGCACAGGTAACTCACTTTCCATACTGATCATAAAGCTGAACATGATTTGGCTGATTTGAAGCCCGGTTGAACTTTATCCCAGTAAACTCGATCTGAATGGGATGTGAACTAACCTGACGGTAGGCCTGGATCAGTTTTAAAGTCAAACCAAGGTTTTAAAACGTTACGGCTTCAAAAATCAGATTTGTTTCGGTCGTACTGTTTTAATAGTTCAAAGTCCTTTTCCTGAGATGCCGTAGAAGGTGTTGGATTGACCTGAGTTGACATTGCTGCTGCTTCTCCCCCACCTGCTGCTGTGCACTGCCAGTCAGCTGGCTGCTCAGCTTTTCTCTTTCTGAAAGGCAAATTTGGTTGTTTGGAAACTTTTCCCGTTGTGAAAAACCCAGACAGTCAGGGTGTGGAAACTAAAGAACCATCCATCCCTCAATATAGCAGTATATGACAACCAAGATTAGTCGATTTAGTCACAATTACAACGACCAAAACTGTCGGCGACAAATGTAATCTACGTCATTCTCAAGCTTTGTTTTTCTCTTAAATCTGCGCCGTACCTTTCGGTGCTTCTTTGTTCTTGAAGCACATGCGCAGTTGTGGCAATTGGGGTTAACCGTGGCGTTACCGGAAAAGCCAAAACAACGGTACCACGGCGTGCCGGCAACGGAACTCGAACGTTTGGGAGCTTTTTATAAAAAAGTCAGAGAAGCAGGTGCAATGCAAAATCTGCAAGGTAGAACCTGCATTCCATGGCAGGACGATGGCGATGCACGAGCAAGGAAGCACGTTGAGGCGGATGATGAAGTGTTTGTTAGCTGCTAACATTAACATCAACAGCGAGCTGGTTACTTGCATTGATAGCTGTGACGTTAACAGTAATGATGGCAATTTTTATAACGTTACAAACGCTAATGTTGTATTTTGTAACAATACAGTGTTTGTGTTTTAAAAAAAGGCATTCCTCTTCAAGGGAGGACTTTTGTTACCAAGCCAACAACATGCACACCTCGGCAAGCAAACCTTCTGACTGAAGCAATCTTGAACATGTTTGTGACAGACGTGAAACCCCTGTCCATGGTTGGCGATCAAGCAGTTCAACCCAGAATA
Organism: Valencia hispanica; assembly: GCA_963556495.2. Taxonomy (NCBI): domain Eukaryota; kingdom Metazoa; phylum Chordata; class Actinopteri; order Cyprinodontiformes; family Valenciidae; genus Valencia; species Valencia hispanica. The sequence continues at coordinate 14,826,639 of OY747719.1, read as the reverse complement.
CCCACAATGACTACCTACCAGGCCGATCCCACACAGCCCAATACTCAGAGATAACACTTCAAGCTACAAGCTAATGACGGTTACATTAGAGCTATAATTTGCGCACCATCCGATAAGTAGACTAATCGCCAAAATCATTGATTAGTCGATCATCGAAATAATCATTTGTAAACCACAGGTGGCAAACTACTAGCAGGAAGTCTAACTAAGCAGCTAATATCAGCTTGATTGATTGAAAGCATGCATCTGGTGTGTATCTCCAGCGGTCATTGGGCCGAGAGGAGGGGTACACCCTGGACGGGTCACCTGTCCATCACAGGGACACACAGGACAGAACCATAAACACACACACTCCTAAAGCCACTTTATAGAGGCCAGTTACCCTAACATGCTTTTTTTTTGGACTGTGCAAACTCAATAAAGAGACTCCAGGCTGGGATTAAAACTAGCAGCCATAGTCACCATGCAGCCCCTACTGAATGGAGAACCATGAAAATGTAACATAATCTGTGCAATTAGCCATTGAAAACAATGACTGAATATTAGTACTTCTATGTTTTTGCCTGACTTTAAATATTAAAGTAACAAATGCTATAGATAACATTAGAATTGTAGTAATGAATATTATTTTAGCAGATCATTGTTGCTTTTCTGTTTTCATAGAAAAGATAGACAAATGTTAATACCGAGTACCGTGAATGCAGTGTTATGTGTTTTACGGAGACGTGGCTGCTGGATCATATCCCCGACTCCAGCGTCTGTCTGCCAGGCTTCCTGACTGTACGAGCAGACAGAGATCTGAAGACGAGCAGAAAAAGTAAAGGTGGTGGAGTAGCAGTGCTTGTAAACAACAGATGGTGTCATCCAGGACATGTTACTGTGAAGTGTCGTCTCTGCACCCCAGATCTCGAACTCTTGGCAGTGAGTTTTCGTCCATATTATTTACCAAGAGAGTTCACCAGTGTAATTTTGGCAGTTGTTTACATTCCACCTTCAGCCGTTGCCGACAATGCATGTGATGTCATCAGTTCCATTGTTGCTAAGCTACAGACACAGCACCCCAATGCATTTGTGGGAATTTCTGGTGATTTTAATCATGCCTCGCTCTCTACTATACTTCCAACATTTCAACAGTTTGTCAGCTGCTCTACAAGAGAAAACAGGACCTTTGTTTTATTTTATGCAAATGTAAAGGATTCATACATGTCCAAACAAAGACCTCCTCTGGGACAATCAGATCACAATCTTGTTTTTCATCTGTTCAGAATATAAACCACTTGTTCAGAGGCAACCTGTGACAAAACAAACTGTGAGAAAATGGTCACAGGAAGCTGAAGAAGCCCTGCAGGGTTGTTTTGCAACCACAGACTGGATGACTCTTTGCCAAGCACATGGAGAGGACATCAATGCCATGACTGAGTGTGTGACTGACTTTATAAACTTCTGTGTGGACAACATCATCCCCACCAGAACAGTGAGATGCTTCCCTAATAACAAACCCTGGATCACCAGTGACTTGAAGGAACTGCTAAACAAGAAAAAAAGAGCCTTCAGGGAGGGAGACAGGGAATTACTGAGGAGTACACAGAAGCAACTTAAGGTTAAGATCCGAGACAGCAAGGAGGCATACAGGAAGAAGCTGGAGATGCCATCATCCACCTACTTCAACCAACCCACTGTCATCTGGACAAAGCAGGCAGAACTGTGAGGATCATGCTCTTTGATTTCTCTAGTGCATTTAACACAATTCAGCCTGATTTGCTTTGTCAGAAACTCCTGAAGACACAGGTGGAGCCCTCAACAATCGCCTGGATCAATGACTACCTGACCAACAGACCACAATTTGTGAGACTGAAGAACTGTGTGTCAAACCAGGTGGTCAGCAGCACAGGAGCACCACAAGGGACCGTACTCTCACCATTCCTTTTCACTCTGTACACCTCAGACTTCCAGTACAAATCAGAGACCTGTCATCTGCAGAAATACTCAGATGACTCTGCAATTGTCGGGTGTATCAGAGATTAACAAGAAGCTGAATACAGAGAGCTGGTGGACCGCTTTGTGACATGGTGTGGAAACAATCGTCTCACCTTGAATGTGAACAAAACAAAGGAGATGATTGTAGATTTCAGAAGAAACGGGGATAAGTGAAACACTGTTTCCATCATGGGAGACGAAGTGGAGGTGGTCGAGGAATATAAATACCTCGGAGTTCACCTTGACAACAGACTGGACTGGAGGCGCAACAGTGAAGCCGTCTACAAGAAGGGACAGAGCAGACTGTACTTCTTGAGGAAGCTTAGGTCCTTCAAGGTTTGCAGCAAGATGCTGCAGATCTTCTACAAGTCTGTTGTGGAGAGTGTAATCTCTTCAGCAGTCATCTGTTGGGGTAGCAGCATCAGAGCCAGGGATTTAAAAAGGCTAAACAACCTGATAAAGAAGGCTGGTTCTGTTCTTGGGACAACTGCGGAAAATCTGGAGATGATAATGCAAAGGATTCTTCATAAAATCAAAAAAATTATGGACAACCCTGAGCATCCTCTTCATGAGACAGTCATACAACAACAGAGCGTCTTCAGTCGGAGGCTTCTTCAGTTTCGCTGCAATACAGATCGCTACAGGAAATCCTTCCTGCCCACAGCCATCATCATCTACAACAACTCCTTAAAGAATTAATTATATGAGCTATACCAACACTTAATTTCCCTCTGGGATCAATAAAGTATTTTTGAATTGAATTGAACATCAGACAAAGATAACCTGAGTAAACACAAAAGCTAGTTTTTAAAAATTGATTTCATTTATGAGGGGAAGATTATTATCCAGACTGGACTGGACCGATGTAAAAATGTAGTTGCCCCCATATTAAGTCATGAGTTATTGGCGATTACCCATTTGTCTTTAGGGTTAAGTTCACTAGCTACACCTGGGTTTGATTAAATCAGGACGTTATGTAATTAGAAACCGTGCAACAACACAAAGTATCAGATAGTAGATCATGCATGGATTTAAAGACATTCAAGAACAAATGAGAAACAAAGACTTTGACATCTGTCCAAGTCAAAATGGTTACGAAGCCATTTTGGGACTCTAGTGAACCACAATGAGAGCCATTATCCACACATGGAGAAAACATGCCACAGAGGTGAACCTTCTCAGGAGTGGTCGGCATTCCAACGTTACTCCACGAGGATCAGCGACTCCTCCAGAAAGTCACAGAAGACCCGGATGTACATCTGAAGCATTGCAGACCTCGTGATTCAACTATAATAAGGAGACTGGGTAAAAATGGCACCCATGGTTGAGTTCTGACAAAAACAACACAAAGGCCCATCTCACAGTTGCCGAAAAACATCATTATGATCCTCATGACTTTAAGGGAAATATTCTGCAAACGTTTTTAAATGTATGTCTGGTTACATGTGATGTAAACAGCAATGTATTTAAGAAGGAGACCATCATAGCTACAGTCAAACATGTTGGTGGTAGGGTGATGGTCCTGAAGGAGGAGATCTGGCCGTTTGGGACCTCGGGTTAAGGCAGCAGGACAAATGATCTGAAGCACGCCAGCAATTCCACCTCTGAATGGCTCAAAACAAATCATGAAACGGAATCACGATTTTTGTGGCATGACCATTTAAAAAGGCAGCCAACGCTCAAAACCCCATAAATGTGGTTAAATGAAAGCAATTCTGAAAAGACGAGTGGATTAGAGTGGACTAAAACTCCTCCACAGCGATAAAGACTCACAGGAAGTCATCTTAAACTTAAAACTTGGTGGCAGTTGTTGCCGAGGGCGGAACGACTAGCTAATATTTCACATAGAGCCAGGCTGGATTGAGCAGCCTTTTTCCCTTAAATGAAGAAAATCCTGATTTGAAAACCGCTTTTTGAATTAACTCAGGTTCTCTTTCTATATTTAAATGGTTTGATCTGAGACGTTAAAAATCTGCTGACTCAGGCCTACTCGACAGGGTGGAGCCCAGGAATATAAACCTCGAGTCGTTTGTCATTTTTGCGGAAATTCTAGCTGAACATTTGCCAGCAACAGAGGGGCGGCCCTCCTCTGCTGTTTATCCGTGGAGTCGGAGGGGAAAGGGTTACGCAGACAATGGCACGAACCAGCTCATCACATTTTCTTTTCAGTATAGAGACAAGAGGACCGTATGGAGATGAACATAATGGCCACGGTCGCACTGTGACTCGCGTCGATTGAGGCAGCGAGGCTGGGCTGTCGCTGGGTTAAAGGCGGGAGCCACAGGGCGAGCACATGGCCGCTCTGTCATTCGCCGCTGTGTCATCGAACACGCTTGGTCACAAGTCAGTGGTGTCCCTCAGATGTTTCAGTCAGCAGCCACCCCGCTCCGGGCCGCTGCTGACGCACTTTACTTTGTCTCAGGTTTCTGCAGGAACTGAGAATAGGGGAGGGAAAAACAAAAGGCAACAGTTGGCTCACAAACAAGCCTGAGCATGAAAGCCAAGCGTTGCATAGATGTTCAGATCTCAAGTCAGATTTGTTTTTTTATTCAACTCAAAACAGGATGTTTCAGTGCTGAAACCAACGTTTTTATAGTTGCATAAAGGAAGTTTATTTGCTTCTGCTCACTGTTGTAATCTCTGAAAATCATTTTTTCTCTGACTTGTTAGAGGTAAACCGTGTTACAGTTTGCCATAATTTAAAAGATGTTATAAATTTCCTTTAACGCGGGCCAAAAAACACTTTTAATCAAATAATTTATCCCAGAGGGAAATTAAATATTGTTGCAACTCATTTTATCCTAGTTTTCATCATCTGGGGCCGGAAGGTAGGCTCTCCTTTAGCAGTCTGTATTACAGCGGTTCTTTTAAAGCCTATGACTGAAGCCGACCAGCAGGTTTTGACAGGTTTCAACATATTTTGAAACATTCGAGTTAAAGGGGTCCTTGTTGTTGTTTAATTTAGACAGCGATTTAAAAACAAAAATCACGGATACTCCCGTTTTGGTCCTACAGTGTGTGGTGTGCGGCACCGACGAGTCACCACACAAACAGATTTTACTCTAACATTCCAAGCTCAGTCAGGAAATTTCACAAAACCTCATGAGATCAAAGGAGTAAATAAATATAGATGCAGAGGATGAAGCATTGGCAATGGTTTGTGGACTAGTTAGAGAAAACAAAATGATTAAGGGGTGGACACAGCAGGAGGTCTACTTGTTAAACAAAGATATGGTACATTTTTAGACAATCCAACATGTTGAATATCCCTGATTTGTGATCAGAGCAGACCAGAGCGTTCAGGTTCAGAACATACCACACACGGCAGGAATATCTGTTAGGATTATCTTAGGGGCGCGTCGGAAGGGGAGAATCGAGGCAGAAATCTGCCTAAAATTCTGCCGCGTGAACCAGGCCTTAGGGTGTCAAATGCACCATACCAAGAAGTCCGCGTCGTCTCCGACCTGCTTTACTATGCAAATGTAATTTTTTTGTAATTGCTGCCGAGAAATGGACCAGTCTGGGCAAAGCTCTGAGAATAGGAATCATCGGCCGTAGACACGACCCCTTAAATGTACACGTCCCTGCACAGTTCAACGCTGGCAGTTACTGTTTATTGTAGAACTATTAACCCTGTTGTTTGAGCCATTGGGTTAAACAACACACAGCTAATTTAATATTCGTTAAGTGTGCGGGGAAAACGAGTATTTCAATTGCAGGTCTTTATTTTGGGGTTGGATTTGGCCTTTTATCAAGGCTCCTGGTCAAGTTTCAGCTCCAAAGCTTCATATACTATGTAGAGGCTCAAAGAACAGTTTCCAATTGTCAAAAATATTGTTCTAGAAGCCCTTTAAATTTCAGTCGCCAGGGACTCTGATGACAGGGAAGCTGAAGCAAACGATGCTAAGATCTTTAGATCTCTAACTCAATCTGATTGGTTTACATGTATAACCACCGCTTTGAAAGCGAGCAATTGCCGTATTCTACTAGTATGACCTGAAATTGCTTGTGATTCGCTGGAACAGTTCTCTTTCTGGCGGTGGGATGGGCATGATATGGGCTGGACCCCAGGTGGATCAATGCTTGGGTCTAACAGTTAGGATTGGGCAAAATCTTTGTGAAATCCCTGCATAAGAATAAAAACCTAACGAATGCAATCAAGACACTCCGATCAGCTGCTTTATGTGATGTAACCACAAGGATGTCCACATTTAGGCAAACTATATATATTGAGGTCCATTTATTTGACAGAAGCACCTAAGCAGTCCCGTTTTCTGCCTCCTCCCCCCCCCACTCCTCGCCGTCCACCCCTTTTGTTTCGTCCTCGCAGGGATGAGTCGGCCTCGGCCACGTTCTACTTCCACGAGGAGACGGAACCCAAGCCGACGCAGGAGAGCTTGCCCAAAACCGCATCGGCTGCGGTCCAAGACGGCCTGGTGAAGGAGTGGATGTACTACAGAGCTCTGAAGCACGGCGAGAGTGAATTCTCCCTCAGAAACAAGCAGGTCAGAGACGGTCTTCTCTGGTTTTTAAAGCTGCAGCGTCACGCAGAGTTCACCACAGACGGATGTCATCACTTCTGACCTTTAAACAGACAAAACAGGCTTTACAGGGAAACCACATGTCTTCTTGTTTTTTTTTTTTTTTATATTCTGTGGTAACCTGCCCACTCCACATGAATGTGCACAAAGGAAGTTTCTTATATGCTCATTTATTGGCTCGGCTCTAAAAATCCATCCAGCGTTTTGCTTTCACTTTAAACTCAAAACACAATTTGTGATGGAAAATACATCGAAGTCAGTGGTTATAATGCAACAAAAGTATAATAAGCAAGGGCATGAGTACTTCTATATGCTTACTTTATTTGAGCCATTCTTATTTCCTTGGTTTTCAGGTGAAACAACGAGCAGACGAGTGCATCCTGGCTCTGGATAAACTTACTGAGATCGACTCCGGCGTAGAGGTGCAGAATGTCCTGCAGACACAGTTCGACTGGACGACGCTGGAGGTAACGCTTCATCACTTTGGGTCTTTCCCCCCGCTTTTCACAAGAGAAACGAGCCTGAACTTGGCACAGCATCGAAATGTTTCAGAACTCTACAATAAGGAGAACAGCTATAATAAAATGAATCACGTGAATTGATATATATATTAAAAGAAAAAAAAAAAATCAATATTTCCTCTCACCAGAGCTCCATGGACCTGTGTAGGACAGCAGTGATGGGGCATTCCTTTGGTGGAGCAACTGTTGTCGAAGCCTTGTGCAAAGAGGTTAAATTCAAGTATGTTGTCTCTTTAAAGCGCACCCATTCCAGAAAGGAAGAGACACGTTTAAAGACCTGGTTAATAGTTGAATTTGATGATGTGCAGCTTTTAATCAGCAGGTAGCACTGATTGTAACTCCTGGTCATTTTAAGAACCGTGTTCCTTTAACGGATCAGATTGCTTACTGGAGTAAGTAGGAAGAAAGTAAAAAAAAAAAAAAATCATTAAAAAACTCAACGTCCTTTAATTTTTTTCAGCTAATGTAACAACAAACTCTGGTGTATTTTTGTGAGATTTTGTTGATATTGACCAAGATAAAGTTGAAAGAAAATGACAAATCTTCAAATTTAATTTGCAACTAGAAAAAAGAAAAGAAATCACAGCCCTTTACTGATGCCCCCAAAGAATATTTAGTGCATTCAGTTGCCTTTAAAAGTCACCTGAGACCAAAATAAAGCTGTTTGCGACAGAAAACACCGCACATCACCCCAAACCCCATGTCCCCAAATTAAAACACGGTGGTGGCAGCCTCATTCTGTGGTTATATTTTCTACAGCAGGTATGTGGAAATGGCAGATAGGTTGAGCACCTTCCAGCAGGACAACCATGAACATACAGTTTCATGTTAGATTAGGGCATATTGTTGTGTTAAAATGGTCTAGTTAAAGCCCAGACCTAAATCCAGTTCAGAATCTGTGGCGAGATTTCAACCTTCTGTTCAGATGCTCTTTATTCCATCTGCTTGAGCTGCAACTATTCTGCAGAGAAGAATAAATGTCAGTTTGTAGTTATGGAAAGGTTTTTTAACGCATCAAACTCATTGTGGCTGAATATAAATTCACAGCTCATATTTTTGATTTGTAAAATATTTTGAAAACCACGTACACGTTTTGTTACACGCTTCTGCGTGTCGATCAATCACAAAATCCCAATAAAAGACACTGACATGTTTGGTTGTGACATATGTGAGAGAATAGGGAACGCTTATTCAAACTAAAGTAAAAGTCATGCCCTCCCATCAGGTGTGGAGTAGCTCTGGACGCCTGGATGTTCCCTTTGGACGATGAGCTCTTTCCTCGGGTCAAGCAGCCCATTTTCTTCATCAACTCCGAGAAGTTCCAGTGGGCAGGAAACATCAGCCGCATGAAGAAGTTGGACTCTACCGTCATACAGAGGAAAATGATCACAATCAGGTACTGCGAGGAGCACGGCTGTCACAGACGGAGGGGTCGCGTTAAGCAAATGTTTTCCGTATTTGACCGTTTTTAAGCGGTGACGAGGAAAAATCCGGAGGCCTTCCCGTCATTTTGACAGGATCAGTGTTCACAGCCTGACCACTTGGTGCAAATGCGCAGACATTTTCCATTTTACGCACAGAGTACAGATAAATGACTATAAAAAATAGATTCCCACGAGAGCATCATCTCGCCAACAGGGAGCAGACAGCACGTTGAAAAGTGACTGGGGCTTCGGAGCGCATCGCTCCCGGGAGGCCCCATCTCGTGCCAACAACCGATGCCTGCTGCGAGATTTCCTCCCGCTGAAGCGATAGCTTGCAGGACAGGAAACGGCTCATTCAGTCTTTCCTAATTCTGATCACTTCAGTCGGAGAAATGTTCCCTCATTTCAAAACTTCGGCTGAAGTGGCGCTTAATTCCAGTGTGGCAGCGCAGATTCAGCCTCCAGAATATCTAAACCCCCCATGTGACGTCATTTGGCTAAAGTCCAAAACCTCATGACAATAACTTCTGCTCCAATCCGGCTATTAGATCACGCACAAATGGGCGCACATTTCAGTTCCATGGGGAGCAGGTGGAAGTTGAGACTATGCGTTCAGGCCACAGGTGAAATGTTAGTACTTTAAGTGCAATCGTTTCATTTCATTTTTTTTACGTCATTCTCTGTTCAGCTTGGTTAGATTGAATATTATTTAGAATGACAAAAAATAAAATACAAATAAATGTTAAAAACTGAACAAATAGATCATGACTGGATTTTTTTTGACCATCAGTCAAAGTGATAAATATGTCTAGCGCAAACTCTATAGATGATATACGCTCGTCGTTTTTTCCAGAGGCACAGTTCACCAGAGCTTTCCAGACTTCACCTTCCTGACAGGGAACTGGATCGGGAAGCTGTTGAAGCTGAAAGGAGAGATCGACCCGGAGCTAGCCATAGACCTCTCCAACAAAGCAACTCTGGCCTTTCTGCAACGACATCTTGGTAAGAAAATCCCCAGCTGGTCAATCTACGTCTTCAGTTCAACCGTCTGACACTAAGATGTTTCTTCCAACATTTGTGCAGGTCTGGAGAAGAACTTTAATCAGTGGGATCCTCTGATTGATGGGGAGGATGAAAACCTCATCCCAGGAACTAATATAACTTTGCTCCAATCGGCTATGTGAACATCCACCGTGCCTCAAAGGTCACAGGAGCATCCGCTCTCCTTGTGCCCCAGAACCATTCCAACAGTCCCGAACCAAGTTACTCTAAATGAGTGAGAGGTTGTTGGAGATTAAAGCCGGTCTACCTCAACCGCAGGGAGGACAACGCACCAAGTGTACCGCTGATTGTATCAAAAGGCCTTAATGTGCCAAAGACTTCCTTTTACTGTTGGTGAAATCTTTTACCAGCAGTTTCATCTTTGTATATTACAAGCTAAGTATTTAGAGCAATTCCTGTTCAGCTCTGAGATACGACTGTAACTCTGTCCTGAAGCTCTAACAATCTGATACAAGATGGATTTTAATCGGTAGCTCAGCCAAATAAAAAGACCTCTTCAGGTTAAACACTAGATCTTCTGGGCTGCAGCTCGCTGAATAGAATGTAAAGATTTTAACTGCACACAGTCTATAATATCTACATGTTTTTAGACAAGTCTAATAAATCTGGTTTGTACACAAAACTCGTGTTGATCATAGTGAAGAAAATGGAACCTGCAGCTCCTCCTGAAAAGATAATGTTTTGTCTGTCAGGCTCTGCTGCGTTCGTCAGCAAGGACCGAAAACCACACATCAATACTGACCTGGAATATTTATTGGGTCAACAAAAGAAATACCATGCGTGCAATTCACAACAAATACAGAAACTGTTTCTACTCCACTTGACAGCAACGTAAATGAGTATTTTAGACATGTAACAAAACATTCCATTCCAGAAAATTGTTGCAACTTTTACAAAGAATTCACCTCTTAACATCACAGAAACACAAATTCCTACAGACAGACTTTTGCTTTTGAGAACAGCAAAAACACGAAATTATGTGAAAGAAAAAAAAAAAATGCTGTCAAAAAAACTGAAGACAAGCTAACCGGTCTGTACCTGTTTGTTTGAAAGCAAAACACAAGTAGGTGATGAACTTGAAATCTGAGACCAGAAAGTAAACAAAAAGGCAGACAGTCACTCCTCTGGTCGCCGCTCAGGAAAGACGTTGGCAGCTCCATCCTTTATAATTAGAGAGAGGTGAGTTATCTTGGACAGCTCGGCCTCTGGAACAAAGCAAAACATGAGGAAACTGAATAAATAACAGCTCAGACAGTTTTTTCCAAAATAAATGCAGGTATATTTTAGACTTTAAGGCCTAAAACTGACAACACAACCAAGAGCTGCAGTTGTGCTTAAATGTTTAAACGTTGAGTAAAGCTGATCAATCTTATTGTAGTTTTTATTTCCATAAGTTCTATTCCACACCATATGAAGAAAAATTCATATTAGGCAACTCGAAAATGGTGCCATTTCTCTTTACATGTAAAAATGCTAGTAGGTTTAGCTTCTCTGTGAATCAATAAAATACCAATTAGCTGTTTTTGAAACCCGCTTCTCTTCTGTGCTACAAGGAGTTGACCATCTTGGTAAAAAGGCGCTCCAGCCCATGATGATGGGACTACATCCCATAATTCCTTTACGTTTCTTGGTTTTGCATTAGAAACTGCACGTTTGATGTCATCCTACGAGCTTTCTGCTAGATCAAGGTTCAGGGAGCCTTGTTGGCCACCGTACTTCACAGTGTACTGGCTTTTCTTTTTTTTGAGAGGCCGTCTGCAGTCCCTAAACCCCAAAACAACCATCTTGATTTAATAAGACCATTGTCTGTTTTCTTCCACTTCACTGGACTTCCTTAAATTTTTCCCAGCTCAAATCACTTTGAATAAAGAACAAATTTCCGCCCACCCACTCCGACAAACTTCCGCCTCCTCAAACATGAGCAGCAGAGCATTTGTTTCCACATAAAATGACTCGACTCATTTATTCAGACCCGAGACTACAGCCAATTATCTGAAAAAATTTGTGAATGAAACCTTTAAACGTCATTTGTTTTTTTTAAACAATGTCTGGAATGAGTCCTATTAATCACATTTTCAGAAATAAACACCCTGTAACCAACATGTTCAACATTTGCTGCTTTTGCCCTCAAATAAAGGCCACCTGCTCACAGAATGACCAACTTCACTGATTAAACTCCGTACTACTGTATTATTATGAACACGTCCCTATCAGTTACATAGAATCAGCAGTGGTCATGTCATTATTGTTGTGTCTGTTGGTTTTCTATTACTCTACTACACCTACTGGTTTGTCATTTACCAGTAGGTGTGGTAGAAAAATAAATCCTTTTCAGTGATCAAAAGGCATTTAATTCAACTTTTTAAAATGCTTTATTCACCTCAAAAGGAAAAAAAATGTTGCTCAAGTTTGCATTTTTGGTTAGCAACAAATGCAAACTTCAAAGTTGTCCTAAAAATCTTAAACTTTTACATCCTTCCTTTTTAATTTGTCCAAGAACATTTTTTCAGACTTGCGATGGAAAACAAATGTTATTAAATGACCCCAGTCTGCCCTGAGCAAAGACAGTTTTTACGTATACAGGGATAAGACAGGCGCAGTCACTGTTCAGCGTTTGGACGTCATTAAATCGTTGTTTTAGCTGCAGCCATGATCTGGGAATCAAGGAATTCCTCTTGAAAGAAATCTTTTACTACGTTCCTATATACTTCCAGTGGATTTTCCTTCCCACAGATATGATAAAGAGTCCGGGGACTCGCTTACCGAAACTGTCCTCTCCAGACAATGATTCCTCTGTGACTTCGCTGTCATCAAACTCCTTGCAGGAAAAAATGATAATCCAGTTGAGAACATAAAAACACTAGAAATAACTTTAGTTAATTATTACAACCTGTCAAATGTTTGGACATGATTACATAGTGTTCCATCCTGGACGACCCATTAACATGATTTTCTATTATTTTTAGCTCAACTTGCACATTCCTTAACAGTTTGACTAAACATTGAGAGGCTGTCAGCAATAATATACTGATAAATAAAAGCTTGGAGCATTTCTTTAATCTCTTTTCATTACCTCAATCAGTGAAGGAGTTTGCTCAGACTTACAGTCTGTTTCCATTTCAGCTTCTTGCTCAGAGTCTGACGGAACAAGGAAATGTCAGCATGGCTTGCATTAATTCGAAGGACTATTCTATAAATCGGTCTTAGATTTTAATGTGCATTTTAAACATTTGTTAAAAGAGAGCCTTTTGATATTGGAAATTGATTCGGAGTGTCTTCGATACCTTGAGAGACATCTGCTAAATGGGCGTTCCTGACGAAACACGTCAACTCTTCAACTGCTTTCCTCTGAAATGGAATCAGAAACAGAATTTACTCGGAGATTAAAGCATTTGGAGCTTCATTCAGAAAATAAAATCAAATATCCATTACCACATCTGTGTAGATTTGTGACTCCACATCAGCTGGCGAAACTGCAGAGGGGAAAAACAAAGAAATTGATGAAATAAAAGAAAAATGTGCTCAACAGTCATGTTTAAACATGTAACGAAGAAAACCAGGAGGTTTATTACCGTTAATGGGATCGCTCTGGTCTCCAAACGTTGAGTTGCCCTGAAAGACAGGATCACAAAAACGGGTCATGTATCACAGATCGGACAAACAAAATCCAATATCATATCAAATCAAAAATCCAATGGGAAACAACAGGTTGGAAATATAACTATTACCTCATCAGGACTGGGAGTATGTAGCAGCTCTAGGTGGTGGGGAACGTCGGCTATTTCAGCCGTGGTTTCTAACAGACCATCTGTGCAGACAGGAAATTTTTTTTTAAATTCTAAGCAAACCTATTCAGATCTGGAAAATGCTCCTATCTAATGCCTTCCACTTCCAGGCTGTTTAGGAATCCTGCTCATTTATCCTGCATTGTAAGCAGTGTGGCAAACATTGATTGATATTTAAGAGACAAAAATACCGGAACACTGAAACACTCCTGAAAACAAACTCGAGGGTATCCGTATGTCTGCAGCACATATTTTCTGAATAAATGTCAGTGCAAAAAGAAAACGATGCAAATCTAAACTGCACACCTGTCACAACAGTCAATTAGATATCAATTTACATTTTTATTCACTCTTGCTAAAGTAGCTGCTTCTTTTAAGAAAATACTAATGTTACTTTTGTGCCATTAGGCCTGAATGGCCTATTTAAGCTCATCTATTAGTTATATAGGTGATCCATATTATTACTCACCTGCTGAGTCTTCCTGCACCTATCATTTAAAATAAAGAACAAGTTTAAATCATTAAATGTCTTAAATATATTATAGATTAACAGTCAGACAGTGCCTTCAAAACTGTTCATATTTGTTGAATTCTTCCACATTTTGTTGCATTAAAGTTATCAACATACTCTAGGTGACAGACCAATGCAAACTGTGTTTTTGTGGAATAGGAAGGACAAAGGATAAACATGGTTTATATATTCCGCACCCTTTACTCTGAAACCCCTGCAATCAAATTCTTCCTTCTGAAGGTAATTTGCTTTCAAACGTCACCTAAACAGTTCAGAGTTTCAGCTGTGTACAACTGAATCCCAACGTAAATGCAGCTGTTCTGTTGTGGTTTAAAGCAGGGTTAGGTTACATGTGGTAACAGCATCCCAAGCTTTGAACATCTCACTGAGCTCTTAAATCCATCACCTGAACATGGAAACAGGATGGAACAGCTCCTCCTGGGCAGACATCCCAGGTAAGGAGAGCATTAGTCAGAGAAGCAGTCAAGAACTAAGGTAACTCTGGAGGAGCTGCAGAGACTAGTAAATAGATTTCATTTCCAGAGCACATTTAAACACAGTTTACACTGACAAAAGTGCGGTTCAGAGAATAAAATGGAAACAAAACCAATGGACAGAATTTCTGGTAAAATACATTAAAGTTACAAATTTCAAGTGAGGTCGACAATCAAACGCGTAATTGCTGACATGACAAGACAAACCAAATACAAAGCGTATAATCTAGGAGGCAGAAGGTTCCACAGCCAGAAGCCGCGAAAATTTGTCACCTTTTTGGTGACAAATTTCTTAACCCCTGCTTTCCACCAAGTTTACCATCACGTCCCTTCCCATCGGAAGTGCTTTAGACGCGCATCACTCGGAAATTAGTTCCACCCAGCTTGTCCCTGGAGATCACAAAATCACAGGAGACTTGCAATTGAATAGCTGATTGGGTGCTATGCAGAAAAACGATTTAATTCTATGTAAATAAGTATCATAAAGTCACTATTCACACCCAAAACTGCTCATATTTCTGTCCATGCCATCTCCTTTTTTCACGTTGTCCTTGTAAAATTGATCACAGGTATCATAAACTGGGTGATTCTCCAATTCAGGGAATAACTTCTCATCGTCTGAGATAAAAACAAATCAGACCCACAGACCAACTGACTTCAACCCTGTTGTCACAGGTAATGATGTGTTTTCTTTATTTCTTTCTCCATAGTTAAGCAATGAGAAATCTGCATGCCTTTTAATTTGAAATTCTCCAGTGCCAGAATTTCCTGTCTGGTCCAATCTAAACTGCTCAGCTTCACGCGTTTTAAAACCGTAGCAAAAAAAAAAAAAACATTAAAAAAATGCTCCTGGGACGCGTCCGATTCACGGACAATAGAAACAGACCTATTGACTATAACGGCGGCTATCAGCCGTGTATTACGCCTCACAGAGGTTGAGCACCGCTTATGCGCCCTTTGGAAAGTAAGGGTATATGGGGACCGGGGTACATGAAGATCCAACAGACCCGGGGGAACTCATGTGGATGGACGACGGACACTATATTGTTGGGGGGGCCAGGCCATGGAGAGCTTTAAACATCATTAGGATCATAAATTGGATCCTGAATTGAAGAATAACCTAGTACAGTGAGACTAGAACAGGTGATGGATGGATGGATGGATAGATAGATATTCAAAAGCAATGTATCGATTTTTATTTTTTAGAATTTGAATGGAACCATTAAGGATGACAGTAATTTTTTAAGTAAACTTAAAAGTATGACTGGTAGTTTGTGGCCTTTTTTCACCTTCTTCGTTCCAGTGGATCAATCACATCTAGTAATAAAACTGGATGTGTTAAAGTATGAAACAGGTTGGAGTGTTTAGAATGCTGACAGTTTTTCTACAGTTAAATTCAGTTTTAAAAAATCAATGTATAGTCTTACCCATAGTATATCATATCGTATCGTCTCCACTGTATCGTGATACATATCGTATCACCAGATTTTTAACCAATACACATCCCTATATGATATGTTCCCAGTTTTCCTGGTATTGGTAAGCAGTCTACCTGCTGCATTGTGGACCAATTAAAGTCCTGACGGCAGAGTTTGAGGATGACCAAAAGAGGGAATTACAGTAATTAACCAAGAGGTTATGAAGACATACGTTTTTTTTCCATGTTATTGTAGGACGAACTAACTTAAGTTTTGCAGTAATTCTTAATTGGTAGAATCTGGTGTTGACAACAGAAGAAATTTGTTGGTCTAGGCTAAGTTTGTAGTCGAGAATAATGCTCAGGTTTCTTGCATAGGATTTAACATTCGGGCCTAGGATACTAGAGATGGAATTTCTGAATTTGGATGAAGTGAAGACTGTAACTTCAGTTTTTTCATCATTTAGCTGGAGGAAGTGATTAACCATCCGGCTTTTAATTACTTTAAGGCAGTCTAGACGAAACTGAAAGGAATTACCAGATTTGAGGGAAGTTACAATTGAGAGTTGTCAGCATGACAATGGAGGAAATATTACATTTTCTAATGATGTTACCCATTGGAAGATCCACAGCTCACGGGAAACAATGTTGAAAGAACCACTACTTGTTAAGAACTCAACAAATACAGCTTTTACAGACAAGTATCAAGGAGAAGGTTGTAGCTGAAAGAGAACCATGAGCCATGTAGGAGATACAGCAAACTAGTGGAAGAATGTGTTCTGGTCAGATGAGACCAAAACAGAACCTATTTGACCTTAATGCAAAATGATAAGAGCTTCCTCCATAAGAAGGCCGAGCTCAGCTTTAGAGATCAGTCATCCAGGAGTGCTTTGGAGTAAAGTTGCTGCTTGTCCACTTCACTTAGAAATGAGTCAGTTGAGGTGGTTGAAGAATCTGATTGGATGCCTTCTGGTTGCCCTCCTCAGAAAGCCCCACTGTACAACATTTTTAGATGCACAAACCTACCAGAGACACGCCAAGGTAGAGCAGGAAAAGATAAAAAGTAGATACAGCGGCACAGCAGAACTTTCAGGAATGTCAAACCATAAATGTTTTTCTCCTTCACTTATTCACTACTTTGCGTCGGTCTATCACAAACATATTCTGATAAGCAATGAGGCTTGTAGCTGAAATGCAACAAAATGCTGATATTGTACGTGGAGTACAAAGACTTTTGAAAGGTGCTGTCTGTAAATTTTTCTTTTTTGCACAACAGCAGAATGTTTCACCTCATCTAATTCTTCAGCTGGTTCTGTTCTGACCCACACATCACCTTCTATCAATGGACCAACATCTACTTGAGAAACCTTTAAAAAAACAAACACACATCAGCTAATTACATCTTGACATTTTGAGCACGGGACTCAAAAGGTTAAATTATTTTTGTACAGATGGTGTTGAAACTCACAGTGACGCAAGGTGTAATTTCCTGTGCAAGGCAGTCTGCTGCTGCACTAAACTTTTCATCAGACCTTGATTCTTCTGCCTCTGCAGAGCACAGGATGAATGGAATAAGTACAGTCCAAGTTAAATTATTTTTATTGTTAAGGAAGCATAAAGACGAACAACAAATGCTGCAGAAACACTTTTTTCTTCTTCAGCTGATATACAGGGCTACCTGTTGAACGGGTCTCTTCCAAGGAGCTGAGCAACTCATCAGGATCCTCGCCCTAAAACAACGAAAACTCAACATTATTCACC